>CAWUFW010009118.1:0-600000 GCA_963921515.1 Calotriton arnoldi
CAAGGTGGTGCCAGCGCTATTGCGGGAGGCAGTTTTTCGAGGCAGCAACTGGAAAGCGTGGCAGGTTGTGAAGCGGGACTTTGCATCGACCCACATGGGTGTATACTCTCATTAATATCTGCTTTGCAAGATGGACTCACTTGAGGTTATTTCCCCGCACTACAGGAACCAGAAGGCCATGATGGCCACGCCCACCTGGGCAGGACCCTGGATTTTAAAAATGTGCGGAGAACGCTGTCTTGTTAATTGCAGTTCGTAAAGCCATTGAGGAAGGGAACGGAGTTCCCGAAACGCGTCTGGCTGGACTTTTATGCGGATGCCTTTCCACGCTGCTATCTGCTGGCAAGTTGTTCCCATTAAAGATTTGAAATATTTACCTGCCTGCTGGCTTCCTTTCAGTGGGGCTACTCATTTTTCTGATGTTTAGCGGCTGAGCCCAGCCGCGAAAGGAATCCCACCGCTTGTGAGCGGGCCCGTGCTGACGCCAAGGTGGTGCAGCGCTATTGCGGGATGCAGTTTTTCGAGGCAGCAACTGGAAAGCGTGGCAGGTTGTGAAGCGGGACTTTGCATCGACCCACATGGGTGTATACTGTCATTAATATCTGCTTTGCAAGATGGACTCACTTGAGGTTATTTCCCTGCACTACAGGAACCAGAAGGCCATGATGGCCACGCCCACCTGGACAGGACCCTGGAATTTCAAAAATGTGCGGAGAACGCTGTCTTGTTAATTGCAGTTCGTAAAGCCATTGAGGAAGGGAACGGAGTTCCCGAAACGCGTCTGGCTGGACTTTTATGCGGATGCCTTTCCACGCTGCTATCTGCTGGCAAGTTGTTCCCATTAAAGAATTGAAATATTTACCTGCCTACTGGCTTCCTTTCAGTGGGGCTACTCATTTTTCTGGTGTTTAGCGGCTGAGCCCAGCCGCGAAAGGAAGCCCACCGCTTGTGAGCGGGCCCGTGCTGGCGCCAATGTGGTGCCAGCACTATTGCAAGAGGCATTTTTTCGAGGCAGCAACTGGAAAGCGTGGCAGGTTGTGCAGCGGGACTTTACATCAACCCACATGGGTGTATACTGTCATTAATAGCTGCTTTGCAAGATGGACTCACTTGAGGTTATTTCCCCGCACTACAGGAACCAGAAGGCGATGATGGCCACGCCCACCTGGGCAGGACCCTGGAATTTAAAAATGTGCGGAGAACGCTGTCTTGTTAATTGCAGTTCGTAAAGCCATTGAGGAAGTGAACGGAGTTCCCGAAACGCGGCTGGCTTGACTTTTATGCGGATGCCTTTCCACGCTGCTATCTGCTGGCAAGTTGTTCCCATTAAAGAATTGAAATATTTACCTGCCTGCTGGCTTCCTTTCAGTGGGGCTACTCATTTTTCTGGTGTTTAGCGGCTGAGCCCAGCCGCGAAAGGAAGCCCACCGCTTGTGAGTGGGCCCGTGCTGGCGCCAAGGTGGTGCATGCGCTATTGCGATAGGCAGTTTTTCGAGGCAGAAACTGGAAAGTGTGGCAGGTTGTGAAGTGGGACTTTGCATCGACCCACATGGGTGTATACTGTCATTAATATCTGCTTTGCAAGATGGACTCACTTGAGGATATTTCCACGCACTACAGGAACCAGAAGGCCATGATTGCCACTCCCACCTGGGCAGGACCCTGGAATTTAAAAATGTGCGGAGAAAGCTGTCTTGTTAATTGCAGTTTTACAGCCATTGAGGAAGGGAACGGAGATCCCGAAACGTGTCTGGCTGGGCTTTTATGCGGATGCCTTTTCCACGCTGCTATCTGCTGGCATGTTGTTCCCATTAAAGAATTGAAATATTTACCTGCCTGCTGGCTTCCTTTCAGTGGGGCTACTCATTTTTCTGGTGTTTAGCGGCTGAGCCAAGCCGCGAAAGGAAGCCAACCGCTTGTGAGCGGGCCCGTGCTGGCGCCAAGGTGGTGCCAGCGTTATTGCGGGAGGCAGTTTTTCGAGGCAGCAACTGGAAAGCGTGGCAGGTTGTGAAGCGGGACTTTGCATCGACCCATATGGGTGTATACTGTCATTAATATCTGCTTTGCAAGATGGACTCACTTGAGGTTATTTCCCCGCACTACAGGAACCAGAAGGCCATGATGGCCACGCCCAGCTGGGCAGGACCCAGGAATTTAAAAATGTGCGGAGAACGCTGTCTTGTTAATGATAATTGCAGTTCGTAAAGCCATTGAGGAAGGGAACGGAGTTCCCGAAACGTGTCTGGCTGGACTTTTATGCAGATGCCTTTCCACGCTGCTATCTGCTGGCAAGTTGTTCCCATTAAAGAATTGAAATATTTACCTGCCTGCTGGCTTCCTTTCAGTGGGGCTACTCATTTTTCTGGTGTTTAGCGCCTGAGCCCAGCTGCGAAAAGAAGCCCACCACTTGTGAGCGGGTCCGTGCTGGCGCCAAGGTGGTGCCAGCTCTATTGTGGGAGGCAGTTTTTCGAGGCAGCAACTGGAAAGCGTGGCAGGTTGTGTAGCGGGACTTTGCATCGACACACATGGGTGTATACTGTCATTAATATCTGCTTTGCAAGATGGACTCACTTGAGGTTATTTCCCTGCACTACAGGAACCAGAAGGCCATGATGGCCACGCCCACCTGGGCAGCACCCTCGAACTTAAAAATGTGCGGAGAACGCTGTCTTGTTAATTGCAGTTTGTAAAGCCATTGAGGAAGTGAACGGAGTTCCCGAAACATGGCTGGCTGGACTTTTATGCGGATGCCTTTCCACGCTGCTATCTGCTGGCAAGTTGTTCCCATTAAAAAATTGAAATATTTACCTGCCTGCTGGCTTCCTTTCAGTGGGGCTACTCATTTTTCTGGTGTTTAGCGGCTGAGCCCAGCCGCGAAAGGAAGCCCACCGCTTGTGAGCGGGCCCGTGCTTGGCACCAAGGTGGTGCCAGCGCTATTGCGGCAGGCAGTTTTTCGAGACAGCAACTGGAAAGCGTGGCAGGTTGTGAAGCGGGACTTTGCATCCACCGACATGGGTGTATACTGTCATTAATATCTGCTTTGCAAGATGGAGTCACTTGAGGTTATTTCCCCGCACTACAGGAACCAGAAGGCCATGATGGCCACGCCCACCTGGGCAGGACCCTGGAATTTAAAAATGTGCGGAGAACGCTGTCTTGTTAATTGCAGTTCGTAAAGCCATTGAGGAAGGGAACGGAGTTCCCGAATTGGGTCTGGCTGGACCTTTATGCGGATGCCTTTCCAAGCTGCTATCTGCTGGCAAGTTGTTCCCATTAAAGATTTGAAATATTTACCTGCCTGCTGGCTTCCTTTCAGTGGGGCTACTCATTTTCTGGTGTTTAGCGGCTGAGCCCAGCCGCGAAAGGAAGCCCACCGCTTGTGAGCGGGACCGTGCTGGCGCCAAGGTGGCGCCAGCGCTATTGCGGGAAGCAGTTTTTCGAGGCAGCAACTGGAAAGCGTGGCAGGTTGTGAAGCGGGACTTTGCATCGACCCACATGGGTGTATACTGTCATTAATATCTGCTTTGCAAGATGGACTCACTTGAGGTTATTTCCCCGCACTACAGGAACCAGAAGGCCATGATGGCCACGCCCACCTGGGCAGTACCCTGGAATTTAAAAATGTGCGGAGAACGCTGTCTTGTTAATTGCAGTTCTAAAAGCCATTGAGGAAGGGAACGGAGTTCCCGAAACGCGTCTGGCTGGACTTTTATGCAGATGCCTTTCCACTCTGCTATCTGCTGGCAATTTTTTCCCATTAAAAAATTGAAATATTTACCTGCCTGCTGGCTTCCTTTCAGTGGGGCTACTCATTTTTCTGGTGTTTAGCGGCTGAGCCCAGCCGCGAAAGGAAGCCCACCGCTTGTGAGCAGGCCCGTGCTGGTGCCAAGGTGGTGCCAGCGCTATTGCGGGAGGCAGTTTTTCGAGGCAGCAACTGGAAAGCGTGGCAGGTTGTGAAGCGGGACTTTGCATCGACCCACATGGGTGTATACTGTCATTAATATCTGCTTTGCAAGATGGACTCACTTGAGGTTATTTTTCTTCGCACCACAGGAACCAGAAGGCCATGATGGCCACGCCACCCTGGGCAGGACCCTGGAATTAAAAAATGTGCGGAGAACGCTGTCTTGTTAATTGCAGTTCGTAAAGCCATTGAGGAAGGGAACGGAGTTTCCGAAACGTGTCTGGCTGGACTTTTATGCGGATGCCTTTCCACGCTGCTATCTGCTGGCAAGTTGTTCCCAGTAAAGAATTGAAATATTTACCTGCCTGATGGCTTCCTTTCAGTGGGGCTACTCATTTTTCTGGTGTTTAGCGGCTGAGCCCAGCCGCGAAAGGAAGCCTTGTGAGCGGGCCCGTGCTGGCGCCAAGGTGGTGCCAGCGCTATTGCGGGAGGCAGTTTTTTGAGGCATCAACTGGAAAGCGTGGCAGGTTGTGAAGCGGGACTTTGCATCGACCCACATGGGTGTATACTGTCATTAATATCTGCTTTGCAAGATGGACTCACTTGAGGTTATTTCCCCGCACTACAGGAACCAGAAGGCCATGATGGCCACGCCCACCTGGGCAGGACCCTGGATTTTAAAATGTGCGGAGAACGCTGTCTTGTTAATTGCAGTTCGTAAAGCCATTGAGGAAGGGAACGGAGTTCCCGAAACGCGTCTGGCTGGACTTTTATGCGGATGCCTTTCCACGCTGCTATCTGCTGGCAAGTTGTTCCCATTAAAGATTTGAAATATTTACCTGCCTGCTGGCTTCCTTTCAGTGGGGCTACTCATTTTTCTGATGTTTAGCGGCTGAGCCCAGCCACGAAAGGAAGCCCACCGTTTGTGAGCGGGACCGTGCTGGCGCAAAGGTGGCGCCAGCGCTATTGCGGGAACCAGTTTTTCAAGGCAGCAACTGGAAAGCGTGGCAGGTTGTGAAGCGGGACTTTGCATCGACCCACATGGGTGTATACTGTCATTAATATCTGCTTTGCAAGATAGACTCACTTGAGGTCATTTCCCCGCACTACAGGTACCAGAAGGCCATGATGGCCACGCCCACCTGGGCAGGACCCTGGAATTTAAAAATGTGCGGAGAATGCTGTCTTGTTAATTGCAGTTCGTAAAGCCATTGAGGAAGGGAACGGAGTTCCCGAAACGCGTCTGGCTGGACTTTTATGCGGATGCCTTTCCACGCTGCTATCAGCTGGCAAGTGGTTCCCATTAAAGAATTGAAATATTTACCTGCCTGCTGGCTTCCTTTCAGTGGGGCTACTCATTTTTCTGGTGTTTAGCGGCTGAGCCCAGCCGCGAAAGGAAGTCCACAGTTTGTGAGCGGGCCCGTGCTGGTGCCAAGGTGGTGCCAGCGCTAATGCAGGAGGCAGTTTTTCGAGGCAGCAACTGGAAAGAGTGGCAGGTTGTGAAGCGGGACTTTGCATCGACCCACATGGGTGTATACTGTCATTAATATCTGCTTTGCAAGATGGACTCACTTGAGGTTATTTCCCCGCACTACAGGAACCAGAAGGCCATGATGCCACGCCCACCTGGGCAGGACCCTGGAATATAAAAATGTGCGGAGAACGCTGTCTTGTTAATTGCAGTTTCTAAAGCCATTGAGGAAGGGAACGGAGTTCCAGAAACGCGTCTGGCTGGACTTTTATGCGGATGCCTTTCCACGCTGCTATCTGCTGGCAAGTTGTTCCCATTAAATAATTGAAATATTTACCTGCCTGCTGGCTTACTTTCAGTGGGGCTACTCATTTTTCTGGTGTTTAGCGGCTGAGCCCAGCCGCAAAAGAAAGCCCACCGCTTGTGAGCGGGCCCGTGCTGGCGCCAAGGTGGTGCCAGCACTATTGCGGGAGGCAGTTTTTTCGAGGCAGCAACTGGAAAGCGTGGCAGGTTGTGAAGCGGGACTTTGCATCGACTCACATGGGTGTATACTGTCATTAATATCTGCTTTGCAAGATGGACTCTCTTGAGGTTATATCCCCGCACTACAGGAACCAGAAGGCCATGATGGCCACGCCCAGCTAGGCAGCACCCAGGAATTTAAAAATGTGCGGAGAACGCTGTCTTGTTAATGTTAATTGCAGTTCGTAAAGCCATTGAGGAAGGGAACGGAGTTCCCGAAACGTGTCTGGCTGGACTTTTATGCAGATGCCTTTCCACGCTGCTATCTGCTGGCAAGTTGTTCCCATTAAAGAATTGAAATATTTACCTGCCTGCTGGCTTCCTTTCAGTGGTGCTACTCATTTTTCTGGTGTTTAGCGGCTGAGCCCAGGTGCGAAAAGAAGCCCACCACTTGTGAGCGGGCCCGTGCTGGCGCCAAGGTGGTGCCAGCTCTATTGTGGGAGGCAGTTTTTCGAGGCAGCAACTGGAAAGCGTGGCAGGTTGTGAAGCGGGACTTTGCATCGACACACATGGGTGTATACTGTCATTAATATCTGCTTTGCAAGATGGACTCACTTGAGGTTATTTCCCTGCACTACAGGAACCAGAAGGCCATGATGGCCACGCCCACCTGGGCAGCACCCTCGAATTTAAAAATGTGCGGAGAACGCTGTCTGGTTAATTGCAGTTTGTAAAGCCATTGAGGAAGTGAACGGAGTTCCCGAAACATGGCTGGCTGGACTTTTATGCGGATGCCTTTCCACGCTGCTATCTGCTGGCAAGTTGTTACCATTAAAAAATTGAAATATTTACCTGCCTGCTGGCTTCCTTTCAGTGGGGCTACTCATTTTTCTGGTGTTTAGCGGCTGAGCCCAGCCGCGAAAGGAAGCCCACCGCTTGTGAGCGGGCCCGTGCTTGGCACCAAGGTGGTGCCAGCGCTATTGTGGGAGGCAGTTTTTCGAGACAGCAACTGGAAAGCGTGGCAGATTGTGAAGCGGGACTTTGCATCCACCGACATGGGTGTATACTGTCATTAATATCTGCTTTGCAAGATGGACTCACTTGAGGTTATTTCCCCGCACTACAGGAACCAGAAGGCCATGATGGCCACGCCCACCTGGGCAGGACCCTGGAATTTAAAAATGTGCGGAGAACGCTGTCTTGTTAATTGCAGTTCGTAAAGCCATTGAGGAAGGGAACGGAGTTCCCGAAACGGGTCTGGCTGGACCTTTATGCGGATGCCTTTCCAAGCTGCTATCCGCTGGCAAGTTGTTCCCATTAAAGATTTGAAATTTTTACCTGCCTGCTGGCTTCCTTTCAGTGGGGCTACTCATTTTCTGGTGTTTAGCGGCTGAGCCCAGCCGCGAAAGGAAGCCCACCACTTGTGAGCGGGACCGTGCTGGTGCCAAGGTGGCGCCAGCGCTATTGCGGGAAGCAGTTTTTCGAGGCAGCAACTGGAAAGCGTGGCAGGTTGTGAAGTGGGATTTTGCATCGACCCACATGGGTGTATACTGTCATTAATATCTGCTTTGCAAGATGGACTCACTTGAGGTTATTTCCCCGCACTACAGGAACCAGAAGGCCATGATGGCCACGCCCACCTGGGCAGGACCCTGGAATTAAAAAATGTGCGGAGAAAGCTGTCTTGTTAATTGCAGTTCGTACAGCCATTGAGGAAGGGAACGGAGATCCCGAAACGCTTCTGGCTGGACTTTTATGCGGATGCCATTTCCACGCTGCTATCTGCTGGCAAGTTGTTCCCATTAAAGAATTGAAATATTTACCTGCCTGCTGGCTTCCTTTCAGTGGGGCTACTCATTTTTCTGGTGTTTAGCGGCTGAGCCAAGCCGCGAAAGGGAGCCCACCGCTTGTGAGCGGGCCCGTGCTGGCGCCAAGGTGGTGCCAGCGCTATTGCGTCAGGCAGTTTTTCGAGGCAGCAACTGGAAAGCGTGGCAGGTTGTGAAGCGGGACTTTGCATCGACCCATATGGGTGTATACTGTCATTAATATCTGCTTTGCAAGATGGACTCACTTGAGGTTATTTCCCCGCACTACAGGAACCAGAAGGCCATGATGGCCACGGCCAACTGGGCAGGACCCTGGAATTTAAAAATGTGCGGAGAACGCTGTCTTGTTAATTGCAGTTCGTAAAGCTATTGAGGAAGGGAACGGAGTTCCCGAAACGCGTCTGGCTGTACTTTTATGCGGATGCCTTTCCACGCTGCTTTCTGCTGGCAAGTTGTTCCCATTAAAGAATTGAAATATTTACCTGTCTGCTGGCTTCCTTTCAGTGGGGCTACTCATTTTTCTGGTGTTTAGCGGCTGAGCCCAGCTGCGAAAGGAAGCCCACCGCTTGTGAGCGGGCCCGTGCTGGCGCCAAGGTGGCGCCAGCGCTATTGCGGGAACCAGTTTTTCAAGGCAGCAACTGGAAAGCGTGGCAGGTTGTGAAGCGGGACTTTGCATCGACCCACATGGGTGTATACTGTCATTAATATCTGCTTTGCAAGATAGACTCACTTGAGGTTATTTCCCCGCACTACAGGTACCAGAAGGCCATGATGGCCACGCCCACCTGGGCAGGACCCTGGAATTTAAAAATGTGCGGAGAATGCTGTCTTGTTAATTGCAGTTTGTAAAACCATTGAGGAAGGGAACGGAGTTCCCGAAACGCGTCTGGCTGGACTTTTATGCGGATGCCTTTCCATGCTGCTATCAGCTGGCAAGTGGTTCCCATTAAAGAATTGAAATATTTACCTGCCTGCTGGCTTCCTTTCAGTGGGGCTACTCATTTTTCTGGTGTTTAGCGGCTGAGCCCAGCCGTGAAAGGAAGCCCACCGCTTGTGAGCAGGCCCGTGCTGGTGCCAAGGTGGTGCCAGCGATATTGCGGGAGGCAGTTTTTCGAGGCAGCAACTGGAAAGCGTGGCAGGTTGTGAAGCGGGACTTTGCATCGACCCACATGGGTGTATACTGTCATTAATATCTGCTTTACAAGATGGACTCACTTGAGGTTATTTTTCTTCGCACCACAGGAACCAGAAGGCCATGATGGCCACGCCACCCTGGGCAGGACCCTGGAATTTAAAAATGTGCGGAGAACGCTGTCTTGTTAATTGCAGTTTGTAAAGCCATTGAGGAAGGGAACGGAGTTCCCGAAACGCGTCTGGCTGGACTTTTATGCGGATGCCTTTCCACGCTGCTATCTGCTGGCAAGTTGTTCCCAGTAAAGAATTGAAATATTTACCTGCCTGCTGGCTTCCTTTCAGTGGGGCTACTCATTTTTCTGATGTTTAGCGGCTGAGCCCAGCCACGAAAGGAAGCCCACCGCTTGTGAGCGGGACCGTGCTGGCGCCAAGGTGGCGCCAGCGCTATTGCGGGAACCAGTTTTTCAAGGCAGCAACTGGAAAGCGTGGCAGGTTGTGAAGCGGGACTTTGCATCGACCCACATGGGTGTATACTGTCATTAATATCTGCTTTGCAAGATAGACTCACTTGAGGTTATTTCCCCGCACTACAGGTACCAGAAGGCCATGATGGCCACGCCCACCTGGGCAGGACCCTGGAATTTAAAAATGTGCGGAGAATGCTGTCTTGTTAATTGCAGTTCGTAAAGCCATTGAGGAAGGGAACGGAGTTCCCGAAACGCGTCTGGCTGGACTTTTATGCGGATGCCTTTCCACGCTGCTATCAGCTGGCAAGTGGTTCCCATTAAAGAATTGAAATATTTACCTGCCTGCTGGCTTCCTTTCAGTGGGGCTACTCATTTTTCTGGTGTTTAGCGGCTGAGCCCAGCCGCTAAAGGAAGTCCACAGTTTGTGAGCGGGCCCGTGCTGGTGCCAAGGTGGTGCCAGCGCTAATGCGGGAGGCAGTTTTTCGAGGCAGCAACTGGAAAGCGTGGCAGGTTGTGAAGCGGGACTTTGCATCGACCCACTTGGGTGTATACTGTCATTAATATCTGCTTTGCAAGATGGACTCACTTGAGGTTATATCCCCGCACTACAGGAACCAGAAGGCCATGATGGCCACGCCCACCTGGGCAGGACCCTGGAATTTAAAAATGTGCGGAGAACGCTGTCTTGTTAATTGCAGTTCGTAAAGCCATTGAGGAAGGGAACGGAGTTCCCGAAACGCGTCTGGCTGGACTTTTATGCGGATGCCTTTCCACGCTGCTATCTGCTGGCAAGTTGTTCCCATTAAAGAATTGAAATATTTACCTGCCTGCTGGCTTCCTTTCAGTGGGGCTACTCATTTTTCTGGTGTTTAGCGGCTGAGCCCAGCCGCGAAAGGAAGCCCACCGCTTGTGAGCGGGCCCATGCTGGTGCCAAGGTGGTGCCAGCGCTATTGCGGGAGGCAGTTTTTCGAGGCAGCAACTGGAAAGCGTGGCAGGTTGTGAAGCGGGACTTTGCATCGACCTACATGGGTGTATACTGTCATTAATATCTGCTTTGCAAGATGGACTCACTTGAGGTTATTTCCTCGCACTACAGGAACCAGAAGGCCATGATGGCCACGCCCACCTGGGCAAGACCCTGGAGTTTAAAATGTGCGGAGAACGCTGTCTTGTTAATTGCAGTTCGTAAAGCCATTGAGGAAGGCAACGGAGTTACCAAAATGCGTCTGGCTGGACTTTTATGCGGATGCCTTTCCACGCTGCTATCTGCTGGCAAGTTGTTCCCATTAAAGAATTGAAATATTTACCTGCCTGCTGGCTTCCTTTCAGTGGGGCTACTCATTCCAGATTTCTTGGGCATTTCATGACCTATTTGCAGCCGTGCTGGAGCCGTGCTGGAGCACTCTTCGTTGACGGAATTGAAAGGTCATTGCCCCCTGTTTCACACAGCAGAGGATCCAACCCTCATCGGATGTGGCGGAGATTCAACACGAGTCGGAGGACACGCGGAGCATCTTTTCAGCCTGCTGGTGAGTGGAAACGATTACGCTGTAGTGGGCAGGTTTAAGGAGGTTGCATTGTGCTGAATCTGACAGCCTACAGTATTCCAGCTGTTGATTCCACTGAGTTGTATAAGCCGGTATATTCATTCAATCACTATGTCAACAGACGCGCTACGTGAGCGCGAGGCAGCCGCTGATGCGCTGTTTGACAATTTACCTGACTTTCGTAACCCAGCCGCCAAACTCAGTCCTAGTCTTGAAACCAGCAACAATGACTATAAGGCCTTACTCAGGCAATTGGAGAAGCTGATGAAAACAGAACTCACCAAATGGTGGGAAGGTAAATCCTTGCAGAAGTACAGAGATGTTGGATGAGTACCTTGTGGGCTAAGAATCATGCTAGCCCCGAGCTTTGAGAATCCGAACCCACTCATGCGGAAGGAGTGGGCCGAAAGTAACCTGGACGCTTCCATGAGGCTTATCATCATCCTGATCAAATACGCTGAAATTGATCGGCTCGCCACGATGAAGGAAATAGAGAAAGTAAATGGCGAACTGGATAAATCCAATCACCAAGATCTCATCACCAAAGGACAGAATGAGATCACCACAAGGCTAAAGAAACAGGAAGACGTTATCAAGAGAAGAAAAGCGTTTAAATTTGCACGGGACAAATTTTCACATTTGCACGCAAGTTTGACACTGTGAAACGCCAACGGATCAACAAACCCACAGCAACCATGCAGGGGGCTCAGGGTGGCAATGTGATGTCTGATACTTCCTCAATGTCTGATCTGAGCTCTGCAATGGGCAGTGGCACCGACTCTGAAGAGGGCCGTGACACACCAACTCATGGTGAATCAACCGCTAATAACTTTTCCTTAGCCGAAGAGCTTGATTTTTAAGATTGGATCGGCGCCAAACACTGCGCCCACGACCGCCAAAGAAACAAGACACCGGCACAACAAAAGAAGGCGCGAAAGGAGGAAGCACAAACGACACAAGGCCAAACAGCAACAGGAGACAGAATAACTGGCGTCGCTAATGAAGGACAACGCCAACGCAGTGATTAATCTTACTGACACTGTTCTCACCAAAGCGGAGAATCAGCTCCTTTCCCTGGGTCTTACGTACTGTGCTGAGAGTAGTTTTAACTACAGCAAGACAGGTGTAGATATCTACAAATTTATACGGAAACTTAAGCTGATTAAATTCTTCAAAATTAAGCACTCCAACAGTCCTCCTACTGCTGTTCCGCCCATCTCAGCTGGCACTACCAGCAACCTCACAGTCTCTGACATTGCTACCATTACAACTATTAGTGAACTCGAATCTGAGCATACCCCTGTTACTACCACCCAACTCTTGCGTAATGAAGGATTTAACACTGCTGCCAAAGTAATCAGTCCATTCAAGCCCCCGTCCACGTTTACACCTATGATGCCAAGGGACGCTATAGATACCTTTAACGACATCGTCATAGAGGATCTTAAAGAACTATACCACAAAAGCAAATGCAAAAGTTCCCGCAACAACAATAGACATTTATTTGCCCTTATCAAATAACTACGCAGTAATAATCAGATTGTCGTGAACAAATGTTATGTTATGTTACTGAAGTTTATAACGCGCACAGATACTCCTAGGAGTGTCCCGGCGCAAACCTTGAGGTGCAGCTAAAAAGAAAATCGCAGATTAAAACAGAAATGTTTTGAGCTGTTTTTTAAAAAGACTAAGATCATGGGTGTTACGCAACGAGTAGGGCAGCAAATTCCAGGCAGTGGCCGCCCAAAATGCAAGAGATCTGCCCCCCACTCTTTGACAGCGGACACGAGGTAACCGGGCAAGGTGCTGAGATGCTGACCTCAGATCTCTGGTAGGGGTATAGAACCCAAAGCGCTTCCTTAGGTAAGCTGGCCCTGATCCGTGCAAAGCACGATGGGCAACCACAAGGGCCTTGAACTTAACGCGCTTAATGACCGGCAGCCAGTGCAGAGTGCGCAGATGTTGTCTAACGCTGCTTCTGATGGGGATGTTAAACAAAAGCCTGGCTGCTGCATTCTGGACGACCTGCAACTTATTGAGGGAATAGTCCGGTAGGCCAATGTACAACGCATTGGCGTAGTCAAGGCGGGACAAAATCAACGACCTGGTCACTGTTTCCCTTGCAGCCCTGGGGAGCAGGGGAGAAATTTCCTGAGGGACTTCAATATCCCAAAGCAGCTCCCGGCCAATTTTTTTAATATGATACGAGAAAGACAAATTCTCGTCAAACCACACACCCAGATTCTTGACGGGTTGATCAGAAGAAGACGGTAGTGGAAAGCCGGCCGGCCAGAGAGTATCTCTGAACCGTGTGGGAAAGTTGCCGTAAAGAAGAATCTCCGACTTTTCTTCATTACATTTAAGCTGTGCCGCTGAGAGCCACTGAAAGACAGCTGTCAGACAGTTTTTAACCTTCAGAGTGTCACACTCCGATTTGTCCCAGGTAAACAGTAGTTGGGTATCATCGGTGTACGCCACGATCTTGGCTCCTAGCTCCTCCGCTAACTGGACCAGAGGAGTGACGTAGATGTTGAAAAGAAGGGGACTCAAAGAGGACCCTTGCGGCACTCCTGTGGTAACACCTTGAGGCGGGGAAGAGAATGGAGGGATCCAGATCTGTTGCGTACGCCCCTCCAGAAAGGATTTTAGCCACCTCGAGGCCGAACCCGTGACACCTATTTCCATCAAACGACAAAGGGGGCAATATTGTTCTATGGCCAAAGCATCTGTACCTGGAAGAAGCGCAAAGACACCTGTGTGACATTACATGTTATAAGGAAACTACTTTAGTGGAGTACAACAAAAGCAGAGTCCCGTTAAAAAAGAAACTCCACGGCTACAAGATGGAGGGCCTTATCAGCAAGGATGAACTTTCATTCCTCCACCATGAGACACCAACTATGCCTGTATTGTATTTTCTCCCTAAAGTACATAAGGGCACCTCACCTATACCTGGGCGCCCTATCATCTCAGCATGTAATAGTCTGTGAGAACATGTCCAGATACGTGGATTTTTATTTACCGGATTTTGTTGTCTCTCTGCCTTCATACCTGCGTGACACCGGTGACTTCCTGAACAAGATTATGGGCCTACAGTGGTCTGAGAACTACATCCTGATATCGATGGACATAACGTCCCTGTATACTAGCATAAATCACTGTGATGGCCTAAGGGCATGCAAACATTTTCTACAGGGACGCCCTATTATATGTCATCGTCACAATAATCTAGTGCTTTTTATGATCAAATGGTGTCTCAATAACAACTATTTTCTGTTTGACAGAACTGTATACCAACAACTGCGTGGCGTTGCCATGGGTGCCTGTTTCTCTCCCAGCTATGCTTGCTTGCACGTTGGCTGGTGGGAGGAACAGGTACTCAGGGTTGACCACAGGGAGGCTTGCAGTACTAATATTGTCAGTTGGCTCCGGTATATGACGACGTCTTTGTTGTATGGAATGGTTCTATTGAAAGTGCCCAGGAATTTGTTAAATCTATTAACTGTAACACCTCTAACCTGGAGTTTAATGCCCACATCAGCAAAAGTGAGATTGATTTCCTTGATGTCACTGTTTACATTGAGAAAGGTGAACTACATTCCAAACTTCACCGCAAGATCACTGCAGGGAACTCAACGCTCCATGCGACTAGCTATCACCCCAAACACCTTATAGCTAGCATACCTTACGGTGAGATGCTCCGGCTGAGGAGGATATGTAGCTCAGAATCTGATCTCATCAACTGTCAGGATGAGGCACACAATCGCTTTGTAGCCAGAGGTTACATCATCACTCCATAAAGCCAGAACCAGGGCCAACTCAGTACCTAGAAACATACTCTTGGCTCCCAAGCCTCTCACTGAGTTAGACTACACTGATAACAACACCGGTGATGATACACATGTCTCATTATCACTTATAGCAGAGAGGAACGAGCCATCAAGGCCATCATCAATCGACATTGGCGTATTGTCCAAACTGACCCAGTTCTTGGCCCTATGATTGCCAATAGACCTACTGTCACCTACCGCAGAGCATTCTCCACGAGAGACGCTCTTGTCAAAAGCAGCCCTGAGGTCGTGAATAAATCTAACTGGCTCTCTGATGTCAAGGGCTTCCGCAAGTGTAACTCATGTAGAGCTTGTAGGTTTGGCGTAAACACCACCCAAGTAACTGCCAAATTCTGGAATAAGCCCATCATTTTGCAACATAAGTACACCTGTAGGACTGACTTCGCAGTCTACATCCTCCAATGTAGCTGCAATCTTATGTATGTATGCAACACCAAGCTCCAAGTACATGTAAGGATCTTACAACATCTTAGGGCAATCGTCAATAACGACCCGAGTTACCCTGTGGCTAGGCACTTCAGATTGGCACACAACAACAACCTTGATCACCTTCAATACTTTGTGATTGACAGTGTACCAGTACTGAGACGCGGTGGTAACCGCGAAAAGAAACTGAGGCAACTTGAAACCCGCTACATTCTAGAGCTTGATACTAAGGCCCCTTATGGGCTCAACAGTAGTGAGGATTTATCCAATTACCTCTGAGTTGTCTTTGCATCACGCACTTACTTTGGTTTGCTTTGTTACTAATGACATCACTTCCTTATGTTGCCTATTGCTCCTCTGACTTACTGATTTCTCGCTCCCTGCTGTTTGGTCTCACATCATGACCATCTTATCTTCACTGTATCATTTGTTGCATCTTGCTGCTACCTCTCATGATGTATCTGTTTCTCTTTTTCAGTTCTGCTGATTGCCTACTTTCTGTCTTTCTTCTTGGCTTTTGCACTTTCACGCGTCTGAGCTTTGACTGTTTCCTCCACTATGGAGTTAGTATTTTTGCGCATTATGCGGTCAGTGTTTGTACATAGTTATATCGATTTCTCTATAGAAATATTATTTTTCTGGAAATCCGGCTGGGTTTCTGAGCATAGTTCAGTATTGAACCTTGTCTCTTGACTTTATCATTTGGTATATATATATATTTTCTTAGACGTCGCATTACACATAATTGTCACATTATACTATGTTGCACCACCCATCACCAACTCACTCACCACCTTTAACGGTAACTTATGAGGCATTTCCTGGTTGTACAGACAGAACACATCCACGTACATGGAGCTTTACTTTTCTCCTTGTGACGTGCTCCTCCAGATACCACACAGCAGTCCTGTGGTGATATTTATTTATATATTTCTTTTCCTTTTTATGGTTGATTACATTATGTGTTTAGAGTTTGGCACTACGGGCTTTAGTCTTAAGACTCTCCGTGGCCGATGCCCTTCTCGTGTTTCATTTTTTAATATTGTTTTCGGTATGTATTTATATACCTAGTAGGACGTGTTGCAATCATCATTTTGTTTCTGCCACTTTCCTTCATTTCTCATTCCTCTTGCTGCATACATTATCTTTTGTCCCTCTGTGGGTTTCAGCATTGTTGTGATAAACGTCTAGCTCGTTATGACCTCGTATTATGCAGATAGTGGGGCACATGCCCTGTACTACCATGGGATGGCATTCGCATCTTACTTGGTCATTTCACTGCATGCGGCATAAATCAGCAAGGAATGCGTGTCTTATTCTTTCAAAATTTTAAAATCTTACTTCTCACCATTTTCTTGTCTTTTCCGCTTTACGTCGCCTTTGTGAGTATGTCTTCATTTCTCCCGGTTTCCTCAGTTCTGAGGTTATTCCAACTAACTCTACCATTTCTAAGGGCATTGAAGCAGCTAGCATTGTTTTGCTGCACCTGGCATTACAGTAAACCAGTTTTTCACACAGTCACTGCCTCAAAACTGTCATAAATTACAGTAAAGTATATTTTTGCACTGTCACCGTCACAAATTCTTATGTATTACCGTAAAGCACTTGCACCTTGTATGTTTTACAACATATTGCAACATTAGCACTTACCTGCCTATTTAAGCTGCTACTTGCACGTAGCGCTGTTATGTGATCAAGGCCGCAGGTCGGCGGCCGAAACGCGTTAAGTGGACCATTCTTGGCTTGAAATAAACTCCTGATTTCATCTGCTGCTGTGGTCTGTGCCCGTGTGTTCCTTGCTGGTTGCAGTTACTACGGGACTATGTGCTGATATATATATATATATATATATATATATATATATCGTCAAAAGAGGGCAGGTCCTTCCGGGATCGAGCCCGTGGCCAGGTGGTGCGCGGTGCCGGTAGAACCAAAACCGGACCTCGTAATCCCAAAGTTTTTATGAAATAAAGCGCACTCTCGAAAATCCTAGTGCAGAAAACAGAAGCTCTTTATTCCTCAAACGTTACGCGTTTCGACAAATTAATGTCTTGGTCACACGATGAGTTGTACGGAAGTACGTGCATTAATAGGCAAAAACATAGACATAGGACTTACGGTACATATCATTAACTGTAGTCAGTAAAAGCAGCGGCCATTTTGTAATGTACATTATTTTTACAAATTCATTCGTAAAAGCAGCACATAGTATGACTTATTCTCATTAGGCAATGTAGAAGTTAAATATACATTTAAAGTCCGGCCAATGACTTTGACAAGTGTCTAATACTATGTATATGAACACCTTAGTGTTTGTACGGCCGGTGTTTAAAAAAAAGCCTAGAAATATCACCAAGTGGCGAAAAACCCTGATATTAGCCATTAAACATACACAGGTTCTGACAGAAGCGACGGCAAATACGTCTACAGTGTACCTGGATTGTCTAAGTGGCAAAGTGAGTAACGTATCTGAAACAATACTGACGGACTAGTGCCGATATATATAAATGACATGGTGCCTAATTCCAACCAGGTGGCTCTTATCTTGATCCCAGTGCAACCCGAGCCCGGGGAAGAAAAGGGTAGGGAACCCGTGAAGTGTCCAAAATTTGTGGTGGGTCCCTTCCTTTCCTCCTGTGAAAAGGACAAGACAAGATAACAAGTGAGTTCAATGTTCAGAACTTACACAAAGACATTTTCCATACATGATAAATATATACAATTAAAACATTTATCATGGAGAAACTAAAACGGCATAGATCAATCAATCCTCATGTAAATGTGTTGCTAATTCTTCGTCCATATTATGCCCTCCAGGGAATCTAGTTTCTAGCTCCAATATCCATTTGGATTCTTCTTTCCTAAGGGCTAATTCCCTGTTTCCACCCCTGTTGCTGAAATGTATTTGCTCTATGGCAAAAAAGCGAAGGAGAGAGCTGTTGGATTGAAGATGCTCCTGGAAGTGTCTGGCAATAGGGTAGTGCAGGTCATTATGTGTGATGGCCCTGAGATGTTCTAGGACTCTTTTTTTGACCATAAAAGTCGTACTGCCTATATAACGAAGTCTACAGGGACATTCCAAGACATAGATGACAAAGCTGCTGCTACAAGTAAGGAACTGTGTTATGCTCCTATTTTTCATATGGCCAGGAATTTTGAATTCTGTGACAAAGTGGCTGAATTTGCACGCTTTGCAATGCCCACAGGGAAAAAAGCCTTTGAGATTATGCATGTTGGCCGTTCGGGATTCGGTAATGTCACCTTTGACTAGAATATCTCTGAGACTCCTTCCCTTTCTATAGGTGACCCTGGGTCTTTCGCTTAAGTTGGGTCCTATGATGGCATCAGTTTTGAGAATGTTCCAGTTGTCAGCAAGGATTTTGTGTACTTTATTGGATTGATGGTTGAATGTAGAGATGACTCTAGTGGTGGTTCACAAGTCTCTTTTTTATCTACAGTTTCAAGAGATTTTTGTCTGTTGATCTCACTTATTTTTCGGATGGCTTTTTTAAGAACCCACTCTGGGTAACCACGTTCTCTGAATCTAACCAACATGGTTTCTTTTTCTTTAAGGTAGGTTTCCTCGGTATTACAGTTTCTTCTCGCCCTCAATAGCTCCCCATAGGGAATGCTCCATTTGAGTGCCTCTGGGTGGCCACTGAGGGCGTGAAGGAGACTATTGCCAGCAGTTTCCTTGCGGTACAAACTCGTAATAAGTTTCCCATCCTTGATTTCAATCCTGACGTCAAGGAACTCAATACATTCTTTGCTTATGTTGTGGGTCAAAGCGATATTGTATTTATTGTCATTGAGTTTCTTAATAAAATCAATGGCCTCACATTCACTGCCTTGCCAGACAATAAATAAGTTGTCGATGTATCTAAGCCAGACTGCCACTTTCTCAAAATCAGTTGTAAGTGTTGCCTCGTTATGGATTTCTTCCTCTCATTTACCTAGGAAGAGGTTCGCAAAGCTCGGTGCGAAGCACGTACCCATTGCTGTGCCTCGCACCTGCCTGTGAAGCTCCCCATTGAACATGAATATTTTATTGGTTAAGCATAACATCATCATGTCAGCAAGCATTTGAGTGTGTTCAAGATAGTTGATATTTCTTTCATTCAAAAAATACATGCAAGCATCAATGCCCTGGACGTGATCAATGATGGTATAAAGTGAGTTCACGTCCAGGGTAATGAGGGTGTACCCTTCTTCCCATGTGATGCCTTCCACTTTGTTTAGGAAATCTTTTGTGTCCCTAACATAGGAAGGTAACAGGATGACATATTCTCTCAAGAAGTGGTCAACATACTTTGAGATGTTTTCACATACATTTCCTACCGATGACACTATAGGCCTCCCTGGTGGAACTGTGGGGTGTTTGTGAATTTTAGGTAGTAGGTACAGTATGGGCAGTTTCGGATAGTCTTTTTTCATAAAACAATACTCCTGCCATGTGATGATTCCAGACTGTTGCCAATACGCTAGTTTTTCCCAAGTGGAAGTGATGCTAGTATTGTATGTAGTAGTATTACATGGGCAATAAAATCTATCATCATCGAGTTGTCTATGGGCCTCATCGATATACATTTGTCTACTCCATAACACTATGTTCCCACCTTTATCAGATGGGCGGATTACAATGTTTTTATCCTGAGACAGAGATACAATGATATTTCTTTGTTTGCTGGACAAGTTAAAACCTGTGCTATTCCAAGTGGCATTGCTATGTTTTTGTTTTACAAGTTCTTTTGTAACAACATCATGAAAAGTATCAATACAATCATGTGGTACTTCCGTACAACTCATCGTGTGACCAAGACATTAATTTCTCGAAACGCGTAACGTTTGAGGAATAAAGAGCTTCTGTTTTCTGCACTAGGATTTTTGAGAGTGCGCTTTATTTCATAAAAACTTTGGGATATATATATATATATATATCGGACGAAGAGAAGCTTGAGCAGCAGTAAATCGGTGTAACCCTTTCGGAGTTCCGAGGATTCTGACGATTCCCGAGGAGTCGGAGGTCGCCACGAGCCAGTCGGGCTCCGTATGCGGTAAGCCGTATGAGCTCACTAAGTCGATATTAGAGGGCGAGGAGACTGTAGAGAAGAAGTGGCGAGAGCTGTATATCAACCTATGTCAAACATAGCTCTCGTATTGTGCATAACAAAATATTGCCAGAAAGTGTGTCATTATGGCAACCACAGCGGACGAGCTACGGGACCGGGAGGCCGTGGCAGATGCCCTGTTTCTAAATTTACCAGACATTAATGAAAATAGTACAGAGAAAGACATGAATTTGGGGATTAACAGCGATGTTAAGACATTATTGAAAAAATTGGAAAAACTACTTCGAACGGAACTGACTAAGTGATGGGAGAGGAAATCCCTAGAAAAATACAAAGAAGCAGGAAGAGTACCACGGGGTTGCGGGTACTCATTGCACCATCTTTTGAAAACCCCAACCCCTAATGTTAAAAGAATGGGCAACGAATAACCTGGAGGCTTCCATGAATATGGTATCGATACTTATTAAATATGCTGAAATAGACAGAATGGACATTTTAAAGGAAATTGAGACAATTAATCAGCAATTGGAGGTTTCTGATCAACAGGAATTGATCAAAAAGAGCAGAGAAGAAATTAAAGCGCGCCTTATCAAACATGAGGAAGTGATAAAAACACGAAAAATATTTAAATTTGCTCGGGACAAAAGGGACTATGAGACCGGTAGGGTCTCTACGTGCTCTGCACCTAAGCCTATTCATACAGCAGTATCAGATACGGATTTAAGTTCGTTGGCCAGCAGTACTGACTCAGAGGCGGATGTTGCTTCTATTCAGCAGGTACAACTACCCACTAATTTTACTCCCTCTGAAGAGTTGGGGTTTATAATAGAGGACCGACGCCACACATTACGACCGAGACCACCCCAAAAGAAAACCGGCGCAGGCGCAACAAATGTCGTAAACAGAGGCGCAAATGCAGGAGGGAGCAACAGAGGCAAGAGAGGGAGAGGGAAACAGTGGCTCCCTCAATAACTGATTCATCATGCACGGTTAACACTGTAATTAACCTCACTGAGATCGAACTGAATAAAGCTGAAATACAATTGCTATCATTAGGTTTGTCCTTTTGTCCAAAGAATGGGTTCAATTATGTGCAAGCACGTATCGACGTATTCAAATTCATACGAAAATTGAAATTAAAAAAGCATTTCAAGTTGAATATGGCCCAGGATACGGCAGCAACATTTATTGCCTCTAATCAACCTAGTAGATCTCTTCAAGTTTCCGATATTGCTGCTCTAAGATCTATGCATGCATTGGCTGAAAACATTGATGAAATTAATTTGAATACGCAAGATGAATTGCATGAATTGGGAATTGTTAGCATAGGTGCAGGCTAGTCCTTTTCGCCCCCCTTCTTCTTTTATTCCTCTTATGGCTAAGGATGCAATAGATACTTTCAGTGACGTCGTAATTGAGGATTTAAAAAGACTTAATCAGAATGTGAAGCGCCAACAAAATCGGAGAAGCTACTCAGAAATACAATATTCCAAAGGTATGAAAAAAATTAAAGACAATGGAAATATTATTGTGAATAAAGCAGATAAAGGAGGGAACATTGTTCTTTGGCCTCGGGATGCTTATGTGGAAGAAGCAGAACGACACTTGAATGATCAGTTGTGCTACAGAAAAGCCTCATTTCAGGAATTAAAATCTATCAGAGATTTAGTATTGAAGGAGTTAGCACGTTGGAAAAGAGATGGGATGTTAAGCAAACATGAATATGAGTTTCTTAGAAATGATTATCCCATAACCTCGACCCTTTATTTTATTCCAAAAATCCACAAAAAGTGACTCCAATACCTGGAAGACCAATCATTTCTGCCCAGAGAAGTCTCTTTGAAGCCATGTCCAAGTATGTGGACTTTTATCTACACGAGTATGTGGAAAATCTCCCCTCGTTTATTAAAGATACTTGCCATTTCCTCACAAAACTGCAAGAAGTTACATGGAATGATGATTATTATTTTATAGTGATGGACATCTGTTCTCTTTACACCAGCATACACCACACTGATGGTTTAAATGCTATAAAATATTTTCTTGCCAAAAGAAACATTCAATTTTTGAGACACAATGATATGTTGTTGAAAATGATCGAAATGTGTTTAATGAACAATTTCTTTTTGTTTAACAAGGAATTATATCAGCAACTACGTGGGGTGGCCATGGGGGCATGCTTCTCTCCAAGCTACGCGTGTTTACACGTGGGCTGGTGGGAGGAGCATGTCCTCAGACATACCCATAAGGATATATTTGCCACTCATGTAGTACAGTGGTGGCGATTTATTGATGATGTTTGTGTAGTTTGGCGAGGCACAAAAGAATCTGCATTAGACTTTGTTGACACCATCAATATTAACAATTTAAATCTTGAGTTTACAGCCACTATCAGTAATGAGAGAGTTGAGTTCCTTGATGTGGAGTTATATATTAATGACAAGAATATTCAGACAAAACTCCACAGGAAAAGTACAGCAGGGAACTCAACTTTGCATGCTAACAGCTGCCACCCTAGACACTTAATAAAAAGTATTCCGTATGGAGAATTTTTAAGAATTAAAAAAATGTGTAATTCAGATACAGATTTGAAGCAGTGTCAAGCAGAATCATTACAGAGATTCCAATCACGAGGATACAAAACTAAAGATTTACAAATGGCACTATTGAGAGCCAACAGTATTAGTAGTGAGATGGTAGTTACCAACAGAAATCCAGAAACCCTGTCTCCTATAACTGTAAGAAAGGATAATAAACACAAAAAAGATGAGGTGGTTAGATTAATAACTACATATAGCCGCCATGAAAAGCAAGTTAGAAGTATTATCAACAAAAATTGGCTAATACTTAAAACTGATATTACCCTTTCACCAATTTTATCTGAGACTCCAGTCATTACTTTCAGGAGGGCACCCTCTATGAGGGATGCATTAATTAAAACTAGCCCGGAAGTATTAACTCCTAGAAACTGGCTCTCGAATAGGACAGGGTTTTTTAAGTGCAGTTCCTGTAGAGCGTGTAAGTTTGGGGTAAACAAACTAGAATACACTGACGCTTTTGGAAACATTCCATCGAAAATAAATGGTATGTTTACCTGTAAAACTGATTTTGCAGTATATGTACTGGAATGTTCATGTTATCTACAGTACATAGGCAGCACTAAGCTGCAGGTGTTTATGCGTATTTTGCAACACCTCCAAGCGATAGTAAATTCTGACCCCAGTTACCCAGTTGCTAGGCATTTTAAGCTTGTACATAATAACAACTTACATGATTTTAGCTATTTTGTAATTGATGCGGTACCTAGGTCGATAAGAGGAGGTAACAGAGAAAAGAAATTAAGACAATTGGAGACTCGTTACATTCTTCAACTAGATACTAAGATGCCAAATGGTTTAAATACGGGGGAAGATTTACACAATTTTTTATAAATGTGTTTAGGAAATCGCACTGGCTCTCCTCCGTAGGTATCCTTAGATAAGTGTATCTGTTTTTGTGTTTTTTAACCAATACAGATTTGTTTAACTTCATTTGGTTGAATTTTGTCTGGTGGATTTTAGTCCAGTTTTAGCCCTAGTTTTACCTTGTTTTACTGGATTGTATCGGTTTTACTTGGTGATAGGGGGCTCCTGCTCGGGGACTCTAGTTGCATTATGAATAAGGAAATAACTTTATTCAAAAAGATTAATACTGTATTATTTGGAGTCTATAAATATTATACTACCAGACATTCATTCTATATATAGACTTCATGACAGCGTATTTGTACAGTTTTTATTTGTATTTCTAATTGTATTTGTACTGTTCTGATATCAACCTGTGGTATTGCTTATTTGCACTATTGCTTATTTGCACTACTGCCTATTTGCACTATTGCTTATTTGCACTGTGGATTCTGCTATGTTTTGCACATTGAAATTAATTTATTAGGACTCCCGTCTTACTTATGTACATATATGAATTTATGTGATCATATCTACATTGTTTGGTTTTTGTGCATTTATGTACATGATAGAATGCACTTTGTAGTGCATATTAATGAAGATCAAGGTTACAGGCATAGCACGACCAACCATAAATATTTAAGGATTTTTTTATATATAAAAGTATCAACTATGATGTAATAGTTGTTTTATTTTTATCATTAGCACCTTATTGGCACTTGCACTTTGTTTAGGATATTTGCACAGTCTTTGGTATGCGCTCAATATGCTCGACAATAATAGAACCGTTAATCAATGACATCTAGTTTTTCCTGTGTGTATTGCTTTAATAGCAACACACATTAGCACGATGGTTTTGGGCACTTGCCCAGTATACAAAATGTATTATGTATAAATGTATTTTTTATCATTGTGTGTATATCAAATCATGTATGACCAATTTTAAATGCTGAATTTAGTGGTTGATACAGTGTTTATTAAGAAGGATTATTTATTGGCAGCTATTGGTTTTAAGATGAGGCTATACATATAGTCTGTTGTCGAGTTCTATTGAGCGGGAGGGAGGGATTGTTCTCCCATGGTGTATCTATTTATTCACGTTAAGGGTCCCGGCACGTCATGTGATCAAGACCGGGGTGACCTGGTCGAAACGCGTCATGCTGTGGAGGTTGCAATAAAGCACTAAAGATTTCAACAAACTACGTTGTGGTCCGTACCTGATTTTCCTATGATACAGGAATTTCATCAGGACTGTGGTTCTTTCATATATATATATATGTATATATATATATATATATTCACTGAAAAAACCATAGGTTTTAGAAACAGTTATAGTTAGTTGGACATTTCACTCGTACAAAACCCGTGAAATTCTCCCGTTATAGTTAGTTCAGCTAACTATAACTCGCGCCTCGTAATGCACTGCTGATGACGTCACATATTACATCACTCATGACATGGTCAGTGACATCACTGATGACATCACTGATGACATCTCAAATGACATCACTGATGACATCATCCAGTGACTGTGTGTTTCTGTAAAGTTTAAATATGTTTAATATATATAGGGAAAGGCGTATTGAAGAATGAGTGGGTGTATAAGTGTCTGAATGGATGATTTAGTAGGTGCGTGACTGACTCTATAAGTGAGTGATTAAACGTATCTTACTGAATGCATTGGTTAGTGACTAAACTGTGTGAATGTCTGTATCCGCCTGTCTGTTGGTGTGTAAGCGGCTGCATGGGTTTGCGAATAGCTACATGAGTGTCTACATGGGTTATTGATTGGTTGCCTGAGTATGTGTATGGGTGCCTGAGTGTTTGTGTGGGTGGGGTGTGTGTGACTCTGTGCATAGATGTGTGAGTGGGTGATTCTGTGGGTGCATGGTTTCAAGAGTGCATCTGTGATAGACTGTATGGGTGTGTGAGTGTGTGTATGGGTGTGTTAGTGAGTGAATGTATATCTCAGTGGTACATGTGTGAGTAACTACATATGTGAAAGGCAGTATATATGTGTGTTGGAGTATATAAATGGCTATAAGTGAGAGTGTGTGATTGTGAGAGTGGCTGTATGGATGAGTGTGTACTTGTATCAGTGATTGTATAAGAGCGTAAGAATGTGCTAGTATTTGTATGAGTAAATAAACTGGTGTGTGTATAACTGTATAGGTGAGTAAATGGGAGTGTGATTAATTATTAGCATGAGTGACTAGGTGTGTGAGTACCTCTATGGATGAGTGGCGGTGTGTGAGTGTCTATATAGGTGTATGAGTGCATATGATAGTCCTGTACTGAGTGACCGTAAGTATGAGTGACTGTACGGGTGAGTGAGTGGATGTGTGTGTAGACCTAAGAATCAGTGAGTGTGTATGTAGTTATTGGTGTTGGGGTGTCTATGGTTTTGAGAATGGCAGTCTGTAATTTAGAGAGGGTGTATCAAAAGTTATATTAGGGTGTGAGAAGATGCATGAAATTATCACATGGATGATGTTATCAGTGATGTCATCAGTGATGTCATTTGAGATGTCATCAGTGATGTCATCAGTGATGTCACTGACCATGTCATGAGTGATGTAATATGTGACGTCATCAGCAGTGCATTGCGGGGGCGCAAGTTATAGTTAGCTGAACTAACTATAACGGGGGAATTTCACGGGTTTTGTACGAGTAAAATGTCCAACTAACTATAACTGTTTCTAAAACCTATGGTTTTTTCAGTGAATTTCTAAGGTTTTGTAAATGCTAATTTCTAACTATAACATGCCTGAAACCTATGTTTTTTTCAGTGAATTTCAAAGGTTTTTTAAATGCTAATTTCTAACTATAACGTGTCTGAAACCTATGGTATTTTCAGTGAATTTCAAAGGTTTTTTAAATGCTAATTTCTAACTATAACGTGTCTGAAACCTATGGTTTTTTCAGTGAATTTCAAAGGTTTTATAAATGCTAATTTCTAACTATAACGTGCCTGAAACCTATGGTTTTGTAAGTGAATTTCAAAGTTTTTTAAATGCTAGTTTCTAACTATGCCTACAGAGGTAGGACATGTGAAGAAAGAAGAAAAAACGCACAGAAAGAAGCAAACGAAATGCAGAAAGAAGCAACAGAAGTCCTCAAAGACGAAGAAAAGTGCAGGAAGAAGCAAGACATGTGCAGAAAGAACCAACAGAGGAGCAGAAAGAGGCCTTGTTACAAAATCATCCTCTGCCCTCAACTTTTCAGACGGGTACTGGTGGTAACTGACTCTGACTAACCAGGCCTAGAGCCAGTGGTATGCTAAAAGACACTTAGAATACAGTGAAAACACCTACATACACTAGGGAACACTATGCGTTGGGGTACCCCTGTGATTAGCATGACCTCCTCTGTAAGGCCCGAGTACATAATAGGGCAGGGGGATTAAAACTACCTCTTAAAACACGCCACGGGCGCGTTTGCACACTGGTGAAGGGAGGGGGGGGCCTGAGGTGACATGTGTGCAAACAGGCCCTGTGGCCGTTTTAAGTTGGGGATAAAGTCCCCTTGAATCCTGAGGGTCCCTGGGGGCCAACTAACCCACCAGGTATGTCCAGTAAGTGCCACAGAGTTGCATTACAGAGAGGTGTAAAATGGGGCATGGCCTCGGACCACCTCTCTGCAACGCAGCTCTGTGGTGCTTACTGGAGGTACATGGTGGGCTAGTTGGACCCAGGGACTCTCAGGATTAAAGGGGACTTAATTCCCCAACTTAAAAGGCGCCACAGGGCGTGTTTGCACACGTCACCTCTGGCCCCGCCCCCTCTCTTTACCACTGCGCAAAGGCGCCCTGTGTCACGTTTTAAGTTGGAGGATTAAGTCCCCTTGAATCCTGAGAGTCCCTGGGTCCAACTAGCGCACCATGTACCTCCAGTAAGCACCACAGAGCTGCGTTGCAGAGAGGTGGTCCGAGGCCATGCCCCATTTTACACCTCTCTGCAATGCAACTCTGTAGCACTTACTGGACATACCTGGTCGGTTAGTTGGCCCCCAGGGACCCTCAGGATTCAAGGGGACTTAATTCCCCAACTTAAAACGCGCCTCAGGGCACGTTTCCACACTTGTGACATCAGGCCACGCCCTCTCCCTGCACCACTGTGCAAACGCACCCTGTGGCGCGTTTTGAGTTGGGGGATAAAGTCCCCTTGAATCCTGAGGGTCCCTGGGATCCAACTAGCTCACCAGGTACCTCCAGTAAGCGCCACAGAGCTGTGTTGCAGAGAGGTGTAAAAAGGGGCGTGCCCTCTGAACACCTCTCTGCAACGCAACTCCCTGGCGTATACTGGAGGTACCTGGTAGGCTAGTTGGCCCCCAGGGACCCTCAGTATTCAAGGGGAATTAATTCCCCAACTTACAACTCACCAGGGGCGCGTTTGCACAGTGGTGAAGGAAGGGGCGGGGCCTGAGGTGACATGTGTGCAAACACACCCTGTGGCGCGTTTAAGTTGGGGAATTAATTCCTCTTCAATCCTGAGGGTCCCTGGGGGCCAACTAGCCCACCAGGTACCTCCAGTATGTGCCAGGGAGCTGCGTTGCATAGAGGTGTTCAGAGGCCATGCCCCTTTTTACACCTCTCTGCAACACAGCTCTGTGGCGCTTACTGGAGGTACCTGGTGGGCTAGTTGGACCCCAGGGACCCTCAGTATTCAAGGGGACTTAATCCCCCAACTTAAAACGCACCACAGGGCGTGTTTGCACACATGTCACCTCAGGCCCCGCCCCCTCCCTTCACCACTGTGCAAATGCACCCTGTGGTGCGTTTTAAGTTGGGGGATTAAGTCCCCTTGAATACTGAGGGTCCCTGGGGTCCAACTAGCCCACCAGGTACCTCCAGTAAGCACCACAGAGCTGCGTTGCAGAGAGGTGTAAAAAGGGGCATGGCCTCTGAACACCTCTCTGCAAGGCAGCTCCGTGGGGCATACTGGAGGTTCCTGGTGGGCTAGTTGGCCCCCAGGGACCCCCAGTATTCAAGGGGAATTACTTCCCCATCTTACAACGCGCCAGGGGGCGCGTTTGCAGAGTGCTGCAGGGAGGGGGCGGGGCCTCCGGCGCATGCCGGTCTTTTTTTTAATTCATTTTTTTAAGAAGGGGAGCAGTGTGGCCCCCCTTCTTTTCCTATTTTATTGGTGTGGGGACCCCATCCCCCAGGGCCTGACCCCTATATATATTTTTTTTTATTAATGGAAGGGGGCCGCGTGGCCCCCCTCCCGAGGCCATATTCGGCCCCGGGGACCCCATCCCCCGGGGCATGGCCAGTGTTTTATTTTAATTTTTATTATTGGAGGGGGGCTGCGTGGCCCCCCTCCTCAGGCCATTTATGGCCCCGGGTACCCCATCCCCCGGGGCCGGCCTTTGCGTTTTTGTTTAAAAAAAAAAATTGTAATCATTGGGGAGGGGGGCCGCGTGGCCCCCCTCCCGGGCAATAATGGCCCCGGGGACCCCATCCCCCGGGGCATGGCCTCTCGTTGTGGACCGTGGGGGGAGCCCCAATGCCCCCACGGTCCCAGCCGGCTCCCCGCCTCCTGCGGGAGCCAGCATTGCTTTTTCACGCGGGGAGCTGCTAAGATGCAGCTCCCCGTGTGGAAAAGCAATCAGCTTTGGTTTTTCGAAGAGAGAGCAGGTTTCCCTGCTCTCTCTTCCAAAAACCAAAGCAGAGTTTGCTATGACAGGGCGGGAGCCGCGAGGCGCCCGCCCTGCCATAGCAAACTGCAGTGTCCTGGGGGTGGGCACCACGGGACACTGCAGGAGCCGGCCCTAGGGGGTGGCGATCCCCAGGGCCATCACTGGCTCCAGGAGGGGGGCCGCGTGGCCCCCCTCCCAATCTGCACATAGCCCCGGGGAGGTGGTGGTCCCCGGGGCATGTGGGGGGGCTTGAGCCCCCCCACACAGGTACATTTTTTTTTTTAAAAAGAAGCCCCGGGGGGTGGCGGTCCCCGGGGCTGCGGGGGGGCAATGTGCCCCCGCAAATATAATTAAAGTGAGCCCCGGGGGGTGGCGGTCCCCGGGGCTTGGGGGGGCCTCAGAGGCCCCCCCAACTTTATAAAAACAAGCCCCGGGGGGTGGCGGTCCCCGGGGCTGCGGGGGGCTGTGTGCCCCCCGCAAATATTTATGCAAAGCCCTGGCGGGTGGCGGTCCCCGGGGCAGTGTGGGGGGGATTGGGACCCCCCCACACATTTTTTTTTCACTGCCCCCGGGACCTGGCCCACCCGGGGGCTTCAATTAAACGCGGGCTCCCGCGCTTCGTTTTTTTTTTTTTTTTCGCGGCCGGATTTGCGGATCCGGCGCGCATTTTGCCGATTATTTTTTTTTAAAAAATGCTTTTTTGGGCCCTGGGGGTCCTTGTGGGACCCCCTGAGCAGGCCTAGGGGGTCAGGGTGTTTCTACCCTGCCCCCTTTTCTTTTTTTTCGCGTTTTTTATTCTGATTTCTTGTGACTCGGAGATGGCTGCCAACACTTCCTGGTTTGGAGTGTTGACAGCCAATTAGAATAAAGCTCGTGGTCGGAAGGGTGCGCGGATCCACCGCGGCCATAGATATCGAAACATTTATTTTTGATTTTCTCAGTAACTACTGAACGGATTTACACCATTTTCATAAAGGGTGCTTTCTGAACCAAGCACTACCTTTTTGCCAAATGTGGTGTAATTCCGTTCAGCAGTTTTAGCTGTAGCTCGGCGTAAAGTTTCCTATGGGAAATTGATTTTTTGACTCTTATTTTTTTAATTTCTCCGCAACTACTGAACGGATTTACACCATTTAAAAAAAAGGTCGCTTTCTGAACCAAGCGCTACCTTTTTCCCCAATTTGGTGTAATTTCGTTCAGCAGTTCGGGCTGTAGCCGTGTCTAAAATTTCCTATGGGAATTAACATGGAGAAAACATGTTTTGGGACCCCCCTTTTTTCTCGGCCCCCGCTTGATGAATCACCCCGAAACTTTCAAGATAGGAGCGGACCGGAGCGGGCCATAAGTTTTGAAATTTTTGCGAAGATTCGTCAACCGGCGCCAAAGTTATTGGGAAAAGAATGTTACGAATTTCCTATGGATAATAGGTCCTAACTATAACTATCTACTGGCGACCGCCAGTAGATAATATAATATATATATATATATATATATATATATATATATATATATATATATATATATTCACGCATCCCCGTTTTCAACTCTGGATACTCCCAAGAAACGGGTCCGGACCACGGTAATCAGTGCAGTTTAATTTTTATTTGTGCAGGTCGACATAACGCGTTTCAGCTCTCGCAGGAGCCTTGATCACATGACAGTAGTTCAGCGTTAGCTTTGGTTATTTATAGTGACTGTTGTGTGCGTGGTTGACACCACGTGTACGAACTACGCAATAGACATTGAAGAATTACTTTTGTAGTTTCTTTGGTGCTGGGACATAATGCTTAGTGCAAATCATTATAAATATCTGATAAAATTCTATTTGTGTTTGCATTGCAATCCTTGATGAAATACAACAAGCATGATTACAAACGCGCAACTTAATTTCTATCAGTTGACATTTTGTATACGTTTTGTCCACCAATCTCTTCAGTCCCGTTTTTACTCTTGCGTAAATATAGTTCAGTGCTAAAAAGTGCTCTTGTGCTAAAGTGCTAATGTGCATCACACCTAAAAAACAAAGCGCTTTACAAATATTAAGATTAACACAGACACCATCTTCTCGCATAGTGGGTTTAATCCTGCTCACGTAGTTAAATTTTAATTACCAATATAAGTGTATGGTAATGTAAATGCGGATTATATATATATATATATATATATATATATATATATTCACTGAAAAAACCATAGGTTTCAGGCACGTTATAGTTAGAAATTAGCATTTAAAAACCTTTGAAATTCACTGAAAAAACCATAGGTTTTAGGGACAGTTATAGTTAGTTGGACATTGCACTCGTACAAAACCCGTGAAATTCCCCCGTTATAGTTAGTTCAGCTAACTATAACTCGCGCCCCCGCAATGCACTGCTGATGACGTCACATATTACATCACTCATGACATGGTCAGTGACATCACTGATGACATCACTGATGACATCTCAAATGACATCACTGATGACATCATCTAGTGACTGTGTGTTTCTGTAAAGTTTAAATATTTTTAATATATATAGGGAAAGGCGTATTGAAGAATGAGTGGGTGTATAAGTGTCTGTATGGTTGATATAGTAGGTGTGTGACTAACTGTATAAGTGAGTTATTAAACGTATCTTACTAAATGCATGGGTTAGTGACTAAACTGGGTGAATGTCTGTATCCGTCTGTCTGTTGATGTGTAAGTGGCTGCATGGGTTTGTGAATAGCTACATGAGTGTCTATATGAGTTATTGATTGGTTGTCTGAGAATCTGTATGGGTGCCTGAGTGTTTGTATGGGTGGGGTGTGTGCGACTCTGTACATAGATGTGTGAGTGGGTGATTCACTGGGTGCATGATTTGAAGAGTGCGTCTGTGATGGACTGCTTGGGTGGGTGAGTGTGTGTATTGGTGTGTTAGTGAGTGAATGTATATCTCAGTGGTACATGTGCGAGTAACTACATATGTAAATGGCAGCATATATGTGTGTTAGAGTATTTAAAAGGCTATAAGTGAGAGTGTGTGATTGTGAGAGTGGCTGTATGGATGCGTGTGTGCTTGTATCAGTTATTGTATAAGAGCGTAAGAATGTGCTAGTATTTGTATGAGTAAGTGAGCTGGTGTGTGTATAACTCTATAGGTGAGTAAATGGGTGTGTGATTAATTTTTTGCATGACTGACTAGGTGTGTGAGTACCTCTATTGATGAGTGGCGGTGTGTGAGTGTTTATATAGGTGTATGAGTGCATATGATAGTCCTGTACTGAGTGACTGTAAGTATGAGTGACTGGATGGGTGAGTGAGTAGATGTGTGTGTGTAGACCTAAGAATCAGTGAGTGGGTATGTAGGTATTGGTATTGGAGTGTGTATGGTTTTGCGAATGGCAGTCTGTAATTTAGAGTGGGTGTATCAAAAGTTATATTAGGGTGTGAGAAGATGCATGAAATTATCACATGGATGATGTCATCAGTGATGTAATATGTGACGTCATCAGCAGTGCATTGCGGGGGCGCGAGTTATAGTTAGCTGAACTAACTATAACGGGGGAATTTCACGGGTTTTGTACGAGTGCAATGTCCAACTAACTATAACTGTCCCTAAAACCTATGGTTTTTTCAGTGAATTTCAAAGGTTTTTTAAATGCTAATTTCTAACTATAACGTGCCTGAAACCTATGGTTTTTTTCAGTGAATTTCAAAGGTTTTGTAAATGACAATTTTTTAATTGTATTAATTGTTATATTTATTTTTTTGATACTGATTTACTACATTTTTTTAAACTATTTATTTTTAGATATTTTATTTTTTAAATTACATTGTAAATACATTATACATTACATTACAAAATATACTTTCTCAGAATGAATTACTTTAGTTTAAATACTTTGCAAATAGGCAATAGACTTTTAAGTACAGTAGTTACAGTTGTTGCAATGGGCAACACAATTTCAAACACAATGCAACATTGAGCTCAATGTGAATTTCTAGTTAAATGCAATTAGTTACTTTATGGATTACTTTTCTAACCACAGGACTGGATCCTAGATTCAGTCCTGGGACATCTCCTGTAAACAGTTGAGTAAAAGCGTTTTGGTTACAGTAGTGATTTTTAAGGAATATTATTGTATTTTAAAAGTTGACACTTAGAAACTTTTTCACATAGAATCACCAATGTTATCCTATGGGAGGAAATTCACTTAGCAGGTAAGTAGTGTTATCGTTACTTTTTCTTACTCAGTGGTGGATCCTGGATCCAGCACTGGTGCATCTCCAGTAAACAGTTGAAAGAATGCGTTTAAGTCATACAGGCGATTTTTAAGGAATATTTGTAGTTTGTGAAAATCGACACTTTGAAACTTTTCTGCTGAAAACCAGACAATGGATTCCTATGGAAGGAAATACAAGTTACTGGTAAGTACGGTTAGAATTACTTTTCAGGGTCAGTGCTGGGCTAAAAGATGCAGCACTGGGTTCTCTCCTGATAACAGGTGAGTAAATCGGAATTCATAGTTCGGCTGATTTTAGAGAAATATTATAAAGTTCCAAAACTCCACACTTAGAAGAATTTCCAAGTGAAACCAGTCAATGTTAGCCTCTGGAAGGAAATTCAAGTTACTGGTAAGTACGGTTAGAATTACTTTTCAAGGTCAGTGCTGGGCTAAAAGATGCAGCACTGGGTTCTCTCCTGATAACAGGTGAGTAAATCGGAATTACGTAGTTCGGCTGATTTTAGAGGAATATTATAAAGTTCCAAAACTCCACACTTAGAAGAATTTCCAAGTGAAACCAGTCAATGTTAGCCTATGGAAGGAAATTCAAGTTACTGGTAAGTACGGTTAGAATTACTTTTCAGGGTCAGTGCTGGGCTAAAAGATGCAGCACTGGGTTCTCTCCTGATAACAGGTGAGTAAATCGGAATTCGTAGTTCGGCTGATTTTAGAGGAATATTATAAAGTTCCAAAACTCCACACACAGAAGAATTTCCAAGTGAAACCAGTCAATGTTAGCCTATGGAAGGAAATTCAAGTTACTGGTAAGTACGGTTAGAATTACTTTTCAGGATCAGTGCTGGGTTCAAAGATGCAGCACTGAGGTCTCTCCTGATAACAGGTGAGTAAATCGGAATTCGTAGTTCGGCTGATTTTAGAGGAATATTTGCACAATGGTGAATAAAGGGGGTGGGGCCTGAGGATACATGTCTGCTAACACGCCGTGTGGCGCGTTTTAAGTTGGAGAATTAATTCCTCCTCAATCCAGAGGGTCCCTAGGGGCCAACTAGCCCACCAGGTACCTCCAGTATGCGCCAGAGAGCTGCGTTGCAGAGAAGTGTTCAGAGGCCACGCCCCTTTTTACAACACTCTCCAACGCAGCTCCATGGCGCTTACTGGAGGTACCTGGTGGGCTTGTTGGCCCCCAGGGACCCTCAGGATTGAAGAGGATTTAATTCCCCATCTTAAAACACGCCACGGGGCCTGTTTGCACACATGTCACCTGAAGCCCCGCCCCTCCCTTCACCACTGTGCAGACGCGCCCGTGGCGCGTTTTAAGTTGGGGGATTAAGTCTCCTTGAATCCTGAGGGTCCCTGGAGTCCAAGTAGCCCACCATGTACCTCCAAAGCGCCACTTGCAGAGAGGTGTAAAAGGGGCGTGGCCTCTGTACACCTCTCTGCAACGCAGCCCCCTGGTGCATACTGGAGGTTCCTGGTGGGCTAGTTGGCCCCCAGGGACCCCCAGTATTTAAGGGGAATCCATTCCCCATCTGCAAACGCGCCAGGGGGCGCGTTTGCAGAGTGGTAAAGGAAGGGGGCGGGGCCTGCGGCCCGATCATTTTTTTTTTTTCGAAGGGGGGCTGTGTGGCCCCCCTTCCTTTTTCCTATTTTTGGGCCCTGGGGACCCCATCCCCCAGGGACTTACCCCTTTTTTTAAATTTTGTTTAAAATTAAACGGGAAGGGGGCCGCGTGGCCCCCCTCCCATGGCTGAATCCGGCCCCGGGGACCCCATCCCCCGGGGCATGGCCACACTTTTAAATAAATTTTTAAGGAGGGGGGCTGCGTGGCCCCCCTCCTCAGGCCTCCTTTTGCCCCGGGGACCCCATCCCCCGGGGCAGGCCTTTATTTTTAATTTTTTTACATTTAAAAAAAAAAATTTGGGAGGGGGCAGCGTGGCCCCCCTCCCGGGCCACTACTTGCCCCGGGGACCCCATCCCCCGGGGCTGGCCCTATCCTTTGGGGTCCGGTGGGGGGACCCCAACTCCCCCACGGACCATGCCGGCTCCCCGCCTCCTGCAGGAGCTGGCATTGCTTTTCCACATGGGGAGCTGCTAACATGCAGCTCCCCATGTGGAAAAGCAATCTGCTTTGGATATTGGAAGAGAGAGCAGGTTTTCTGCTCTCTCTTCCAATATCCAAAGCAGTTTGCTATGACAGGACGGGAGCCGCGAGGCTCCCGTCCTGTCATAGCAAACTACAGTGTCCTGGGGGTAGGCACCCCGGGACACTGCAGGAGCCAGCCCTGGGGGGTGGTGGTCCCCAGGGCCATCAAGGGCTCCAGGAGGGGGGCCGCGTGGCCCCCCTCCCTCCATGTTCAAAGCCCCGGGGAGGTGGTGGTCCCCGGGGCTCTGGGGGTCCGTAATGGACCCCCATATTTAACTCTTTAGTGCCCCGGGGAGGTGGCGGTCCCCGGGGCATGTGGGGGGGCTGGAGCCCCCCGCACCATTTGTTTTTAAAGCCCCGGGGTGTGGCAGTCCCCGGGGCTTGGGGGGGCCTTAGAGGCCCCCCATTTATTAAAATCATAAGCCCCCGCATGCCCCCGGGACTTGGCCCACCCGGGGGCCAATTAACAACGAACCGCGCTTCGTTTTTGTTTTTTTGGGCGGGACTAAGCGCATCCCGCCGATTTAAAAAAAAAAAATGCTTTTTTCTGCCCAGGGGTCCTTGTGGGACCCCTGAGCAGACCTAGGGGTCAGGGTGTTTCTACCCTGCCCCCTTTGTGCGTTTTGCGCACTTGTTTCTTTTTTTTCTCGGCGGGATTCGTGCACCCTAAGCGCATCCCGCCGATTTAAAAAAAAATGCTTTTTTCTGCCCAGCGGGTCCTTGTGGGACCCCTGAGCAGAACCTAGGGAGTCAGGGTGTTTCTAGCCTGCCCCCTTTTTGCGCTTTGCGCACTTGTTTCTGTCCCTCGGTTCTACCGAGGACAAAATGACTGCCAACACTTCCTGATTTGGAGTGTTGACAGCCAATTAGCATGCAGCTCGTGATCGGGAGAGTACGCGGACCCTACTCGGCCATAGATATATATGTGATTTTATTTGCGATTTTCTCAGAAACTACTGAACGGATTTACACCATTTAAGCAAAAGGCACAACTCTGAACCAAGGGCTACCTCTTTGCCAAATTTGGTGTAATTCCGTTCAGCAGTTCGGGCTGTAGCCGCGATGAAAGGATCCTATGGAAAAATGAATGGGGAAAACGCGTTTTGGGACCCCCCTTTTTTCTCGGCCCCCGCTTGACGAATCAACCCGAGACTTTCAGGCTCGGAGCGGAGCGCCCAACAAGTTGGAAGCTTTCGCGAAGATTCGTCAACCGGCGCAAGAGTTATTTCAAATAGAATGTTGCGGATTTCCTATGGAAAATAGGTCCTAACTATAACTATCTACTGGCGACCGCCAGTAGATTATATATATATATATATATATATGTGTGTGAAATCTTTATTTTTTTTACTTGCTCAAGTCAGAGGACTAAGACCGCAAGTTCTGTAATGGCTGCCAGCATCATTTTTTAGGTCTCGCCTTGGCAGCACATGCGCTGCATGCGCTGTCTCAGCGAGACTTAAAGTAATCTGTATATTGGCTTCAACTCCGTGTAATTTCTCCTGCCCCTTGCGATTGGTTTAAGTCTGGCATTGCTGTTGTTTTCTTGATTTCTGTTGGCTGTTGATCCTATGGTAACTTCCATGTAGTCCCGAAGCAGCGGTGCTTAACTACAGTTTTCATCCGCCTCGCTCGCACTTAATTGCATGAAGTGTGCCATCTGTTTTTTACCCCTCCCTGATGGACGTGTCAGACCCTGCCGACAAATGTAAGCGCCGGTCGTGGTTGGGGGCATGGCCCCCCTCCTCTCCCTCCTCGCCTTATTCAACTTGGTTTACATTCGTGCAATGGCGCTAAGGAGATTACCAAGGATGAACTCGGAGATGCTTAAATTGCTACCTTTTTCAATTTAAAGCGCATGTTTTAACTACGGAATTGAGCGGCGCGCAGGGGTGGGTAGTGTTTTGAGCACGAGCGGCACTGAACCGGACATCTTTGTCTCTGCGGGGCTAAGAGGTTCTGGCAGCTAGTCTCAGGCAGATTAAGGCTAAGGACAGCGGGTTTATTAAAAGAGTACTTCGTGTTAGCCTCTTACTGGTATCCAAAGTGGAACAGTCAGCCTGCCAAGGTGTTCATTTGCCAGGCTCCCGCCGGACTCTGGGCTGAAGTGTTCGACCGACTTTCCTTCTCTTTAAACACCGGAGTTTCATAACCTCGTGGCTTTAAATACTAGAGAAGAAATCACGGCACTTTGGAACAACAGAGCTCGGGTAATAAAAAGGTAGACAACAAAAGAAGATAGTGACATGATTAACATATATATCGACAATAAGGGTTTTAAGTTCCATGCAGATGCCACTTTCTAGGAGCTGTTGTAATGGAGAAGACAGGTCTGCGCGTGAAGAGTGATAGCAAACAAACATTATTCAAATAATGGCCACTTTTATTATTTCAATTCTTTGGTACTGGATGGGCAGTGTTTTCTCTTGGCGTTACATATTAGAGGGTAGTGCAAGAAACATGTATTAAAACATGGTAAACAATAGAAACCAAAAAATACAAAATATAAGTATTGCGGGAAGTGTAAAAATTGTTTTCAAGTCTCTGTTCCGAGCTAAATATGTCACATGGGCTGTTCTGCAAGATTTGTTGAAAAACTAGATTTAATTCTTGCAGGAAAACTGGTCTACCCAATGAGAACGAATTATACCCAGGTTTCGATCCACAATACCTCATTTTGCAACAGTTGATGTACAGGAGCAGTGAAAATGATGCGCGTTGCGCGCAGTCAACATTAAATCATTACATATTCTGATATTTTACTCCTCACGAAGTGATACTGTGTACTCTGGGTTCCACATGGATTCTTGGAGCTACGAAGGAGGCCACTTCCCCAGGCAGGATTTTCGCAAAGAAAGTAGATTTGTAGAGATAAACCACTTTAGAGGGTTTATTAATATACTGATGCGTTTCACAATATGTAAAAAGAATACACATCTCGTACGTAAAGTGACTCCTGGGTCGGGTGAAATGACATTAAACTGGTCTTATCAGGTGTGGACATCACGCCCCCTGTTAGCCGAGCAGCGTGGTCAGTTCTGCTCGAAGTGTACTATAATAAACTACTGACATTTGACTTTGCATTATTTACCAATTATGATACATTTATTGCCTAATGATGAAGTGCAGATCAAATATTACGTGTATACTCTTGGCAAGCCTCGCCGACGTAAGAGCGTCCGTACCACTGGCGCCCCGTGCACACACAATGAATGGTTCAGCCACAACAGCAGTGGCGCCTAACTACAGTTTTCGTCCGCCTCGCTTGCACTTAGTTGCGTGCAGTGTGCCATCTGTTTCTGTATCCGCACCTAGACTCTGCTTCTCCACATCCCGTGCCCCTCCCTCCACATTACTCTGTTTTCAAGGTGTTCAACTTGGTCCTTGCACCGTGCATGGGGTACCCACTAGTTGTTGAAGGGACTGGTGTGTTCTGTAACCACGGCCATTTTGTCTTTTTTCACCACTGCCATGCCATTTGCTCTCTTTTTCCTCAGGCAGCCATCTTCCCTCTAACCCTCCTCTTACACCTAAATAAAAACGAAAATGGGACTTCGACACCTAGCCCAGCCCTGATCTCTTGCAGAGAAACAACAAGCATTTGCAATGCAATAGGTCTCGCATTTACGCGAGTTTGAGCTATTGGCATTGTAAATGACAATGCCTTTTATTTATATATTTTTTTTTTTTTAAACGTAAATAAAAGGCATTGTCATTTACAAAGCCAATAGCTTAAACTCACGTAAATGCGAGACCTATTGCATTGCAAATGCTTGTCTCATGTTGTTGTCAGCCAATCAGAGCGCTTGCTCCTGTGAGAGTGAGACTCCCGTGGGAGTAAATTGGCCCAAACAAAAAAAGGTCCCTTGACCAAACAGAATGTCCATTTTTTTTAATTGATCGAACCAAACCATTCAGATATCTATATTTGTTTCAACCTTAATATCTCCAAATCACAAAAAGTGCTATCTGCGTACCAAGATCTAGCTTCCTGCCAAATTTGGTGTAATTTCGTTCTGCAGTTTTTGCTGTAGCCTTGTCTAAAGAAGTCTATGGAAACTGCATGGGGATTATGCGTTTGTGGACCTCCCTTTTTTCTTGGCCCCTGCTTGACAGATCACCCTGAATCTTCCCATGCTCAAACTGGTAAAAAAAGCATCTTTTTGGAAAGTTTCATAGCGATTAATTAAATGATGCCAAAGTTATTAGCAACACAAAAAACGCTTTTCCAATGGAGCAGCTGACCTAAATATAACTACCCAGTGAAGACCTACATATTAAGGATTAGGGTAAGGGTTTTTTAGGGTTTAGGGGTGGGTAAGGATATTGGGTGGTAAGGGTGTTTTTATGGTTTAGGGGTAGGTAAGGGTATTGGGTGGTAAGGGTGGGTTTAGGAATGGCTATGGGTATTGAATGGTAAGGGAGTTTTTAGGGTTTAGGGATAGGTAAGGGTATTGGGTGATAAGGGTGTTTTTAGGGTGGGTAAGGGTACTGGCTGATAAGGGCGCTTTTAGGGTTTAAGGGTGGGTAATGGTGTTGGGTGGTAAGGGTGTTTTTAGGGTTTAGGGTTGGAAAGGGTATTGGGTGGTCAATCAATCAATCAATCAATCAGGTGTTTGTTAAGCGCGACTACTCACCCGTAAGGGTCTCAAGGTGCTGGGGGGGGTGCAGGTTCCAGTCCATCAAGGAGGGGGTCTGTCAAAGAGCCAGGTTTTGAGGTTTCTCACGAAGATGGGGAGCGATGTTGTCTGTCTGAGGTGGACCGGAAGGGCGTTCCAGGCTCTGGCCGTGAGGAAGTACAAGGAGCGGCCTCCCGATCTGGTCTTTCTGGTGCGGGGGACCACGGCGTAGGAGAGCTGGGCTGATCTAGAGTCCTTTGGGGTGCGTAGAATTTGAGTCGGCTGTTCAGGTATGCTGGTCCGGTGTCGTGGAGGACCTTGTGTGCGTGGGTGAGAATCTTGAAGGTGATTCTAGCCTCGATGGGGAGCCAGTGGAGTGTGCGCAGGTGCTGGGAGATGTGGCAGTGTCTTGGCAGGTTGAGGACCAGTCTTGCGGCGGCGTTCTGGATGTTTTGTAGCTTGCGGGTGAGGTTTTTGTTTATTCCGGCGTAGAGTGCGTTGCCATAGTCGAGTCTGCTGGTGACGAGGGCGTGAGTGACGGTCTTTCTGTGCTTGAGGGGGTAAGAGTGTTTTAAAGGTTTAGGGGTGGGTAAGGGTATTAGGTGGTAAGGGTGTTTTTAGGGTTTATGGGTGGGCAAGGGTATTGTATGATGAGGGTGTTTTTAGGGTTTAGGAGTTGATAAAGGAATATATGAATTTATATATATATATATATATATATATATATATATATATATATAAATATACAGATATACACACATATATATATATATTATATAGATTATCTAATGGAAGCCAAAAGGCAACTAGAGAATGATGCACACTATGAAAAATGTAAAGGCAATCCCAAGGAAATTATCACCCAGGAGTACCATCTTAAGTTACAGAAATTGAAAGATTTGGAATTGATTGACTTTGAAGAATATATGTTTTTCAAAGTTGAAAATACTATTATGCCGACCATATATATTCTTCCAAAAGTACACGTCACTAATAAAACCACCAGGCAGACCGATTGTCAGCTCAATAGGCTCACTTCTGGAGAAAACATCTAGATTCATTGACGTCTTTTTAATTAATTATGTCACTTCTCTACCTCCCTATCTATGTGACACAATGGATTTTCTCAATGAAATCAGTGACATCCCATGGAAAGAAAACAATGTACTGGCAACCATTGATGTCACATCATTGTATACATCAATTCTACATGAGGATGGCATATTGGCCATAAAATATTTCCTGAAAACGAGATATATTAGTTTTTTAGAATATTCAGAGATGTTACTTGACATGTTAACATTTTGTTTAAACCATAATGTGTTTCTTTTTAATGGAGAATATTTTCTACAAAATCAGGGAACTGCAGCGGGGACCTCTTTTGACCCCACATATGCCAATCTCCTTATGGGACTCTGGGAGGCAGAAGCTATATGGAAGGAAGACAATCAAGATATATAGGAACATATTATCTTGTGGACAAGATTTATCGATGACCTCTTTGTGATATGGGAAGGAGACACTACCAAGCTAGAGGAGTTTGTATAGTCTCTCAGCAATAAAAAGTACAATCTATCCTTCACATCTACTATCAGCAAGGAATGTGTCACCTTCCTAGATGTAGAAGTTTTTGTAAAAAAACAGGAAACTTTGCACAAAGATTAATTGGAAACCAACTTCTTGCAACAGAATCCTACATGCAACCAGTGGCCACCCCAAAAACCAAACGTGGAGCATTTCATATGGAGAAATGTTAAGAGCTAAAAGGAATTGCTCAGAAATAATTGATATGGAAGAACAGCTAGAGGAAATGAGCTGTCAATTCTTTGCAAGAGGTTACCCTATGGAGGTGGTAGTAACTGCAAAGAAGAAACATCCAAGAGAGGAATTGTTATCTATCCGTGGTGAGAGCTCGAAAAAAGAACAGAAAATGTGTTTGATTATGGATTTTAATAGTGGAAATAAAGAACTGAGAGAAATCCTTCAGTGGAATTAGAGAAGTCTTAAATTGGATGAAACATTGGAGGTTATACTAACAAACCAACCAAGTCTAACCTATAGAAAAGGTGCCTCCTTAGGGAAAATACTCACACAAAGACATCACTCTGTAAAGAAATCATCCATTTCAACCTGGCTCAACACCCCAGGATTTTGGAGATGTTCCAAATGCCGAGCATGTGAACATGGGGGAAACATATAATCTTATATGCTACGAAATGGAAAATTTGAAAAGATCAAGGAACACATTACTTGTGAATCAAAATTCATAGTATATGTGTTAGAATGTCCCTGTGGGAAGCAGTATGTAGGAAGTACGATCAACAAACTAAAGCTGATAATCCTACCACATTTACATGCAATAAAGAATTGTGACTTTTCCTATCCAATTGCAAAACACTTCTCGGAACATCATGAGAGTGATAATCAATATCTTAGATACTTTGGAATAAAACACATTGGAGTAATGGAACGAGGGGGTGATAGAACTTTATCTTTAAGACGATAGGAATCACGTCTAATTATAGCACTGGAAACTGAAATCCCACATGGACATAACCTTAATGCTGAGTTACACATACATTTGGGATAATAAGAACATTACTTGATACAAGTTATAATGACTTTTCTATAATTGAGCAGTATTTTTATATGCTTTAGCATTTAAGATCTCCCATCCTTATTTTCCATTATGTTTGCTCTCTATGATTCCAGGAGTCTTTCCTCCCTCCCAACAGTTCATCTCAGGACAGCAAGTTAGGTGAATAGAAAGAAAATACTCAAATTGTAGAGCAGTAGGGAATAGGAGGAACCCTAGGCTTAAACAGATGGGCGCTGACAGGATGGCCTTTATATGAAATTGCATTTTATTCTAGACATTTCATAGATTAAAAATAAAACATGATTTATAGCAGGCCACTTGCACTTTTAAGAAAGTTTCACTTAGTAATAAGCACTTTTGACATGTCAGATATAATCAGTTAAAACAATAACAGTATCCTATGATTGATGGAATGAGTAAAATGCACAATGCACTTTCTAAAAAATTATGTTCAAATGGCATTTGAACTTACTGAATGTGCACAGTTGAGGCACATTCTGATAAACAAGTTTTTTTCGTGTTGACAGATTATATCAGAAGGCTAAGATGTATAAAGGGAATAGAATAAAAAAATTATGTCTATTCATAATCTTCTCATTGCGAATGTGAGAGGATAAGAAAAATAATGCACAATGTACTTTACATGAAAACGTGTGTCCAAACTGCACTACAAACTATATAGAGATTTGAGGAGATTTCAACACATATATTTAGAATAACTGATTCTTACATTAAAAAATGGAAAATAATTATAGGAAGCTAGAAATACCTTCCTTAGTTTTCCAGGTTAATTTCCTTTCTTCTCCTTCCTTTTCTTTTGCCCTCCTAGCCCCACCAGTACGTCATACACCATCGACTTTTGTTTTTTTTAAAAAGAGACTAATATCTTTGTCATATGAAATAAGACAAATCTGGCATCACCTGTGGATGTATATATTATATACTGGAAATATTTTTATACATTCTTTGAAGCACTCGCACTTTAATGCTTCATCAAAGCTCTGCCTTCTTTGTAATTGAATATATTGACAAAATACTGTTATATTCAAAACTTTTGATTCATTTTGAAACATATTTTATTAATGTAATTTTGCTTATAAAGTGATGTATGAACTTTACAGGGATGAAAAATTGCGATCATGAATTGCCAATAAGCAAAATGAAGGCTCACAGTCTACTCAGTTTTGTGTAATAAACAGCAATGAGGGGCTATAGCTAGGCCTGGGCATTGAACTCCGCTCCGTTCGCGGAGTTTGTGGAGTTTTCTGTACTCCGCACTTCGCGGAGCTCGCGGAGTGCAAGAAAACCCCGCTTCGCGTAGTGCAGCAGAGTTTTTCCCCCGCTCACGCTCTCGAACGGTAAGTTCGCGAGCGCGAGCTGCCTCTCGGGTACAATTTCTACCCGAGCAGAAGAAAGACCAGCGCGAACAGCAGTTCGCACTACACTCCGCCACTTGCGGAACTTCACAGAGTTTTTTTGTAACTTCGCGAAGTTCCGCGTAGCAAAACTCCGCGAACTACACCCAGGCTTAGCTATAGCACAAGAGTACTTTAAATGACGCTCTAGACATTAGGACTCTATGGTCCAGCAAAAGGCTGGGTGCCGAAACGCATAGACCGTCAGTCTGTTTGGTTGCACTATGGTGTTAAATTTAAATCAATAAAAAAGAAGTGAAAAACTTACCGGAGTCTGCAGTGCCATGTGTCCTCGTCAGATTAGTGAGAAGGAGACAGTGAAACATATATATATATCAAGGTCCGGCTGGACCGAAACGCGTTGTGGCCGACAATAAAAAATAATTGAAGCACCTACCTGTGGTCCGAGCCTGCTTGAACAGAACGGAGCTAGTGCGAAAAAGTGGTGTACAAAGATATATATGTATATATATCTTTCAACAAAACATCCCCAGTTGAAGACGCACTTGAAAAGCAGATGAATTCCACTGATTCTTTTAATAAAAGGAAACAGACATTTTCATTCAGATGCATTTCACTGCCTTACGCATTTCAGAGCAGTCAGCTCCTTGGTTACAGGCTCCATGAAACTGCACAGAAATGGTGATAAGGCACTCCCCTCTGCATGTCCATTTAATTAGCCCTCAGTGGGCCTCACAGGTGAGTTCAACTAAGTGTTGCATGCTGGGATCAGTAGTGCACTTTCAAAATTCCTTTACCTTTAGTAGGTTTCTGTGCTGTAGCAAACTGTTCATTTAATTTAAAAGCCCTCCAGTGGACCTCCGAGATGAAAATGTTCAGTTTATTTTTTCTTTTCTGATTTTCCATTAAGGAAGACTCAGAGTAGTTCCATGTCCTTGTTGCCCCCTAACCTTGACCTTGAGGGATGGTGCAGTCTTCCCGGCTAGACTGCCGGTCATAAATCTTTCAACAAAACATCCCCAGTTGAAGATGCACTTGAAAAGCAGATGAATTCCACTGATTCTTTCAATAAAAGGAAACTGACATTTTATATGAAGGCCACTAATGTAAGTGGGCACCTTGCACCAGTCCAGACAACGCTTATGGTGATTTAAGAGGTCTTAGACAACCTTAGAAAGCTCTCTAAGTGATAGCTGTGGAGAGCAGCCTTCAGGCTTAGTCCAGAAGGAGTGTAAAGCAGCTTGTTTTACCCAAATGCAATCTTATAGTATAGATTAAGTGAAAAGAACCACACCAAGTATTTATAAAAATATGTATTTATTATATAATGCTCTCTAGTACGATCAAATATCTCCTACACAGAGATAAACACAATGCACACAATACTTTAGCAAACAAACACAGTAAATAGCACGTAATACACAGTGGACCCCAGGGGGGACCAAACCATATAAGAAAAACGACTCGGGTCAAGGCAATGTCGAGAGGACGTAGAAGTGTGAGGGCCCAAGGAACCACCCAAGGTGAGTATATAGGGACCCCATGGAGAGCGTGTGCAGTGTGGGAACACGACTGCGTGCTCCGTACGACTCTACATGTAAGTCGCGGTTGGATTTTTAAAGATTAAGGACCCTTCCCTGTGGACCCTGAAGAAACCCCGTGGAAGACAGAAGGTTGGAGAGCCACCCCACCCATTGAAACCGCCGTCAAACCCAATGGAGGACTACAGGAAAGTGCCACTGCTGAAGAAGGAGAAAGTGTCCGGTGGAAGCCGAAGGTGAATTCTTGATGAGAGGTATCTGCAAGCAGAGGGGACAGAGTCTATGTCACTCAGGAGTGACCAGGAGATTTGGAAGATGAATGCCCTCCTATGTCGGATGTTGCAGGATGGGTGATGATGACCTTGACTCTGCAGCTGTGAGGACTAGGCGACGCTGAGGAGGACCAGGAGCCGTGCATGCACTTTCCCATGAAGGATGTCGAGTGCTGAGGGGTCTGTGTCCGGCAGGAGCACCAACAAGCCTTGGCAAATGCAACCCATGCAGGAAGTGAAAAAGGAGCAACTTCGGGACCAGCAAGGTCCAGGGGACTCACCACAAGCAGGGAAGTCAAGGCAGACCCCAAGCAATCAGGGGAGCCCAAAAGAAACAAGTGCCAGAGGCACTGGATTCGTGCAAGGACCTCAAGCAGCTCACCAAAAGATGCAGGCCATGATGCACACGATGTGATGTGGCTGAAGATTCTGGTCACTGGAGGTGCTCGAGGTTGGGGCTTCTTGGAGCCCGACGATCTTCTTGGAAGGAAGCCAACAAGCATTTGCAACTGGAAGTTGACGCGGTGCACAGGGGTTCGGTTACTGCAACCCCCATGAGGGATACTGGCCTCAAAATTGGTGAGAGGGCAGGGCAGGCCTCAGGAGCTGTGGAAAACCACCACCTGTGTTGCAAACCTTACAGAGTCCGGAGGAGCTCACAATCAGCAGACTGGTCGACTTAGTTGCGGTGCCTGCGATGCAGGGGAGTGACTCCTTCACTCCAAGGGAGATTTCTTCAAGTGCCTTTGATGCTTCACAGGCCTTGGAAGGTTCCTGTATGATGCACAGGCACAGACGATGCAGCAGACTGTAAGTGAGATGAAGTCAGGCCCAAACTAAGTCCAGCGAAGTCCAGAGTGCCCAGATGGTAGAAGAAGAAGTGGTGTCTGATCTGAATCTTATCGCACGATGAATCTAAGGACCTACACCCAGGTAAGCCCTTAAGTACCCAAGGGAAAGGGTTGGGAAGATTCAGGGGACCCTCCCAGGGGAGGGTATGGACAGAGCGGAGGTTACTCCCATGTCCTTTGTCCAGTTTTGCGCCAGGGTGGGAGCCAACGGCTCCCAGGACTGGTTTGAACTGGACTATGCATAGGGACACCAAATGTGCCCCTCATGCAGACTAAGTGGCGCTGGCAAATGGACCCACCCTACCCCAATACACTAAATCCTGTCAGGGAGGTGGTCACACCTCCCTGTGACAGGATGCCTATTGTTCTGCCTTCCCATGCTCAAGCTTGGCTCTGCAGTAGAAGGGCAGAATCGTGTCTCTGGTCGGCAGCAACCATTTTGTGCTGTCGGGTCAAGAAGGGTGGTACCGGGAACACTGAGAGCCTAACGGAGGGCTCTTCCAGTGTTTGGAATCATACCTCCCACCCCGTTTATGGTGTGGGGGTATGAATCCAACGTGTTTGATACCAAACATGATAGGATTCGTTGCAGCCAGTTTCGTAATTACGCGGTGCCCCTCTATATAGTATATGACTGCTTCACTAACAACCCGGGAGAATGGACTCCATAGGCTGCAGGGGTGTCCTGCTCATGCAGGGGCACCCTCTCACTTAGAACCAAGCACCCTGTCTTCAGAATTGTGAAGGCCTGCAAGAGGTGTGACTTATAGGTTTTAAGTGCAGTGACCCTAAATATAGGAAACCTATATCTTTAGTAAGTGTTGCAAGTTTCTCAGGTTGCAATGGCAGGCCTGTAGTTCCATTTTGAATGGTCTCTCATGGGTGGCATAACACATGCTTCAGCCCATGGGAGACCTCTGGGGTACCTATGCCCTGGGTACATGGGTACCATGTACTAGGGACTTATAAGGGTACCCCAGTATCCAATCTGGGGGGTACCTAAGTACTGAACATAACAATTTTAGGAGAAAGCAGATAGACTGGGGTCCTGATTAGCAGGATCCCAGTCAGACTAGTCTAATACAGCTTAGCAACAGGCAAAAAGTGGGGGTAACCTTTGAAGCAGATCCTACTTTCCTACAACCCCCCAAGGAAGTCCTTGGGGCCCAACTACCCATCCTGTTACCTCCAGTAAGTCCCACATAGCAGGATTGCTGAGAAGTTGTCAGAGTCCATGCCCCCTTTCTCCACCACTCTGCAAACATGGCTCCCGGCTCACTACTAGTTGGGGGATAAAGTCCCTTTGGCTCCAGATGGACCTTGGGGGCCAAGAAGCCCTCCTGGTACCTCCTGTAAGTCACCCCAGAAGTGAAACAGCAAGCCAAACCTGCACACCAAGATGCGCTGGTGACGCACCTCCCCACCCAAAACCAATCCCCAATTGGAAGTCCAAATCAAGGGCCTGAGCCGGTATGCTCAGAAACGGTGTGCACCTCCACTGCCACCGCTGTTTCCAAGTGGCAGTCACCAAGACCAATATAACTTTTTACCAATGTGGAGAGCACCACCAATATCCAATTTAAGAAATTGCTGTCCATTCAATGTAGGTATCAAAAAACGTGGTTTCTTTATTCTTTAGTATAGCCCATAGAAAAACAGCCAACGCGTTTCGTCCATAGATATGGACTTCATCAGGGCTTAGATGAGAAGTAGACTTGGCCGTGTGTTCAGAAATATAAAAGGGTCCGAAATACAATAGGACGCCACCCGAACAGGGTCAGGCGCAAATAACGAAGGTTCTGAAAGTTGAACCGATGGAAGAGGCCTGATCGGATTTTCCAGGCTAAAAATGATCAATCCATCAAGCAAAAGTATGTTAAGTACATACGCAAGCACTGAACCCTCCTAGATCCAGGGTCAGTAAAATATTTACTGGCTAGTGTGCCCGTAGACGTCAAGATGCGGCCTCCCCAGATGACGGTCCTTCAGTAGTGGGAGTCCTACGCAGTGGAATTCGTGAGAGCTGGTTTGAGGCCCAGCCCCCTTTCTCCACCACTCTGCAAACAAGACTGCTAGTTAAAAAACCTTAGAAATTCACTAAAAAGACAAAGGTTACAGGGACGTTACAGTTAGGAATTAGCATTTAAAAAACCATAGAAATTCACTGAAGAAACCATAGGTTACAAGGACCTTATAGTTAGCAAATAGAATTTAAAAAACCTTAGAAATTCACTGAAAAAAACAAAGTTTACAGGGACGTTAAAGTTAGGGTCAGAATTTACTCATACCAAACCAGAAAAATTCAGCTGTTACAGTTACCTGAGTTAACCATAACTCAGGCCCCCGCAATGTACTGCTTATGACCTCACATATTATATCAATCATGACTTGGTCAGTGACATCACTGATGACATCAGTGATTACATCAGTGATTACATCATCCACAGCATCTCTGACGCACTCACTCATACCCCTATATAATCTTTTATACACCCACTGCTGCTCCCACACAGCCATTCACAAACTCATTCACAAAGCCAAACCAGTACTTACACACCCATTCACTGATTCATAGATCTACACACACATCCACTCGCACCATGCAGCCACTCATACACCCACTCACTCACTAATACAGACATATCTGTGATGTTGCAAGAATCACATTTTCAATGTGAAGTAATTTATAAGAGAGAGTATATTGATTGAACACCCCAGCCGGCTGTGACTCACCAAACTCTTTCTCTAACCATCACAGCTGTCTTCTGCATTCTACCACAACATTTCATCATTGACATTCTCCTTCTCGTGCTCGCCTCAAAACACCTGTTACATCATGAGCTGCGCAAGGAAGGAGAATACCGCACGCCTCCCCCCGTTTACAATATCCATTTAAGTGCCTATATTGATTTATACTTAAAACTTTAATATCCAATTAGATCACATACATAAACCTATTATATACATGTTTGAACAATACAAGAAACCTTTTGATGAAAGTACAACAAGTTACATGTCTACAAAATCATTAAGATATTCTGGACGTTTCTTTGTTCTCATACTTTTCCTTTGTACCTTATATGTTCCTTTGTATGAGCAACAATATTGGCCACCACCCCACTTTGACTTGGAGAATCTATGTTTTCACTCATACTCTTGGTCACTTCTTCCTTTTTCATAGGTTTCACCACCACAATGCGACTTAGATTCCACACCCTGCCATCATCAATTTTCACTACATTTTTAAACAGCTTTATGACTGTGTACTTTTGTGTATTTTAACCATGGTGCACAACCCACTGGTGCCTTTATTTTTAACAAATCACCCACTCTAACCAATACCTCCTTTACTCTCTTTTGTTCATCAGACAGTTTTTTCCTCATTTTTTTGCTTTAGTTTCTCTCTTTCTCTCCAGTCCCCCACTGTCATGTTCTCTATACCTTTGTTCCACAGCAGCCACCTGGGATACAACAAAGGGGCATATTCTCAAGGACTTATCGCAGAGTTAGCGGCACTTTATCGCAGCCAAAGTGGCGATAGATTTATCACCCTATTCACAAGCTGGTGTTGACAGCCGAAATCGCCAGTTTTCCTGCGATAGCAGCCGCAAAAAACTTCGCCACGGATGACACCGGCAACTAACGCTAATGAGATGCAGAGTAGGCGTTCCTGTGCAAAAAGCAGCGATAACACCACTTCGCAATATTCTCAACAACCAGCCAGATCGGCGATAAGATCCCAAAACAGGCGATAAGGCGCATTAGCAGCAGGGATTTAACACCTGCTCTTACCAGGTGTTAAGTTTGACGACAACCTGCACCACAAAAGGGAGCCCAGACCAGAGCCACACCTGAAGAACAACAGATGCCATAGAGCTACTGATCATGCAGCTCGGAGCCCCAAGAGGGCCACAACACCCACCGCCACCACACCCAGGCCCGCCACCCCCACCCGGACCCCCCCCCGGACTACCACAGAGGCAGCGCAGACAAAGACAGCGGACCTTAAGAAAACGCACCAGCCTCACAGACGTAACACCAGAGGATGTCATTGCCCACTACAGGCTCAAAAGGACAACCATCCTCCGCATCCTGACCATCATTGCCCACAGGCTGACGGTACCAACACAGCGGACAACCAACATCCCTCCGCAGACAAAGCTGCTGGCTGTGCTGCACCTGTTGGCCTCTGGTACCTTCCAACCAACAACTGCCAGAGTCGGAGGAGTCTCACAGCCAGCCCTATCCAAGTTCGTCACACCTGTCTTGGATGCCATCATCAGCTTGGTACCCCAGCACCTTTACTTCCCACACACTGCGCAGGAACAAGCAAGGCTTCTACGCCATAGCTGGCTTCCCGCACGTGTTGGGGGCAATCGACTGCACAAATGTCCTCCTCGTGCCCCCTGCCGCCACTGCACACAATTACCGCAACAGGAAGCACACGCATTCCATCAATGTGCAGGCAATAGTGGACCACCTGGGACTCTTCACCAATGTCGTCGCCAACTACCCAGGAAGTGTGCATGATTCCTTCATCTTCCGACAGTCCATCATCAACCAGCGCTTTGAGGCTGGCACCTATGGGAATGCATTGCTCATTGGTAAGTACCAAATGAACACACCACACACCTCAACTCCACAGTCATGCAACTCACGACTCTGGGAATGCCCACGTTACAAACTCACATACAACATGCCAAACAACATGCCCACCTACCAGACACAACAGCACAACTTACTGTGGTAACCTGGGCTAGCCATGTACACAAGCCATCAACAGCATGGCACCTCAGCCACACAATAGCAGAATGTGGGGAGAGGTGGGAACCAGGCATGTGCAAAGGAGGCAAGTGACCCATGAATGAGAATGTACACAATGCCAAGTGTGGCGTGGATGTGCTGGCCAGACTGCAGTATGCAGACCACAGACATGTCCATGTCGACATATACTGCTGGTGTTTGGAGTGTGGTGGACAGTGGATGCACCCATGTCACCCCAGGCATTTGGGAAGATCGCGGCAATGTAGCTTGTTACGTTCCCCCCTGTAAGCGTGAGCGGAGTGGGCTGGCCCGGCGTACGCCAGGCCAGCGTAGGGGTGTGAATAAAAAGCCCGTTGATCTGGGCGTGGTTCTCTTCTGGAATGGCCAACATGTCTGCCAGGGCAGCGCCTCTCAGCCCGCCACGAGGCCGATGCCGTGAGCGGCGGTGCCTGCGATCCTGTGCGCCTGCTGCACCCAGGCCACTGGTCCCCAGACCGTCTTGGCCGCCCCTGCGCAACCAGGCCTCACTGCTCACCTGCCAACACCGGCATGTGTCAAAGAGGGCCCACCACGTGCCGGTGCAAGCTCCAAGCCCGAAGCCCGCGACCTTGGCAGCCTCCTCAGACCATCACGGCCTCCACGACACAGGCCTCCAGCACTCCTTTCTCGTTGACGTACTCCACCGCTGCCTCCGGCCTACACTGCAGTCCAATAGGTCACACATTTGGAACTGAGTCTTGATTTCATGATGGCTGAGTTCATATGTTAATGGCAGCATTTATATCAGTGTACTCCCTTCGATCTGGTGCCACCAACTCTGTGCATCGCAAGCCAACGACACATGTCTGTGGGCCCTTTCTGACTACTGCCTTTGGCCTACACTGCGGTCAAGTAGGTCACACATTTGGAACTGAGTCTTGATTATTCAATGGCCGAGTTCATATCATTGTACGCAAGGAGAGGAGTAAGATTAAGATGCGGTTCAGTCCGGAGGAAAAAAGGATCATCGTTATGGAGGTGATCGAACACTACCAACAACTGCTCTGGTGCCACTAACTCTGTGCATCGCAAACCAACGACACGTGGCTGTGGGCCCCTGCTGACCGCTGCCTCCGGCCTACACTGCAGTCAAGTAGGTCACACATTTGGAACTGAGTCTTGATTTTTTTATGGCAGAGTTTATACCATTGTACAGGCCTCATCGCAGACTGCATCCCCTTTCAGCTCTGGTGCCACTAACTCTGTGCCCCGAAATTCATGGACACTCTCTGGTTGAACTTTGGTGGCGTCTGAGTCTATGGCCTGAGGGTTGTCTTCATCATCATGTAACTGATACTGACTTGGTGTTAAAAATGAGTCTGTAGCATTCATCTCCTCCATATTGCCTGTTTCTGCTTGGTTCTGCCCTCTGCATCATGCCCTGGAAGAACACCTTCCACTGTCCCCCAAAACACTCAGCGTTATTCGCCATCGACATCGACGAGGACCCGCTCAGCTCTCCTGGCCCTACCTCAGTGCACCGCAAGTCACCGTCCCGTGGCGGTGTGCCTGTGCCGGCCGCAGTGCATCCGGGGCCACTAACTCTGTGCAGCTCAAGTCATGGACCCTTGCTGTTTGAACTTTGAACTTCTGATTGTCTGATCACTGTTGTAGTTGTTGCCAGCACCAACCACTCCCTGAGGGCTGGCTTACACTCACCCCACACCCATCCAGCACAGGCGTCACTGGACATGTGACCCTGGCAATAAAAGGGGCTGGGCGCACGTGCCCGTAGCCAGTTCCACAAACTATCTAAGTGTGTCCGTGTGGTCATTATGTATGCATGAGGGCCCCGGGCCCTACCACATGACATTGTGCTGTGTACAGCGGACGCAACCATGTCACCTCAGGCAGTGGGGGAGACCTGGGACATGTAGCTGTGTCGTACCCCCCTGTAAGCGTAAGCGGAGTGGGCTGGCGTACGACAGTCCAGAGTAGGGGTGTGGATAATCAGCCCGGGGCTCTGGGCATTGCTAAGTGTTGGCCTTGCCAAGGAAGTAACTAATGCGTGTGTCTCTGTTGTAGTGTCAGCGCCACCCATCCCGCAATGGACAATGTTGCGATGTAGCATGCCCCCGGAGTGCGGCCTCGGCCGAAGGGATAAATGAAGGAGCGCAAGCCCGCCCGGGGTCCGGGATCATACATGCCAACTGTTGTGTGTGTCGCTATTACCGCTGCACAGGCCAAAGGTCTACCCTCAAACGCATCGCGAGTTCAGCCAGCCATGAACTCTACATCTGTGTCCGCCCTATCCTTACCATAGGCCTACACATACGTGGTCGCCCACCTTCAACGCACAACATCACAGTGTCGTTGCCAGGCTTGTGGACATGCGCAGACAGGCATGACAATGGTGTGCCGTTGGAGTGCAAGTGATGCAACCGCGCTGCGCACACTAGTAAATAGGCTCGGGAGGAGGGAGGAGCAGCAGTGAGGCTACGTAATACACATTGATGCCGCTCATTTGCTACAAGCAGTACCTGTCAAACAAGAATCACTAAGTCACACATATCACACACCAATGAACTAGTGAGCCTGCCAACACATCATGCAGAACCAACTTTTGACTCATGTCTCTATGCACTGTCACAGGTGATCAAGGATATGCACTCTGCCCTTGGATGATGACACACCTCCGAGCCCCGAACACACAGGCCCAGAGGCAGTACAATGCAGCCCACAAACGCACCAGGGGCATCGTGGAATGCACATTTGTCGTGTTGAAGTCACGTTTTAGGTGCCTGGACATCACAGGTGGAAGGCTCCTGTACAGCCCAGGCATCGTGTGCAAGATGATCGTTGCATGTTGTGTGTTGCACAACATATGTGTACGCACCAATGCCCCATGGCTACAAGTGCCAGATGCACCGGACGATGATGAGGAAGATGAGGCAGGTGGACCACACCCCACTGCAGCAGCAGCAGGAATAGCCCGTAGGAACACCATCATTGACAATTTCTTCACATGAGCAGGTCACATTGTCACAGTCCTTAGCAATCATGGGACAGTACAAAATGACCACAGGCACAGCATGTGCAAATAAATTCATTACAAACACATTCCCTGGGTGCATGTTACTCCTCTGTACAAGCACATCACTCTGACAAGTGTAAGTGCAACATGTAGTGCTAACAATCTCACTAATTGGAAATAGATGGTGGGTGTGTCACCTCTGTACATAGAGGCTGTTTAGGGTGTCACGAATTCGAAATGCCATTTCTGTGTGTCAAAGATAGTATGGAATCCCACTCATCAGCGTTTCACATGTGTCCCAAATCATTACATATAGGCTGTCATTTGTGACCTACAATTGACAACAGGGCTTCTTTTGGGGTCAAATATGTACCACCATGATGCAGGGATGCACCCTGTGACTCAAGTCCCACAACATGAGCTACATGGACGTAAGGGGGAATCACTGCCCCTACATTCGTCCATGCTTTCATACTTGATTAATCATAGACATGACACATCTGTGTGTATTAGAATGTATTATTCACGTTCAGTGGAGTGTTGAGGCTGTCTTAGTACTAGGCCATGCAGACAACACTTTACAATATTGCCCCGTGGAGGGCCAGCCAGAGTCCTTTAGGGATTGACAAGTTATTCGGAAGGGGAAGAGTCCAGTCCGCAGGCTGATTGCTGTGTCATTGTTGAGCATACAAAATATGGCAGTACATGTCGAGGTCCAAGGTTAGTGTCGCAGAGTGTGTCGGGGGACAGTGGAAGGTGTTATTCCAGGGCATGATGCAGAGGGCAGACCCAAGCAGAAACAAGCCATATGGCGGAGATGAATGCTACTGCTTCCTCCTTACCACTAAGGCAGATTCATCCTCATCTTCGTCCTCTGACGTTTCATGTGCCTCACATGTGGGTGGTGGTGTTTGGTTTGCAGCACTGTGTGACACTGACACATCAGGGGCCGGAGATGTGGATGTAGAAGTAGCAGCAGCATTCATCTGTGCAATGTCTTGTGGCATCACTCCTATGATGAGGATCTGCAGGGCATGGAAGATCCCATCTACGGCTTTCTCGTGTGCAGCCGTGGTAGCCATTCTTTGTGCCTGCATCCACTCCATGTTCTCCATGACCCTCCTTATGTTTCCCAAATCACGGATGACATCGCTGTAGCCACTCTGACTAGACAGTTGTTGTTGTCTCCGAGTCATGACTCCAGCAACGCCAGCCATGGATTGTTGGAGGGCATGGGGCGGACTGTGGGTTTCCGTTAGGGAGGGTAAGTGGTCCCTGATGGGACTTAGACACCCACGTATGGCATCTAGTTTGGCTGCCATGAGGTCGAACCCCACCCGCACCTGTTCAGCCAGCTCCTTCTGGCAGTCTAACATACGGTGTTGGAACGCCATGTGTTCTTCGGTGAGGTGCTGGGAGCCAGACGTGGTGGTGGGTGCTTCCTGCTGTGTGGTCTGTGCAGGGGGTGGGATCACCTCAATGGTGCTGGGCTGCCCTGCTACTGGAGGTGGGGTGCGGAGGTTGTCCATGAACCGTTGGAGTTCGTCGTAGTCGATGTCCTGGGGGTCGTCTCCATCATCACTGACGTGATGTAGGGTCTGCTCTGCAGGAGGTGTTGATTGTCCCTCTGCAATGTAAAGGGGAGATGCAGTTTCACAGTGTGTTCCATGTATGTTGACGCATTGGCGGAGTTTACATACAGACTGCATGATAATGTACATTGTGACTGTTGTGAGGAGATGCCTATTTGATGCGGGACAGTGGGCATTTGTACTACATCACGGATGTGAGGTTGTACTCGTACATTGTCATCTCACAGTTTCCTGCTATGCCAGATGTGATTGGCCATTTTGTACACACACGCAGCAGCAGTTGTGTCTTGTGTTCTGTTGTGAAAGTGTTGCAGTTTGTACCACATTGTTATCAATGTTGAGGTGCTCTTATTCTTATGTGTGTGTGCTGCATTATGGGTGAGTCGCCCCTGCAGCTCTGATTTGGCTGCCCCTTATCCCTTTCAGGCGGTGTGCCTTTGACTTCTGTGCTTCTACAGTGCTGAGATGTTGCGGACTTGGGTAAATTGGGCTCTTGGTCGAGTTGTGACTCTTGGGCATGGTTTGTCCGCAGATGTGTTGTTGACGTCAGGGGTTGTTTGTGCATGTGGATGTGTCAGAGTTTGGCCTGCTCCTTTCCGGATGTGGTCCACACTCAGTCACCTCAGTGTCGTGGCATGCACCATGTCATTGTAATTGGACTGCAGCCATGCTAATCATCATGCAGTGTCACTTGCATTGTCAGTGTGGCTCACGGACCCGCAGCTTTGCTGGGTTCAGCACATGTGTATGGGTTTGTTGTGAGATTAGTGATGTGTGGGGAGGGCCCCCTCCAGGCACATTGTCGACGGGGGCCTACTTGTTGTTTCTATGTGTGCTGCAGTATGCCAAGGAGATCAGGGACATGATCCAGAGTCATTGTGGGTGTGCAGTGTGCTCTACTTAATTGTGCATGTGTGCCATTGTGCCCATCTCCCCCGTCCCCCAGTCCCTGGTCGGTACTCACCCTGTTGATGTTGTGTCAGGTCATGTTGAGCAGTGTCCGGATCCACTACTCCTGGCACCGTATCCCGACTGATGACTGTGGCCACCATTTTCTCCATGTCATCCAGCTCCTGGTGTGCCACTGGACCCCCACCTCCAATCTGCGTTGCTGCTTTCATGTTGGCATTGAGATTCTACTTGGTTTTGCCCTTCACATCATTCCAGCGCCTCTTGACCTCTTCCATTGTCCTCCTCAACTCTGCAACTGCATTCACATGGTCCAAGATAGTCTGCCATGTTTGCGTCTTTGTTGCCAATGACACGTTGGAGGTGACGAACAGTTGTTGGTAGTGTTCTATCACCTCCGTAACGATGATCCTGTTTTCCTGCGGACTGAACCACGTCTTCCTCTTCTCCTTGGCCTTCCCCGACCCCGAGGTTCCTTGCTGGTCATCTGTGGGGCTTGTGGGGTTCGCGTTGTCCTCTGCACTCGGTCCGGGTGCATCCATGGTGCTACGCAGTTTATTTTTTTTTGTCTTTTTTTTTCTGCTTCTAAGGTGCATTTTCCCACATGACGCGTGAGAATTGCAGGCCTGTCGCTGGTTATCGCTGATTTTTGTATCGCGATTTGGGGCATCGTAACTTTTTTCGCATTCGTGTTTCGCATTTTTTCGGCATCGCGTTAATTGTAACGCGGTCATTTGGCGCGTTATCATGAGACTATCGTATGGTGCCGCTAGGTTGAGAATACAACGTTAACACAGTGTTATTTTCCCGCGATGGACTGCGATGTGCAAAGTTGCGTTAAGCTAATTTTGCGATAATTATCACACGTTCTTGAGAATATTCCCTAAAGTGTTTTGTGACCTTCCTTTAAATAATTCAAATGGAATTTTCCCTGTCGATGAACGAGGAGTCATTCTATATGCAGTGATACTATCCTGTAAGGCTTGCTTCCAATCCAAACGATTTGCTTTGGCCAATTGTATACTCTACTTGAGAGTTTTTTTCAACCTTTCAATGGCACCATTTGTCGCAGGATGATATACTGTACACTTCTTGTGTACCACCCCTCTATTTTTTAAAAGGCTCTCAAACTCTTTTGAACAAAATTGAGGACCATTATCAGACAATAACGAATTGGGAAAACCTTCCCTTTTAAAAACTTCATTTAAAAACGTCAAAATACTAGTGGAGGTTATGTCAAACACACACTTCACTTCCACCCACCTGGAATATAAATCCAGTAATACAATCAAATATGGTGTATGTTGTTCCCTACTAAGAGGACCTATAATGTCAATTGATATTTCGTCCCACGGATGTTTAGGTAGATCACGCACCACCATTGGTATATTTTTGATTTTAAGAATTTTATCCCTGACGTTACACTCCACACATTCACAGACTACCCTTTCCACTTCCACATCCATTCCAGGCCACCAAAAATTAGACCTCAACCTCTCCTTTTTTTAACAATCCCTAGATGTCCTACGTGAGCCAACGCCATTACTCAGCAAACTAGGTGAAATTAATTTTGTGCCTCTTAACAAAATGTTATTATCTGCTGCCAGTTCTTTTTTCCTGGTTAGACATGAGCTAATTGGATTCTCACATAAACGCAGTCCTCCTCAAACCATTGGGGTGTTCAGCAATCTCATTGCAAAAGGAATCCCATCCTCTGTCACCAGTGTGATGTTGCAAGAATCAGGTTTTCAACACGAAGTAAATTATAAGAGAGAGTATATATTTATTGAACACCCCAGCAGGCTATGACTCACCAAACTAATTCTCTAACCGTCACAGCTGTCTTCTGCATTCTATCACAACATTCCATCATTGACATTCTCCTTCGCATGCTCGTCTCAAAAACACCTGTTATAGCACGAGCTGCACACGGAAGGAGAATACCATACAATCCACTCATACACCCATACAAATACTCAAACACTGAGTGAGTCACCCATAGAACTACTCACACACCTAGACACTTACCCATACAGTCAATCACACTGCCACTTACTCACCTGAACAGTTATCCACACACTCAATTACTTACTCATACAAATAGTAACACACAGTCACTCATCTATACAGTCACTGACAGAAGCACGTACCCACCCATATAGCTGCTCTCACATTCACTCACTCATGCATACAGTCACTCATATACCCAGTCACTCACCTATACTGCCTTTCACATACCCGGTTACTCACCCATACTGACACAAGCACCCAATCACTGACACAGCCATACAGACACTCACTACCCATACAGCTTCTCACACACGCACTCACTATCCCATACAGACACTGACTCACCCACTCAGGCAGTCACACACCTCCTCACCCACACACACAGAGATAGAGGTAGTCAGACAACCAATCACCCATATAGCCATTCACGTACCCACTAACACACTCATACACCCACTTAGACATCAACTGACAGACAGATACACATATTCACACAGCCAGTCACTCATCCATACATTCACTGAGACACCTAATCACTCACTTATACAGTCAGTCATGCACCCACTCAGTCATCCATACAGTCACTCATACACCCACTGATTCACCAATACACCTTGGAATATATATTTACCACTCATAAACTTTTTTAAAACAGTCACTGGATGATGTCATCAGTGATGTCATTTGAGATGTCATCAGTGATGTAACTGACCATGTCATGAGTGATGTAATATGTGAGGTCATAAGCAGTGCATTGCGGGGCGCGAGTTATAGTTAACTCAGGTAACTATAACGGCTGAATTTCTCTGGTTTTGTATGAGTAAAATCTGACCCTAACTATAACGTCCCTGTAACCTTTGTTTTTTTTATTGAATATGTGTGTATATATATATATATATATATACACACATACATACATTTTTTAATTTAAATTTCTTTATTTGCATTTTCGATATAAACAAGCACCTTGTACACATTATACATATTACAGCATGTGTGTCATTATCTGATTTGCACTTTCTGAATTACATGTGACTGAGCTTGTCAATCTCCATACATTTACAAATGAAATTATACATTGAATGTATGCTGCACTGGTTGCAGTATTATTTGTATATTAGCATGTCATTCTATCGCCAGCGCTTTCGTAATTATTCTGACTTGCTGGACAACCAGTGTCGGTAATTTGCATTCAATCTTCTCAGCACAAGATTTAAGGCTTGAACAAAGCATTGCTAACAACTATTTACATACAAGTCAATAACCTCGCACATCCGATACATGCCTGTTACATTTCAGTTTCAACATATATATCAGTGTGTTACCCCTACCCTCCCATGTGTCTTCCACTCCTGTGTACAGGTTGACGCGTCTTTTTTTTTCTTCTCGTTAATATCTCGGGGCAACGTCTCATATTCAATAAGTACTCGGCACTTGCCTCTGGTGTCTAATATGTGGACTGGCTATGTACTCCTTTCAACTCTGGTCTCCTCCCCACCCTGTGAAGTGTTGTCCTCCGATGCATGCCCTGGGTATTGCATCGTTGTTCTAATTGCATCCATGTATTGGGAGATAGGATGCCCGCCGGCTGCAGTCACTGGAAATGAAGGACTGATTTCTGTGGGGCCACTGCTGAAATGGGAGGCTCTGCCACTATCTCTATGGGAGGCCTGCTGGCTGAAGACTTTCAAACACTGTATGCAGCCAGGGTTTGTGGGGGATTATCCCCTGCACTTCCAGAGCAAGAAAAGAAATAAAAACGGGCAGCCAGGAAAAAGAGTGGAACTTTCACCTTTCACTATGGGGAACAATGCCTTTGAGTTGAATGGAAGGAAAACAATTATAGCTGCCCCCCTGCACAACACGGAATTTATTCCTTTAAAGCATCAAGGTGGGCATGTTATAACCTTTGGATTAAATGTTCTTATAAAGGCAAATGTTGCAATTGACTTTAAATCAGACGGATGTGATGCTGTACTTTACAACACTGTTGCTTTGCATGCTGGTCACTGTAGTCTATAAACAAGCTATACTGGGGCTAAAACCATACAAATTCGGACACTATTTTAAAAATAATGCACTGACAATGAAATGAATAAGAATATTGTGCAAGGAAACCAGTGGTGCAGTCCCAGACTAAAATGACTAAAAAACGAAAATAAGTAGTGACTGGCGCCTTTAAGTAAATGTGTGCATACAAACCTCCCTCTTCACTTTTTACTAACAGAGTGTATTTAAATTCAAAGCCACTTGTTCCTCACAGCCGCATATGATTAAGACACTGTTGTGTTGAAACGCGTTATGCTTTTACTATTGAGCTGCCTGTTGGAATAAATCTGCTTTACTTACCTCTCGACTGGATGGGCTTGTATTTTCATGCTGGAAGGAAGCGTGATTCTTCATGTGGAATATATATATATAATATATATATATATATATATATATTTATATATATATATATAATGTATATATATATATACACACAAACATACATTTTTTTAATTTAAATTTCTTTATTTGCATTTTCGATATAAACAAGCACCTTGTACACATTATACATATTACAGCATGTGTGTCATTATCTGATTTGCACTTTCTGGATTACATGTGACTGAGCTTGTCAATCTCCATACATTTACAAGTGAAATTATACATTGAATGTATGCTGCACTGGTTGCAGTATTATTTGTATATTAGCATGTCATTCTATCTCCAGCGCTTTCGTAATTATTCTGACTTGCTGGACAACCAGTGTCGGTAATTTGCATTCAATCTTCTCAGCACAAGATTTAAGGCTTGAACAATGCATTGCTAACAACTATTTACATACAAGTCAATAACCTCGCACATCCGATACATGCCTGTTACATTTCAGTTTCAACATATATATCAGTGTGTTACCCCTACCCTCCCATGTGTCTTCCATTCCTGTGTACAGGTTGACGCATCTTTTTTTTTCTTTTCTCGTTAATATCTCCGGGCCGTAAGCTGCAACGTCTCATATTCAATAAGTACTCGGCACTTGCCTCTGGTGTCTAATATGTGGACTGGCTATGTACTCATTTCAACTCTGGTCTCCTCCCCACCCTGTGAAGTGTTGTCCTCCGATGCATGCCCTGGGTATTGCATCGTTGTTCTAATTGCATCCATGTATTGGGAGATAGGGTACTTGTGCAGCCCAGCTGTCTCCTCTCTGTGCAATGCTGTGCTCTCTGCTTGAGCCCATACCTCTAGTGAGCCTTTCCAATTGTCAATTGCGGGGGAGTGTTTACTGTTCCATATTCTAGTGATCAGCCTTTTGGCCACTATTAGTCCTAAATCTATGAATCTGGAGGTGACTTTTTGTTTTTTGGGCCTGGGGAATATTCCCAAGATGCATTCCTCCCATGTGCGCAGTGGTGGACGATCAGTGCACTCGGACAGTCCCTCCGTCACTCCCTGCCAATATGTCTGTAGCGAGGGGCAGGACCATGTCATGTGCAGGAGATCTGCTCCTACCTGAGCACATCGCGGACAAGCAGAATCAGTGAGTTGGAAGTACCTGTTTATCTTGTCGGGTGACAGATATGCCCTGTGCACAATATATGTCTGTATGACTCTAAATTTGGCATTGCGCGAGATCTGTGTCCTGCTAGCTAGAATTGTTTCCCATTCCCTTTCCGTCCATGGGCCCCCTCTTTCTTCTTCCCTCTTAGGAGGTAGGGATGACAAAGGCTTCAGCGTGTGTTCTAGTAGTGCTTCTGTCAGCCAGTGTATGATGTGACTCCCATTTCCCATTACATATAAGTACTGAACTACCAGGTGTTGTGGGGGTCAGTGGTCATATCTCCCAATGTTGTTGTGAGAGCACTCACAATTGAGTTGTATAACATGAATTGGCCTGCTGGCAAATCCGAATCACGTATCAGTCTATTGAAAGGCAGCAGCTTGCTATCTTCATATAAATCACCTAAAGTATGTATCTCTGCAGCATGCCAGTGTGCTAGTTCCCTGTTAGAGGTGCCTCTCTGGCATCTCGGGGTGCCCAGAAGGGGGAGTGCGGGTGCATATGGAGTTATGTTTATGGTTAAATATAGACTACGTCTGTGGCAGCGGTGAGCCAGGGCCAGTAAGGTGGGTGCAGAGGTCGGCGATCTTGCTGCCGGGTGGAACAGGCTATATATCCGGGCTAGTGTCCATCCTGGCTGCGTTGAGCTGTCTCAGCTAGGTTCAGTCCAGCGAGCCATTTCGTTGCCCGTTGCAGCTGCGCAGACTAAATAATAAAGTTCCATGTTTGGAACAGCCAGTCCCCCTTTGTTTGTAGGGGCATACAGTTTCCACAGTGCTATTCTATGCAAGCCTGTATTCCAAATAAAGTCACAAATTATTTGCTCTAACTCTCGAAATGTTTTGGCTGGCACATAGACTGGGAGATTCACAAAATAGTACAGCAGTCTAGGTAACATTACCATTTTAATTAGTGCTATTCTACCCAGCTCCTAGCTGTAGCTCCTATTTCCCTAATAGGCTCTGCGCATTGGAATAATATATCCTATAGGTTTGACATAGGACTAAGGTCAGTATGTCCCTATCGAGTATATTAAACTTAATTACTTGTGCCAGCTAGCTCAGAGGCCACTAGAAACTCCTTGACGACAAGAAGGGAGTAGTTTCTGGCAGCCGCAAAACATGACCACTTTGTTTCCCTTTAGAATCAGAATGTGTCCCAGAGTCGTGGAAACAATAGATAACTATTTCACTCAGCTCAATCGTGCATGCTTAGTTTTCTCCAAGTTACACAGAAAGAACAGACGGGCGTTTCAATAAAAGATTTATTGAACAGTCTTGTTTCTGGTGTAAGTAAAATGTGCTGTTACGATCACAAGACAGTATGCAAGATAAATAATGTACAGTGTGAGCAGTAGAAATAAATAATACTGCGATAGCATTATCTTTTAGTATATATGCATTTACATAAGTGACACAAACTAAAAATGCGAGTACTCATACGATGAGTTTCTAATCTAGTTCTACCCCAATGTACCTAACCTAACCTAGGTGTAGGGAGAGGTAGGAAGTAGGTGAAGTATTCCTTACTATGGTATACTAAGAGTATGTTAAGCCTAGTATGCCTAGTATGCCAAGAGTCCCTCTAGGTTCTAGTCAGCTCCATACCTTAAGAATGAGAGAGGTAGGAATCTCTTGCCAGACTCGAACTCCAACACCCCGCAAGGGAAGTCAGATCACTGGAAGCTGGACTCTCTGCGTGCAGGGATGACATCGTCTTCTCAGTGCGTCAGGCCGGGAAACGGGCTCCTCTGAAGTCGAGGTCTCCTCTGATGTACAAGGGCTAGGGAAGGTATATTTATACCTGAGAGGTACCTCATAATGTTAGCATTGACGTGAGTCGGACAGCGGACGACGTCATGAATGAACCCCTAAGGTATAACGGTTCATGCATAATAGATGAGTCCTTGAAGAAATCAATAGTCCTGTGCTAGGGAAACTCCCGAAGCCTAAGGGTCTGTCCTTCAAGAACTCGTTGTGACGTTAGGGTGGACGGATGTCGGAGACCATGCCTGTATTTGGAGTGCACGGTTTAATGCCTAAATAAGGGCTGGGATTTTATGCCTATATAAGGACATGATACAGGAAAGCCCGTGTATGGACACCCTAAGAGGAATACAACACCCACTCCACTTTCGTGTGTACGATAATACTAAAATGCTAAACATTAAAAATGCTAAACATTAAATGGAGTACCGCATATTTCTAAAACATTTCTTAAAACCGTTTAAAAAGGCATTTAAAAACCCATTAGAATGCAAAAGGTACTGTACATTTGAAGCATTGCTTTTCATTTCAGGCATATATTTAAAATAAAATGCAATTTGAATGAAATATGCAGAAATATTTACATGTGACAAAAATGATCGATACGTTTTTTCAAAATCAAAAGTCATTTCATGTCATGGAAATTAATGAACTTTTTTAGACTAACACGATGAAAAAAGTGTCAGAGGAAGTACCGCGAAGTCTGTACTATAAGGCTAGTTCTACTTGAAGCAGATTGAAGTGCCATTTTAGTTTGAAAAATGGGGAAAAGTTCAATTTTTGGAAGAGTGCCGAGTTTTTGAAGTATGAAGGCCAAATTGTTACTGCATCTCTGGAACACTGTATGCTGAATCAGAGTCAGTTTACGGGTCTGGTGTAAACATGAGATCATCTATTTCTATAGACAAAACATCATCCACTGAAGTTGGTGTCAGTTGGAACACCTCGTGTAGTAGATTAATTGCACAGAGATGTGAAGCATCGCTTTCAGCATAGGATGCCGCCGCAATGTTCGCGTCCGTTGTTACCTGTGTGCCTTTAGATCTTTCTCGTACCTCAGCAGCAGCCGGAAGCGTCTGTGAGATCTCAATGAATGCTGACATCAGGATTGGTAGCCTCTGGGGACAACACAGAGCATGGGCCGTTATCGGGACCAGCAGAGTATCGACGTCCGTTGGCGTTGCTGATGGAAATGTGAGACAAGTGTCTAACACGCATTCTTCACCGCATAGCAGGCATCGTAGAACAGGTAAGATGCAATCTTGCCAGATTGGTCTGAATGACAGGAACCACGTGGTATTCAGGTCCCGTAGACGAGTCATGCCCAATAGCTGTACTATTCGCTCACGGCACTTTCTTTCAAGGAGAGCTTTCTCCATTTCGCTCGGAGTGATGTCTGCGAATAGGCTGGCCATAGCGCAATAGCAGGAAGAGAAATAGAATTCCGGGAACAAGTGCTAGAATTAATGGTATGCCACCAAACACCGAATGTGCAAAGTTCGGGATTATTCCGAGTATTGCCTGGAAAGGTGCTAACAGACCGGAGCAGATGCTCTTAAATACATGTACAATTCCGGTTGTATCAGACATGTTAAAGATACATCCTATCATTTCCACGAAATGTATAGGGCAGTTTGTACATATTAAAGTCTGTATCTCAGCCGAAGTCCTTGCTACTTGTAGATCATAGGTTTCTTTGGCCGAGGTCAAAGGCACTGTTTGCTGTAAAAGCATGGCTTTCATTCTGCTCAAAGTATCAAATCTTATAAAAGAGACGTTCAGCGAAGGCCATAGAGGCGACTCCCTGACTGTGTCTATTGGGGCAAACAATACTTGCATACAGCAAGTGACCCTGGAGTTGACCGTTACTAGATATGGGATGCCTGGCAGCATGCCGCAGCAACTCTGATCATTCAACATGAGGTAACTCCCATTAGAAAGTTGTCCAAACATTGGATTAATCACAGCAGCTGGTGTACCCTGCTGATGGCAAGACAAATTTGCCACAGAACCATTACAAGCCCCGTGTAAAGAAATGTCCTGACATTAAGTGAGCCGCTCAGTGCACGTTTACAGTGTGTACCGCTCAAAAACACTTCACGATCCCCACTCCAACATCTATATGTATACGGTAAATCCCAAGATGTCTTAATGTATTCCTTACCCAACCTTTCATATTTGCCTGCTTGCATTTGTCTGAGGCAATACTGAAACTGAAAAGTAGTCACAGGTAATGTAATTTTGCCATGAATGAGCCATTCTGTAGCTGGTTTTTCTGCCACTGTGAATGGTAACTTTTCCAGTTTTTCAATGCTCAGCACTGTATACCTTGCTCCTCTTTGTGCCAATTCGATCTGTTTATCAGTCAGATTGTATTCTGCAAACAGAGCTGACGTGTTGATAAAACGCCAAGGCACATAGCCCGCTCGCAAAGATTGCAGCGTCCAGCTTAATAACACAATAGAACGTAATTGAGACTGACCGTGTTGTAACATCGCCAAATCTTGTTCTAGTATGTCGATAGCAGAGGATACAATGCCATCCAATGAATATATTCTGGAGGACAAAGTTGTTAACCCATTGTCGACCACAGAGAGTGTTTTCTCTAAATTAATACGATCAAGTTCACGTATTCGTTCTGCGGCCTCCATCTCTGATACTTTCCATGCTTCATTATAGGCAGCATAAATGCCGGCATATATGAAACGTTTTTGACGTGGTTTTCTTGGTCCAAGCAAGAATTCCCTATGGTCTGCGTCCTTTTTAAGCAAGGATAAGTGTTGTTTCACATCCTGTAGTGTAGACTTATGCAGCCAATCGAGGCATAATTTTCCTACACTGTATGTTGTTACTACCCCCTGATGCTGTCTTTGGACGTATCTTGGGTCTGGCCTATTAATAGTAAAGCCCTGAGTTTTATTCAGGAATCTTTCCTGACAGTTATTCGTGTCTGTGGGCCAGATCAACCATTTTTTCCAATCAGGATTAGATCTGTTGAGTTGTAGTATATTGTCAACTGTCACCACTGCCTGTGTATCGTTATCATTTGCAGGTGTTGGTACAGAAGGTGTGTTCATCTCCTTGATCTTGGCTAGTCCAAGACAAGATGTTTGCTGGATGGTTTCATTCAAGAACATTATTTGTTCAGGGATGATACAGGCTCTAAATAAAGCTTCTATCCCCTGCACTTGCCAATCTTTAGTGCCCCAGACAGTTTTTGTGTCTATTGTGTCTTTCCATAAGTCGAAACCCTGTCTAGACAGTTGGGCAATAAATGCTGCAGAGTAAATCTGTTTTGTATTAGTTAACATAATTTTCAGTCCTGTATTGTTTACATTTCTAAAGTAAAATGTTTCTGGGTCAGATGTATTGTAACCTGAAAAATATGGAAACTTACTAGCAAATGTTTTTGAACTACCTTTAGGTGGTGTAAGACAATGTTCCCATTGGTTAAACATAAACACATTTCTTGGATATGCAGATTTATGCAAATAATGATGACCATAGTGGTTATAACAATACAGTTGTTCATAGTCTGATGAACCCTCTAAATATTCATTTTTAGAAAATGCAGCAGATTTTTCTAGATCATACATTATGTCATTAACAGTCTCAAAGTCCCAATCATCTGAATAGGTACTGGACGTAATTAGATCACTTAGCGAAATTTTAAACAAATGTGGAATGTTCAATTGTTCCGTCGGGCCGAAGATGTCAAAATCTGTTTTATCCCACACTATACCATCCTGTATAGGAACAGCTGTGATGTTCACTGATGACAAGTCTCTTGCTTCACGATGGGAAGATTTATGAGGTTTCAAAAGTACGTTCACATCTTTTCCTTCAGTGTTCACATGGATGTATCTGCCACTTATAAGCACGCTCACAGTTGTAACCAAAGCTAGCCAGAGCAGGAAAACAAATAGTCCAGATATAATCCAGAGTTCAATCCATGGAGAAACCAAATAAGTCTTTTTCAGAAAGTGAAGAAAGTCTTGTACTTGCTGCTTGAGTTTGAATGATGCTGGCGTCGTTTCAGGTTCACTCGGATCTTCTGAGAACGTATCAAAGTTAATGAAATAGCCAGAAGCAGTTCTATCAATTGTTGGAATTGCATCAGGATTTGTAGAAATCACTGGAACCAGTTGATCACTTGTTACATTGGTGTAGACAGGCGTATTTGGACGAACTGTTACTTGGTTTTCAAGAGGGATGAGGTCCATAGCGTTGTTGCTTAGTCCTCCATCTGTTACAGCTGAATTCTCGATTGTTATCAGTCTTTCAGTCTGAACCTCTTGGATAGTAGCGAGAGGAGTGCGTCTGCTACTAGGTCGGAGTCCACGAGGCCTACTATTTAGTATTGGCCACATACTGTGGTTTGATCAGGGCGATGGACACAAATCTTTTCTCCTTTCTTCCAGCAAGGGGCGGCAGAAGTACTGTTCTTGTTCCTTGAACTGCTAGGACAGGTACTGGTTGTCTGTAAGAAGGTCCAAATTCCTTCTTGTCCGCAATCTTTTCTCTGATTAGATCCCCAACTTTTGGAATCCAGACAGGTCTTGCTGGGACCGCCGATTTTTCCCCAGTGGTGGTTGGCTGTAGGAAAACGTTACTTTGTTTCGTTCTTAACTCATTCAGTTCCTGTAAAACAGCCAAACGATCTTTGATATCAAACGGTTTATTTTCAACCACTGTGCCTACGTGTTCAAGGTCTGGTACCCACATTCTTGTCCCAAATAGGACCTCATATGGAGTGACCCCCCCTAGAGAACTTCTTGGCAGATTATTCAATGAGCGTTGGACCCCATTAAGGTGTTTGACCCACCCATCACCCGAACCCAATACCCTAGCTGTTATAGACTGCTTTATGTCCCGGTTTTTCCTTTCCACAACCGAATTTCCCTCAGGATGGAATGGAGAGGAGTACCGCAATGCAACGCCCAGACTGGCCATGGCTTCTTTGTAAGCCCGAGAGCTAAACGCAGGACCCTGGTCAGAATGTAGCGTGCCTATTGCGTATGTGCCGATAAAGACTCGCAAATCTTTTATAACAGTTCGAGCGTCAGCCAAGCGCTGAGGCCATATCCATAGGAACCTAGAGCATGAATCCACTGCAACCGTGATATATTTATAGTTACCGTCCCTTTGCAAGGGACCGCAGTGGTCCAGGTAAACACAAGCTAAAGGTTTGTCTGAAATTAACAGGGGTGTCTGCGCAGGACGTTTCACTGTTGAGACTTTCATCTGTTGGCAAATATCACATTCTAAAACATAATTCTTAGTTTGTTTCCAAATGCCAGGCCACCAATATCTTAGCTTGAGTATAGATACTGTTGCAGAAACACCTGCATGTGCAGAAGCTATCCCTTCGTGTGCTGCTAGGATTAGTCCTAATCTGCGTTCCTTGTTTGGAATTACCCTATCCCCCACTCCAGGGATTCGAGCAAAAGGAACGTTGTTCGCATCAATTACATAAGAGTACTTGAGTGGAAACTTTTTTGGTAACGCTGCACTGCTGCCCTTGCTTGAAGCATTGACAGCCAACATTATCTCACCGTCTATTTTCGTTTTTGAACGAGTGATTGCAGCTACGGAAGCCGTCTGAACAGCCCCCTTTGCGGCTTCGTCAGCCAATGAATTCCCTGCAACGTGAATGCCAACACGTTGATGACTCAGTGTGTGGATCACGTGAGCCTTTGGTAGTTCGTTTTTCAACTGAACTACTTGTTCCCAAAGCATTTTATGCTTTATTGTGCCACCTTTCGCATCTTTGAAACCATTTTCAAGCCAGTTTTGTATATATTCATTATACGACTGAACACAGTAAAAGGAATCGCACACTATTAGTGTGGGGAATTCTCGATCTGTACTTTCAAGTGCCAGTTTGAATGCTTGTAGTTCAGCTCGCTGAGCTGTACAATCTCCTAGAGACTGAGTTTTTGTGACCATAGGTCTGAAGATGCCATTTCGCATGCGACCTTTAACGATCGCACACGCTGCACTGTAAGCTTGCTCCCTGTTGCGGGCTGTGCGGATCCGTCAGTGTAAATTATGAATTCGTACTGATCGAGAGGCAGAATTTTAGTAGGCAGAGGACATTCTTGTTCATATTGCAGGAATGCTTGTGTTTTTAAATCTGGATCAAAAACACATTCAACATCTGTTGCAGCAAGAGAATTAACCCATTGTATCCATCTTCGATGTAATGCTTTTGCATTTGGAATGCTTGCTTTTGTGACCGCTTCTAAAGCCGGTACTGGGGTTATGACAATAATGCGTTTCCCTTGGGCTAAGGCTCTTTCTTTTGCTACAGCCGTTTGAACTGCTGTCAGAATTTTTTCAGTTGAACTGAAGCGCATTTCCGCTTGTGTGTACAAATGAGATTTGTATGCGATTGGTATTTTCTCACCCTCATTGAAGGTTAAGTAGGTGAATCCGCATTGACCCGAAATTATTCGGATCACCAAATTTCATTGACTTACACGTGTTTGTAAGTGATTTGTTGCTAACATGTTAGCCTGTAGTGAACGCAAGATTTCTGTGTGTTCCTGTGTCCAGTTTCTGATCGAAAAATCAGGTTTGATTAATGCGTAGAGAGGTTTAACCCTTTCTGCCTAATTTAGAATGTATGTTCTTCCAAAATTTAGGAAACCCGGGATGGATTGTAAGTTTTTTAGCGTTTTTGGAGGTTGGAGCAGCGCACATTTCTCTAGAAAGTTAGCTGCCAAGCTCTTGCCTTCACTTGAAAGCTCATATCCTAAAAATAGGACATTGAGATGGGCAATTCGGGACTTTTTAAAGTTGAACTTGTAGCCCTCAGAGGCGAAACCCAGTATAATGGTGCTCACCCTGTTCAAGTGTTTGTCCAGGTCATCGTCTGTCAGATAGATGTCATCGACATAGGACAATGCCTCATTGTCATAAATTTGTAGTAACTCCGTTACCCTCGCTGAGAATAACCCTGGGATGTTCTTGAACCCTTGTGGGAGTCGACAAAAGTGACGCTGGGTCCCCATTATGGAGAATGCTGTTAAGTACCTGCTTTCAGGTGCTATGTTTTGACAAAAGAAACCATTTGAGATATCTAATGTTGTTTTATATTTTTTACGCACAATGTTGTTCATTAATGCTGTGCTATGTGCATTTTGCACTGCAAAAGGTTTAGAACAAGTGTTTAAGTGTCTGTAATCCAAAACTAGACAATATGTATTGTCTGGATTGGAGACAGGAAACAAAGGATTGTTCATTGAGGAGGTGCATGTTTCAATCACCCCTTGGTATTCAAGTTGATCTAAGATCTCCCTGACCTGTTTTTTAGCTTCTTGCTTCATAGGATACTGCCTTTGTGCAGTTGGTTCATGTTTTAGATGTATTTTATGGTGAGGTGAGTCCTCATCCCATCCTACATGATTTTTATATAATGCTGGGGCCTGGGCCACAGCCCATTTCCTGGCATATGTATATTTTAGGTGAATTGGAATATGGTTGGAGAAGGCAGGCATAATAATGTCCTCGCCGTGTGGGCACTCCCTGACAAATTGTGGTGGCCAGTCTTTTTCTGCTAGAAGTATGTCATAGCCCCTTGATAGTCTTTCCCAAAAAGTGCTTTCACCTGTCTAGGTTTGTCTCCCTCCATCCGGAGTGTTATTTCATATAACTTTTGTGGAGTACTAACCCTGGTGTCTACAGTCTCTACTTTAATGTACTCATTCAAGTCCACTATCTCCAGAAGTTCCTTCAGGTTCTGGCGAGCTATTGTGACTTCTGCTGCACTGTCCAGCATTGTCTGAGCCCATTCTCCGTTCTTGAGTTGTGTTCTCAGTATTCTCGGCATGTCTGATCTTTAGACCTGCTACTTTCTTTTGGAGAATTGAGGTTTTGCTTTAGTTTTTGGAGCGTGTTTTTCATCTTTCGATTTCACGCGTTCTTCTCTATGTTCCGATCGTCCTCTTCTTTCCGAAGTCTGTGATGAGATCTGAAAGGGACGAGAGGAACGTGTATCAGTATCTTGATACCTGTCAGGCTTTCTCAAATTATCCCTATTCCTGAGGTTATACCTCCTTTCAGAGGGCTCCTTTTGAGGAGACCTACCTCGGGATTGAGAACGTATCTCATTTGAATTTTGTTTATTAGTCTCCCACTTCTTTTTAGAAGATGTAGGAGTTTGTTTAATTGAGTCCTTCTCAGGACTTTCAGATAGCTTCGGCTTCACTGGTCTTCCACCCAAACTATCTCTGCCTAATTCTGCATAAGATTGTTCAATTATTCTGGGTAGCTCAGTTTGATGTTCTGTAACATCAAATTCCCATAATTTTTGGCGGATCGCCACTGCTGCTGCCTCATTTTGAATTTGTTTCAGGACATCAGGTATTACCGCAAGTGACGGAATGCCATGTGTTTTAGTATAGATGGCAGCAAAGACTGAGCCCCAAGTGGTGCAGTCTTCCAGTTGTTGTGTGATCTCCATCGGTAAACTGATTGTCAGTATTCTGTGTTTCTCATATGGGCTAGTATTTGGAAATACTGCTTCTATTTGAGTAATCTTTTGAGCTATCCAGAATGGAATTTGCTCACGTTTGTTTTGTGGGCATTTTACCCATGACTGCGTATAGAGTCTGTGGTGTAATTTTTAGTGTATTCCCCGGTTGAGGGGTTTGATTTGGAAGTGTCAGTGGTTGCTGGACTGTGAAAGTCTGCATGACATATTGGACCAATTGTCTGTAGATTTTTATTAACTCTGTGAGTTGAGTAAGTAGTTCCTCGTCTGACATTTCTTCAATGTCAGGATGAGGTGTGTAGCCGGCTAGAATCGGCCATGTTGCTCCTGGTCTACCTAGTGGACCGAGCCTGGTAATGTTTTTGTGATGTTTTAGGGCGCCTTTAAACCAGAGCTGATGCTCCTGGTATGTTAATGGAATTTCAATATCCTCGAAAGGAATGTATTCCTCTGGTGGATCATCTTCTTTGTAGAAGTGAAACATGTGTGTTACTGGACTGGATTCAGGAAATATTACCCATGAATAGAATACCTCTGTCTGAAAGGATTCGTGTGCCTCTATCACGAAAACTGCTCTACCTCCTCTTGGTGGTAGGCCATGTTTTATGAGTTTTAGAGTGATGGCTCTTCTTAAGTTTGGAGTGATGTCTATAACACCCTCCTCGGTTTCAATAAAACCTGTAAAGTTAAAAACTGCTGCTTGGGCTGGATCAGCCGCAGCTCCACCGTTTCCGGCGTCATTGTCGGAGTCGGGCATTTTTGTTTTTTTAAAAATGTAGAACAAGTTTCAAGGAAACAAAGATAAGGTGCACAATATTTTGGAACACTGTATCCTTCAACGTTGAGCAAACCAAACAGCTAATATATAGGGTTCTGCCCTATGTAGCCGTGGTGGATACTTAACCCTGCCCACTCCAGACGTCTTTTGGAGTATATGGGTAGGGGTCTCTGAGAGAAAAAGCACGGCTGAGTTACTCAGTATCTAGCGTTAAATTACCGCCTTACCAAACGTTGGGCGCCATGTAGTGTAGCTCCTATTTCCCTAATAGGCTCTGCGCATTGGAATAATATATCCTATAGGTTTGACATAGGACTAAGGTCAGTATGTCCCTATCGAGTATATTAAACTTAATTACTTGTGCCAGCTAGCTCAGAGGCCACTAGAAACTCCTTGACGACAAGAAGGGAGTAGTTTCGGGCAGCCGCAAAACATGACCATTTTGTTTCCCTTTAGAATCAGAACGTGTCCCAGAGTCGTGGAAACAATAGATAACTATTTCACTCAGCTCAATCGTGCATGCTTAGTTTTCTCCAAGTTACACAGAAAGAACAGACGGGCGTTTCAATAAAAGATTTATTGAACAGTCTTGTTTCTGGTGTAAGTAAAATGTGCTGTTACGATCACAAGACAGTATGCAAGATAAATAATGTACAGTGTGAGCAGTAGAAATAAATAATACTGCGATAGCATTATCTTTTAGTATATATGCATTTACATAAGTGACACAAACTAAAAATGCGAGTACTCATACGATGCGTTTCTAATCTAGTTCTACCCCAATGTACCTAACCTAACCTAGGTGTAGGGAGAGGTAGGAAGTAGGTGAAGTATTCCTTACTATGGTATACTAAGAGTATGTTAAGCCTAGTATGCCAAGAGTCCCTCTAGGTTCTAGTCAGCTCCATACCTTAAGAATGAGAGAGGTAGGAATCTCTTGCCAGACTCGAACTCCAACACCCCGCAAGGGAAGTCAGATCACTGGAAGCTGGACTCTCTGCGTGCAGGGATGACAGCGTCTTCTCAGTGCGTCAGGCCGGGAAACGGGCTCCTCTGAAGTCGAGGTCTCCTCTGATTTACAAGGGCTAGGGAAGGTATATTTATACCTGAGAGGTACCTCATAATGTTAGCATTGACGTGAGTCGGACAGCGGACGACGTCATGAATGAACCCCTAAGGTATAACGGTTCATGCATAATATATGAGTCCTTGAAGAAATCAATAGTCCTGTGCTAGGGAAACTCCCGAAGCCTAAGGGTCTGTCCTTCAAGAACTCGTTGTGACGTTAGGGTGGACGGATGTCGGAGACCATGCCTGTATTTGGAGTGCACGATTTAATGCCTAAATAAGGGCTGGGATTTTATGCCTATATAAGGACATGATACAGGAAAGCCCGTGTATGGACACCCTAAGAGGAATACAACAATTCAGCAGCAGTGTTTTCCAAAATTTAATTTGTGCACAAGTTGAGGAAATGGTTCTGAATAGATTACCTTCTAATATGTCAGCTTGACTGTGATATATACGGATACCTAAGTATCTAAAGGTAATAGGTTGCCAGCTGACAAGTTTATTGCTAATTCGAAGGTTCGGATTTTGAGTCTCAGTACTAAAGGGGTACAGGCACGACTTGCTCCAATTCACCTTCAACCCTGACAATTCTGCAAATTGCGGTAGGGATCCTGCTATAGTTTCTGGTATATTGTGTAGCTCTCTAAGATACAAGAGGAGACCATCCACGTATAAGGAAATCGAGTGTATACCATCTCCTAGTAATATGCCCCATTGTTCTCCTCCCCTGCGCATGTGTATGGCTAGCGGTTCCATGGCTAGTGAAAACAACAAAGGGGACAGTGGGCAGCCTTGCGTGGTGCCCCTGTTTATTACTATGCTCTCTGATGTGGTGTTGCCCGTGCGCACCCTAATAAGTGGTTGTGTATAAAGTAGTCTGACCATCTTGAGAAAGGTGTCCCTGAGACCGAAGTGTTGTAAGACTGTAAATAGGTAGGGCCATTCTTGAGAGTCAAAAGCCTTTTCTAAGTCAAGGACCATATATCCATCGTTGGGACAGTTGCAGGCTGCGTATTCTTGTACCCTAAAGAATCTTCTGATGTTTAACTAAGTACTACAGGTAGGTACAAACCCGTTTTGATCAGGGTGCACTAGGGATCTCACCATCGTTGCCAATCATGCCACCAGGATAGAAGCCAACACTTTATAGTCCGTGTTCAGGAGTGCCAGCGGTCTATATGAGCCCAATAGGGTTCGAACCCTGTCCGGCTTGGGGAGAGAGATTAATAACGTCTCTCGCTGCGAATCGGACAATGTGCAATTTGTGAGTGCCTCATCATACACTTTTTGCAGTTGAGGTGCTAGGAGCGGGGAATATGCCTCAAAGAATTCGGTTGGTAACCCGTCGGGACCTGGAGTTTTACCTGTGGCGAGGGTGCGTATACCAGCCAGTATCTCTTCTAAGGTTAGCGGGTCATCGAGTTCTAATTTTTGCTCAGGTGTTATCCTGGGAAGGGGGATTTCTGTGAGAAAGTGTTGAATCGCATCTGGTGTTGCCATAGTTGTAGATTTATATAGGGTGCTATAGTGTTGTGTGAACTCCCTGTGTATTTCTTGTTGCATGTACAGTAATGTGTCTTCCGATGAGCGTATGGAAGTAATGGGGGATCTGGCATCATCCTGTCTAATGAGCCATGCTAGAAGTCAGACAGCCTTGTCCGTAGTGCTGTGATTTCGCGCCGAATGTGCTTTGTAGTTAAGGCACCGTAATTGTTCTAGGAGCTGCACCTATTCCACCCTGCTCTCCTGTAGTCTTGTTTTGCCCAATGGATCAGTGTATGCGGGCTGCTCGAGATTCGCTAGTCTGTTCTCCAGTTGTTTGAGATCTGCTTCAATGGATCTGCGCATGCCATGCTGTGTACCTAGACAGTTTCCCCTTATTACTGTTTGAAGGCATCCCATTCAACTAATGCAGATATCGCGGTGCCTGCATTTTCATCAAAGTAGTTCGTTATAGCTGTGCTTAGGGATTCATGAAACAGCGTGTCTTCTAGTGACTAAGGCTGCAAGCGCCATCTGGGGACTGGCATTACTCCACTATCCCATGTCATTTGGATTGTATGCGGGTTATGGTCAGAGTGTGTCCTCCCCAGGTATTCGGACGTGAGTACTGTAGGTAGTAGTTCCTTCGTCACTAAAATTCGGTCTAACCTAACATGTAAATCGTGTGACCCTGAATAATAGGAATAGACCCTATCTGTGGGGTTTCTATGCCGCCATACATCTGTCAGACCCCACTATGTAACCCAAGTGTTTAGTGCCCTCATAGCAGCTGTCGTGGGTGCCCCTGGTAGGGGAGGGAAGGAGCGGTCCAGTGACACATCTAGTACGCAATTGAAGTCTCCTCCAATCATCCATGGCACTCCATGCCAGTTTGATAGTGTGCCGGATAATGTATCGAGAAAGGCTGCTTGGTCAGTGCTGGGTGCGTATAGGGAGCCCAGTATGATCGGTCTGCCATCCAGTCACCCATGCGCCAGGGCATATCGCCCATCTGCGTCTATGATTGTTTTGTTTGCCTGAAAGGGAGTGCCTGCTCTGACCCATATCAGCACACCTCTAGCGAATGCTGAGTAGCAAGTTGCATACATGTGTCCCCTCCATCTCCTTTGTAGTGTTAGTGTCTCAGCTTTTGTGAGGTGTGTCTCTTGGAGGAGAGCTATTTGGATTTGGTGCCGTTTGAGATAGGAATATATCAAATATCTGCGAGAAGGAGAATGGATGCCCCTCTCATTCCAGGTGCATAGTTTAGTGCCTGTCATGTTCTGGGTAGTACTGTGATATATAAGGGGAGTGCAGGTTTTCAAGGCTGCCTCCTAATGTGTGAGAGAGCATGGGGGCAGGGCAACCAGTGGATCATTTTCATGTCTTCTCCACTGTTTGGCTGAATCGGTGTGCTTTGACTGTCTAACCTAATTTGAACATCAACTTTTGATACCAGTAGGGCGAATTTGCAACATGCATTCGTCCAAACCTTTGAACAACAGAACATATCAACACTAAGTCGTGGGTCAGGCTATGCTGGTGTCGTGTTTCAAGAAAATTAATTAAATTGAATTTGGAAAAAGGAATAGTAAGAGGTCCCCTATTATACAGTGGAAAGCAACAACCAGGGTTATCTCGCTTATGTTATAATGACAAGCGAGGATGCCAGCGGCGGGCATGTTAGTGAACATGATCTATTGATGGTGGTCTGTGTTATAAATATAACAGTGGAGGCCGGGCCAGGTCACAAGGGCACTGCAGTTAAGTACTTTCTGAATTACTCCCGAGCAGCTACCTGGGTCAACCCTCTCATGTTATAAGTGCCATCCGATGACAGCGTCTGGAGCATGAAGGATTGTTGTCTGCGTGCGGTGCCATACAGTGTGTATAGCGATAGAGGCTGAGTTAGGTCACATAAATACTGCAATATAGTGCTTTGATTCTTACTTTACAATTACAACAAATCATTCTATACTTGCGCATCAATAGCTGCAAATTTCAGTTCCTTCGGGCACTGACGTGCACATCATATAATGTCATCTGCCGTTTGGGGCATAACATCCGGCGGGGTCCCCGATCCATGCGAATTCAAGGCTTCAAATATAGATTCTGCATCACTTCCTCGATCTTGTACGCTGTCCTCTGACTGCGAGTTGCTCATGTGGTTCACGATTTCCGCTGCTGTATGCAGTGCACTTTGCTGATCTCGCCTCATTTGTTCCAGGTTGGGGCCATGGTGTGCCGTCGACGACTGTTGCTTGTTCCTTTTCCCTTGTCGCCGCCGCGGATCTGCGGCCCTGTGTTTTCTTGGGCATGTCTCGTTTCCCCTTGCATCGTCTCCCAGGTTCGCAACTTCTATCCATTCCCAAGCTTCAGCAGGCAGGAAACAACAGCGGATATTTAAGTTCCAATGCCCGGAGTCGTCGTTTGACCTCAAGGAAGGAGTGTCTCTGCTTTTGTACCATTGCTGTATAGTCCAGGAATAACATTACTGTGCTATTTGCAACTTGTATTCTTTGCAGTTTCCTCGCCTCATGTAGAATGGAGTCTCGATCCTTGTAGTTTAGGACTTGGAACAGTAGCAGCCTGGGTCCCGCTACAGGCGGGGAGGACGCGCCGGCACCCTGTGTACCCTTTCTATAGCGAAGTGTCAGCAAGCAGTGACCCTTCCCCCTTTTCTATCGAAATTTGGTACCATTCAACATGATGTTCCCCAAGGATCGGCAATCAGTCCGAACCTTTTTAATATCTATATGAGTCCGTTGATTCCTATCATCAAATCTTATCAAATCAATTTGGTGAATTATGCAGATGACGCGCACCTCATTTTGTCCTTAGAGGGGAATCAGTCAATTCCACTCAATTGCTTTCATGAATGTATGCAAAAAACTGTTAGATGGCTTACGGACAATTCCCTGCAGTTCAACGGGGAAAAAACAGAAATTCTGTATTGCACGGCCAAGAGAGTTCCTCGTCCGCTCCCGGCTAATTTTTGGCCTACCCCTTTTGATAAGCCCCCCACACCCTCCGAGGCAGTGCGCAATCTGGGGGTAGTTTTTGACGACAAGCTGAGTCTAGAAACCCACATAAATAAAATGGTTGGAACATGCTTCTCCCTTATCAGAGCACTGCGGAAAATACTCCCTATGCTACCAATGACAGCCAGGGCACTCGTGGTGAGAAGTGTCATTTTGAGTCGATTGGATAGGGGAGAAAATGTTACTTCAGCGCCAGGATACCCGTGGGGTGATAGTGCGCTTTATAAGACTGCATTACATTACATTACATAATGTTCCTGCTGGGAGCAGACCAAGCAGCCAATTTTCAATGTGAGTGGTGGCATCTCTCCCCTCTTCTTTTTCAGGAAGACCTATGACGCGTTTGTTGTTTCGCCTAGATCGTCCTTCTGAGTCCTCCGCTCTGCGTTCAAGCCAGTTCACCTTATCTGATAGTTCTTTCAGTAGTTTTTCAGTGTCTCGTGTCTTGGGTGTGGGTTCAGCTGTAGATACTTCTAGTGTGTTGGTCCTCTCTGTGAGTTTTCGGTGATCTGCATGGAGGAGGTTCAGATCTAGTGCCACCTTGTCGATCTTATTCTCCAGTGAGGTTCTCGTCAGCTCCATAGTTGTCCCCAGTTTCTCTACTGCAGCAAGTACCGCGTCCAACTTGGTGGCCATTTGTTCTGCAGATGGCGTGCTTGCAGATTTATCCGCCTGGGGGCATGATGACGATGGCTGGCCGGCCTGACCCCCAGCGCCAGAGCGGAGGCATCACATGTCCGACATGTGGCGTCGGTCATTAATCCAGTGCAATCCTACACTATTCCTTTCCAACTGTTGTGTATAGCGTGTTCTAGTGGTGATCTGACGTGCGCACCACCATCAGGACGTCATCCCATACTTGGTTATTTACGCTTGCGGATGCGTAGTTGGACTGTATCGAGGTGGCCATTTGCACAGTACCCAGTGCACAGTAGAGTTGTGCGCTGCTACTTTAGTGTTGCTCTGTGTTTTATGTCGCAGCCCAGGGTTTCTGTAGCTCTCCTGTATCACAGCTCATTCACAATACTTCGCCACTTAGGTCTCCACTTCTTCCAGCGTGCCCGGGCCTACCTCCTCCACTACTACTGCACCTACCAGTCGTCTCCAGTCCAGTTGTGGCAGCTTCTCCCACCTTCTTAGCCTTGTTCTTACACTTCACAGAATAGTAGGTCCTCCAGTGGGAGGGGATCACCGTCCGCAGCAACCCGTTTCTTTATGGCGCCGCCGAGACCTGCGCGCCTCATGGTCATAGACCGATTAGGCCTCTCTCCCTTTAGGCAATGTACCACTGTTTGCACCCTCGCAGCGTCTGCGCTCCTGCGCTTGTGGTTTGGCGGATTCTTGCTGCCCTACATTCGCGATTGTGCTCCGTTAATTCCCAGGGCCGGTCAGGTCCACGACCCCGGACCCCATCGCACCTCACTTGTTCTCCTTAATGGCCGCACAGCTCCCGGGTAGCGTCTCAATGCACCCTCCTCCACGGGGAGCCAGTCTATCCCCCTCTGCCGACTCCGCTGGGTCTTTGCTCACCCCTGAGAGCCCTTGGTGCCAAGAGCTTGTCCAGTGGGGCTGTGGGTTCCCTCGTCGGTCATCTGTTAGGCAGGCCTGTCGACTCCGATTTCAGGCCGCGGACTCGCGTGAACACTCCCAGCCGCGTACCACATCCACGGAGCTCCGCCCAGGTCGTCGCAGGCCAAATGCTCCCGCCTCCCGCAATGTCAGAGTTTTCACAAGGGCTTCCCCTGGATCCTGGGCTCCTCACGCTTCTGCCGCATTGTTTATTTATTTATAAAGTTTTATATAGCGCGAACATGACCCACGGGGGTATCAGAGCGCTTTACAGAATACAGTTGTTGCGCCATACAGTACAAAAGAGGTATATAGGAGTATATGGGTGGCATAGGAGAGTAGTAGTATTAAGGAATGATCCAAGAGGGAATCAGAGCGCTTTACAATACACAAGTTATTGCATATTAGGTGGTTGAGGTAGTATGCATACATTCGATATAAGTCATTCGGTACAAAAGAGGTAGACCGTGGTATAAGGGTAGCATAGGATAATGGTAGACATCATACAATTACAGTCTTAGGATATGAATTTGTTCATTAGGAGCTGTTTTACTTCTTTTTTGAAGGAGGTAAAGGAAGTGATCCCGCGAACCACTGGTGGTAGGGAGTTCCAAATCTTTGGAGCGATCCCTGAGAATGCTCTGCAATCAGTTCTCTTTTTGTGGAAGGATTGTGGTTTCAGTAGTAATAAACTCGCACTACGCAATACTCTGCATCCTCCTGAGCGCTCAAGCTTTCGTGCTAAGTAGCTGGGGGTATTGCTATGCAGGGCTTTGTGGGTCATGCAGGTGATCTTTAGGTGTATTCTAGCCTCGTAGGGTAGCCAGTTCAAAGCTTTCAAGGTTGGAGAAATGTGATTATTTCTTTTAGTTCCTGAGACCAATCTGGCCGCAGCGTTAGCGAAGCCCTCAGAGGGGCAAGCTTGTATTTGGGAAGACCGCATAGGGTGGTGCTTCCATAGTCCAATCTTGGTAGCACTAGGGCTTGAACCGCCATTTGTAAGTCGTTATGTGGGAGGAAGGGCTTGAGTTTCCTTAGTATGCTCATCTGATGATTAGCTCCCTTGGTGGCAATATTGATTTGCGCCTGCATGTTCAGGTGTTTGTCTATGATGACTCCCAAGGATTTCGCAGAGTCAATGATGTGAGGAGCACAGTCAAAGGAAGTAAGATGCTTCAACCATAAGTCTATCTTGGGTGTGTGATTGGGAGGGAGATGAGAAGGAATTCTGTTTTTTTGGTGTTAAGCATGAGGTGGTTGTCAGTGAGCCAACTTTGAGTATTCTGTAGAATATCGTTGAGAGAGATGAAGTCTTCTGGTTGGGAGATTTTCATATACAGTTGAGTGTCGTCCGCATATAGGTGATATAGAATGTTCGCAGAGTTCAGTGCGTTTGCCAGGGGTTCCATGAGTAAATTGAAAAGGATGGGTGAGAGTGCTGAGCCTTGTGGAACCCCTATGGTGACCATGGAGGGTTGAGAGAGTGAATTCTTCGTCTTAATTCTTTGTGTTCTGTTATTTAGGAAGGAGGTGAACCATTGTAGCACTGAGCCAGTTAGGCCCATCCTTCGTTCCAGTAAGGACAGTAGGTTGTCATGCTTAACCGTATCAAAAGCGGAGGATAAGTCAAGAAGTATCAATAGGCATGATTCATTGTGGTCAAGCAATTTTAGGATGTCGTCCATTATGTGGGTGAGTGCAGATTCAGTGCTGTGACCATGCCGGAAGCCGGATTGGTGTTTGTCTAGGAGGTTGTAATTCTCGATGTGGTTGCATAGTTGTATTTGCACACATTTTTCCAGCAATTTCGCCAGAGTGGGGATGTTGGATATAGGGCGGTAGTTGTTGAGATCAGTGGGGGAAGTCAGACTTCTTTAGTATAGGAGTGACCTGCCCTATTTTGAGACAGTCCGGTATGGACCCTTGTCTCAGGGAGGCGTTTACGATCTTTGACCATAGGGGAAGAATAGAGGTTTTTATCATTTTGAATAAAGAAGGAGGTAAGGGGTCAGTGAAGTGATTTGAGGGGTTAATCGTTAGAAGAGTGTTGTAGATTTCTTGTTTAGGGATGGGCGAGAAGGTGTGCCAGGAGGCATTGTTTTTGGGGATTTCAGTCGGAGTAATAAAATGGACCTTGATCTGAGAGTGAGATTTATCATCAAGGGCCATAGTTTGAGGGAGGACCTTCTTAGATTGGATGTTGAGTTCAATGGTTTTTGTTTTTTCTAGGAAGAAGTTGGCCAGCTCATCGCAGTTAGGTGTAACCGAATCGCTTGGTTCCAGGGAGTTTGGCTTGTTGCACGCTTGTTGTTTGACGATTTCGAATAGTTTTTTGGGACGGTTGATGGCTTGGTTCAGCTGGGATTTGAAAAAGTCTGCTTTAGCCTTTAGGATCTTCCTATTGTATGAATTCCTCAGCACTCTGAGTTGATATAAGTGCTCAGTGGAGGGTGCTGATTTCCATAATCGCTCCACTGATCTTAGCTTTCGCCGCTCCGAATTCAGATTCTCATTGAACCATGGTTTTGAGAGTTTGGAGGAAACGTTTTTTCCTAGATGGGCGCTGCAGAGTCAAGAATTTCAAGCATTGTGGAATTGTAAAAGACTGTAAGGTCGTGGACGTCTGCCATGTCTGTTGAGGGGTCAGGGCGGAGTTGCATCGGTTTACCAGGTCGATGGGGTTGATATTTTGTATATTCCTTTTCCATTGTTTTGTTTTTGTGGGTTGACCCCTTTTAGGACTTACCACGATATTGATGGAGAAGAGAATGCTATAATGGTCTGTCCAGTCACAGGGGGTGATGGATTCTAAAGATACAGTGTTCATTTTAGCTATGATGAGGTCTAGTGTCTCTCCCTTGTTGTGGGTTGGACTGTCACATAGTTGGGACAGATCCTGATTTGCCAGAAAAGATTTGAGACAACTGACACCAAGATCACCTGAGTTATTCCAGTGGAGATTGAAGTCGCCCAGGAAAATCTGTGGTACTTGTGAGTTGTCATTGGATGTAATAACTTCCATTAGCTCATCGATGAACGTCAAATTATCACCCGGGGGGTGATAAATTATGTGAAGTTTGCAGGCGAGGCGCTTGTCATCAGAGATGTTGATACAGAGATATTCGCAAGAGGATAGAGAGGTGGAGTCTGCTTGATTGACTGCGATAGTGTTTCGATAAATGCAGGCTATCCCGCCGCCGGGTTGCATGTTTCTGTCTAGACGGATTTCCTTCTGGCGTGCGTCTGACAGGAGAAATGAGCGGATGACCGGGAATCGATACCAGAGCTCTAACAGCTAGCGTCTGCCATCTTCACCCGCGTAGCCATGCCCCCTACACACATACATACATGCATATACACATATATATATATATATGTAAAAATAGGGGTTTCACTTACCTGATGAATACTTACCATTTCATTGTTAAGGCATACATGGCAAAGGCATATGCAAGGTAAAGACTTGCATGGTAAAGGCATTATGTGGTAAAGGATGTTAAACAGAATCTTTTAACTATATTTCTAGATGTTTTCTAACCAAAATTAGCATTATTAAATGTAATTATGTAATCCAGGGGCGTATTTAAGAGCCCCTCTGCGTCGCTCATGCACCATGCAACATGGAGCAAGAGCGACGCAAACTTAAAATGAGGTGTATGAAACCACGCAAAGCCACCTTGCATGGCCCTGCATAGCTTCACAAATCTCGAGTAAGGTAACGCAGCACAAATCGCTGTGTTGCATTACTCTGCACCAGGAAAGCATTTTCATTGGTGTTCCGTTGATGTTCCCTTGCAACATTCATGGATCTTGATGCATTCCCAGATTTACTAGAACTTGTAAACCTGGGAATGCACCAGGAGAGGCATAATGTGGAAAATATCTTTATTTCGCCTAGTTTTTTCCTCTTTCTATGTGTGCTGAATTCTGCATCACACATAGAAAGAGGGAAAAGCTTCTCAGGATTGTTTTTGTGCAGGAAAGTGCCCCTTCCTGCACAAAAACAATCCTGCATGCAACACAGGCACCCTTGCACCAGGGTGCAAGGGTGCTTGCATTGGCGCTAGGCTGCCAATACTGAACCAGTGCAAAGGAAAAGTACAGGAATTTGACATATTGGATAAAACTGTGAATTCCTGCCCTTTCTTTGTAACCATGGCAGCACAACAAGGTGACTTGCTGGTCTGCACTGCACTACAAATGACATAAATATGCCCTCCCCTCCAGTGTTTTCCTATGGAACAGCCAGCTCTGCTAGAGTGAAAAAAGCTTTTGGGGCTTTTTCAATATAAGGACACGTTTAACATTAAACTTTTAAATGTCCTACTTTTAAATTCCATACACCCTGCCTTATAGACATTAAGGCCTGCACAGGGGTGACTTATTTATGTTTAATAGGAAGGGTTATGCCTGTAAATGGGGTTATTTTGACAGTTTGAATCTGCAGTTTAAAGCTGCCACAGCCAGGCCACAATGGTAAGCTCTACTTCATGCTTGCACTGTCACTGTTGTGGGTGACTCAGTGGGTGCTGCAGTCCACCAGTAACATTTAACTTAGAGGCCCTGGGTACACTTTGTACCATATACTAGGGATGCATAGGCAAGTTCAATAAGCCAATTATGTTTATACCAATTCAACATGTTTTCAGTGGTCAGAATACAAACAATGGGAACTACAGTGTCCCAGTGTGCAGAGTCCAAAAAAACAACAATATAATCTAGCAAAAAGTGGGGGTCATCACAAATAAAGGTGATTTTTCGTACAAAAAGCCATTATAGAGCTTGACTCAAAGTGATTTAACAGACTCTGGGATGAAGAAAATCTGAAAGCCTTACTGGAACTAAGGCACATTTTGTGTATGACATGATGACATTTTGTAGGAATGCTTGATTTTGCAAAAGAGTTTTATTTATTCTCTCATGAAAAGACGGGTGCTCATTTCTATTCCTGCACAACAACATGGCACTGGGAGGAACCCTCTGGCATATTTTTATATCCATTTGTCCCTGTTTTGCCTGGACGCTTAAGATCAATAGCAGCTATTTCTATTACCATTACTCACAGTAATTTAGTTGTCATGGGTCACATGATAAATGTGCTAGTGCCTCATTCAGTAGAGACACTTTTGACCCGAATAAGGACTCAACATTTGGCGAATGCTATGTTGACTAAATATTAATTGACAATTCTAGCAGCTCCACATGTGTCAATTAAAAAATATGCCATTTTAAATCCTGCAATCCTTTTGCCATTTCCAAAATAAAGAGGACAGTGATGAGGACTTGCGGTAGGAGCATGATTGTCTTGATGTAACGGAATTATGCACTATGCAAAGAACATACATTCAACGTGTACCACTCAGATGAATTGATTTGGTTTTATTTGTGATGGCTCATGTTTAAGAGACGTCTAAGAAAATTGACAAGCAGCATATACACTTTGCACATTGGCATGCATTATGGAGGCATCGAAGTTGTTTAATGTAACTTCTGCACAACTGACTGAATTAGTTATAATTACTAGCGCATGCTCCATAGCCATAACATTGAGTGTTACAATCTATACTATTAGTCAGAGTTGATTTCAAATAGTTCATGATTTCAGCCACTTGTGGTCAAAGCGTGGTTTCATGACTTTAGCTGGGACTTCAATTCATAATGGAAAACCCATTCTTGATTTGTTGTGTGCTTTAAAATTGTCAAAGATTGCAGTAGTGAACAATGCTGCTCATGGACTTGGAAGTGACCTAGTCACTAAGGGGATCAATACTGTGGATGCAATAGCAAAGTGTTATGCAACAAAGAATACTGCATTGTGCATGGAGAAAAATGTAAAATCAGAACCTAGTAAAACTGCTTTTGCTTGTGTGTCAATACAAATATTTTGAGAATTGAGAGATGTACAAAATGAGATGACATGAAGAGAAGACAAAATGGGAAAATATAGGATGTAAACAGGATGAGGAAAACCTTTGAAAATACAATGTTTGGAGGTCTGTCTTGACAAATTCACTGCTACTGCAGATGGTAAGATTGTTTCAGAGACCTACACATGTGGGACATGATGGGATCGTAATACTTACTGGTTCAATCCTCATTTCAGGAAAATGTTAGAAGATCATTATAAGAGATGTATAGTGTGTCAGCAAAACAATGTTAGGAAAAAAATGTGTGCTACAATGAGCCATCTAGGGAAAACAGATGGCCCTCCACAAGGCTACAGATTGATTTTGTAGCGATGCCACCATGTAATGATTTCAATTACATGCTGTATGTTCTTCTTTCAAAGTGGTTTGAGGCCTATCTAACAAAGATGTGTGATGCACTAACAGTTGTAAGATTATTATTGAGCAAGTTGATCCCTAGATTTGGAATGCCAACATCAATTGATTCAGACAAGTAAGGATATTTCAAGAATGAAATCATGAGAGTTTTGTGTGCAGCACTGCAAATTGATCAGAGGTACATACCATTGTTGTTAACATCCAGAAGCATCAAGTTTAGTCACTTCAATGGTATACTTAAGACATGCTTAAGTGTGTGCTTCAACTTCTCTGAAATTGCCAGGTACACTTCCTTTAGTGTTGCTACCCATACAGGCTTAAAAAAATCAGATAAATATTACCAGACCTGCGTGTCTTGTGATTTGAATAATCTACTCAACCTAAGTGTATTGCTCTTGACACATAAATTGGTTTCAGTTTGTAAGAAGGTACACAAATATTTTATTTCACAGTCACCTTTTTCTTCATTATCACATATAAGAGCACCTTCAAATATGTGAGTTTAGTCTATCTGATGTACAAAAGATATTTTGTTTAATTTAATAAACTATACTTTTTCCTCATATAATGATAAAAATCTAGACCACATGTAGGGTGCACATGATCCCTGACTTAGCTCAGTTGGCTAATAGCATTGTCATCAGGGCGGGACCAGGAATGCTTCTTAGTTCATATTTAAAATTTCTCACTTTTAATAAATATATTGCTAAAGCATGATGTGTTAGCACACTGCCATTTACAGACAGACATTCTCCGTTGAAATAGCCACAAACTTTCTCACTTTTACTAATAAAACGATATAGTGTACAAACAATAATTTGTGGAAATTGATTTTCAGCAAATATTTATCATGTGCACATCACTGAGTAAAGTATTATGATTTGTTTTGATCATTTTGAAATCTTTGTTTCTATCTCACTTTAGAATTACAAAAAAGGTGTTCTCCTAACTACTGAAATATATTTTTAAATCGTTTACAGTTCATTACAAGCTATTTAAATATTGTGTGCCCAGCACGATTATGAGGCAGTTCGCTTAGAAACATAAAACATCAATCTCCAAAATAAAATAAGCACCAATTCATAAGTAGGCATAAGCTGACATTTGACCACTGTCTTGGGAAGCACAGCAAATGAGACAAGATAAAAAGAAGATTTAAAGGCATTTTTATTGCTCATTTACTTTCTGAATGAAAAGAAGACTTTTTCTTTTCCATCTCAATGTCTCTTGCCAGAATGGACAAGAAGGACCTAAAACTAGCTTGCCCTGATAAAATGTGACTCTCCATAGTGAGTGGGCGAGTAGATTTCTCAAGTCAAAGCATGGGATGTACTCCCATTAGGAAAACAAGACTGAGTGCCTATGGGGTGGTCATGGAAAGGCCAATGAGACTTCTGGGTATTCCATTTGGAGCCTTGCTTAATATCACTGATGAACTGATCTTGAACTACTGCAAGTGCTTAGTTGATACATTATGCTCTGTCTCTCATCTAGTGCAACTTGCTACACCTTCTGGATCCACAGAATTGTGTCACGACCTGCAGCCAGAAGAGGGGGTTAACATCAAAAAGCATGTAAGAAGAGGCTGTTTGGAAGCAAGTTGGAAGGCCTCCTACCAAGTGATCTTGGTGATGAACACAGCTGTGAAGTGTAGATGGTTTCCTGTATTTAGGCCACACATGTCATACTAGGAGAACGTGTGCTGCTGATGTAGAAATGGTGAGACAAGTCATCGAGTCGCTAAGTCAAAATAAAGGGGGGATAAAAACAAACCTGAGCAAACCAAGAAGGAATAAGTCAAGAAGGAGCAACCCAACAAGTTAAAACATAGAATCCAGCTCATTTGCCTGATGCCCATTTACCTGCAGCGCATCCATCTGAAATTGAGAGAGATAAAAATAGAGTAGTACAAGAATATCCAGAGCAAAGAGGTGTGAAATTAGCTGAGACATGAAAAGAAGACATTGATAAAGAGTCCAAAGCGAACACTGGAGATTAGAACAAGTGGTGCGACAAGCAAATCATCAAGAGAGTTACAAACAAGAAGTACAACTCATGAATGAAACTAGCTGACTAAAAATTAACTGAATTAAAGAGATATTGATTTGAAAAGTCCTTGATTTTTGTTTGGAGATTCCCAAGAACCTCAGTAACATTGGAGACTGAGAAATGATCCATGCTGAATAGGTTCGCTGATGAATAAATTACCTGTTGTCCTGAATGTTTTGAAAGACTATTTTCTAATTAGAATATTTGTTTTTGATAGGTTAGATGTTCGAGAGACTATCTACTAATTACTTGGCTTACTGATTACTTTTTTAAGCTTTGCTATTTTGCTTTTGAAGGCTGAATTTAAAAAAAAAGACTATTCATAAGAATGGATACAATGTATACAAGAAACATGTGGATCAGTATCACTTTCCAATTAATTTTAATAATTCTTATTTTGGCTGCACTAATTAGTGGTTTAGAGTATACATATCCTTCTCATAGGCATTTCCCATACACTATTAATGGCTTGATATTTCTGAAGCATTTTAATTTAGAACATAGAAATAGGTATGATAAACGTTTTGATGAGAATTCTTATATAGTTTTTTTAAAACTCAAAGAGACATGATAATTTTGCCTGATTGTTATGTTTGTACCGATTTACCAACTTCTGTTTCAGAAGTTGAGACGTACAGAACGTTGTCATATGGCTTATCAAGTGCAGTTTATTATATTACTATGCACCAGAATTATTTAGAAGAGGCTAATGTAGATTGTAATGTAGAATACTTACTTACATTTTCAAAAGCCGTATACAGTTTCATCATACTAACACTGTGAAGGTTATGTGTAGATTGAGAGAAAAAAGTGTAATCTTATTAAAGAATGTAAAAATAAAAAATATGATAGATTGTTGAGTTCGAAAGAAGTGAAATTTGTTTGAAGAGAAAAGACTGTGATTTAAAATTCACAAACAATGGGCGTGGCCAGCAACATGGCCGAGTAAGACGTGTCCCGTGAGAGCTCTGTCCGGAGCAACAGAATCCGCATCAAATCCTGAAGTTTGTACTCATTTACAAGGTCCTTACTGCCAAGAATAATGTGACTCTGCAGGGGCAAGACAAATCACAGGTCACAAACCGAACCAGAGACACTGAGATTGGAACACCGCGATTGGGCCTGGTGACACAGCAGAAGCTGGGGCCTCACACGTGGCCGAGAAGAAGACTGGCTGAGGTGACCGAGCACCCGGCTGGGATCTTTGGTTTCCCCCTACATCACCCTGCGGAGGAACGGCCGGCCGGTCCGGCATGCAGAAAGACACATGCCAGGACTCACGGGTGAGAGGGCCATGTGGCCGTGGCGGATCAAAGGGAGCGCACCGTGACGGGAAGCCTGACTCGAGTGAGGGGCAAGTCCGAGGCCGGGTGGAGGCCCCACCCGAGGCCTGGAGCCGAGAGCCCATTCCCTGACCTGAGGAACCAATCGACATCTAGAGCAGGAAGGTAGGAGACGCCCTTACACACCATGACCGGCCGGACACTGAGGCCTCCCTGCCCCCCACCCTTCATACATCGAGAGGGAGATAGCCAAACCACGCCGACTACCAAAAACACTGCGACCAGGACAGCTGGAGGTTTCTCTCACCCATGGCCTGGGACCGGCGGTGGGCAGCTGTCCTGAGGAGATGAGAAGACACAGGAGGTCAGTGAGAGGGAGCGAATGCGCTCGCTCTAGACTGCCTTAGGCCGCGGACTCTGGATGGGCTGGTAGGGTGAGTGGGAGTAGGGACGGTGCCCAATGCAGAGGAGCGGCCTGGTAGAAGGTCTGCACAGAGACCCCTGAGCAGGCCGGGCAGACACTGTCTAAGACTGGGGTGAAACATGCCTCTGACACAGGATTCCCCGTTTGCCGATTTAGTCACAAAGCACACACACCCCCACCGGAAAGGTATAAGTGACCTCCCTGGCGGTTCATGTCAGAACTTCAGGGGGAAAGCAGCAGGGGCATTGAGATGTGAATGGTCTACTCCCCCCCCCACCGGCTCCACAAAACGAGGGTGAAGCAGTCAATCAGTAGAGGCAACCAAATCCATATTGAACTTCTATTATTGTCACCATCTGAGATCAGACTTGAGGGAGAGGAGGTACCACGGTTGGATCCTGCATAGAACCACGGAGCAAAGAAGCAGGGGAGCATCGACTCAATGGTCAGCGGCACGATAAAATAAATTAGGAAAACACCCCTCCTAATTATGCTGAGGTATGATCAACGCAACGCCTGGATCAACGGAAGAAGAGACACTGAGAACAGGGGTACACCCAGAGCAAGTCAGGGGACCCCACTGACACCCTTGCATGCTGCCCATAATGAGCAGAGACAAAGAGCCCAAACCTCTCAGAGAGGGGAAAATGGACCGCTACACGAAACCGAACACCCCTCTTGAAACAGTACAACCCCCACTGCCGGATATGAACACATTGCTGCAGGCAATACAACCCTCCAGAGAGATACTAGAATATAAAATAGGGTAAGTCCGATCGGAAGTAACGCTGCTTCGGCAGGACTTGTGCAACGTCTCCGAGAGGGTTGCCATGGCTGAAAAATGTGTCATGGAAGCAGAGGAAGCACTAAGAGAACTCCAGCCAAAACATTCTCTGGCGCATCAATGACGCCAAAAACAGGCCCCGGCAAAACAATCTCCGCTTCGTGGGTTTTCCAGAAGGAGTCGAAGAGCCAAACGTGCCGACCTTCAAGTCCACATGGCTGAAAAACATCATACAACCAGACAAATTCTCATTGTGTTTTGTGATTGAAAGAGCACACCGGGCGCTGAGCACAGGTCTCCCACCGGGCGCACACCCTAGGCCAATAATAGCGAGATTTCTTAACTTTCTCGATAGACACATAATTCTGCAAGAAGCCAGAAGCCTGGGAGAAATCAGACACAAAAACTCCAAAATAATGATCTACCCGGACTATAGCCACAAGGTACAGCGCCAAAGGCGAACCTTTGACTCTGTGAAAGCCAAACTCAGAGCTCACCAAATACAATATATGCTCCTGTTCCCAGCAAAGCTCAAAGTCATATATATGTGCAAAACATATTTCTTCTAATCTCCAGAAGAGGCCTGGACATGGGTGGAGGAGAGACCAGTCCTACACCCACCCAGAGAGAGGGGACTTGGAGTATGAGACTCGGGCAGAACCCTTTCTGGGACAAATGCGAAACTACGACGAAAACGCAAAATGGAACACCGGAGAGGCCAAACCATGGGGGACACCCCATAATCTCTGCGGAGATCCAGGTGAAGTGGAAGAGAACCCAAAATAAAGGCAAAATCACCCCTAAGGAAGAACTGAAGAGCAACCGATGACTCCAGTCAGAGAGACTCCATACCAGAATCCGATAATCCCGAGCTGTCCTCAGAGAACGAAACTCTGCACCCACTGGTCACTGAAATAACAGCAATGGAGCACGACCTGGAACCGGATCACCCGCCACAACAGCAAGAAATCATAGGACCAGGGGGGGGTGTGGCTTAGCCGGCTGCAAGATGGCCGCACTCAGAGTGGGCTCTGCCGGCCAAGCCGTCTATCCATTAAAATCCTTCGGACTGGGGGCCCCTGGACCCCCCTCTGCCTGAGCGCGAGGCTGACTGCACCCGGGGGACTGTACCGGTGGCGTCATTTCCCTAACCATTACACCATTGAAGAGATTGCTTTCACATGGGCCGCGCCGCCGAAGTCCCGACATGGCGGCCTCCTGCGACTGAGCTGGGTGGTGAGAGATATGTGGCCTTGGCAACGCGGAGCATCGGACTGTAGTGCGGAGGACTGACCTGCTGGGCAGCGTATCTGCGGTCCATATTGGTGCCGAGATTGCAGTGCACTCCTGACGGCTGCTGCGACCATGAAGTGCGAGACAGCGCTGGGCTCTGCGGTGCCTCTGTGGCCCAAGTAAGTGACGCGGCTTGCTGTGGCTGGCGGCTGCGGGCGGGATAGGGGCGGGGGCACTGTACCGCGGGTGTCTGGCGGTCGTGGCCCGGTGAGGCAGAGGGAGCCCCCCTTCCGGTTGCCGGTGAGTCCGCGTGGACCCCACGACAGGAGCTCCGTGCCTCCTTGGCCTCCCTGCTCGGAGCGCGCCTGCTGCAGGAGCCGTGGCGAGTGGGGCAGCTCGAGAGCCAGCATGACCCGTGGTGGAGCCCTGGGGCTTTTGCTAGCAAGCCGTGCAAACACAACATCAGGGGTTACCACCCCGCATCTCCCTGCTTTACGCTGCGTGGCAAGATCTCCCCGGTTGGATTTCCTTGCTTGGTGGTGCCTATGTGCTGTGCTCTGCCTGAAAGGCTACATTTTCCTGTTGGGTCGTTTTGCCTGCACCACGCTTCCCTACACTACAGACAGGATAACTGAGGGGTGTTTTTACACTGTACTTCGGACCTATGAACTGTGGCCCGTGGGCTGACATGCTCCTTCCCCTGTAAGATACCCCCGGGCAAATCCTGGCAGAGCCTGCTGATGGGGCGGGCCATGGTGGGATGCGCTGATTAGGAGCTGGCCACAATCTTCCTGGTGTTGCAATCTCATCATAACACGCCTGGCTGTGTATTGTCCCTCACCTTATATTGCATGTTGTGCGTGGAATGTGGTAACTATCCACAGGCTACTGGAAGCGGGTGCACACTTCTCAACAACGGCTCCTGCATAGCGGCCCTTCGGATTTTGTGTGCTGTCTTGACCAAGTACCCTCGGCGGTGACACTGACCCTGTGACATTGGGTGCCTTTCTCATCCATTCTCTCGACGTTTCCGCTGGAGCGTGCACCATGGACAAGGCTGAGGCGAAGCAGACAAAGATCTCGTTTGACAGCAGGCGCCAAACCAGACAGGAGGAGCCTGCGCAGGAAGCGGAGGAACAGTCCACCCAGACGGATGCCATCGCAGCATGAGTTGACGACCTGAGGGTGATCCTGCTGGAAGTCAAATCCAGCCTTGGCACGATTGACTCCAAACTAGACCGCCTGACTGCTCGCCTTGACCAGGTGAAGGTGAGAGTGGACACGCACGAGGCACAGATAGCGCAATTGTAGACGAGGGTGTCGGAGGTCGAGGACGCGACAGCGGCAGACAAACAACAGTTACTAAAGATGGACAAGGTGCTAGAGCTAATCAGGGCAAAGAATGAGGACTTGGAGGCGCGCTCCAGGAGGAGCAACATTCGCATCACGGGCCTGCCTGAGTCCACCAACATCGCGAAGATGGAGGACTTTGTGGAAATGCTGCTACGAGACCTTTTTTGCGATGTGCTCTCCTCAGTTTTTATTGTTGAACAGGCACACAGATCTCTGGGGCCGCGCCCTCCACCGGGCACGCCAGCTCGCCCGATCATAGCCAAGCTGTTAAATTACCGTGACCGCGACGCTGTGCTGCGGGCGCGCAGGAGATGGGCGAGGTGAAGCACCAAGGGAACCTTCTATCGTTCTACCCAGACTTCACCTTGGCGGTGCAAGCTGCCCGCCGAGAGTTTCTCCCTGCCAAAAAACTTCTTCAAAAACTCGAGGTGCAGTACGCCCTGATCTACCCTGCCAAGCTCAAGATCCAGAAGGGCGGCCAAATGCAGATCTTCAATGATCCGAAGTCTGCGCTGTCCTATGCAAAAAAACTAGAAGCGCAGAAGCGCAAAGCCATGAGGAGCCCTGAGACTGCTGAAACAGGACACTTGAGTGACAATGACTGATTTAAGATTGCGGAGCTCTGTCCATTGGTTTTTTCTTTTTGCTGCGTTGCAGCCTGATTAACACTGTTACTTTCCAGTGGCCATATTAGGCTCATGACCAAGTCCCCTATGGGGCAGGACGCCTCTATGCTCACTTAAACTTTGCCTTATTAATGTCCGACTAGTGTGGCTTGGCCACCCTGTCTTCATGGCAGGGGTGTATGTCAGGTGGAACCAAGCCCCTTTGGGATAATTCCCTTTCTTGTGTACGTAGCTTTCTCTCCCAGTTTGGGTTCCATGGATGGGTGGGGTCTGGATACTCAACCTAATTGGGGGGTTGGAGTGGGTGGTGAGTGGATTGGGGTTTCCCCTGTGGAGTTGGCACCTCCTGCAAGAGATGTGTTTTCTTCATTGTTCTGTTTTATGTTTGGCACGTTACTACGGTATGCACTAGTCAATGCGCTGTTCATCATGGCGCTTCCTGCGACCTCGTTCTCCCGCATCATTGGCACTCCGCTATTGACTCACCCCGCGCTCTCACATGACGGACACTACGTTTTGCACATGGAACATTAGAGGCCTAAATGACTATCGCAAGGCACGCCTTATGCACGCGCAGCTAATCAGGCACCAGGTGGATGTCTGTTTCCTCCAGGAGACCCATCTCCTCTCGGCCACCCTCTCTAGGCTACTATCTCGACACTGGGGCAAAACTCACTCCTCCTTCTATTCTCCCGCGGAGTCTCCATACTCTTCCGTAAAGGTCTTCCCTGGCAGAACACCCATTCTCTCATTGACCCAGAGGGCAGGTATGTGATCCTCGCTGGCTCCCTTTACAATCAGCCACTGATTTTAGCAGCACTGTACGGCACAAATTCAGACGACCCTGACTTTTTTACACACGTCTGGCAGCTTATCTCTTCCCTGGGGCCTCACTCCCTGATCTGGGGAGGCGACTTTAACATAGCTCCCTCACCGGCGCTGGATCGCTCTGGCAATCGCACCCAACACCCTCAGGCCACCTCCCTTCTTCATTCTATTATATCGGACAACTCTCTGCTGGATGGATGGCGACATGCGTTCCCTGACAGATGTGAGGGCACCTGCGTCAGAGGCTCGCAGGGCACGTGGTCTCGCCTCGATCTTTGGATCACTTCCCTTGACGTCTCTTCCTGGACCACCTCGGTGGACCACATGGCCCGCACCCTCTCCGACCACGCCCCTGTCTGCCTGCGTTTGCGGTTCCCGTTCACACTGCGACGTATGTTCGCCTGGCGGTTGCCTCCGAATGCTCTTCGGGACGCTGCTTTCCGCGAGGAGATTCGCCGTGCTATAACTGCTTACTTTGAACATAACGTCGGCTCGGTGGAGTCGCATTCGACCCTCTGGGAGGGTTTTACGGTTGTGATCCGGGTGGAGTGTATTGCCAAGCAGTCCGGGGTGTTGCGGTCCATCTGCAGTACTCTTGAGCGTCTGGAGAGCGAGGTTAGAGCTTTAGATCTCCAACAATCTCGGGACCCCTGCCCTGCTACGCTGGCGTTGATCAGAGCCAAACTTACTGAATTCCATGAGGAGGCCGAGAGGGAGATTGCTTTTTTGGGTAGAGAGGCGTGCGCCCGTCGATATGGTGAGGGAGACCGCCCCGGCAAAACACTCGCGAATCTCCTTAGACGACCGCATGCCTCCTCTTATATAACGGCACTGCAGAACAACCTCCCCTACCGAAATTATCACCAGAATCACTGCGTTTTATTCTCAGTTGTACTCTGCCGGTGAAGCGGCTCCTCGTGAGGCAATGGATCGATATTTTGACACCATCGAACTTCTCTGGCTGAGCAATAATCATCGAGACTACCTGGATGAGCCGTTCACTCAGGAGGAGATTTCCACGGTCATTGCAGGCCTCCCGGGTGACAAGGCCCCCGGGTTCGATGGTCTCACCCCGGCATTCTACAAACAATACACGCCTCTTCTCGTCCCGCACCTAGCTGCAATGTACAATGACTCTCTCGATCACGTCAGTTTCTCTCCATCACTCCGCGAGGCCTTGCTAACCCTTCTTTTGAAACCGGATAAATCCCCTGAGTGCTGTGATTCATATCGCCCGCTATCCCTCATAAACACCAATAACAAAATGTATCCCAAGTTGCTGGCTACCCGCCTTCTCCCTCTCATGTCATTGATCACTCGCACGGATCAATCTGGTTTTATCCCGGTGCGCGTTACCTCTCACAATCTGCGAACCATCTTCGCAGTCCTTCACCAGATTAACCCTCTCACTACCGGCTGTGGCTGCCTTATTGGATGCTACCAAAGCTTTCAACACCCTGGAGTGGCCCTTCCTCTTCTACCTTCTCCCTCGCCTGGGATTTAGTCTAGATTTTGTACGCAAGATACAGCTACTGTACTCCCTCCCCATGGCTCGCATTCGGATTAATGGGCAGGTCACTGATCCCATCATCATCTCGAGAGGTACCAGGCAAGTATGCCACCTCTCCCCTATGCTTTTCGCCATAGCCATGGAACCTCTAGCGGCGCGACTGCGACAACATCACACCCACCGGGGCCTTGGCTTCTCGGCCCGCGCCCTGGTCACATCCATGTACGCAGATGACGTTACGATATATGTCCAGAACCCTCAGGACAACCTCGCTCCCATGACCAGGGAGGTGGTGAGATTCGGGTGCCTCTCTGGAGTCCAAGTCAATTGGAGCAAGTCGGTCCTCTTCCCCTCACGGATGCTACAAAACCCTTTACCCCTGACTATCCCTTTGTTTGGGCGTCAGGTCCCAATAGGTACCTCTGGGTCTGGCTTAGCAGGGATCTGGACGAACTTTGGAAGTCTAACTTTGGTCGGGCAATAGATTGGCTGGAGACCAAAATCCGCATGTGGCAAAAGCTCCCCTTATCGTTAGCTGGGCGCATTGCAATTGCCAAGATGGTGGTGCTCCCAAAATTTCTGTATCTCTTTTTAAACATCCCTGTCCCTCTCACGTCGCATTTTTTCTGCAAACTCCGCTCCAACATTATCACTCTGGTCTGGGCCAGACGCCAACCTAGAATTGCTTATGATATTCTCACTCTACCCCTGGTCCGTGGTGGTATGGGTGCCCCAGACTTTAAGCTCTATGCGTTGTGCGCGCAGGTCAGCTTTCTCCACTTCTGGCTCCACCCCACGCCTTTTCAACCTCACACTGCAGTCGAGGCAGACCTTGCTGCCCCATGGCCACTTCAGACCGCACTTTTTCTCCCACCCAAACCCCCCGGTGGCGAGCTTGATACAGTTGAATGCCTGCGCTGGGCGCGGGATGGGCTGCATAGATACACTGGTGCCAGCATATTGTACGCACCTTCCTTAAGACTTGCTAGCAACCTAGCATTCCCCCCATGTCAGACTTCTGGCATGTCCCGCCGCGCGGCTCACCTGAGCCTCAACACTATAGCGGACATTTATCCTGACAATACGTTTTTCACTCTTCCCGACAGTGCTGCTCCCCTTGACAGGCTGCTATATTACCAGATTAGAGCGACATGTAGAGAAGACAACCCTGCGTTCCCTCATGCCCCCCAGACCAACGCAGCACTTGAGTTTGTCCACTCCTCTAGCTCCCCGGGGAAGTTGGTCACTAGAATGTATGCCCTTACACTTGCCGCCTCTTCCACTGACACTGAGCGCGCCCCCAGTGCATGGAGTGCGGAATTAGGAAAAGACCTCCCTCCTGGGCAGTGGCTATACTGTTGCAATCAGATCAAGCGCCTCTCCCCTAACTACTGTCTAAGGCTCATTCATTGTAAATATTTGCACAGACTCTACCGCACCCCCGTAGCCTTACACAAGATTGGCCTACTTGACAATGATAGATGCATGCGCTGCTTGGCTTCCGGTGCAGACTTTGCCCACCTGGCCTGGCTGTGCCCCAGGGTTTCATCGTTCTGGCAGGGAGTATGTGCTGCCATCTCCGACATCACACTTGAACGCCTCACTCCTGACCCTCTGACATGCCTCCTCGGCCACGTCAAACATGTGTCCGATGCCAACTGTAAACTAATAGCAATACTGCTAGTACTGGCTAAGCGCAGGGTGGCCATGCACTGGGGGCACAGGCCGGCCCCCACTGTCAAGCGTTGGTTGGATGATGCAGCCCACTGCCAGACACTCCTGGGTGGGTTTTGGGATCTGATGCCTGCGGCCAGTAGTCCCTCAGACATATGGGCTCCCCTCATCACATACCTTCAATGATTAACCGCTCCTGACAGCCCATGGACGGATTACCACGGTCCTGACTCGCGGGATGCCAGTGACAACGCTGCCGGCCTCGCTCCCCCCCTGGGCCAGAGTATTTGTGCCCCCTCTATTGTGCCTTGATTATCACTCAAATACTGCTGTATTTTATTTTTGTGCTATTATTGGCCTTCTCTCTCTTGTGCCATGAATGCAATTGTAAGTGTAATCTTAACTGTTTTGACCGCTGTGATGCTTATATGTAACGTGCCTCGTTTTGTCCTTTTTCAATAAAGGTTTTTGAAAAATCAAAAAAAAAAAAAAGAAATCATAGGACCAACCCATTCATGAGAATGAACTGCACCATACGCTCCGGCCATGGAGACAACGGCATTATAAACACCACGTTGGCCGCCTCACACCTGTCACCAAAACCTCGAGAACAGTGGGATCCCTAAGGCAACAGGCTTCCTGAAAAGACTGAATGATTTGCATGCTGTGAGAGTTCGAGTTATCGTTCAACGTTCATTAGTTGGGGGGAGGGCGAAAGACCTCTCCTTCTCCTCTTACACACTGAATTCCTATGGTTTGGAGGTTGAGTGATGTGAGAAGGATGTGGGGGTTGGGGGGCTGGTTGGGGGGATCTAGGAATGTGGGCCTCCAAGTTTTAATGCATTTTTTTCGCACTGATCTGGATGGGCAGCGGTTCTGATGCTTGACACACATGGCACACACAGAGCTAACGTAAAGGAGAGACATACACTACCGATGCCAGCCCCCATAGATAACTTGGTTCTCATGTGCCTCACATGGAACGTGAATGGCCTCGGAGATAGGATCAAGTGAGGGTTAGTCTCGCATCACATTAAACGCCTACATCAAGATGTGATGAGGCTACAGGAGACTCACCTACAAGGCACTAGATATGGGTTCCTGGGGAGAGGACCTTAAAGGGTGTTGGTCCACGCAGGATACACCACCGGATCACGAGGAGTAGCTATCATGATAAGAAAAATACTCCCTTTTGAAGTATCACACACGTGGGTGGACCCCTGTGGCACATACGTTGAGGTGGTGGGCACCTGGGGCAGGATGAAGTTGACCCTGGTCTGCGTATACGCTCCACCACGATTACTGATGCACACTTTGACCAAGGTAAAGGAAGTCCTCCCGGAGGCACCGATGTCCCTTCAAGTGATAGGAGGAGACTTTAACGATGTAATGGACGTGTCCATAGACCGCACCGGAGGCCAGGGTCAGTCCACTACCACAACCCCACTGGCGCGATTCGCGGACACAATGAGTCTGGTGGACGCATGGAGGGCACGGAGCCCGCAGACTAAACAATACTCATACGTCTCTGGGGCACACAGGGTCAATTCGAGACTGGACTGTTTTTTCATCCCGGAAGGGGATCTGTGGGGGGTCAGAGAAATAGAATATCTACCAAGGGGACTGTCCAATCACTCACCGATGTGGATAAAAGTGGGAGGTAGGACTAGGGGACACAACCTCAATGGAGGCTCACAGCCTGGAATCTACAAAAGGGAAATATTATCTGGGGAATAAGGACAGATACTGAGATTTTCTTTAAAGAAAATGAGGGAATGGTCAGCTCCGGAGTTAAACTCCGGGAGGTATATAAAGCGGTGCTGAGAGACAGAGCACAAAACCGTCTGGTGTGGGAAAAGAAAAAGGAGACAGAACAGATAGAGAAACTGGAACGCCAGATTTTAACAACAGAGGAACAGGCCATCACTGGGTCAGACCCACTGCTCACACGAAAGCTAGACACCTTAAGGCAGGAATACAGAGACCTGGCACGTGATGCAGCTAAAGATCAGCATATAGCCACTCTACACCGACTATATGATACAGATGATGAGGCGGGAAAGCTATTAGCTTGGCTAATTAAAAAAGAAATAGAGAACAGGTGGATCCGAACCATAGTAGATGCCCAGTGATGGACATACAATACCGGGGAGCAGATTGTGACGGCATTCGCCACATACTATAGAGACTTCTACAAGGCTAAACCCCTCTGTGACACCCCCGAGATAGAGGACTACCTGGCGGAAATACAGACCCCGACACTGGAGGAGACTGATAAACAGGGGCTGGACTACGATTGGACGCTAAATGAAGTAAAAGCAGCAATAGCAAAACTACGCCCAGGAAAGACCCAGGGGTCAAAAGGCTTACCAGCCGAGCTCTATAAGAGATGTACAGATCTCTTAAGCCCCCACCTGCTCAACCTCTTCCGGAGTGCTTATGACGAAGGGGTCCTCCCACCGGACCTACGGACAGCCACAATAGTCACCATACACAAGGAGGGTAAGCCAAGGGATAGATGCAAGTCATACCGCCCGATATCCCTCCTGAACGTGGAGGTGAAGGTCCTCACGACCATTCTGGCCACAAGAATGCGACACTCCATAACGACATTGATACACTGAGATCAGTCGGGCTTCATGCCTGGAATGGCGACTAGATGGAACCTCCGCAGAACCCACAACTGGGTAATGGCAGCCAGAGATCATGACACCCCATACATATTCCTGTCCCTTGACGCAAGAAAGCATTTGATGCGGTGCATTGGCCCTTCTTGGAAGCTACCCTGACCAAGTTTGAATTTGGACCAAAGTTTAAAAAGTGGGTGGCATTGCTATACAACTCTCCCAGGGCGACTGTATGGGTGAATAGCAGAACATCTTGTGACTTCCCAATAGGTAGAGGTACAAGGCTGTCCCCTATCCCCATTGCTGTTTGCATTGACAGTGGAGATGCTAGCCTGTCGAATTAGACAACATCGAGAGATACAGGGCTTCAGGATCACAAAGAACGACACTAATGAGGAGAAAATATCCCTCTACGCAGACGATATTCTGCTGTACATAACGGACCCTGTTAATACAATTCCCATCCTCTTCCAGACCATTGAGGAATATGGGCGTCAATGGCGTACAGCCCCATATTACTGAGAGAATCGCCTCCCCTCCCCAAAGACCTGAGGGTAGAAGAGGAAGGCTTTAAATATCTAGACATAAACCTCACAACGGACCAGAGACTGTGCGACAAGCAAAATGTCCAACAAATATTGAACCAGTTCAAAGAGGATGCGGAAAGATGGAAGACCCTGCCACTCACTATCATGGGCCGTGGGAACGTTGGAAAATATTGACTGGGAGGAGGCTCTGAAGCACCCCAGGGAGGTGGTGATCAGGGCGCGCCTCCGACTAATCCAATACAAAATACTCCATCGGACCTACTATGACAGAGACAGGCTTCACAAGATGGGCAGAGCTGACAGCCCAAACTGTCTGAGATGCCACTATGAAAAAAGGAGACTTTTACCACACAATATGGGATTGCCCTGTTATACGCACCTATTGGGAGGGGATGACACAAGAACTCAATGAGGTGCTGAAGGTCACCCTCCGCCTTGAACCGAAATGTACCCTTCTAGAGATAAATAGCGAAGTAGATGTTGCATGACCACAACTACTGTTCAGTGCTCTAGGCCTAGTAGTAGCCAAAAGAGATGTTGCAAGACACTGGGGAGCACAGATGGCACCGACACTACATGAGTGGAAGATAGGAATGGATCAATACATGGCCACGGAACAGGTAACATGCAAAAGCAGAGGGTGCCCTGGAAATTTCTGTAACATATGGGGGAGTTGGATGCGCCACTATGGGCTGGAATTACTAGATATGCCCACACAAGCCACAAACTGGGAGGACTAGCAGATGACCCTGAAAACGGAGAAAGAGATGGGGCTCAATGGACTAAGATCCAAGCAGGAGGAGATACGCTATACGTGGGAGATTGTTGAGTGTACATGTACAGTAGATAGATTGCAGCAACCATAGTGAACTTGTCCATCATATGTGCGAAGTTGTTATGTTATAAACAAAATAAAATCAATAAAAGTATTTTTCTTTAAATAAAAAATTCACAAACATATCCTAGGTTTAGCATTTGGAAAAAAAAGAAGGATGTGTGTGTGTGTACGTGATGCATATTAAGCATAGTAAGCATGAAAAACCAGTTAAGATCGGGAATGGTGTGTGTGCTTATTATATTATAAAGATGGTTTATATGTTAGGTACTGGTGATCTTATGTTTTGAGGCATAAACCATATTTGTAACAAAATTGCTTATTTTACTCTTTCACAAGGTTGGGAAAGCTCTTGTTATTTATCTTTAGTCTTTCCAAAAATCTATCATGTAAATAGCTTGAGTGGTGTGCCTCATGGGAGAGTGAAAAGAGAAAGACCAACATGTATTAAATGTGTTTGGTGTTTTAACTCCTCCTATAGGGATTGCTCTGAATGATTTAAAAAATAGAGAATTGTCCACTTTAGTAGAGCATTTGGCAGATAACATAGCAGGTGCTTTAACTAAGGTTAATGAGGTAATGTTTGTGATTAGATCGATGGTTATCCAAAACAGAAAGGTTTCAATATGCTGTCGGCGAAGGAGGAAGGGCGCTTGTCTTGGAATAAAGACACAGCGATGTACTTACTTCCAAGATAATAGTAAAAGTATTATTAATTATGTTTATGTATGACTAACATTGTGAATGAGATTCACCAATTAGGAGAACCTGGAATCTGGGAACTCATAAGTTTATGGATAGCCAAGAATTTATTAGTAAAGTTTACTGTTTCAGTATCAATAGTATTTATAGTTGTAATCTGTGTTTCTTTAATGTTTACATTTTGTGGAACAATTTATGTTAGGGGTTTTAGATGTAATTGAGGGAACAAGAAGAAGAGGACGATGAGACAATTAATGGAGGAAAACCTTGCTCTTGATGTAAAGAAAGCGGAGATTTATGACAACCTGTGAGTATTGCAGAGGGAAGATCCTTAAAGATCAACTATGATGACTGATTTATAATAGTTTGACGGTGTGATCATTTTCAATTACCACCGGGGGCTGTGAACAATGATTTTCCGTTAGAAAAATAATGCCTAATATAGGTTTAGTTCAACTAGCATTTCAGGCTACGATAGCCTGCATGTATGAGGCTGCTTGTTTAAATATTTTGCACAAGCCTTTCTTTTAATTTGCTTTTCAGAAAATCATCGAAAATCAACTGCAGTTACAGTCTTTTTCTGTGCGTGCAAAAGTATCATTTCTCTAGCTTTCTTAGCCGAGTGGATATATATGAAATAGTTTGAAGGATAATGTACTAAACCTTTGTTGTTATGTTTGTTGGTATGAATGTGTAGAACATTCCATTGTATTAAGTTGAGTTTCTCAAGTTTCTGTCCAATAAAAATCATTTGCAAGTAGGTGTTTTGGAAATTAACAATATGATTGGTTTACTGTGCAAGTAACATTTTAGTAACACCTTTTTACGTAATGGCATGCTGCACAGTGTATGCTTTCTTTATCTAAAACATTACACACGATTAGTAATCATTATGTCATTAGTCATTTTCTTTGGACATTCAGACTTTAGGCTTTAAAATGTTTTTTTATTGCAGCATTGCACATTTAAAAGTGCTTCTTGTTATTTTAGAGAGGCATTGCTTATTTTAATTCTGTTTAGGCATTGGACATTTTGCTTCATTTCTCTTCTTGCCTGCTCACACGGTCCTTATGTATTTAGGGCTTGTTATTATTAATTGATTATTTGATAATGTGCTGTGACGAATTAATTTCTTAATGGCTCTTGCCATTTTGCACATTTTATGAGTTGGCAGATATTAACACATTTTTACTTTCTGTGAAAATAACAAATATTTTTAAAATGCACAAAATTTGGAACTGGAAAATCCCAATTGGGCACATTTTTCTTTAATGTTCTTGGCAAAGTAATTTATTATAATTTGAAACAGATTATGGTGGATTCATTTTACTGCATGGTGTTAATTGGATTGGAGTCAAGAGCATTACATACATATCAGATCACCAAGGCTTCCATTCGGTCTTTAACATATAGATGTTGTCGCAATGGATACATATACAAAAATTGTATTTTTACTGCCAGCAACGCGATGTGGAAAAACAATCATTTGTAGCCTCTGTGATGAATAGCCAATGCATGTTTATACATAGAAAAATGTTGATGTAAATATACTTACCAGCTATTCTAATCATCATACACGTTATTTGTAGAGCAAGGTTAAAGTGCTGCTGTCAACATTCAGATGTCTTCTCACAGCACGAGTATAGAAACCGGACTGTGCTTCCATAACAGTAAACAGAAGTGCAGAAGAGCAATAATTGGACCTTTTATTGATCATCACTGCTGTCATGGCAATGGTACTAGTGATGTCACCATGTGAAACTAAGATAGGTATTGAATGAAATCAATGTGTATATTGTTGCAAAAGAATAAACTATATATCAAGTGACCAATATAGTCCCAATTTGCCCTGAAGCGTTAGGCAAAGTCTGAGATCAACTAAATGCAGACTGAAGTCAAGTTTAGAACTGAAGTTCGTTTTTTCCCTTTTTAAGACAGTTGGTGCAAGATATACAGTCCAATTCCATGGAGTAAATACAGTATACACTTGGAATGCAACACGGTCTTCTTATTCTTTTCTTGTGTTGTTTGGAACCCCAATGCATTTCGGACACAAGGTCCTTGATCTAGGAAAACATGAGGCAAATCATCATGACATGTTATTCTAGGGCAAACATAAAGCAACGTTCTTGTAAAAAGAGGAAACCCTTGTGTAAAAAAGATATTCATAACGTGCATTGAAGTCGAATTGAAAAAAGAAACCATCAGAGCCCTATGAATATTTACTCACGTTGAGCGCATTCAAAATCCATTAAAATGCTGAGAAACCAAAGTGGGTAAGATCAAAAAAGGAGATGGTAACTGTTGTGCTTCCCAAAAAAAATTAAACAAGAAGCGCAATAGTAAACAAGTCACATGAAGTGATATCTGTGAGATTCATCGTATCTGAGATTGAAACGCTTACCCAAAGTCTTAAAAACGAGACTCGTGAAAGCAGTGAGTATCGTAATCTAAGAGCGAATTTTGGAAGTGCAGTAGTTAATAGAAAAACACAGGGGGATATTCACAAGAACGTGCGATAATCATCGCCAAAATAGGTTAACGCAATATTTCATATCACCGTCTATCGCGGGAAAATAACTCCGTGTGAACGTTGTATTCCCAACACGGCGGTAATATGCAATAGTTTCCCGACAACGAGTCAAATGTCCGCGATAAAATTACCGGGACTGCGATAAAAATCTAAAGCCGAACGTGAAAAAAGTGGCGATGGGCGCAACCGCGATAAAAAAATCCGCGATAAGCTGCGCCAGGCCTGCAATTCACACACGTCAGGCGGGAAAAATCAATATAAAAGCAGGGAAAAAAACACAAACAAAACCAAAACAACTGCGAAGCACAATGGAGGTAGCCGGAGCAAGTACAGAGGACAACCAGAACCCCACAAGCCCCACGGAGGACCAGCCTGGGACCTCGGGGTCAGGGAAGGGCAAGGAGAAGGAGAAGAAGAAGAGGAAGACGCGGTTCAGTCCGCAGGAAAACAAGATCCTGATAACGGAGGTGGTAGAACACAATCAACAACTGTTCTTCACCTCCACTGTGTCATTGGCAACAAAAAATGGAATATGGTAGTCCATCCTGGACAAGGTGAATGCAGTCGGAGTGCTGAGGAGGACAATGGAAGAGCTCAAGAGGCGCTGGAATGATGTGAAGCGCAAAACCAAGCAGAAACTCAGCAACAACCAGAAGGCAGCAATGCAGACTGGAGGTGGGAGTCCAAAGGAGGAGCTGGATGAGATGGAGGAAATGGTGTCCACAGTCATCAGTGGGGAGACGATGGCAGGAGTTGGGGGACCGGACACTGCTCAACATGACCTGACACAACAGCAACAGGGTGAGTAATGACCAGAGACTGGGGGGACGGGGGGAGATGGGCACAATGGCACACATGCACAATTAAGTATAGCACAGTGCACACCCACAATGACTTTGGATCATGTCCCTGATCCCCTTGGCACACTGCAGCACACCTAGAAACAGCAAGTAGGCCCCCCTCGACTATGTGCCCAGAGGGGGCCCTTCCCACACTTCACCAATCTCACAACCAACCCATGCACATGTGCCAAACCCAGCAAAGCGGCGTGTCTGTGAGCCACACTGACAATGCAAGTGACACTGCATGACGAATAGCATGGCTGCAGTCAATATATCATGACATGCTGCACGCCACAACACTGAGGTGGCTGAGTGTGGACCACATCCGTAAAGGAGCAGGTCACACTCTGACACATCCACGTGCACAAACAACCCCTGACCTCAACAACACAACTGCGGACAAACCATGCCCCAGAGTCCCACCAAGAGCCCAATTTACCCAAGTATGCAACATCTCAGCACTGTATAAGCACAGAAGTCAAAGGCACACCGCCTGAAAGGGATAAGGGGCAGCAAAATCAGAGCTGCAGGGGCGACTATCCCACAATGCAGCACACACACATAACATCCAGAGCACATCAACATTGACAACAATGTGGTATAAACTGCAACACGCTTACAACAGTACAGAGGACACAACTAGTGCCGCTTGTGTGTAGAAACTGGCCAATCACATTTGGCATAGCAGGGAAATGTGAGATGATAATGTACAAGTACAAACACACATCCGTGATGTTGTCAAAATGTCCACTGTCCCACATCAAATAGGCAGCTCCTCCCAAACAGTCACAATGTACATTGTCATGCAGTCTGTATGTAAACTTGTACAATGTGTCAACATACATGTGAACACAATGTTAAACTGCATCTCCCCTTCACATTGCAGAGGGAGAATCAACACCTACTGCAGAGCAGACCCAACATCTCTTCACTGATGATGAAGAGGACCTCCACACCATCGACACCAATGCCCTCCAACAGCTCATGGACACCCTCAGCACCCACCCCCAGTAGCAGGGCAGCCCAGCTGCATCGAGGAGACCTCACCTCCTGCACAGACCACACAGCAGGAAGCACCCACCACCCTGGCTGTCTCCCAGGACCCCCACGAACAACACATGGCCTTCCAACGCCGTGTGTTATGGTGCCAGGAGAAGATGGCTGATCAGGTGCGGTGGGGTTCGACCTCATGGCAGCCAAACTAGATGCCATACGTAGGTGTCTAAGTCCCATCAGGGACCACTTACAGTCCTTAACAGACACCCACAGTCCGCTCCATGCTCTCCAACGATCCATGGCTGACATCGCTGGAGTCCTGACTCTGAGACAAGGACAACTGTCTAGTCAGAGTGGCTCCAGCGATGTCAGCCGGGAGTTGGGACACATGCGGAGGATCATGGAGAACAGGGAGCGGATGGAGGCGGAAAGAATGGCTGCCACGGCTGCCCACCAGCGAGATGTAGCTGGGATCTTCCATGTCCTGCAGATCCTCATCATGGCATTGCTGCCACAAGGCCTGGCGCCGATGAATGCTGCTGCTGCATCTACATCCACATCTCCGCCCCCTGATGTGTCAGTGCCTTACAGTGCGGCAGACATTCCACCTCCGGCCCCTGATGTGTCACTGCCAAACAGTGTGGCAGACATTCCACCTCCGGCCCCTGATGTGTCAGTGCCACACAGTGCTGCTGACAAAACACCACCACCCACATGTGAGGCACATGAAACATCAGAGGACGAAGATGCGGATGATTCCGCCTTAGTGGTAAGAAGGAAGCGGTAGCATTCATCTCCGCCACATGGCCTGTTTCTGCTTGGTTCTGCCCTCTGCATCATCACCTTCCACTGTCCCCCGATACACTCTGCGACACTCACCTTGGACCTTGACATGGACTGCCATATTCTGTTTGGTTACCAATGACACAGCAATCAGACTGCGGACTGAACTCTTCCTCTTCCGATGAACTTGTCATTCCCTGAAGGACTCTGGCTGGCCCTCCACGGGGCAACAATGTAAAGTGGGGTTTGCATGGCCCTGTACTGCTCCAGCTTCAACACTCCACTGAATGTGAATAAAACATTCAGATTCACACAGATGTGTCATGTCTATGATCATTCAAGTATGAAAGTATGGATGAATGTTGGGTCAGTGATTACCCCTTACGTCCATGTTGCTCATGTTGTGGGACTTGAGTCACAGGGTGCAATATTGCCGATTGCGGTCCGGGTGGCGCCGACACTACAACAGAGACACACGCATTAGTTACTTCCTTGTCCAGCCCAGTACTGAACCACTCCCAGTGTTCACACCCCTACGCTGGACTGGCATATGCCAGCCCAGCCCACTCTGCTTATGCTTACAGGGGGGGACGACAAAGCTACATGTCCCAGGTCTTCCCTGTAGTGATCTGCTGATCACTGGTCTAGTTGTCAGCATGCCACAGCCACTCCCTGAGGGCTGGTTTACACCCACACCACACCCATCAAGCACAGGCGTCACAGGACATGTGACCCTGCCAATAAAAGGTGCCTACCACATCACATTCCCCACTGCCGGAGGTGACATGATGGTGTCCGCACCACGAGACTCAATCATAAAGGGGCCATGACTTGTGGCGCACTGGGTTAGTGGCAGCCGATGCACTGCGGCCGGCACGGGCCTACTGCCACGGGACAATGACTTGTGGTGCACAGAGTTGGTGGCACCCAATGCACTGCGGCCGGCACAGGCCTACCGCCACGGGACGATGACTTGCGGTGCACTGAGGTAGGGGCACCTGAAGAGCTGAGCGGGTGTGCAGCCTGCGATGATGCGTAGACCTCGATACGCCGTCCTGCAAATCAAGATTCAATTTGAATTGAGGGCCCTGCTGGAGCGCAGTGTACTCCGAAGGCAACAGTCAGCACATACATGACTCCGCGGTGCGGTGCCGCAGGGTGTGCTGGGGGCCTGTGGCGCGGAATCCAGCGATCGGCTGAGGAGGTTGCACCGGCATGTGGTGGGCCCTCTTGGAGACACGCCGGTGGCGGCAGGTGAGCATTGAGGCCTGGGTGCGCAGGGGCGGCCAGTCATCGCTGGCGGCGGATTGGTCTGGGGACCAGGGCTGGGGTGCAGCAGGCGCACAGGATCGCGCAGGCACCACCGGTCACGGCAGCGGCCTAGTGGCTGGGTGGGGGGCGCCGCCCTGGCCGACACGACCCTGCATGCAATGACGAGATGTGCGCGGGTTGGCTTGGGAAGTAGCCACCTCGTCTCCAGTGTAAATCTGGCTGTTGAAGGTGGACGGCCACGTGTGTGTAGGCCTATGAACAGGATATGGCGGACACAGAGACACACGCAGTAGTTACTTTGGTGGCCATCCCGGAACTGAACCACGCCCAGAGCCCTGGGCTATTTATTCACGACATACGCCGGCCAAGGCCACTCCGCTTACACTTACAGGGGGGGACGACAAAGCTACATGTCCAAGGTCATCCACACTGCCTGAGGTAACCTGTTTGCGTCCACTGTCCACAACACTACAAACACCAGCAGTATATGTCCACATGGACATGTCTGTGCTCTGCATACTGAAGTCTGTCCAGCACATCACAGCCACACTTGGCATTATGTACATTCTTATTGATGGGTCACTTGCCTCCTTCGCACATACTTTGTTCCCACCTCTCCCCACATTCTGCAATTGTGTGGCAGAGGTGCCATGCCATGGATGGTTTGTCTACATGGCTGGCCACGGTTACCACAGTTACTTGTGTTGTCGTGTCTGGTAGTTGGGCCTGTTGATTGGCATGTTGTATGTGATTTTGTAATGTGTGCATTCCCACAGTTGTGAGTTGTATGATTGTGGAGTTGAGGTGTGTTCAGTTGGTACTTACCGACGAGCAGTGCATTTCCATAGGTGCCATCCTCAAAGCGCTGGTTGGTGATGGACTTGCGGAAGATGTAGGAATCATGCACACTGCCTGGGAAGTTTGCGACGACATTCGGGAACAGGCCCCGGTGGTCCACTATTGTCTGCACATTGATGGAATGCATGTGCTTTCTGTTGCGGTTATTGTGTGCAGTGTCGGCAGGGGGATCAAGTAGTACATGTGTGCAGTCAATTGCCCCCAACACGTGCGGGAAGCCAGCTATGGCGTAGTTCCCTTGCTTGGTCTCCAGCTGTTCCTGCGCAGTCTGGGGGAAGTGAAGGTGCAGGGGTATCAAGCTGATACAAACCGTGATGCTTACAGGTATGATGACTCCTGCATAATTAGACCTTGACAGAAGTTCGTGTGGTCATAACCTTCCTTTTCTTTCCTACGAAGGTTACGCCCACACGAGCTTCTGTTACGGTCTTTTTATGCAGGATTTATCATACCTGTTAGCATTCCGGTTTGTCCAAGTGCAATACACTGTACCAGATTACGTTTGTGACTATACGGACGCTTGACCATTGTCACCATTTATCCAACAGGTTTCTGAATACTGACTTTCGGAATATGGAATTGTATTGAGGAGTTCCAGCAGCATATGCAGTTAATTGAATCCACACGTTGCCCTGATGAAGTTCCCCGTTGGGAATGGAACGCGTTGGCTGAGCTTTTCGTATTGTTGATTTATGTATTTGTAATAAAGAACTGTTTTGACACTACTGTTGACTACTGGACTTCATGACCTGGCGCACCCCCATTTCAGTAACTACAATCTTGGATCTGGAGCACAGAGGCGTCAGGCAACAGCTGGCGTTGGGGTTGGTTGCGCAGGTACACTACGAATTGGAACTAGCGTGTGGTGTGGATACAGAGGCCCGCTGTTGCTTTTGTGGACATGCATCCAAGACATGTGTGAGGCTGGCTGTGAGTCTCCTCCGACTCTGGCTGTTGTTGGTTGGAAGGTACCAGAGGCCAACAGGTGCAGCACAGCCAGCAGCTTTGTCTGCGGAGGGATGTTGGTTGTCCGCTGTGTTGGTACCATCAGCCTGTGGGCAATGTGGGTCAGGATGCGGAGGAGGGTTGTCCTTTTGAGCCTGTAGTGGGCAATGGCATCCTCTGGCGTTGTGTGTCTGAGGCTGGTGCATTTTAGGAACGTCTGCTGTCTTTTTCTGCCCTGCCTAGGTGGTAGTCCAGGTGGGGGGTTGTCTGGGGGGGGGGCTAGGGGTGGTGGCGGTGGGTGTTGTGGCCCTCTTGGGTCTCTGACCTGCATGATCATTGGCTCCATGGCATCTGTTGGTCTTCAGATGTGGCTCTGGGCTGGGCTCCCTTTCATACTGCAGGTTGTCGTCCTGCTTAACACCAGTAAAAGGCAGGTGTTAAATCCCTGCTGCTAACGCGCCTTATCGCCTGTTTTTGGTTTGCTTCGCCGATCTGGCTGGTCGTTGAGAATATCGCGAAGTGGTGTTTTTGAGTGTTTTTGCACGGGAACGCCTACTCTGCATATCATTAGCGTTAGTTGTCGCTCTCATCGGTGGCGATGTTTTTTGCGGCAGCTATCGCTGGAAAACTGGCGAAATCAGCAGTTTGCACCAGCTTGGGAATAGGGCGATAAATCTATCGCCACTTTTGCGACGCTAAAGTGCCGATAAATCGGCGATAAGTCCTTGAGAATATACCCCACAGTTGCCATCATACAGCGTGAAATGAAGATCGAAATGAATAGTGCACGTCCAGAAATCTTAACCAAAAGATTGCGAAACACCGAATTGTGTTACATGAAATCCAGAGTGAATGTGTGTTAATAAATATTTTTCAGATGCTAGCAAAAAAGTAAAAACTGATAATATAGATTAAAATAAATTAAAGTTTCTTGGAAAGGTGAAAACAAATTAATGTATTAAATTAAAACAAACAGACCTGTCAAATCTTACGGCTGAAATGATTTTCACACATATGTATATGTCAATTTCAAAGCGATCATTCAACCCACGTAGTTGCAATGTGTTTCTCTAGATACATTGAAGGATCTCACAAATTACCCAGAGATCACTATTGAAACAGAGGCTAAAGGGAAAGTGTTGGTAATAATAGGCTCTGCTTATTACACATGCAAAGTAGGTGAACATGGGCACGATCAATTCGTGTACAGGCAGCTGGAAAAACACCGCAATTTCAAATTTCAGTAAGTCTTGAAGACAATCTTAGACCACGCAGGAGAATGGACGGATTTTTGCCAATATTAAACATATCCTAATGTTTTAACATCCTTGCATGCCGCATTTATTTATGTTACTTAGGGTACATAAGAATCTATGCAATTCACCATTTCGACCAATTGCTTTCGGATGTGGCTCTATTCACAAACCACTGGGACAATAGATTTTTTTTTTTGCAGATTTATATAGCGCGAGCTTGACCTGAAAGTATTGGAGCGCTTTACATGAGCACCGGTTACGTTACACAAGGGCACATTCATTTTTAGGTCTCGACCTAGCGACGCAGCGCGAAGCGCTGTCGCTAGCGAGACTTATTGTCGTCGACTTGCTTCGGAAGGGAGACAGGAGATGTGCACGCGCAGGCCGGACTGGAAATGTGAACACGCACGTCCAGGCACGCGATGTGCACATCTCCTGTCCCCCTTCCGTCCTCTCCAGCCGCATTGCACGCACTCCCCAGCTGTCCTTGCACCCCCTCCAGTGTCAGTCAGCCATGCGCCTGCCACCCCCACCCACCCCCACCTTACCGTCGTTCCGCCATGCTTCACGCGATGCCCTGCAGCGTGTCCCCAGAGCTCACAGGGTGATCGGTGTACCTCGCAGCCAATGCGGTCGCCGTCACGCTGGTCTTTGCTGCAAATGTGCACGCTTACGGCGCGTTCTGATGTGCACTTGCCCGGACAGCTGATGTGCACGCTCACGGCGTGTCTGTGTCAATATGCTGCTTTTTCTCGCCCCCGCTCCTCCGTTTCGATTCTGTGCTTGTTTCTACAGACACCGACTCCTGACTCCAACTAACGTATAAATACATTCCTCACACTTCAGTGCCCGTATGCTAAGCCGATCAGATGTAAGCAGCTCCTGGCACTAATCCATAAAACTCATTGCTTCACCACCTCCGGTTTCACCCTTCCTTCATGAAGGACACAGATCACAACTAATGTCAGTCATGCTTAAAAATAAAAAAACTGTTGCACTTTTGAAAACACTGTCTTTGCCAATGTTTGTTTACACTTGCCACAACGTGACTGGTGCTGGTTAACACAATATCTATGCTTCACAGCGATCAAGTAATTTAAATACACGAACATTACAATTCGAAGAAGAATGTCATATTAATAAAATTACTGAACCTGCCAGTTTTTCAACAATAGAACGGCATAAAAAGGACGACCTTTAGAGCAACGCCGACGTAGGATATCACTGATCTCTGAAAATACAATTGGAAGCTGCCGTACAATAAACTGGGCGCTTAAAAAGTGCTTTTCAAGCGGCCTCAGAATGTAACTTGGCTACAAAAACGTTTCTTGAAGCTGCCTTAGCGTAAATGCAACGTTTCCTAACATTATCACTTAGCTGCATAGGGGGCCCTTGAAGCTGTTTTAGCAAACTCTTTTTTAATCTGGATTAAAATATTTTTAAATCTGAAAAGGGCTTTTAAAGCTGCCTTAGTCTACAACTCAACTTTGAAAAGGGTTCTTGTTTTAAAAGGGGGTGTAAAGGCATCAGAAGTATGAGGAGACAGGACGTGATATACGGGTGATCGACCTCTTCTAGTAAAAGCAACGTCAGCTTTCAAGGAACATAATTCAGCACAAGAGCTAGTGTCATCATTAGCTGCTCACAGTCAACACCTTGCCATAGCATTTTCTGAGCGGGCAATGGGTAAAGAGAATCTCTGTACTCTGTTTCAAAGGGGGTGTTGGTTGGCTGCAGCCTCCAGGCGTTCATATGTTCCCACAGACATTCCACTATGCAAAGACACACCCAGAATGGCAAAAGAAGTAACACCAATCAGAGCGCATACGTCAAATTAAGGAGCCCAGACGTGGGAGTTGTATCTGCAGAAGAGTACAGAATTTTGGGGCACCAAAAGACAAAGCCTGCACACTTATGCCTGGCAATCATCAGGATTTTAACCAGGCCACACGGGGGAAGAGAGAGAGCAAAGTGACAGTAAAACAAGATTCTATCCAAATACCTGCGAGGCCCATTGGAAACCTACATAAACAAGCATTTGCAATGCAATAGGTCTCGCATTTGCGAGAATTTGAGCAATTGGCATTGTAAATGACTGCCTTTTATTTACGTATTATGTTTTTTAAACATAAATAAAAGGCATCTTCATTTACAATGCCAATGGCTTAAACTCTCGCAAATGCGAGACCTATTGCATTGCAAATGCTTGTTTTGGTAGGCACCGGGAGATTAAGTGATTTGCCCAGAACCACAGGATGTGGACGCGACCCCGAGGCTCGAACCTTGGTTTCCCAGCTCTAAAGCTGGCAATCTAGCCGTCAGACCACATTGATGAATTTCTGCAGCCACATATACAAGTAACGCCATTCTACCTGAAAGACGTCACAGCCTTTCTCAACAAATTATAAACATTAGCTTTACCTGAAACCAATAATTTGTTTTGTGCATGATTACATTCTGTCTATAGATCGATTCCCCACATGTTGGGCTTAGAAGCTGTAGATGGTTATTATTAAACACCCAATAAATTTGGACCAAGAACATTTACATTTTAAATCTCTTTCACTTTACGTTGTACCACAGTTATTTCCCTTGAAAAAGAATTCTTTCCTCCAAAAAACGCGGTACAGCAATAGGATTTTCAGGAGCACCATGCTGTATAAATACGATGTTGTACTACCCAATTAGTAGAGGAGGGATACATTGTGCACATGTTTTTTTTATTTTTTAGAATGAAGCAAATGCCCAGTTATGCACCACAAGAAAGAGTCTAGAATAATAATTTGATGACTGATATCTCTCGTTTTTGACCCCATTTGAAACTACATAAACCTAGATTTCTCGAGTACAAGACAATATGGAACTTTAATTATTTATATTTGCTATATACGTATTTACTTATATTTCCTTTTATCTACAAAAGCAGTAAAGATGATTATTACTGTACAAATATTAGCCTGATCTCAAAACTCTATATTAAATTGAAAAGAACGATACTGCTGCCTTTATTTAGAACAGTGCTAGAGTATCTGCGTGTTAAAACAGTGGAAAGTGTGTTGAGATTTTCTACCATATGACACTCCATGCTTAAGTGGGTAACGACTTGAGTAAAATGTCAGTTATTTTCAGTTTCTTGTGTAGCGCACTAAAGAAATCTACTCTGATTTTTTCTGCCTAATTATGTGATTAGTGCTCTGCGCAGATTGTCTCCATATAAAGGGCACCCAACCAAGAAAATATCGACTGGAAATGTTAATGCACAAATACCAAGAGAAAACGTGTCACAGAACAGACATAACAGAATTTAAAAATTAGTGCCCTTAGAAGTCAGAAACTAAGAAATAGTCTCGCCAATGAACAAAAACAATAACCAGTAGGAGAGGACAGTGAAAGGAATTTTATCGTAATTAGCCTTGTGAAACAACAAGCATTAGCAAACCCAATAAGCTTGGCTTATAACTAAACATGCTAGGATGCTTCTGTCCATGCAAGTACTCTTCCATCTGCCCATACAATCAGTCACTAACCTCTCATGCACTCAATCTCTCACTTTAGTTGTCAAGCATCTATTTATCCACCATTGTCTCTTTCTTGCATTCACCTACTCCCCTATCCACAATAACCTACTTGCAAACTCACCAGTAAATGAAGAGGCATTTTGAGTTATGAGTCAGAAATACATATTCTGCTGCTGGTTTGTCTGGGGTGTGAGAATGCTACTTGTTGTGTATGACTGCTAGCCTGTGAGGATGATAAGAGAACTTCTGGTATTTTGTGACTGCTAGTCTGTTAGGAGTATAAGAAGGGTTGTCAGCAGTGTGTAACCGCTAGTCTGTGCTGGGTTAGATAATTCTGTTGGCAGTATGAGCGTGGAAATCTCATAAAAAGTTTATAGGTAACTCCAATTTAAACTTACCAAGTGAGCCTCCAATTTCCACGCCTCTTTGGTTCGTTGAATCTTTGCCACCGTATTTGAATAGAGCCCAACCTAAATACATTTCTAAAAATAATCAATTTACAGCATTTAATGTTCAGTCAATGATGAGAGGTTTGAAGAAGTATTAAAAGCTTCATTTCTCATTAAGAGACTAGTCAGTATTTTTCCCTCTTTATTCCGATTAGTCAAATAAATCCATTTACAGAAATATTGAGAACGTTTAGCTAGAACAAGCATACAAAATAACAGCATGTTCCATAAACAAATTATTACCCATCCTAAACTAAAGGGCCTAACCTATCCTAGCATGAACCCATAGAGAGTTATTTTTGGAAAAGAGTAAGTAAGAATTTTGGAGCAAAGACTGCTAACTATGAAAAGGTCGAACTCCCCATTAAGAGTAGTTCTGGAAGCTCATCCATGTCTCCTAACAGGTGCAGTAGCAACCATTAAAACAGGTAGAAGCAATAAATCACATCAGTAGCTATGTTCAGCATAAATATAGAAAGTCTCCTCACAAAGAGCTAGGGAAACAAAGAAATCACCGTTGGCAGTAGTTATTGGCAATTTGGGCAGCACAACAAAATGCTAAGGGACATGGCAGGGTAAGGGTGCATACGATGCCTTAACTCTCTAGCTAGGAACACATACTATATAGAAAGCACAAAACATGTTGCAAAAACAGGTGGTTATGTCATCTAAAGTCAATGAGGAAGGATATGCTGATGGTCCGTCACCTTCTCCCTCGATTCCCACGGTAAACATCTATGTCAACATGTAGTTAATTGAATATGGGTATGGCGTATTACAAAAACATACATCTAGGAAGGTTCTCATGAGAACCTTTTGCAAACCTACTCTGTGAGCTATTCAGTGTCCCATTATGTAACAATGAGCTGCTCTATGAAATTAAACATTAATATCTGGCATGCCCTGGTTAGCTCATGGAATTTAAACCTACAACGAACATTTCTTTCATTATTATACTTGTTCCTTATAAGCACGTGGCAGAGAAAATCAACTGAAATATTATGAAGTCATATGGCTTGAGGAAGCAAATATATACATTTTTGCAGCAAACAGTATATTTCACGAAGATGTTAAGTTCTACAGTTCAATTATAACGTTAAATCATCATATACAAAAAGGCATTTATTTTCTTAAAGAGATAGGAAAGAATCACAAAAATATTGAGGCCTAGCAGTCAATGAACAATAAAAACTGGAGCTTTATGCAGAAATAAGCAGAATTTTCCCTTTTTGCACATTTAATAAAAGCACATTTTTTATCTACTATTTTGATATGCATTTTCTATGTTAATGTTAAAGCATATTTCTATATTATTACGAGGTTAAGTTTATGTACAGATTTTCAACTTCCACAATCCCCTGTCTGATGATTTTATTAATCATTATATATCTATGTTTCTCATGAGTCCATTTCAGAGTGCACTTTTTATCATCAGTTGCGTCCCGTCTTTTTCTTTTCAAACGCCTACATTTCAATGAGTTCATGTAGTTGTCATTGGTGAGCAGTCAAAATATCGATATTTATATATCGACTAACAAAAATATCGAGTTTTAAATATCGATGGTATAAAATATCTATGTCTTGAATATCGATGTTAAAAATATCTTTTTTTAAGTGTTATGAAAATTATCGAAGTATTTAATATCGATTGTCAAAATATCGTCATGTGAAAATATCGAAATAGTATTATATGTGGTTATTTTTTTATGTGTTTGTAAAAGTATAATATTTAAATAATGTTAAAAAAAAATAATGTGTAGAATATTTTTTAGGAGCGGGATGTTGGGTTTATAGGGGATAAGGGTGGGGAGTGTTTTAAAAATATGTGTTAATATACATTGATACATTAAAATTTAGAAATTTAATTTTTAAAAATAAATTTCAAATTTAGATTTATTTTTTTAGGAGCGGGATATGGGGTTTATAGGGGATAAGGGTGGGGAGTGTTTTAAAAATATGTCTTAATATACATTAATAAATTAAAATTTAGAAATTGAATTTTTAAATTTAAATTTCGGATTTAGAAATATTTTTTAGGAGTGGGATGTTGGGTTTATAGGGTATTAGGGTGGGGAGTTTTAAAAAATATGTGTAAATATATATTAATATTTTAAAATTTAGAAATTTATTTTTCAAATTTACATTTATAATTTAGAAATATTATATAATTAAGTTTAGTGTTTAGCACCTACTTTAAATTAATTATGACTGGAGTGGGAATAGTAAATTAATTAAGTTTAGTGTCCAGCACCTACCATAATTTAATACTGATTGGAGTGGGAGTAGTAAATTAATTAAGTTTAGTGTCCAGCACCTACCCCAATTTAATACTGACTGGAGTGGGAATAGTAAATTAATTAAGTTTAGTGTCCAGCACCTACCCCAATTTAATCTTGACTGGAGTGGGAATAGTAAATTAATTAAGTTTAGTGTCCAGCATATTCCCCAATTTAATTCTGACTGGAGTTGGAATAGTAAATTAATTAAGTTTAGTGTCCAGCACCTATTTCAATTTAATACTGACTGGAGTGGGAATAGTAAATTAATTAAGTTTAGTGTCCAGCACCTACCATAATTTAATACTGATTGTAGTGGGAATAGTAAATTAATTAAGTTTAGTGTCCAGCACTTACCCCAAATATAATCCTGACTGGAGTGGGAATAGTAAATTAATTAAGTTTAGTGTCCAACACCTACCCCAATTTAATCCTGACTGGAGTGGGAATAGTAAAATAATTAAGTTTAGTGTCCAGCACCTACCCCAATTTAATTGTAACTAGAGTGGGAATAGTAAATTAATTAAGTTTAGTGTCCAGCACCTACCCCAATGTAATCCTGACTGGAGTGGGAATAGTAAATGAATTAAGTTTAGTGTCCAGCACCTATTTCAATTTAATACTGACTGTAGTGGGAATAGTAAATTAATTAAGTTTAGTGTCCAGCACCTACCATAATTTAATACTGATTGGAGTGGGAATAGTAATTTAATTAGGTTTAGTGTCCAGCACCTACCCCAAATATAATCCTGACTGGAGTGGGAATAGTAAATTAATTAAGTTTAGTGTCCAGCTCCTACCCCAATTTAATCTTGACTGGAGTGGGAATAGTAAATTAATTAAGTTTAGTGTCCAGCACCTACCCCAATTTAATCTTGACTGGAGTGGGAATAGTAAATTAATTAAGTTTAGTGTCCAGCACCTACCCCAATTTAATCTTGACTGGAGTGGGAATAGTAAATTAATTAAGTTTAGTGTCCAGCACCTATTTCAATTTAATACTGACTGGAGTGGGAATAGTAAATTAATTAAGTTTAGTGTCCAGCACCTACCCCAATTTAATTCTGACTGGAGTGGGAATAGTACATTAATTAAGTTTAGTGTCCAGCACCTATTTCAATGTAATACTGAGTGGAGTGGGAATAGTACATTAATTATGTTTAGTGTTTAGTATGTAAATTGTATTTATGTAAAGTGCAGTTGTTAAAGAAATGTTGGATGAATTACAATTATCAAATATTAAAAACATTAAATACATTTTTAATTAGTATAAACATATAAACTAAAAAAACTTGTGTATGAAATTTATAAAGAATAAAATATAAAGTATGATACATTGTTTAATACATTCTAATTTCTAAAAATATATATTAAAAAAATTGGATTTATAAAATATGAAATGGTAGACAATAAAATAGACATATTCATTTTGTAAAATATTTATTATGAAGAAAAGATAGTATGTAAATGTAAGTAACATGTTTTATTACATATAAAAACAATAAATGACAAAATAATAATTATACTTTATTGCAGAAATAATATAAAACTTCATTTTTTAATATATTTGAAAATTAATTTTTGATACAACATCATGTACATTTACGAAAGTTTTTATACATTTCTAAATATAACATACTTTTAGAAAATATTGTCAATAATTGTTTTGTTTTATTAATATTTTTTCATATTATCACATATATTGTCAATATTTTTTAACATTTGTAATGCAATTGAGAGAAGTAAACATTATTTTATTCTTTTTACAATTATATAATGCATTAAAATTATTAATATTAATATATTAAATATTAATATTAATAAATATTACATATGTTTTACATTGTAAGTTTTTTCGACAATGTATATTTTCATAACATAAAACATGTAGTACAGTTTATAAAATATTTTTTCAATATATTTTGAATTTTATGGAATTATAATTATTATTATATGTGTTATAATATTTATTATTATAATTTTACAAAGTTTTAAAGTAATGTAATACATTTAAAAAAATAATATATTATTTGTAGTTATTAAATAAAATACAATAACATTTATAATATGTGAAAACAAATTTTTATTAATTAAAATGTATTGATGTGCTATGTTTAGAGCTGCCATATTTGTTTGGGTCTTCTATTTTGTAACCGCACGCTGTTGTTTTGGGTCATTTGGAAGGGGAGAAGCTCGCGGTTGGAAGCTGCTTCACGTCGAGCAAGGTAAGATTTAATTTCTTTACTTTAACTATAGTTTAAAGTTATTTTGAAGGTAGTTAGAGTCTATTTAGAGTGTTTAGAGATTTGTTATTGATGTTATGATGTTTTATACGAGATAGTTTAGTATAGACTGTTTATTTCGTTTTACGTAATAGAGGCCCAGTCAGAAAGGTAAAAATTAAAGTGTTTAATGTGTTTAATTTGATAGTTCGATGTTAGTAGTAATGTTATTAAGTGAATTATGTGTTGTTTTGTGTGGGTGAGAATGTTTTTATGTTTATTTCCTAGGTTTTCATTTAAAGAAGTTTTGGCAGCCGGAAGATTGCGTTTTTTTATTATGGAAGTGTATATTAGTTTTACAAACAAATATTTGATATACACTTACATAATTTTTCGGTTTTCCTGGAACGTTTCTTTTTTAAATTATTTTCGGGTTTTTGATGGTTTTCAGATTGTGGATTTATCGATAGAGGATTACATTTTTACTACAGCTGTATTTTTACATTTTTTATTGGGGAAACATTTTAAGGATATTTTCTTCAAACCTCTGTGGATTATTTTACAAGATGTGGCATATTGAATCAAGAAAACAAGTATGGTAAGTTAAAGAAAATTATTTAATTGTGGGAGGTAAATAATGTTATGTTTTATTGTTGTTGTGTTTTAATTTCTCACATATACTATTAATGTGTGTAAAGTTATTATATTTTACTATTAAAAATATATTACACACATTAATTAAAATTGCGAGATAATATCTAATAATTTTTATATACTGCTATGAAGTAAAAGAAATGTGTTACTAATTTAATTTTTATGGATATGTTATAGTAGGCTTTTTGCAATCATTTCTAGGTACTCTAGGCCTCTTGTACTAGGATATAGTTTAACCTGCTGTTGAAGGTAGTGATACATTTGTTTTGTTTGTTTAGAGGTTTTTGGTTTTAGTTGCGTGATAGATTGCTCCATTCGGAGTTCCTGATAGCATTGTTCTTTTTGTAGTGATGTTATTAGTTTGTGAAGTGTTGGTCTGACTCTTCCTGTTGTTTGTTGGAAGGCATTATGCCATCCTTCAACAGCATTATTAATTTTAGCTTGTTGGTTGAGTGTGCTAGTATATACGTTCCACCAGGGAATTTGAAATTTGGGTTGTCGCCTATGGCCAGATCTATGTAATCTGCCCACCCAGGTGTCCTCGAAATAGTCCAGGAGTGGACTTAATTGTTGCTCATGTTGTTGATAAAAAGGGCTTTCTAGTAGTAAATTGTAATGTTCTGCAACATCTGTCACAGGTACATAGGCTAATGCAATTAGTTTTTAATTTGAAATTGAAAAGTTGTGTTAGTTGCATACTCTATACTGAGGGTAGATTTTTGGAGGTGCCTCCATAAGCACTGATTAAAATGGTAATAACACCCTTGAATAGAGGTATGTGGGTATGTTTTGAGTATAGCATTTATCATAGATTGTTCAAAATCTATAATAATTTTTTGTGGGAAATAATCATTGGTCTCCTGTTTAATTTTATTTAGGATTTCCATATACGTTGCATTGTGTTTGTTAGGAAGCAAGGCCCAAATAAAGGGAATGTTGCAATTATGATGTATTCCATGGATACTATAGAGTTGAAAGAATGGTTTGGGACATATTGAGAAAGTACCATCCATCATCCATACTTCAGCTTGCCGAAGTTCTACTAAATTGAGTGCTGTACCAAACATTATTATTCTCTTTTCAGTACTTTTATTATCGTAGAGAATAAATGGTTCCTTATTGTAAGTAATAGACAGTTCTGGGGTAATTATTACTTCATTAAAAGTTTTAGGACTTGGTGTGGGAGTTGTTGTTGCCCTTTTTGTACGTGCTATTGTCCTTTTTAATGAAGCAATGGATGGCATTTGTCCAGTTGCTTCTTTGGGGATGGTAGGCAGCTGTTCTTTTAGAATTGCACTTGTTGGTGTTTGAGAGCTTGTGCTAGCCTCTTTAATAGTTTCTAGTGCACCCCTTACTTCAATCTCTGTAACATTAGGAGGGTGATTATGTTCCCTGGTGTTTAGTACAGTTGCTTCTCTGGTAGTAGCACATCCATAACATTTATTGGAATAATATTTAGAACATTTCCAATTCACTTTAAGCCCAGTTTGTTTCTCCTGGGTGTACAAATATCCCATATAACACAATAACATTTTGCCTTTTTGTGATGTAATGAATTGTGCACCTTCTGTCATTGTGATGTTGAAAAATCTATAATAAATGCATATAAGAAATATTAAAATTATTGTTATAGATGATAATCTTTAAAAATAAAACATTTTTAATAATATACTTACAAAGTTTGCAAATAGATGTTTGAAAATGATGTTTTCTTTTCTTCTGTGTTAAATATTCTGAAGTCGTTTTTTATTCTGGTGGAAAAATAGCAGGTATTACTATTTGACACACAGCATTTCAAAATGCGGTGGGTTGTGGTTTTTTGGGATGGATTTTAGGTTTGGCTGGGTGTTTTACAGGTTTACTTAATGCATTTTGAATAATACTTACTTTAGTAGGTAGATTCTTTTAAGTATATTCTCTGTAATTCTGTTGTGTTTCAGTCGTCTGTAGGGGAAATATAAAATAGAATAAAGATATAAATTATTTATTTGAGGATGCAAGTTAATTTTTTGAGAACATTACGTTAAGTGTTATTTAGTATATTTTATTTTACTTACTTTTAGTAGATTTATAGATGTTTTGGGTTGATGATGTTCTTGAATTTGGTAGAAAACCAGCAGAGATTCGCCTTCTTTAGTCTTCTTGGTTTAAGGTATAGAATATGAGTAATAATTGGTGCTTTTTATAGTGTTTTGTAAATTGTTAGTTTAATTTCATTGGTAGGTTTTAATATTATGTGTTTTCATTGGTTTATTTATATTTTTTGAATTGTTTTGCAATTTGTTTTCCTTATATGGAAAACGCTAATTAAGAGTCTGTTGTTTTTTCTTTATTTCTTTTTCTGTTTACAAATATTTGTTTGTGTGTTATACTCTATATGAAGTGGAAGAAAATTATTTTATATGTTGAAAGTGTATATGTATTAAATATTTAAATAGTGTATTTTATAGTTTCACTTTTGTTATGTTTTTATTCTTGTAAATAAATATGTGTTCAATTTGATTTGATATGTAATGTATGTTTAGGTGTTTATTTGTCTTTATGTAGTTTAATTTTGTATGTTATTTAAAGTTTTGGAAAGTCGATAATTAAAAAATAACAATATTTTTGTTGTCGATATGCTTGTGTTCGATATTGTAGACATAGGGGCCAATTCCGATTCAGGCCGGAAATCACTCCGACCGAGCCTGACCCGGAGAGATTTCCGACCGAATCGGACTCTAGCAGCCCGACCGAACGAGTACGATGCGTACGCATGCAATCGGACTCCCATTGAAGTCAATGGGAGCCGGTCGTACAACGCGTACGCGGGCTCCCATTGACTCAATGGGTGCGAGGCGAACAAGGGTGCCCCCTACAGCGGGTACGCGTCGATGCGACTCGCGCCGTACATGCACAGGTAGGGGGACCCATGGGTCCCCACTGTGTGCGACTCGCGTGGCTACGCGTACAGGGGGGTCCGACACGGACCCCCAAAGTCTGGCTCCGACTGCCCTTTGGAGCCGGACGGCGCGAGTCGGTCGGACTGCTCAAGGCGCGCATCGTACTTGCCTGGCCGGGGAACGTCTCCATTGCGCGGTGCGAGTCGTGTCCGTGCGAGTCGGTCGTAGCGGTTCGGACACGCAAACGAGTCGGTCGGCGATTTCGCGTGCGCCCACATCGTACTCGCTCGCCCGGACGCACGTTCGAATCGGTCGGGAAAGAGGGCTCCGAATCGGATCCGGTTAAGCCGAATCCGATTCGGTGCCCTACCGGCCGAGATCGGAATCGGCCCCATAGTGTATGTATTTAAATGTTGTTCAATATTTTTTAAAATGATAATTATGTGTACGATATTTTTGATGTCGATATATTTGAAGTACGATATTATGGTTTCAATATTATTGTTGTTTTTTAAATAAGTATGTAGTGACGATATTATTGTCATCGATAATTTTGTGTCGATAAAAATGTACGTCGATATTGTGTCTGTCGATATTATGTCAGTGATTCGTTGTCATTCATAATACCCCTGAAACCCAATTCCTTCTCATACCATTTATTTTCCAACCTCTCCTTTCTCTTGCTAAATATGTATCTATAGCCCAAGAATAGTGTGTAAAGAAATATTAGACAAAGCCTCACTATTACTATTGGCATCAGAATAGCTTACAATATACCCTTTTCTGCTGTTGAAAACCAATTCCCTTTCCCAAATTTTCAACCAAACTTGGTATTTCCAAATCACGTAATACAGGTTCTAAACCTGAGATTTTCTTTGAGAAGCCTTCTATTTCCCTACTCTCATCTAGAATGTATGTACCGCAATGAGATCATTTAAGCATTTTCAAACTCTGCCCTTTTCTGTGAGTAATATGTCTAAGGCAATTCGGTTTCGCAAAACCATTGACCGTATAGCAATTCGTTCTGTATTCATTACAAGCAAAGCTACAGATGTTCTAGTTGCCATTTTGTCAACAACTGTTGGTAACTTTCTAATCTTTTTGCCATTTAAGATGACAACTACAGGTGGAATGACAGCTCCAAATATGTCTCCCAGTAGACCAGTTCCCGTTTTTGTACTGCGTTTCTGTGTGCTGATGTTAATGTTAATGTATCTAAACTCTTCACATGGTACATCTTTGGAATTAGTATGCCTAAATAACATGTTCCCTCCCATGGCAGTAAGAAGTAAGTATTCTGTCCACAAATGTAATAAACCCCTGGAATAGCAGTCTCGTCTCCCTGTAAAATTTGCTAAGAACTCCCAGTTAACTTGAATGTGTGTTCACAGCTACTCATCTCTACATGTCTAGTCCTTTTGGGTGTTCGTCTTCTGTACACACACATTTTCCATTTGCGCTGGCTGTCAGGTCTCAGTTTAGGGTAAACCATTTCTTTCTAAACTCATTTTCTTCCTTCTTCCAAGCATTCTCTAATACATCGCCATTTAACAATAGTTCATGTCATGTTAGTGTATCTCTCTTCTAAAACCATTATATAAGCCTTTTCAATTGGTTACATTAAACAGGTTAAATTGTTTTTGTAAGCCTTTATACTATCTAAGGGTCTATGGGAAAAGAAATAATGCCAAGCTGTGTCCATCTCCTTTGCTTGTGAGTGTAAATGATTCATGTTCTCTATTAGTAGTACACTGGAAAGTATTAGATCATGATTAGAATAGAAATACTCAAAGTGCCCTCGCCTATAATCTAATGACAATAAAATGCTGCAGTAAATAGCATAATATAAAGGCATATGGTAATAGGAAACTGGTGTAGGAAACTGATGTAGGTAAGTGTATGTATACATAGCAATCCTTTGCATCCATGGCGTTAGTGTATTCTTGTACTAATCTAGACCAAAAATTTGTAGAATAATAATTTTTCTTATAGTGTGCAAAGAAGTAACTGAAGGGGTCTTCCTTAGTATTGTAAATATGTGAATTAGTAATTGTAGCAATCCAAATGAAATCCAGTTCCAATTTTTTAAATGTAGTTTATTGGAAAGTACAATAAACATCCACAACCTCCAGCAGATACAGAAATACTGACCATTCCTGGAATCTTTGCTGTGATGCTGTTCTACCGCATCACAGCTACATCATAAAGATTCCAGCTACCACACATCTCCCCCCCTATATTATCCTAAAAGGAAAACAAAATGAAGGTTAACATGCAGAGAAACAACATAACATAAAATAATTAGTACAGCAATGCCTATGCAGTTCTTGAAAGAAACAAAAAGGCAATAAAACAATTCATACAGCAATGTACAATAACATAAATTTGTACAGCAATTGCATTATACGCTACTTGAATGAGATATTTTACACATATCACCAAAACTCAATTTTTTGCCATCATCCAACTGAGCTACTAACCCCCTTAACTAGAATGACTTTATGGGGCTGGGAAAACTTACTCTCACCCTTTCCTCACAAAACCAGCTTTTCTCACCACCACCCAGTCACCCCCAACAATATCCAAGTCCTTCACCTTCTTACGATTGCCAAAGATAATTTTGTTACGCCACTGACAATCAAAAACTCTTGACCTCATTTCTTCACGATCAGCCCACACCTGATTCTTTTCATGAAGCCACATCGGAGATTCCTTAGTAGCAGGCTCTCTTCCTTTTAATGCTATAAAAGGAGAAACACCAGTGTCAGAATGGGGCGTCACTCTATGAGCCCACATCATCTTCCGTAACTCCTCCTTCCACGACAACCCATTCGCCAGTGAGAGTTGAATACTTTCCATTACAATATGATTCACCCTCTCAACAAGTCCGTTAGCTTGTGGACAGAATAAAGCCACCTTATCATGTTTGATTCCAAGTTCCCATTTCTGAAGAAACCAACTGAACACTGTTATCAGTCACAAGAACCCTAGGTACACCTTCTTCAAGGAAAACGTCCGTAAGAAAGTTTATAACATTACCAGTAGTGACTTGTCCCATAGATTTGCACGTGAACCATTTGCTGTGGTAATCCACCAATACAACCAAAAAGCGATGACTGCTGCCCAATTTGTCAATGGGACCCAATACATCCATGGCCAATTGATCCGAAGGCCTTACAGGCAACTCCACACATCTCAAAGGAGGTTCTCTAACCACTTTTACTTTATCACTATTACAGCATGCATGGCAATTCCGTACTAGATCCTCCACATCTCTATCCATCCCTGGCCGCCAAAAAGATTGCCTCAACCTCCTCTTTGTTAAACTCCTTCCCAAATGCCCCTCATGAACAATCTTTAATAATCTTGATCTCAACAAACCAGGAGGAACTATGGGATCCCTTCTCAAAATGTTATCTCCTTGCACACTTAGCTCAACTTTCACCATCAAATAGTGCATAACCACTTCATCAAAATGACTAAGATCCTTCCAACAACTAATAATGAGCTCCACCAATGCCTTATATTCCTTATCATTCTGCACAGCTTCCTTCCATTCTTCTTGTCTGATTGCAAACTCACCATCAACACTAACCACTTGGTCTTCCATAATTTCCATACACGAATCACCCTCCACTGGCATCCTGGATAAACAATCCGCAATAACATTCTTATTTCCACGGACGCATTCTATCACAAAATTCTAATCCAACACAGATAAAAGCCACCTTGAAATGCGAGGAGTTACACTCCCATCTAGACCACGAGCACCTTTTAAAATATGATTAAGGGGTTTATGATCTGTTTTCAGAACAAATGGTAAACCCCAAAATAATACCTAAAATGTGCCATTCCCCAACAACAAGCCAAGGCCTCCTTTTCTATCGCTGAATAAGATCGCTCAGCACCCTGTAACCTACGTGAAGCAAACCCTATAATTCTCTCACCCTCCTCAGACATTTGCATTAGAACCGCTCCAAGCCCAACATTGCTAGCATCTGTAATTAATATGGATTTTTTATTGGATTCAAAATGTCCAAGAGATGGAGCACGGGAGAGAAATCTTTTCACACTAGCAAACGCATTTTCACATGTAGGATTCCATTCAAACACGTTTCCTTTCTTAAGAAGGGATCTCATTGGTTCTACCACATCTGCAAAATTTAGTACAAATTTCGAGCAATATTCGGCAAGTCCTAACAATGACTTTAACTGTTCTTTATTAATAGGACGGGGTGCATCTTCTATTGCCTTTACAATGCTACCCTTAGGTTTAATACCATCAACAGATATTTGATGACCCAAATAGTTGACTTGCCTCAATCTCAATTGACATTTCTCTTTTTTGATAGTTAATCCATGGCTAGCAATTCTATGCAAAACCTCCACCATTAATTTATCATGTTCTTCAAATGACCTCCCCACAAGCATGATGTCATCTTGAAAACATAACACTCTTTCCATTCCCTTAAAAATGTTTTGCATAATTCTTTGAAATACAGCAGATGCTGACGCCAAACCAAAAGGCATTCTGCAATATCGAAATGCTCCTAATGGTGTGATGAAAGAAGTCAAAGGACGTGAGTCAGGGTGCAAATTTACTTGATGATATGCTGAAGACATATCCAAAACACTAACGACACTGCCACCCCCCATTATGCTTAACATTTCTCCAATATTTGGCAACGGTTGCCTAGCCACCATATGTTCTTGTTCAGATCCCTTAAATCAATGCACAAACAAATTTCTATTTCCAACCTTGGGAGCAACCACTATGGGAAACAACCATTCTGATGATTCTATAGGCTCTATAATATTGGCTTTCAATAACTTATCTAATTCATTTTGAAGTGGTTCCCTCATCATATAAGGTATGGTTCTAACCTTATGCACAACAGGTTTAGCATTTTTCTTGAGGATAATCCGATGAGAAAATCCTTTTAATACCCCCAAATTATCAGAAAAAACTTGAGAATACTTACCCATAAATGCTTTCCCCCACACATCCTCCTCATTACTCTTTGTCGATACATGTTCAATTACCGGTTCGACAGCCATAACCGGTTCTGCGGCATTGGGATTAAGTATAATGTTTAAGTCCTTCTGATGTCGCCATCCCAAAAGATCTGAACCTTCATCTGTCACATAAACCCTTCCGTGCACACCACTCTGATTAAAAATGATGTTCATCCATTGCATTCCCAAAATGTTAATCTTGGTTCTACCATATCCCACAGCTTTCACATCCGCTTGTAACGGATCCTTGATCTGTCCATCTAAATTCTTTTGGAAGGTTTTTTTTTAAATCAAGGTAAATAGACTACCTGAGTCAGCCAACAACTTGACTCTTCCTTTATCCAACGTGATCTCACAATGAGGCTTTTCCAATTTCTCTGTACTTTCCTTCCTTATATTTAATTTATTGTCATTTATATCCAAAATAGATGGCACAGATTTAATAGCTCGAGATGAAGACAATTCTGTACCATCTATAGTCAAGAATAATTCCTCACGTTCTACACTTTTATCTTCGACTTCCTTGACACTGGTGGTTTGTGTTTTACCTTTAGAGCTGCAGGCTTTCGCTAAATGCCCTCTTTTACCACAAGATCTACAAGTAGCATTTCTTGCCCCACATGCAAAACTAGAACTTATATGTCCAGGAGACCCACACCTGTAACAAATTATAGGTCGCCTATCATCAACCTTCGGTGGAACATATTCACTACTTTTATTGAATGGCTTCTTGTAAATCTCTCTCTTAACTTCCTTCACTTCAGCAGGTATTTCTTTTCCCATGGTTAACGCACTTGCACTTGTTCCTTTTCCTTTGTCAATTTCTCTCATCCACACAGGAGTGTTTTCCATACTTCGGGCAATTTGAATAGCTTCCTCCAAACTAGGATCTTTCTAAAGTAACTTTTCCTTCACTTTCTTATTGTTTGTACATTTCACAATCTGGTCCCTTATCAAAGAATCAAATAAATTTTGAAATTCACATGTGACAGCTAAGCCACGCAAAGAAGCTACATATGTCATTATGTCCTCATCTTGGTTTTGTACTCTGCAAAAAAATGTATGTCTTTCAAAAACCACATTCACCTTAGGAGTAAAATGTTTCTCTAACATTTGTAGAGACATATCATAGAGATTCATTGGTTGACCATTTCCCATGCCTAACGATATTTCAGGCAAATCATCATAAATTCTTCTGCCTTCTACGCCAAGATGATGCAAAAGTATAGCCTGTTTACGTAAAGGACCATATTTGACCCCTCCAATTGCCAATAAATAAGTAAAAAAAATATTTTTCCACCGCTTCCAAGGAATAGATGGTTCTCCTGGAACTGGCAAAAAACTGGGAGGCGCTGCCATACTTTGATCAGACATACCTGCAATTAAGCTAAATTAACAAGCCAAAATAACAGACCAATACAACAATCCAATGTAATAAGCTGAAACAAAAAAATAAAATAAATAGTTGAAACAACAATCTAAAATAATTAATTAAAATAATTGATTAAAACAAATAATTAAAATAATTAACCAACACAACAAATCCAATGGTTCCAGTTCTTGACGGTCACATTAAATTACAGTTCTTTATTTTGTCTGTTGTCTGTTTCTATGCAGAGGAAAGAAGTCCTTTCTTAATTTCTCCTATTGCTTCTGAAACAAAAAAATAATAATCCAGGAATGCTAGCGGTATGATCCCTTTTTTTAACCAAGTTGTACGTTTATTTATTGCCGCCGTTGTGTTTCCACTTGTTCCACGAATAGAAACACGAATGTACTGCCAGTGCTGCTTATCGTATTGAGAAAAGAATCCAGCAACGCACAGGATTGTTGCTAAGCGATCGCCGGAATGCCGTAGAATGCGGCCTTCAGAGACGCTTCGCATAGACGCAGGCATCTCAGGTTGCTAGGACGCAGGCTTTTCAGGTTGTTAGGTTGCAAAGCCGCGAGGATGCACGCAGCGGCAATAATGAAATATTCAAAGCCGCATTGGGTGTCCGCGAGGATGCACGCAGTCAAGCGCAAGGCTAACGGATAGTAAATTTTACTCGCAAAAAGGAAAAAAAAAGAAGAAAAAAATACCAGCGAGTGCTAGCAGCCCCAAAATAAAGCAATTGACTCACAGTTTGTTGAAAGATGTAACGGAAGAAATCCCTTAATAGCGCTAATTCAATTGATAGCGGCGTTCCAGAGGTGAAGGTTGCAGTTTCTCCTACCCTCTGCACAGGACCAACTCGTTGCCAAAATTTGTAGCAATCCAAATGAAATCCAGTTCCAATGTAGTTTATTGGAAAGCACATAACATCCACAACCTCCAGTAGATACAGAAATACTGACCATTCCTGGAATCTTCGCTGTGAGGCTGTTCTATCGCATCACAGCTACATCATAAAGATTCCAGCTACCACAGTAATGTTCTTTGCTGTAGGCTGTGACTCTGGTGCTAGGGAAAATCCTATTAGTACTATAATGATCATTATTACTATTATTAAAAAAATGTAACCCCTAATATAGTTACACTTATCTCTAATGCAACACTTTCTCCGAGTCAGTTCAAAGGACTTAGGGGCATATTAGCAAGACCGGCGATAAAATTATCGCCGTTTTAGCGGCAGGAAACTGCCGCTAAAACGGCGATAATGGGCTTGCTAATATGCGTTATAGAATTCCAATAGAAGCCCAGGTTAGATGTGCAGGACATCTAACCTGGGCTTCTATTGGAATTCTATAACGCATATTAGCAAGCCCATTATCGCCGTTTTAGCGGCAGTTTCCTGCCGCTAAAACGGCGATAATTTTATCGCCGGTCTTGCTAATATGCCCCTTAGTTCAATAGCTTGTAGCAAGTTTTAGTGAGTAGCTTCTTTAGTGCGGTTGTTCTTCTTTTATTTTTCTCAACAGTCAAGCTTCTAACCGGCAATCCTTAACCCTAGAATGATTTCTTCCAAAAATGTTGTCCCTATTCTTCTGTAACTTTCATCTCAGGCCTAGGTGGATCTTTTATAAAGCAAAGAACTAAAATAACAACATTTAATAAGCACAGGCCAAAATTCTTTCTTCAATTCCGTTTTGATTTCAAGTGTTTTTTTTCTTCAGATATTCTCCATTAGTCTTGCTTTCTCTTTTTCAGGGAGATTCAAATAGTTCAGGGTTCACGCTGCACAAATCTTCCAATGTGACAGTCAAAGCAGTGCTCACAAGTATGACAATTCTGCAATAGGGTTGCTGATTTGGATCTAGGCTGCCTTCGTCAATAGACTCAGCCTCTTTGGGTATTATTTCTGGAATTCGAGCTATTGAAGAAATTCTCCTCTGATTTTTGTTTCCATAGCTTTGCGGCCATTCCACTTGTAGATTGATTTTGTTTGCTCCAGTGCTGGTTACTTTGCCTGGATCTTCTTGTCTCAGTACCACGTCAGCAACACTTTCTCTCGGTGTCTCGATCTCTGTTTATACTCTGAGTTATTTCAGGTACTTGCACTTGACTTTCCGTCAACTGATCTTCACCCCTTCTTTCTTCCAGTGGTTGGACTGACACTGGTGCTGTTGGCCTGAGTGGTCTCTCAATTGGCAATGCAACCACCAAAGCTCTTCATTCAGGATCATAGACCAAAGGCACTTCTTCTGGATTGCTCACACTCTTGGTGTGCAAGGCGTGAATCTAACTCAGGACTCCAGCACACTTAACAGCAGTAGGTGTAGTGAGGATCACCTGAAAGGGGCCTTTCCATCTGGGATCAAGGCAAGTCTTCCAAACGTGCTTCTTTATCCCAACACAGTCACCAGGATTTAGGTCATGGCACTGTTCTTGATGCGGGTCTTGTGTGGCAGCTGAGATCTGATGAGAGACAGAATGAACCACATAAGCCAGCCCTTTGCAATAATCTAATATAATATCATCAGTGATATTTAAAAGAGCATTGGCAGGAACGGCAGGTAATCTCATGGCCCTGCCCATCAGTATTTCATGGGGGGATAACCCCGTCTTCCTGTCAGGTGTACTCCAGATACTCATCAGCACCAATGGTAAAGTCTCTGGCCATTTCAGGGAGGCTGATTTCTACTCTCTCTGGTGACACTTTCCTAGCTCCTTTCACAATAATGTGTCCCAGATATTGAACCTCTGATTGATAATATTGCAGTTTCCCTGAAGACACGCACAGGCATATTCTCAAGAACGGGCGATAATTATCGCCAACCTAGGTTAACGCAACTTCACATAACGCCGTCTATCGCGGGAAACTAACGCCGTGTTAATGGCGTATTCTCAACACGCCAGCAACAGGTGATAGTACCCGATAACGCGTCAAATGTCCACGTAAAAATTACCGGGACGGCGATAAAAAAGGAAACCCGAACGTGAAAAAAGTGGCAATGGGCCCAACAGCGATAAAAACATCAGGGATAATCAGCGCCAGGCTTGCTATTCCCACGTCAGGTGGGAAAAATCACCATAAAAGCTGCCAAAAAAAAAAAAACACAAACTACTGAGAAGCACCATGGAGGAAGCTGGAGCAACTACAAAGGCCAACCAGAACCCCACAAATGCCCCGGAGGACCTGCCAGGGACCTCGGGGAAGGAGAAGGGCAAGAAGAAGAAGAAGAGGAACCCGCGATTCAGTCCGCAGGAAAACAAGATCCTGATTACGGAGGTGATAGAACACCACCAACAGCTGTTCATCAACTCCACTGTGTCATTGGCAACTAAAAATGCAATATGGCAGTCCATCTTGGCCAAGGTGAATGCAGTTGGAGTGAAGATAAGGGAAGTGGACGACTGCAAGAAGCGCTGGAATGATGTGAAGCGCAAAACCAAGCTGAAACTCGCCAACAACCGGAAAGCAGCAATGCAGACTGGAGGTGGGAGTCCAGCGCCACAGCAGGAGCTGGATGAGATGGAGGAAATGGTGTCCACAGTCATCAGTGGGGAGACGGTGGCAGGAGTTGGGGGACCGGAAACTGCTCAACATGACCTGACCCAACAGCAACAGGGTAAGTAACGACCAGGGACTGGGGGGACGGTGGGAGATAGGCACAATGGCACACATGCACAATTAAGTATAGCACAGTGCACACCCACAATGACTCTGGATCATGTCCCTGATCTCCTTGGCACACTGCAGCACACATAGAAACAGCAAGTAGGCCCCCGTTGACAATGTGCCCAAAGGGGGCCCTCCCCATACATCACTAATCTCACAACAAACCCATGCACATGTGCTGAACCCAGCAAAGCTGCAGGTCCGTGAGCCACACTGACAATGCAAGTGACACTGCATGACGATTAGTATGGCTGCAGTCCAATTATCATGACATGGTGCCCGCCACGACACTGAGGTGGCTGAGTGTGGACCACATCCGTAAAGGAGCAGGTCACACTATGACACATCCACGTGCACAAACAACCCCTGACGTTAACAAGACATCTGCGGACAAACCATGCCCAAGAGTTCCAACTCCCACCAAGAGCCCAATTTACCCAAGACTGCAACATCTCAGCACTGCATAAGCACAGAAGTGAAAGGCACACCACCTGAAAGTGATAAGGGCCAGCAAAATCAGAGCTGCAGGGGCGACTCTCCCACAATGCAGCACACACACATAAGAAACAGAGCACATCAACATTGACAACAATGTGGTACAGACTGCAACACTTTCGCAACAGAACAGAGGACACAACTGCTGCCGCTTGTGTGTAGAAACTGGCCAATCACATTTGGCATAGCAGGAAACTGTGAGATGATAATGTACAAGTACAACCCCACATCCCTGATGGTGTAAAAATGTCCACTGCCCCGCATCAAATAGGCATCTCCTCCCAAACAGTCACAATGTACATTGTCATGCAGTCTGTTTTTAAACTTGTCCAATGCGTGAACATACATGGAACACACTGTTAAACTGCTTCTCCCCTTCACATTGCAGAGCGAGAATCAACACCTCCCGCAGAGCAGACTGTACATCTCTTCACTGATGATGAAGAGGACCTCCACACCATCGACACCGATGTCCTCCAACAACTCATGGACACCCTCAGCACCCACCCCCAGTAGCAGGGCAGCCCAGCTGCATCGAGGAGACCCCACCCCCTGCACAGACCACACAGCAGGAAGCACCCACCACCACGGCTGTCTCCCAGGACCCCCACGACCAACACATGGCATTCCAACGCCGTGTGTTAGAGGGCCAGAAGGAGATTGCTGATCAGGTGCGGGTGGGGTTCGACCTCATGGCAGCCAAACTAGATGGCATACGTGGGTGTCTAAGTCCCATCAGGGACCACTTACAGTCCCTAACGGACACCCACAGTCCGCTCCATGCTCTCCAACAAACCATGGCTGACATCGCTGGAGTCATGACTCTGAGACAAGAACACCTGTAAAGTCAGAGTGGCTCCAGCGATGACAGCTGGGAGTTGGGACTCATGCGGAGGATCATAGAGAACATGGAGCGGATGCAGGAGGAAAGAATGGCTGCCACGGCTGCACACCAGCGAGATGTAGCTGGGATCTTCCATGCCCTGCAGATCCTCATCATGGCATTGCTGCCACGAGGCCTGGCGCAGATGAATGCTGCTGCTACTACTCCATCCACATCTCCGCCCCCTGACGTGTCAGTGCCTCACAGTGCAGCAGAAAATCCACCTCCAGCCACTGATGTGTCACTGCCACACAGTGCGGCAAACATTCCACCTCCCGCCCCTGATGTGTCAGTGCCACACAGTGCTGCAGACAAAACACCACCACCCACATGTGAGGCACATCACACATCAGAGGACGATGATGTGGATGATTCTGCCTTTGTGGTAAGAAGGAGGTGGTAACATTCATCTCCGCCATATGGCCTGTTTCAGCTTGGTTCTGCCCTCTGCATCATGCCGTGGAATAACACCTTCCACTGTCCCCCGATACACTGTGCAACACTCACCTTGGCCCTCGACATGGACTGCCATATTTGGTTTGGTTACCAATGACACAACAATCAGACTGCGGACTGTACTCTTCCTCTTCCGATGAACTTGTCAATCCCTAAAGGACTCTGGCTGGCCCTCCACAGGGCAACAATGTCAAGTGGGGTTTGCATGGCCATGTACTGGTCCAGCTTCAACACTCCACCGAATGTGATTAAAACATTCTAATCCACACAGATGTGTCATGTCCATGATCAAGCAAGTATGAAAGTATGGATGAATATAGGGGCAGTGATTCCAAAAAAAGGTACTCCCTGGGAACTGATATCAATTTGCATGTTTGACCGTGACCCAGATAGGCAGTGAGATGACTGGGAATGTGCGAACTAGCTGTGGCCTCATTACTCCTAAACAACAATCTCGCAATTTCCCAACTTAGCCCCACATCAATGTAGGAAATAGGTCTGTGTGTAAAAAAGTCAAAGTCATGTGGATGCCACAGCTCGGAGCAATGATTTGTTTGAGTGTGCAGCGGTTGGACTCCTGGGATGGTCTGTGCGTAAGTGTGAAGGTCATTCCATGCAAGAGAACTACGAGCAAGGACTTCTGTGTGTGGGGTGTGTATACATTGGTCTTTGGTTAGCGCTGTGCGTAGTGTGGGAGTCGTCATCAGCTGCTATGGTATCTCTCAGGGGGTGCCGGGCGCTTGCAATTCCAAGGTCGGAGGTGCAGATGTGCCACCGCCTTCTAGTTCAGACAAAGGAGCTTTCATCCCTAATGTTAGTTTGTCATCTGCTTGCATTCTGGAAATGTGATGTGGATTTGGGGGGGGGGGGGGTATGTCACTGCTTCGCCTTCCGGCACGGTTGTACCCTTACCAGCCATGTACGGGCCCTCACGGTCAAATTTGCATGCTCTGATGTAGCAGTGTTATTTTGCTTCAGTCTGACAGTGATGGGTACAGGTAACTGTGAGGAGGCACTTGACTTCTCACCTTGCACCTATTATCTGACACTGTTCACTACTATTGATGGATGACGTCCGTGTACACATGTGATCTGTACATGGCACATATGTCCAGGGGACACCTTGGTGTGTTCTACGCAAGGTATTCCTGCTGGCTTTTTGGCTGGTGTGCATCTCCCATGTTGCTGAGGTGTTCACTGTGCCCCCATCCCCCTTACGTCCATGTTGCTCACGTTGTGGGACTTGAGTCACAGGGTGCATCTCTGCATCAGCGTGGTTCATATTTGACCCCAAATGACACCCGCAATGGCATATTTGAACCCAAATGACACCCGCAATTTCATATTTGACCCCAAATGACACCCGCAATTTCATATTTGACCCCAAATGACACCCTGTTGTCTTTTTCTGAACACCAATGACAGCCTTCATGTCATGTTTTTGTACACATGTGATACGCTGATGAGTGGGATTACGTACTACATTTGACACCCTGCAATGGCATTCCGAATACGTGACACCCTGAACAGCCTCTCTGTACAGAGGTGACATACCCACCATCTATTTGCTATTTGAGAGATTGTTAGCACTTAATGTTGTACTTACACTTGTCAGAGTGATGTGCTAATGCAGAGGACTGACATGCACACAGGGAATGTGTGTTGCAATGAATTTATTTGCACATGCTGTTCATGTGGTCATTTTGTACTGTTCCATGATTGCTAAGGACTGTCACAATGTGACGTGCTCATGCGAAGAAATTGTTAATGATTGTGTTCCTTCGGGCTATTCCTGCTGCAGCTGCAGTAGGGTGTGGTCCACCTGCCTCATCTTCCTCATCGTCCGGTGCATCTGGCACTTGGATCCATGGGGCATTGGTGCGTACAAATATGTTGTGCAATACACAACATGCAATGATCATCTTGAACACTATTTCCGGTCTGTACAGGAGTCTTCCACCTGTGATGTCCAGGCACCTGAAACATGACTTTAACATGCCAAATGTGCGCTCAACAATGACCCTGGTGCGTTTGTGGGCCACATTGTACTGCCTCTGGGCTGGGGTGTTCGGGGCTCGGAGGGGTGTCATCATCCACGGGCAGAGTGCATATCCTTGTTCACCTGTGAGAGGTAGGTGAGATTAGTGTAAATTGGTGGCTCAGCATGCTGTGTTGGCAGACTTACAAGTTTTGTGGTGTGTGATTTGTGCGACTTTGGGATTCATGTTTGCCATGTATTGCTACTGGCTAATGTGCGGGATCAATGTGTATTACGTAGCCTCACAGCTGCTCGTCCCTCCCCCTGAGCCTATTTACTTGTGTGCGCTGCGCGGTTGCATCACTTGCACTCCTACGGCACACCATTGTCATGCCTGTCTGCGCATGTCCGCAAGCCTGACAACAACACTGTAATGTTGGCCGTTGAAGGTGGGCGGCCACGTGTGTATAGGCCATGGTAAGGATAGGGCAGACACAGATGTGGATTTCAGGCCTGGCTGAACTCGCGCTGTGATTGAGGCTAGGCCTTTGGCTTATGCTGCGACAATGAAGATACACACACAACAGTTGGCATGTATGAGCCAAGACCCCGAGCGCTCCTTTATTATTCCATTCGGGCGAGCCCGCCCTCCGGGTGCATGCTACTGTCATGTCATGTGGGTAACACGATCAAGCATAAAACGCTTTGGGTACGAGTGGCAGCTCTCAAAGAGGGCTTGCCACTTACACATGTAATACATACTCTTGGCCATCAGTGCGTGGGACCACACGCTGTAGGCAACACTCTGGCTGACGAGGCAGCCAGAAATGCAGTAGCCACTTGTTCAGTAGCAGCAGTCACAAGGTCTATGACAAAAGTCGATACCAACATACTGGCAGCCGTAGCGGCTACCAGAGACGGGACGAAATACCCACAGGGGTTTCCGTCCAAATATTATTACCAATTGTCCCCGGAACAAGTTCCGACAGTAACAATTCCTTCCGTTGGGGATCCGCTGATTCCCAACGAGGACCACAGACATGCGTTGATCACAGCTGCACTTGAGGGCATGGCTTCGGCACACGCCGGTGAGTCGGCAACAGTGTCCCTCTTGCAGCAACGTCCTGTGTCCGCCCCCGCATGCCATTGCTGATAGCTCTCTGTGGCCTTCTGTTCCCACTATGAAAGCAAGCTTCAACAAATTAAGTAGGCTCAAAGCACTGTTATTCCAACATGACGTTGCCTTGACCTCGGCCCGTGAAACATTCGAGCTACATGTGGCTCGGACATCAAGTGAAATGCACTCCCTATTAAATACCAATCTCCCACTACATTTTGGGGAGTTGATACACCAAATATTCAATGTTTCTGACACAGAAGGCCTTGCACCTTTTTTTAAATTGGTGGGCTCAGGTCTTGTGTCCTCGTTTCAAACGATATTTGGGGTAATTCTGGCTTTTATTCATTCCATTTTTTCCAGCGCTTTTGGTGGCTTGCCGTTGATCCTTTTGCTCACTGGTGCTGTCCTGGTACTTGTTTTACTACTTCGTAATGGCTGCCCTTCATGTGGTACTCGATCATCCGGTCCAACTGGAGCTGTATCGTAGCCGATTGCAGGAATTCCTTGGTTGCCTGCCTATGGCTGTTGTGGGTGCTGCCTACAATGTGACTTACAGATAAGCATACTTTACATGCGTTCATCCAGTTTTTTGGTGCCGCGACTGTCCTTTCTCCTGGGCTTTGGATTTGTGCCTCTCAAACGCCATACGGCTTTGCCCTGATTACGACCTGTTGCTGTGGCCCCTATTGCATCATGATCAATCATGTGCAACTGGTACCCGCATGCTGATGGCGGCCGTGAATGGAGTGCTGGCACAATGGGACATCTGTGAAGGGGCGTCGCACCTGCTGCACCACAGCTACATTGAGTACGATACAGGTTGTACGACCATGCTTTTTGAAGCTATGGATTATGATGAGCACGTATGCTCCTTCGAGTTGTTGAATTGGATGTTGTCCCTCCTTGTCTTTGAGGAGGGGGACCGTCTTTTGGAACACCTTGCCTTCCAAGGTTCAACGGATCTCATATGATTCCGATGATTGAAGTTCAACAAGACATTTTTTTTTTCTTCTTCTCGTATTTTACCACTAATCAACCTTATAATGATTTAGATTTTTTGGAACTTTGCCCCTGCTATACTCAGTGCTTTGACTCTGCTTGCGACTTGGACCTTGTTTTTGCTATTCTTCTGCAACCTGGCCAGGGGGAGGGTGTCATGTGGATTTAAGGCACCCTGTTGACATCTTTAGGTTAGAATGGGTCCAGAGGCCATGATGCTGCTTTTGCGCATGACACTACAGGCTTATTCTTATGCAAGGATGTTTTCGCTGGTCACCTGCGACCCGCTGGCTGCGCTGGTTCCCTGCTTGTTCCGGGAGTTTAGTCTGAACATCGTGAGCAAGGTCAAACAACACCGTCCCTTGTTATTTTGATCTGGTCAGGCCCTAGCACATAGACAAAACATACCCTGCAGCTCCTGTTTGTGGGACACGCACCTTATTTTTGATATTAGGAGAATGCATGTTACACACAGACACACTTGAGGAGAGACTTTTCAAGAATGAAGAGCTAAATGGAGCTGTGATGTAGAGACACGATCTATGTCTTAGAGGTATGGGGTCTGCTATACAAACCCAGAGATCTTCTATGATATCATCTTAGTTTTCCCGTCCATGGGGAGGGAGAGTAGGTTTTATAGTCCTGTCTCCAGAATCAATATACAATGATTTCTCCTTAATGTATGGACTTGCTACAATGCTGACAATGTTTGTATTATGCATTCTAATTTTAATAGTGGCTCGTATACTGCATTTTAGAGCACGTTAGTTAAAATAAACATTTTAAACCAACTCAGTGACTCTGTCAATCTCTTGTTGTGGATGAGTACGAGAGTCTGAACGAAAGGGAATAACCTGTTACCACGATCCCTGAATGATTAGGGGAGTGTTGTGTTCTGGGTTGTCTAAACGCCTGTTTCTCTATCTGTGTATAGGAGGGCAGGTGGGACACTATAGCTAGCCGGTCGTGGGCTCGTGGGTACTAAGGCTGTAGGAAGGCGTAGCCCCTATATACCGAAGTCCCACATTGCTGTGCATAGTTCTGTGTATGTGCAGAATCCCTACAACACTACATTGCAACATTGTCGATTAAGGTCCGGGTGGCGCCGACACCACAACAGAGGGACACGCCATAGTTGCTTTTGTGGCCAGCCCGGAACTGAACCACACCCAGAGCCCAGAACTGAACCACGCCCAGAGCCCCGGGCCATTTCTTCACACTCCTACGCTGGACTGGCGAACGCCGGCCCAGCCCACTACGCTTACGCTTACAGGGGGGGCGACATAGCTACATGTCCAAGGTCTTTCCCACTGCCTGAGGTAACATGGTTGCGTCCACTGTCCACAACACTGCAAACACCAGCAGTATATGTCCACATGGACATGTCTGTGCTCTGCATACTCAAGACTGTCCAGCACATCACAGCCCCACTTGGAATTGTGTGCATTCTTATTCATGAGTCCATTGCCTCCTTCGCACATTGTTGGTTCCCACCTCTCCCCACTTTCTGCAATTGTGTGGCAGAGGGGCTATGCCTTTGTGGATGGTTTGTCTACATGTCTGGCCCCTGTTACCACAGTTCCTTGTGTTGTCGTGTCTGGTTGGTGGGCATGTTGGTTGGCATGTTGTATGTGGTTTTGTTACGTGTGTATTCCCACGGTTGTGAGTTGTATGATTGTGGAGTTGAGGTGTGTGGTGTGTTCCGTTGGTACTTACCAACGAGCAGTGCATTTCCATAGGTGCCATCCTGAAACCGCTGGTTGATGATGGACTGTCGGAAGATGTAGGAATCATGCACACTGCCTGAGAAGTTGGCGACGACATTGGTGAACAGTCCCCGGTGGTCCACTATTGCCTGCACGTTGATGGAATGCGTGTGCTTTCTGTTGCGGTACTTGTGTGCAGTGTCGGCAGGGGGCACAAGTAGGACATGTGTGCAGTCAATTTCCCCCAACATGTGCGGGAAGACAGCTATGGCGTAGAAGCCTTGCTTGGTCTCCAGCTGTTCCTGCGCAGTGTGGGGGAAGTGAAGGTGCTGGGGTATCAAGCTGATGATGGCATCCATGACAGGTGTGGGGAACTTTGATTGGGCTGGCTGTGAGACTCCTCCGACTCTGGCAGTTGTTGGTTGGAAGGCACCAGGGCCAACAAGTGCAGCACAGCCAGCAGCTTTGTCTGCGGAGGGATGTTTGTCCGCTGTGTTGGTAGCGTCAGCCTGTGGGCAATGTGGGTCAGGATGTGGAGGATGGTTGTCCTTTTGAGCTGTGGTGGGCAATGACATCCTCTGGCGTTAAGTCTCTGAGGCTGGTGCGTTTTCGGAAGGTCCGCTGTCTTGTTCTGCGCTGCCTCGCTGGTGGTCCGGGGGGAGGAGGGGGTGGTCCTGGATGCGGGGGTGGGCCTGGGGGTGGTGGCGGTGGGTGTTGTGGTCCTCTTGGGTCTCCAAGCTGCATGATTAGTAGCTCCATGGCATCTGTTTGTCTTCAGATGTGGCTCTGGGCTGGGCTCCCTTTATACTGCAGGTTTTCGTCCGACTTAAGACCAGGAAAAAGCAGGTCTTAAGTCTCTGCTGCTAACGCGCCTTATCGCCTGTTTTTGGACTGCATCGCCGATCTGGCTGGTCGTTGAGAATATCACGAAGTGGTGTTATCGTGAATTTTTGCACGGGAACACCTACTCTGCATATGATTAGCGTTAGTTGTCGCTGTCAGCCTTGGCGATGTTTTTAGCGGCAGCTATCGCAGGTAAACTGGCGATGTCGGCTGTTTGCGCAGGCTTGTGAATAGGGCGATAAATCTATCGCCAATTTCGTGGCGGAAAAGTGCCGCTAATTTGGCGATGAGTCCATGATAATATGCCCCTTTGTGTCCCTTCTCAACCAGGTGATTTAAGAATGCAATGGTGTCATGTTTACAAGCATCTTGCGTCTCGGATGCCACAAGCAGATCATCTATGTATTGCAGAAGGGTTGACCAACCGGGCATCTGCAAGGTTTATAGATTTCTTTTCAGGATTTGATTAAAAATCGATGGACTCTCTGTATACCCTTTTGGGACACGACACCTTGTTAATAAGTTCTGTTGGAATATTAACGAAAAGAGAAAATGGCTTTCTTCGTGCAATGGCACTAAGAAGAAAGCCTGGCACAAGTCAATGACTGTAAACCACTCTGCAGTATAGGGGATTTGAAACAATATGGTAGCTGGATTCAGTACCACAGGACAACAGGGCACTACTATTTCATTTACTTTTCGCATATCCTGAACTATCCTGTAGTTACCGTTGGGTGTCTGAAAACCCATAATTGGAGAGATGCATGGACTTCCAATTAGTTTCTTAAGCATTCCTTTTTGTAACATGTCATCTATCACTGGTTGTATTCCTACAATCATCTCTGGGGTTCAATGATATGGAGATGTTCTGGGATATGCAGCATTTGGTTTCACCATGATTCGGACTGGTTCTCCACCTTTAATTAGTCCGATGTCTTTCCCTGTAAAATCCCAAACTTCTGCATTCACCATTTCTTTCAAGTCTTCAGGTAATTCATCAATAGCTCGCATTGGTAATATTCCTGTCTCAGCCTGTTGTTTGATTAATTTAAAATCTATACCCTCATCATGTGTCTGTAACGCCATACCATCCAGAGTACAGTAGATTTTCCAATTTAATTTAAACAACAAATCCCTTTCCAACAGCTTCAAAGGACTTGAATCACAAACCACAAATTAGTGGTTTTCTTTAAATGAGCCAATTTTTACTGGAACCATTTCAGAAACTGGATTTTGGATTTGTTTATTAGTTACTCCTACAACTTGGATAGTTTTAAGTTTTCCCCAAGAGAGGTAAGTCTGGGACTTCCACTGTTCTAATTGTGGATCTGGTGCACCGGTATCAATAAGAAATGATACGGGTGGCCGTAGACTTCAGCATCTGCATATGGGCTATTCTGGTCTACCGCTCAGTCTGCACCAAGTACACAATCTTCTTCCTCTCTCAGGCACAATCATTGCAAATTTTCTAAACGAGAGCCATCAGTTTCAAATAATGGGAATTGTTGTAATGCATTCTCATTTGCATTCTGAAATTGTGGCATGGCCTTCTGAAATGTTCATTTTTGACATTTGATTGAAATTGAATCTTGGAATCCCCATTTGTGTAGGTGCAACAGGCATCATTGGAGCCTGTCCCTTCATCGGCGCCTGCTTTTTTTTCTGCGGAAAAATTTTGAGTTTGCATACCTTGCTGTATTTGTACATTTCCTCCGGCACTGTCAGGGTTATATCAACTTCCCTCTTCTAATGTCCACTTCTATGACAGATGTAATAAGCTGTAATCTTTTTCACAACAGCAATATCTGATCCAGATCCTGTACCCACAGGAACACCGCTACCTCTTCCCTGTGAGATATTCATTCCTCCTTGATGTCCCTGAAAACCAAACTGTGGCACAGCAACTCCCTGTATGTTTCTTTCCTACAATAGAAGGGTTCTGAAAACCTTTCTGAGCCAGCTTCATTTGTGCCAACATTCATTCTTCTTTTATCCTTTCCTGCTTCATGTCTAACTCATAACTACTGTATTTTGCATTTCTCAGGATTTTGTCGAGTGACTTATTTTGCCAACAGATCACACTTTGAGTTATGTGCGAACAGATCTCTGGCTTCAGCCCTAAAGCAAACTGGGATACAAAAATCCCCATATCCTTCTCCTCAGGATATTCACGTAAATTGTGCTGTTGAAAAACCTGCAACAATCTCTCACAATGGTCATGTACAGTCTCCTTTGGCTCCTGTGTGGTTATTTTAATTTTGATAACAACCAAATAGAGTGAGCTCGAAAGCTTATTAATTACCTACCAACCTGTTGGTATTGAGTAGTCTCACAGAAGAAAAACACATTAGGTTTTTTAAAGAACCCTCACTCACCAACCTAGTGAATAGGTGAGTTTAGTGAATGTGAACCTTAAAACTACCTCCAATCCTGGATTTGCCCATCCTGGTGGTAGTTTTAAGTTTCACATTCACTAAATTCACCTATTCACCCCAACTAACCAGCTCCGCTGTAATCAGGCATCGTAGCACACCTAGGAGGCACTGGGTCCCCTAGGTGGGAACCAGATGATGAAGCATGCCGCCAACTTCGTTGGTGGGCAAGGGTTCTTTAAAAAACCTATTGGGTTTTTCTACTGTGAGACTACTTAAAACCAAAAGGTTGCTTGGTAATTAATAAGCTTTCGAGCTCTTTCTTTTATATGTTACTAGGATTGAGGGGAGAAGGACGAGCCTTTGCATTCCTTACTCTCTTTTTTGTTTAATGTCTTTTACTTTTGATCAATCCATATCTTTTGGGGGTACTCTGCCTTTCAAAAAGGTAATAACTGCCTCATACTTCTCCATCACTGTAAGAGATGGCACATTATCCCAGCCACTCTCGCTGGTTTCTCTCTAAGCCACTGTACTGCAGTCTTACATTGAGCCCATAAATCAGCATGGGGAAACCCTGCCTCATACCTCTCTGGATCTCCCACTTGTATGATAGTGGGGCTTGCTAGTTATGATATGCGTGGATGCACCAGGTTACAAAAGGGTAACCTATTTTGGTAATTCCTTCCCCAGTCCACATTTAGGAAGGGTATCCGCCATAGATCAACAGTCCACTTCTCAAATGATTTGTGCCAATTCAGGTTCACTGGGGCATGTGGTGTGCCCCTTTTTAACTTTATCAAGTAGAGAAAACATGCATTATATGTTAATTGATGTGTTTCTTTCCGGTATGAATCTTTTTTGAGACTCATTCATTGGTAGGTGTACCACTCTACTCGAATATAGCATGTTACTACGAATGCTATCACATCGCGTTCCTTTACAACACAGTCGTTACAACGAACGCATTGTTAGAAAGAGATACCTTTACAACGCATGTCATTAGATCGACTTGCAGAATGGGGCGCGCTGGACTTAGGAATAGTATAATTTACTATTCCAACTCCAGCCTGCGCAACAGTAGGGAAGGTGTTGGAATACTAAATTATACTATTCCTTATGTTAGAGCGCCCCCTACAGCAAGTCGATCTAATGACTTGCGTTGTAAAGGCATCGCGTTGTAAAGGAACTGCGATGTGATGACTGCGTTGTAAATGCTGTCTCCCCTCTACTCATCTACTCCACTAGAACTTTATCTATAATTTAACTGTACACATTTATGAGGTAGAGTGGGTGGTATGAATGGCATTCCAGTGGGCCTTTACCAAGTATGGGCAGTTCAACCACATTGCCTCCCTCAGAGCAAATTTTGCATCTCAGTGCTATTAGGTCAGAATACATCTTACAGAATTTAATAGGCAATCTGTCACTGCCCAGTGTTTTCCCTCACCTAAAATCTTTTATAGCCCACTTAATCTTTAAAGTTATGAGATGTTCTTTCAGGGCCTTGTTGGTGTCTCCTGAGAGCGAGGGCAGTACTCCTTGTCCTGCAATCCCTTGTGAGGTGATGTATCATTTCTAGGTGGTTGCTTGTGTAGCGCTGAATAAAATTGTGAGACCTCCTGTTTATACCCTATTGTAAGTGTTCTATGTGCACATCTAGTGTTCTTATACCAGTATGGCGCTCCCTCCCCTTTCTCCCTATCAATAATCCTAGCCAGCAGTCATTCAGCTTGAGCGAGGAGCTCCGCACCAGCCGCACATAAATCCTGGCATACACGCTGATCGTGACTGCGGTGCTGCACCCGACCGTCCGTTACCCCTAGGTCGCGGTCCTGGGCAGCGCTCTGGCGATTTTTGCAGCGGACGCTGCTGTGTGAGCGAGGCGGCGGCTATTGCTGGATCCTCGGGAGTGGGGGGCTCCCTCTGCGGCCTACTGTGGTGCGCGGGGACGGCCGCGTGACTACGCGACTCCCAGGTTGCGGGCTGACCGGTGGGCCTGCGGTGCTCCTGACGAGATGCTGTGGCGGCGTGAGAAGCGGAAAGGCGGCGGATCCCTGTCCGCGAGGACTGCGGGCCACTGAGGGGCCCTACCAGTTGCGCAGTGAGTGTGGGCGAGCAGTAGCGGAGTGCTGGGTATATCGGCCCCGTGGGGACCTTGGCGGAGGGGCGGCGTGAAGCACTTGAAGACCCAGATGGCCCATCTTACGGGCTTGCTGCTCCCTCATTTACTGGAGCCTAGTTGGTGGCGCCAGAGTTCCCGGTGGCGAGTGATAGCCGGTCCTGACGAGGTTTGCTGGAGACTGGGGGGCAGTGTCTGCTGGAGCTCACGTGGGAGTATCGCCATTTTGGACCTTGCTGAGCCCTGGATGGTTGCCGCTGGTGACCGGTTTTGGCGGTGAAACCCCCGCAGGGTGGTGTGCTTTTCTCCCGGCTGCGGCTCCTGGAGGCCTGAGGGTGCTGGAGCCGGGGTCGCCCTTGAGGTTGGGTTCCTGTGCTGGAGTAATCGTCTAGGGCTGGGTGCGGAGCAGAGTCCTGTGTGGCCTGGCTGGTGGTCTGTGGACCGTGCAAACCTGCCTCCCCCGCGACCAGAGGTTCAGGTATAATAATTGCAGCGGGCTGAGAGTGACTGTGGGGCCTGTTCCTGGAGCCTCCTTGCCGGTGGTGAGTGGCAAAAGCACAGGGTGCAGTGGGATCCTTCCAATCACAAACCTCACGGCTTGACGACCGGGGGCGCCCCTGGTTGGGGACTGGTCTGCCGCAATGGGGAAGCCCAAAGCCAAGGCCGCTGGAGCAGGGCAGGACCCTGAGGATGGAGCGCCTGACCTGTCGCAGACGACCCCTGGGGACCCTATCCACCAACAGCTAAAAGAAATTCTAGCAGCTATCACTGGCACTAAAGCTACCCTCCACCAGGATATTAGCACGGTGGCGGTCGGCCAAGGGCTCCTGCGAGACGAGCACAAGAAGCTGGCAGGGAGAGTTAAGGACACTGAAACTAGCATAGCGGAATTGCTCCCAGCCCATAAGGACACGGCCCAACAGCTGCATGCTCTTACAGATAGAGTGAGCTTCCTGGAATGCAGAGCAGAGGATGCAGAGGGCAGGAACCAGAGGAACAATGTTCGCGTGGTTGGGCTGCCGGAAGGAGTGGAGGGGACCGACATGGTGGCATACCTGGAGACCTGGCTTAAGACAGTGGTGGCCCCGGAGGGCCTGTTTTCCTTTTAAACATTGGAGTGAGCTCATAGAGTCCCGGCTAAGCCATTCGGGCCGGGGAGACCACCGAGGCCAGTGGTGGCTCGCCTGCTGCATTACCGTGACCGGGATCTACTACTTCAAAGGGCGAGAACAGTGGGGCCCTTCACAGTGGATAATAGCAGAGTCACACTGTTCCCGGATTACACCCTGGAGGTCCAGAGGAGGCGAGCCTCTTATCTGGAGGTCAAAAAAGTGCTGAGGGAGGAGGGCTTGCAGTACTCCCTGTTGTTTCCAGCACGGCTGCGCATTGTTGTTGAGAATACCTCCCACTTTTTCGATTCCTCGGCGGAGGCCTGGGACTGGCTGGAAGAGTATAAAGGTGGACTGACAGCCATGGCCCAGCATGGGAGGTCTGAGCCCCGAAGTGTATTGTCTGGAGTGCGTGGATCTCGGAGGCTGCGGAGGAGAGTCCGGATGAAACCTTCCACGACTGAACTGAACGGCTGAACTGAACGGGCCGGCGCTCTACGGGCGGTGGAATCAGTGTCGGGATCCTGCAGTCTGCCTCCACCGGGAGATGAGGCAGGCTCTACCGGGGACGCTGCAGATAATGACTCGGACACCTCCACTACTAGTAGTGCAAAGCTCCCTTTGGTAACACCCCAGAGTGTGGATGATTTAATATGACTCTGATGTGGGGTGGGTGGGAAATCCCTGTGCTTCCATGAGGGGAATAGGTTGTGCGCTATGTGCATAGTCCACAAGAAGGTTTTGTGTTTCTATTGCGGCTGGTGCCTTCTGTTTGTTCGCAGAGCTCGTCCTGGGGCAGCTGCGTCCACTCTTGCCTCTGAAGTAGTCAGGGGACTTTGCTTAGTTGCTACTTTTTATTGTTTGGATGGGAACTAGTTTTAAGGTAACTGTCCTTGGGAGGGGGGGTTAGGGAGTTTGGGAATGTTCAGCAGGGGCTCCGGCATGACGTTTGTATTTTATTTGTGGGGCACTGGTCACACCATACACCACGGGGTCACTGATTGATTTAAAGTGCATATCGTGGAACGTTAGGGGCTTGCACACCATGAGCCGTCGCCATAAGATCCATGCATATCTGGTGCGGAGGGGGGTACAAGTAGCTTTCCTTCAGTCGATGCATATCACAGGCTCAGAGGGTCTTGCACTGCAGCGCCGATGGAGAGGCCAGGTTTTTCACATTTCGTATTCTGCCTTTGCAAGGGGAGTCTTGGTGTGGGTCAGGGCTGGGGTCCCCTTTCAACCCGTGCAGCAGGTTGTAGATCCGGCAGGGCATTATGTAATGGTACTGGGCAGGCTCAATGGGAGGGACGTCACACTGGGTAGTATTTATGCTCCTAATGCTGAACAACCGGCCTTTTTTACTTTATTGTCGGGGAAGCTGGCGTCCTATTTGTCTGGTACGGTGATGTTGGGAGGTGACTTTAATTCCATTACTGATGTCACGCTTGATAGATCCCACCCCCCTCTCCCTGCAGCACCAATCAATAAGATCGCTAGGGCTAGAAGTGCATGGCAGTTGAATTGGGGATTATTGGATACATGGAGAGAGCACCACCCACATGAGCGAGACTATTCCTTCTTCTCAGCGCTACATGAGTTGCATGTTAGGTTGGATGCGATACTTTGTTCCCCTGACCTACATACGGCAGTCCAGCATAGTGAATACCTGACTAGAACGCTCTCGGATCATAACCCCCTGCTGCTGAGGCTTCGTTGGGCCTCACCGCGCCCAGCGATCCCGCAATGGCGGTTGAATCCGGAGCTACTGGAGGACCCGGTCTTCCAAGATGCAGTAGGAACTGAGGTGACCCAGTATTTCCAGGAGAATGCAGGTACGGCGGCCTCAATGGCAGTGGAGTGGGTTCGCTTTTAAAGTGGTGGTGAGGGGGCTCTGTATTGCTAATATGCTTGGGGTACGAAAGGTTCTCCTCCAGGAGGTGGACACCGCAGACCAGCGCTTGCGAGACTTGGAGCGTGATCGCCCAGAGTATCCGGCCAGGCAGGAGGAGCTGGTAGCGGCGCGAGAGGCAGTGGCAGTGGGGGTTGAGAAGCTGCGATGTTTTGATTATAAGAAGTACATGGTACGCGCCCACGCAGAGCTCGACAAATCTGGCGCGTTGCTGGCGTGGCTAGCGAACCCCGCGAGGCAGGCGGTACCTATTTTGGCCCTATGCGACCCAGCAGGGAATGTCTGCTACACTCAGCAGGGCGTTAATCGCCTTTTCTCTGACTATTATGAGGGGCTTTATCGCAGTAAGGTCTCCTTGGACGAGGGTCGTCTAGAGGGGTTTTTAGCTGCGGCTGATTTACCGGAACTTGCCAGAGCGGAAGCCGATTTGTTGGGTCAAGACATCACATTGGGGGAGGTGAGAGGTGCGATCAAATATATGGCACGGAAGAAGACCCCAGGGGTGGATGGATTGCCGATCAAATTTTATGCATCTTATATTGACCTGTTGGCCCCTAGTTTAGTGACCCTCTATAATGAATCACGGAGGGTGGGCCGGCTTCCTGCCACGACGCGTGAGGCGCTTATAATACCTCTGTTGAAAGCTGGGAGGCCCCCCTCGGACAGGACCGCCTATCGTCCACTCTCTATGCTTACCGCCGACTATAAGATCTTAAGTCGGATATTGGCCACTCGCCTCCTGCCGTATATGACCCGCCTGGTGCATGTGGATCAGGCGGGGTTCATACCTAAGTGGAATACAGCGGGCAACATTCATCGCCTGCTCCGTATTCGAGAGGCCGACACGTATTCGACGCAGGCCGCTGCCGTATTCTCGGTCGATATTGAAAAGGCCTTTGATAGCCTGGAGTGGCCCTATTTATTCCGGGTAATGCGTGCCTTCGGTCTGGGGGAAAGGTTTGTGGCCTGGACGGCTTTGTTATATAGGGACTCCACGGCTAGGACTAAGACTGGCGGACTGATATCGGCTCCCTGTGCGGTGAGTAGAGGGACTCGTCAGGGGTGTCCACTATCCCCACTATTATTTGCTTTGGCCATAGAGCCACTGGCGGCCCAGGCCCGGACAGGGAAGTGGTTCAGGGGGCTTCAGGTGTATGACGACATCCACTATATCGCGCTCTACGCAGATGATCTCCTTCTGTTCCTAGCCGACACACAGGAGGCTCTGCTGGGAGCGAAGCGCTTGCTTAAACATATTGAAGAAATGGCAGGTCTGAGAGTGAACTGGACAAAATCGTGCCTGTTCCCCACCTCCAAGAAAGTAGGGGGTCCTCTGTCCACGGAGGCTGTAAACTGGGAGTATACCTGTATAACATATCTGGGGACGCGTATCTACCATGAGCAGAAAGACCTGGTGGAGGGTAATATTGGAAGGGCTATACGGGGGCTCCAGGGCAGTATGGAATTTTGGAAGACGTTACCGTTGTCCCTAATGGGGCGGGTAGCGCTTCTTAAGATGGTGGCACTCCCCAGGCTACTGTATTATTTTAGGATGCTTCCTGTTTGGCTTCCTGCGTCGATTTTTAAGAGGCTTCAACAGATGGTAACAGGGTTTCTCTGGCTTTCTGGCAGGCGACGTGTAGCTTTACACACTCTGCTACGTCCACGGGGGGAGGGAGGCCTAGCAGTTCCGGACTTCGAGTCTTATTACTTGGCGGCCCAGCTGCAATGGCTTACTCAAGCGGTGGCTCGGGAGTTCCGGGGAGTGGGAGACGCTGCTGGGGGGCGGATTCCTACCTACCTGTTATCCAGAATTATATTACAGCAGCAGCTCCGCCTTAAGGAGCTCCCTGGGGATGTGCAGACTTTTCGGTTGTGTTGGAATAGGAGCCAACAAAGGGCGCGGATTTCCTGCCCATACGCTCCAGAGCTCCCGTTGCTAATGTGTCAGCAATTGCCTCATGGGGGCAATTGGTCGGCGTTAGCGGGGTGGTGTGATTTGGGATTGACAGCGGTGGGAGATTTGTATGAAGACAATGTTCTGGTGCCTTTTGAGGCCCTTCGTGAGCGCTTTGATCTCCCTCGTGGAGATTATCTGCTGCATGCGGCCTTGGTATCTGCCATTCAGCGGCGATGGAAAGAGGGGCTCTCTGAGTCGAAGACGTCAATGGCTTGCCAGTACGTGGTGCTGGCGGCTGGTACCATCAAAGCTGTTACTTGTTTATATCGCCGGATGATCTATGAAAAGTTGCCCCCCCTTCTGGGGTTGAAACAGAAATGGGAGGAGGACTTTGAAGGGGAAATTCCTGAACAAGTGTGGGCTGAATTGCTTGAGCGCCCATGGAAATGTTCCAGGAACGCCCGATTTCAGCAGATACAATTTTTTATTTTACACAGAGCTTATCTCACCCCAGTTAAACTTAAACAATACTTTAAAACGCTCACAGCACTCTGCGCGCGCTGTAATAGAGAGGGAGCGGATTTCCGCCATATGGTGTGGGATTGCCCCCGGATCGTGCCTTATTGGCGGGAGGTGTTGACACTACTTTGTGATGTTACGGAGAGGGGTATTGAATTTGGTATGGGTCCATGTTTACTACATTGGTTTCCCCATACCTCTAAGACAAAAATAACTAGCAAATTCTTAGACCTGGGTCTTGTGCTGGCCAAGAGGGAAATTACTGCACATTGGAAGTCTCAGCGGGGGCCGAGTTTACAACGGTGGAGGGCTGAATTTATCCGGTGGGCAGAGTGTGAAGCGGTTCTCCGATTGCAGGTGGCTAGTCGAGCTCATAACGACAAGGCAATGGACTCTGCCCGTGCCTGGGGAGCCTTAACGGATCTGCTAAAACCCACGGACTCCGATACTGACGTGGAATCCTTGGTCAGTGACTTGCACAACCTGCCCTCATCACTATCTGTTTAGTATGGTTTGGGGGAGTGGGTGATGCCTCTATTAGCCTATTAACTGTGCTAGGTAGTGAACGTTTGATGTGCACCTTCAGTTACATGATTATTGTATTGTGGACACTGCTCCGATTGCCCTGGTATATTTCAAGCCATCAAGTCATGCCGGGGGGGTTGTGGGAGGGGGTTGGTGGGAGGGAGGATGGGTTGTTGTTTGTTGTAGGGTTTTTGATATCGTTTTCCTTTCTTTTCTGTACACCTGAGCTTCCGAAATCTGTCTCTGTTATTGCCCTTTGCCACGATGTGCCTTGATATAGCTTTGCGAATGTGGGCCTAGCTGGTGGAACACTGACCTGTTTGCCGATATGCTAGTGGGTACTTACAATTGTATCCGTGGACTGACGGAGAGTCCTGTATAGGGAGCCAAGTGCATTGGGGACGTTATAAGCGAGCGGAAGCTCATGTCTGAACTGCTTTTGATTGGTACATGCTGGAAATCAATAAACATATTTTACACAAAAAAAAAGGAATGTTTAGGATTCGCTATTTTTTTAGCGATTCCTACATGCATAGGCTTTTGCGATTCCATAATTGCGATTCCTTAATAATCGCAATTAAGGAATCGCTAAAGCCTACCTTGATGCATGTGCCCCTATACTTCTTGCAGAATTACATAGTTACTTGAGGGTCCTTTGGACAGGCCGTTGCTTCCGAGTTCCACTCTACAGCAGTTTTTTAAGGCTTGGGACCAACATATGAATTGCTGTTAACTCTTGCTAAACTGGCGCTGTGAAAGGTGGCAGGTTTTACAGAGGGGGCTACACTATATGTCACAAGTGTCTTTCCAGACCACAATATAAGCTTTGTGATTTCTTGTTAACTGCATGAATTCGGGTACAGAAAGGAGAGTTCCCCCACCTTGCAATCAGCAAGTAAATACATAATACTGACTTGCAGCCACTTTGCAAAGCATTAAAAGATTAACGACTGCCCTTGTCAGATGTAAATATTCACAAATTGCAAATTATCCATGAAAGACCGATTCCACTGTGAGAGTGGCAGCGATGTCCATCAGGGATGGAGGACTGCAGATGTCAAATGGACTGCGCTGTACTCTGACCAATGTCCTTTTGCAATGTGATACATTTTTTCTCTGTAAAGCACCTGTCACAATACTTAAACACTGTGATTGTTGAGGTCAAGGGCTGCTCTCCATTGCAGGCCTCCATCCCTGCATACATAGTGTTGGAAATGGCCCTTTTTGCAGGGTTATCCTCAAACTTTTTGCTTCTTCATCCTATTGTTTCCTGACCTGTGTTTGTTGGCTATAGGACTCTGGGCACTTTACCACTTCTGATCAGTGTTAAAGTGCATATGCTCTCTGTGTAAATTGTTATTGTGATTGGTTATCCATGATTGGCATATTTGTTTTACCAGTAGGTCCCTAGTAAAGTGCACTGAGTGTGCCAGGGCTGGTAAATCAAATGCTACTAGTGGGCCTGCAGCACTGATTGTGCCACCCACATGAGTAGCCCTGAAAAGATGTCTCAGGCCTGCCACCGCTGTGCCTGCACACAGTTTGTTAACTGCCATGTCGACTTGGCAAGTGCACCCACTTGCCAGGCCCTAACCTTCCCTTTTCTTACATATAGGGCACCCCTATGGTAGGCCCAAGGTACCCCCATGGGCAGGGTGCAGTGTATGTGAAAGGTAGGACATGTACTGGTGTGTGTAACATGTCCTGATAGTGAAATACTGCCAATTTCGTTTTTCACTATTGAAAGGCTATCTTGCCCCATAGGACAGAATGGGGAATGCTTTGGGACATTTTACAAGCATATCTTCCCATAGGGATAAGATGGAACAAGCATTTGCATTGCAATAGGTCTCGCATTTACGCTGAGTTTAAGCTATTGGCATTGTAAATGACAATGCCTATTATTTTTGTTTTTTAAAACATAAATAAAAGGCATTGTAATTTACAATGCCAATAGCTTAAACTTGTGTAAATGCGAGACCTATTTCATTGCAAATGCTTGTTGTACTATGTGGTGATGTCAGGTGTGTTTCCAGCACACGATCACACTGAAGTCTTTAGTGACATTAATAAGTGTACTACCCAACGCAAACCATTGTATCAAATTTATAATAAAGTTGAGTTCATTCCTACTGGTATTCAGACGTTTTCTTTACAGGTTACTGTAGCTGCTGCATAAGACAAGGCTCCAATATATCACGACTGAACCACACGCCCGCCGTGAGAGCTACAAAGACCTCTAACAAACTCACGAGTGCACTGAATGGAAATCTGAGGGTTCACTTTATGGACAATGCTCTGCAGCAGGCACATTCACCCCCTAAGCTGCGTTTTACGCTGATTGAAGATAGTGACCTGAGTTTACACAGAGTGCGCTGCTGCACGTGCACTGATTAACTGGTGACCAGGAGACTTCCTGGATGCGCGTAGATCCCGACAGCAGGGGCTTTTAAGGGATCTGAAAATGAATGCTGTTTACAAGGACAACTTCACTATACATCCTCTTCTTTGGGAGTAGAGTTTCTAAAATCATCGCCTTTCTTATGGCAGACCGTGGGTGGGGGGTGATAGAGAGAGAGACTCTCTCCACTGAATTTTCCATTCACTGGGAGTGAAGAGTTTCATGAGACCGGTTCAGCCTTGCTCTGTCACAAGCAGTGCGGTTGTAAACCGAGCGCCATTCCTCACACGCCAGTTATGTTCATAGAACACTTTCCAAAGTTTCAGGGCAACTTAGAGGTGGGCAGAAAACAAATGAACAGGGAGAGCCGAGCTGGGGGGCCTGGCCTGGCTCTGACAGGCGTGAACATGTTCGGCATGTACATTATGCGACAAGCATCACGCAAAATGTCATAAAGTCTCAAAACGGTGTATTTATTTAACACGTGAACGCTTTTTACCTTAGTACATCAGATTACATTGCAGCATTGAGAAGTATGAATTAAAAGTGATCGTTCCACGAGGAATGCAGCTGCCACCCTGCGCGCCGCTGCTCGCTCCCGCAGGCAAAACGCCGTGAATTAAAAGTGAAAGTTCCACGAGGAATGCAGCTGCCACCCTGCGTGCCACTACTCGCTCTCGCAGGCAAAACGCCGTGGGAGTGAACATTACAAAAGAGGTGGGACATGCACCCGCTTTTAGCCATTTGCGTGTTTTCATTATTGAAAGACACACGCAAAAGCCAACCCAATGCGTGGGGGGAGTCAGACCCACACAGAGCAGTTACAAGAAGCCTTGCAGAGCAGCGCATGTGCGCTGCGCTAGGCTCAATCTAAAAATGGAGTTTGGTATCCCTGAACTCAGAATTTTATAACACATCTTTTAGTAAAGATGGTTTTTAAATTGTGTGTTTGAAAATACCACTTTTAGAAAGTGGCTATTTTCTTGTTCAACCCTCCTGTGTGCCTCTGCCTGTTTGTGGATTGACTGTCTGGCTTTGGAGTGACAGGGGCTGGGGAGGTACAGTGGCTCCAGGAGTCTGGATGAGTCAGCACTAGGCTGAATAGGCCTGATCTGCATTTGGAGTGGTGGAAGGAGTAGCACCTGTACCTGAATAGGGCTGTGCCTGCCTTCCACAATGCTGGCTCCGCCCCCCTGTGGTGTGTCTGGAGCAAAGGCTCACACTGACAATGGATGTTGTTGTGCACTTGCAGAGTGCCCCCCAGAACTGGTTTGAACTGGGCTCAGAGCCCCTTGCACAAAGAGAACAAAGACATTTTGGGGTATAAGTATTAGACCTAAAACTCCTGAACTTTAGATCATTCCTGGAATTCAAGAGGAACCTTTGCCAAGGAGAAGAGCTGGAGAGACTGAGGAGAAGTACTGCCCTTGCTGTGTGTCTGGGGTTGGCCTGCAGTTGCTGTTTCTGCCAAGGAAAGGAGAAGGACTTTGCTGTGTGCTGTGCCCCCTGCTTGAAGGAGATCTCCAAGGGCCTGAAGTGAGCTGACCTCCTGTTCTGAAGTCTCAGGGACACAAAGACTTCACCCCCAGCTCCCCTGAACTCTGCTGCTGTGAGTTATGACCTGCCAAAGAGGTGCCTGTGCCAGTTTTGGGCCTCTGGAGGTTGTTGCCTCTGTTTGGGAGCACGAAGCAAGAAGAAACTCAAAGAACTACAGAAATCAACGGATCGCTCTTCTTGCTGCTGTTTTCCCGATGCATCTCCAAGGCGCGAGAAGAATTTCCATGCATCGCCACGCCGCTGCGGAACCACCGCAACACCTGTCGCTGCTGCACGAATCGACACATCGAGGGATCGCTGCTGAAGAGGACCGACCCAGCGCCGCTCGACACCGCCCCATCCCAGATTTCCACGCATCGTACCTGTGCGGCAAGTTCCTCCGACACAACACCCGCAGACCAGAACCGTCATGAACAATCGACACATCACTCTCCGTACAGACCGGATTCGATGCAACCCTTCCTCTGCGTGCAGCGGGACTGGCGCATCGCCTCCCCAAGGTCTTGGGGGTGTCGCATCTCTTTGTTTTCCGACGCTGCGGCTGTTTGGCTTGTGAACTTTGACGCATCTACAGGTAGTTTGGTGAAAAGTCACACATTCCTAGTTTTCTATGGTACAAGTTCTTAAAACCTTTTGAAAGTCATATTTTTAACTGTGTATGTTGGATTTTTGTCGTTTTGGTCTTGTTTAGTTTAGATAAAGATATTTTATTTTTCTAAACTGGTATGGTGTCCATTTGTGGTGGTTTCACTGTGTTACTGTGAGTGTTGGTACAAATACTTTACACATTGCCTTTGGGATAAGCCTGTCTGCTCGTGCCAAGCTACCAAGGGGGTGAGCAGGGGTTATCTAAAGTGTGTATCCCCCTTACCCTGACTAGAAGCAAGGGCCCCAATTTGGACAAAGGTACCTACCTCTCCCAACTAGAGACCCCATTTCTAACATGTAGCCAGTCGGAAACATGTCTAACGATTTGCAGAATCCAATCTGCTTCACGACTGATAATGAGGTAGGATTTCAGCAAGTGTTTCTACATGGTCTCTTTGTACTGTGCTGGATTAATAGGCTTTATTCACTGCTATGACATAACAATAAGGGGAAACAAAAGTTGTTTCACACTGTTGTGATGTCACCAGGGAAAGCACTCACTTCCCCTGTGTTCAGCCACCTCGCCCAGGTCTGTGGATTCCTGAGCAAGGTGGCGGATGGGCAGTTGGCAGTCTCACCTACCTGTTACTACTCCTGGTTTTCCACGACAGAACTAAGAAGGGCAGGAAAATGTGGGCAGGGCACTCTCTGCACCAACGGCCACATGTCCCTGTCAAAGAAGGTCTGCTCTTGACACAGGGTCGCAGTCAGAACGGTGCTGCTGATTCTATGCTCATATCAGAAAGAGACTATGGCTTTGAAGAGGGAGAGGTGAGGGATGAGCAGTAGGGCAGTGGGGTGGGTGGAGGCCAGCTATTTTGTTAAATCCCCCGTTACTTCTCCGCCCCTGTGTTGATTAAGAAGACGTGGGGATATGATTTGGGGGTCATACATTGCATAATATTATAGACAGTAAGAAAGTGAATAGTGGGATTTTTTTCACTTCAGAGTAACATCATAGAATGCATAACTGGAGCTTGGCTCTCATCCACTCGGTGAAAATTATACCTGTTATTTACTGTTACGCATTTACAGCTTTATGTATTTTTCAGGTGAGTGAGACATGAGGGTACAAAGCTCACCTGAATTAGCTCAAATGCCACAAAGCACGGGTATATGCTCAAACTAAACAATATTGACAAAAGTGAGACCCTTACTGGAGCCAAGCATCGAGTCAGGGCTCTGGCCCGGTCTGAGCCATGGTAAAGATTGTTCATGAAAACAATCATCAAGAGTGTCAACAATTGCTGCAGAACTCAGCCTTCCTTCAACAAAGAGCAGTCTTAAGGTTTCTTAGCTACAGAACATGGATATTACTCTGATATTAGCCTGCAGTGGATTAACTCACAATTTCTTGACACAAAAGTGGAGAGCATCAAGGGCTGAATATCATTGTCAAGAAGGTCTCTGGACACCTCTTCCACCCTAGTGGAAAGATTTTTAGCGGCATGATTCTCAAAGGTAGTTGAGCATTTATTGACACATTGGTGATACATTGCTAGTATATTGCTATCGTGCTTACACACATGCATACACACAAACAACCTCCTAAGCCTTAATTAAGAACTGCACAGTACTGCTGTGCAATAACACCTCCTTAAGTAGTGTGCATTTATATGTGAATCACCTCTGAATAAGGAACAACTGTGCAGTTGTGGTTTAACTTGGCAGAAATCAACATTGTGTTACCTCTTGAACAGGAATTTGCACACTTTTACAAGCTGCTGTGAGCAGGTGGGAGATATGAGCACGGGGCTGGTGGAGGAGAGTGGAAGAGTGTGCGAGAGAGAAGGGGAGGACATTACTTTGTGGCATAACATGCTCCCCGAGAGCCTTGGTAGGAGCTGGGACATGGGCCAGAGAGCTGGGCGTGGCTGCATTGTAGCCCATTCCTAAGGTGATTTAAGAGATGGGTTTGTGGCTGGCAAAATTGGGTCCGTTATTCCTGCATCGGGTAAATACAAGGGCAGAAACAAAGGCCCTCAAATAATTGAATGGAGCAAAATTCAACATGGGAATTCCACTCCTCCCAACTTGTAATCAGGGCCAAATTAGATTTAAATCACTTTTCACATTCACAAAAGGTGGTTCTACATTTGTAAAATGATTTAATCACAAAAAGATGTTTGAGTGAGTGAATCTACTCCCAGGGACGGGGAGTGTGCATTCCAGCAAGAGAATGTCTCGAAATTAAGCACACATATCAGTATGCTTTTATGGGTATTCATGAAGTATTCCAGAACCATTACCAACCTTTAAATGGTTGGAGATTTAAGTCTCTCAAGGGCAGAAGAATGTTCTTGTCTAGGGGTAAAAGGGTTTCCACAAAGTTAGAAAACACAACACATTCAATAAATAGTTACGAGCAATTTAGAAAACTATGTAAGTACTTTCATTCATTTTTTAGGTGGCCTTGGAAACGTTGCCCACGATTCATAAGTGCAATAAATGTGTAGGATCCATGGGTGGGGCTTCATTTAAGCAGCGGTTGCAGTTGGCCAGTGGCGCCATGCAGTGGGCTTCTTTTTGTGAAGTGTCTTAATAGTGCTTCTTCTTTGGCTCTGTGGCCAGGTCTGAAGAGACTTTGGGCCCGATTTACATCTTGGCAGATGGGTTAATCTATTGGTGACTGATATCCCGTCCGCCAAAATATAAATCCCAGAGGATATAATGGGATTTATATTTCGGCAGACGGGATATCCGTAACCGTTGTGACGGAGTAACCCATCTGCCAATATCTAAATCAGGCCCTTTGTGTTCTCCTCTTTCTAATGATTCCCTAATGATTTGATGGCCTAATGATTTGATGGCCATCCTACCTATTCTACTGTTTGTACCGCCCAAGCAAGCATGCATGGTCGACTGCTGAAGTCAGAACTTCCATTGTAGTGCACGAGGGGCCACTTTATCTCCACATCTGACAATTTATGCCCCCAACTGCTTTCCCAACCGCCACACTCTTTATTAAAAAATTAGGATCCACCAGCCATATAGCATTCTGAGCACCCCTGTATTGGTGGAGCCATTTACATTCATTTTAACTATCACAAGATGCTTGCCTGTGCATAAACAGCAGCCATCTTTGAACAGCTTAAATTACGCTTTAAGAAAATTCTTTCACAGATGGATGCCACCAATGCACTGCTGTCATCTTTCAGTGATTTTACTTTTGCTTAAAGAAAGATCACCCGAAAATGGCTACTGCACATACCAGCTTAGGGGGGGGGGGGAGCTATAAAAAGCATTGGCAAAACCCACAGGTCTCCCATTGGCTTTGCTAATGCTTATTTTTACTGCAAAGTCAATAGATAGAACCCCATGGGTCTGATATATTAAGCACATACAATATTTTAAAGCACAATCCTAATAGAAACTAATTGTTTATGTGATTCAATGCCAGAAAAACAGATCACAAATTGATTCATGAGCTCAATTTAAGAATTAGCATATGCCATGTCATTTTGCTCATCTCTGTCTTCCAAAAGGGAAAATGTCACGTGCATACCAATCACTTATTAATCACAGGCATGTTTATGTCTAAAAAGGCAGGTTAAGACAAGGTTTTCAAGATTATGAGCTCTGAAGGCCAAGTGTTCATTTGCATTCAATAATGAGCTCAGTCTATGCAAATTACCTTTTCAGAGAAGGTTAATGAGCAGAACTGTGTTCACGCAAGATCCTTTAAATTACCTCATTGGTTAGCTCTGCCAGGGTCTGACGGTGCATTCAGGCCATTAATAATGGGAATATGCAGAGTTCTGCACTTCACCTCTGCACGCCTCCTGGAGCACCAGATAACATTTTGGCATTTAGATATGTTTGTAAAGGCATTCACACTCTATGCAGTCAACATTCGCCCTACAAGCTGGAAAGAAACTTGCAAAATATGAAGCTATTTTTTAATGTCACTCTGTTATAAAACGACAAAGCAGGCCATAAAGAGTAGAAGGGCAGGGTGCAAACCTTAAGCACATAAACAAAGAGAGAAATTATTAAACTGACGTCTCTGGTCACCTGGAAAGTTTAAGTACGTGGCCACAGACAAATTTTCAGAGCCTCACAAATTCTCAGACGCTTATACCTCTTGCCTATGATACGATGTGATATTGCCTTATTAGAGGGAGGATTGCCCGAAGGCGCCTTGGTGCTAACGTCTGCAATACAAGAGATTGCTGCAACCCAGATCAGGAAACTACAGTGGAAGAGTAAGGAGCCATGTCTTCAGATGTCTCCTGAAAGTCTGCAGATTGGGCTGGCCTCGCGGAGATTCAGGCATCTGGTTCCACAGCTGGGAGGTAGAGTAGACAACGTCTCTGCCTCCCAAAAGGGCAACACTCGGTAAACTGTAACACGTTTAGGGCAAGGTTAGGTGATGAAGGAACTCTGGAAAGGGTGATGTGACAATTGGATAGACTGACAACCAATGAGGCGGTAACAAACAAAGGCAGTCATACATCCAAATAACACCTGGGCCTAGCGAGGGCTGGCGGCCATACACGCAGGCGGAAAGCTTTGGGACCGAGGCTTCCAGGGAAATGAAGCAGCAAAGTCTGTGATCTGCAGCTGTTTAGTTCTGGGGAAAAGCTGGAAGATGTTTACTAAAGAAACTTATTTTTTACTTCAATCATGGTAACTAGATTTTAACAAATCCAGAATATTACATTTATGAATAAATAGAACCATACGAAAAGTAAAACCGGTGTCTGCGGTTGCATTCACCATGAGTGCCTGTACTATGGTGATGGATGCAAGAAGGTGAGACAAGGTCATGAACGGGATGCGAGCCTGAGCAGATGGCTCGAGATGGTTTATTGTCAGTCTTTCCATACGAAATCGTAATGACAGAAGGGAGGGACATGCACTTTTCTCACCAGAAAACTGCCAAAGTGGAAATATGTCAATAAGGAGAGAGAGTAAATCTGCTCATGGGGGTTTGAAGACATTAACAGTGCAGTTAACCTTGTCCTGGGCGACTCGTGAATGCAGCACAATCTGAGACAGTGATCACGTTTCAGGAAACCTTTTGTATTTATACACTTGTAGGTCTCACCTAGACAGCGCTTGCACTGTCCCTATGAGCTCTTTTGTTTTTTTAGTAGTGGGCTTAAACCTTTCGCTGCTAGGCCTCACCTCCCCCCCCCCCCGTGCTAAGCCCTTTTTGTCCACATAAGATATCCACGCCGAATTTGCGCCCTTTTCTTCCAACATCATGGGGATTGTAAAGGTAGCCAGGGTTTGTGGATTCCCCTGGAGGGGACCCAGAAATTAGCCAAAATACAGCTAAATTTTGTTTTTTGGGGGGGGAATGGGGAAAAAGTATTGCAGAAGAAAGCGTCTGGTTTTTCCCCTGCAAATGGAATCAACAAAGGGTTTGTGGTGCTGAAATCATCATCTTCCCAGCTTTCAGGGACAAGCAGACTTTTGTCAGAAAACCACATTTTTTACACAGTTTTGGCATTTTACTGGGACATAGCCTATTTTTGTTATTTTTCTGCTTTCAACCTCCTTCCAGTTATTGGTAATGGGTGTGAAAGCAATAATGGATCCCGGAAAGCTATACATTTCTGAAAAGTAGAAAAAATTCTGAATTTAGCAAGGGGTCATTTCTGTAGATCCTTCAAGGTTTTTTTATAGAACCTAACACTTGGAAATAAAATAAATTGAAAATGAGTTGAAAAAACAGCCATTTGTGCCAACATTTTCACCTGTAACTTCTTCTAAGTATGACAGATGTTTGAAAACAATATACCGTTACATTCGCTGGACCCTTCTGGTTGTGGGGATATATAGGACTTGTAGATTCACCAAGAACCCGAGGAACCCAGAGACAATAACTGAGCAGCGCCTTGCAGTGATTTTTCATTGTGTACCGGGTACATAGCAATTAATTTGGTAAAATATAAAGAGTGAAAAATAGGTATCAAAGACACCTATGTATTTCCAAAATGGAAAAAAAATATAGAGTTTATAAACAGTAGCTATTTGCACATCTCCAAAATTGTGGTTACCCATACTAGTCTGTGAATTGTAGGACATTTTTCAAAGTGACTTCTTTTTTACACATTGTCTTACATTAGGAAGGCAGAAATGCATAGAAAGTCAATAGGTAATAAAAGTTGCTCTACAATCCTGAGTTCCCCTAAGTCTTCCAATAAAAATGGTACCTCACCTGTGTGGGTAGGCCTAGTGCCCGCAACAGGAAACGGCCCAAAACGCAACGTAGACACAGCACATTTTTACAGTGAGAACTGACCCTTTTTTCGCAAAGTGCCTAGCTGTGGATTTCGAACCCTAGCTCTGCTGGCACCAACGAAAACCTAGGAAACCTAGACATTTTTGAAAACTAGACACCCAGAAGAAACCAGGAAGGGTTGACTTGTGTGGCTCTCACCAGGCTCTGTTACCCAGAATCCCTTGCAAACCTCAAACTTTGTAAAAAAACAAAACATTTTCCTCACATTTCTGTGATGGAAAGTTCTGGATTCTGCGTGAGTCCACAAAATTCCACCCACCCCGCATTTCCCAAAATCTTCTGATAAAAATGGTACCTCACTTGTGTGGGTAGGCCTAGTGCCCGCGACAGAAAATAGCCCAAAATGCAACGAGGACACACCACATTTTTACAGTGTAAACTGACCCTTTGTTTGCAAAGTGCTTAGCTGTAGATTTTGAACCCTAGCTCTGCCAGCACCTAGGGAAACCTAGAAAATCTATACATTTTTAAAAACTAGCCACCCAGGGGAATCCAGGAGGGGGTGACTTGTGTTGCTATCACCAGGTTCTGTTACCCAGAATCCCCTGCAAACCTCAAACTTTGTAAAAAAAAAACACTTTTTCCTCACATTTCTGTGATGGAAAGTTCTGGAATCTGCGTGGGTCCACAAAAATCCACCCACCCGCATTTCCCAAAGTCTTCCGATAAAAATGGCACCTCACTTGTGTGGGTGGGCCAAGTACCCGCGATAGGCAAGAGCCCAAAACATGTTGAGGAGACATCAAAATTACCTATCACAAAACAACCTGGTTTTGCAAGGGGGTCACCTGGGTTTTTGGCCCCGGGCTCGGCGGCTATCTAGGGAAACCTACCAAACCAACACATTTCTGAAAGCTAGACACCCAGGGGAGTCCAGGGAGGTATGGCTTGAGTGGATCCCCAACGTTTTCCTACCCAGAATCCCCTGCAAACTTCAAATTTAGCTTAAAAAAAACAATTTTTTACATATTTGTGCGCGAAATCACCATGCCTGCACAAATGTCCTACCACACAGCGTTCCCCAGTCTCCCGAGTAAAATGATACCTCACTTGTGTGGCTGTCCAATGCAGAATTGGCTAAAATCGTATTTTTAAAAAAATGTTGCGCTTAGAATTTGCTGTGCTATACCCTTAATCCCTATGTTTTTGGCTCTTCCCAGTCACAGGCCCTTGGCCCACCCACACAAGTGAGGTATCATTTTACTCGGGAGACTGAGGGGAATGCTGGGTGGTAGGACATTTGTGCCGGCACAGTGATCCAACAGAAAAATGTGTGGAAAAAGTGTTTTTTCAGTTAAATTTGAGGTTTGCAGGGGATTCTGGGTAGGGAAACATTGGGGGATCCACGTAAGTCATACCTCCCTGGACTCCCCAGGGTGTCTAGTTTTCAGAAATGTGTGGGTTTGGTATGTTTCCCTAGATAGCCACCGAGCCCGAGGCCAAAAACCCAGTTGCCCCCTTGCAAAACCAGGTATTTTTCTGACAGGTCATTTTGATGTGTCTTCAATAGGATATGGGCCCTTGCCTGTCGCGGTTACTTGACCCACCCACACGAGTGAGATACCATTTTTATTGGGAGACCTGGGGGAACGCTAAGTGGTAAGAAATTTGTGTCAGCCCGGTGATCCTAGCACTTTCCCACACAAAAATTTGATAAAAATTAGATTTTTTCAGCTAAATTTGAGGTTTGCAGGGAATTCTGGGTAGGGAAATGTTGGGGGATCCACGCAAGCCATACCTCTCTGAACTCCCCAGGGTGTCTAGTTTTCAGAAATGTGTGGGTTTGGTAGGTTTCCCTAGATGTCCGCGATCCCGGGACCAAAAAAACAGGTGTCCCCCCTGCAAATCCAGGTTGTTTTATGATAGGTCATTTTGAAGTCTCCACAATACATTTTGTGCCCCGGCCTGTCGCGGGTCCTTGACCCACCCACACGAGTGAGGTACCATTTTTATCGGGAGACGTGGGGGAACGCTGGGTGGTGGGACATTTGTGTCAGCCCAGTGAACCTACAACTTTGCCACACTAAAATTTGAGAAAATGTTTATTTTTTGGGCTAAATCTGAGGTTTGCAGGGGATTCTGGATAAGGATACGTTGGGGGATCCATGTAAGCCATACCGCCCTGGATTCCCCAGGGTGTCTAGTTTTCATAAAAGTGCGGGTTTGGTAGGTTTCCCTAGATGGCCGCCGAGCCCGGGGCTAAAAACCCAGGTGACCCCCTTGCAAAATCAGGTTGTTTTGTGATAGGTAATTTTGATGTCCCCACAATACGTTTTGGGCCCTTGCCTGTTGCGGGTACTTGGCCCACCCACACGAGTAAGGTACCATTTTTGTCGGGAGACCTGGGGGAACGCTGGGTGGTAGGAAATTTGTGTCAGCCCGGTGATCCCAATATGTTCCCAAACAGATATATGTGGAAAATGTGATTTTTCTCATCTAAATTTGAGGTTTGCAGTGGATTGTGGGTAGGAAAACATTGGGGTATCCACGCAAGCCATATCTTCCTGGACTCCCCTGGGGGTCTAGTTTTCAGAAATGTGTGGGTTTGGTAGGTTTCCCTAGATGGCCGCCGAGCCTGGGGCCAAAAACCCAAGTGACCCCCTTTGCAAAATCAGGTCATTTTGTGATAGGTAAATTTGATGTCTCCACAATATGTTTTGGGCCCTTGCCTGTTGAGGATCGGGAGACCTGGGAGAATGCTGGGTGGTGTGAAGTTTGTGTCAGCCGGTGATCCCACAACTTTCCCACACAGAAATGTGAGAAAAATTTGCTTTTTTTCAGCTAAATTGGAGGTTTGAAGGGAATTCTGGGTGGTTAACTCCACTCCGCTTGCGGAGTTTGCAGAGTTTTCTGCACTCCGGGTTACGCGGAGATCGCGGAGTTCCAAAAAACTCTGCTTCGCGGTGCAGAGTTTTTTTCCTCGCTCGCGTTCGTCAACGTCAAGTTGGCGACCGTGAGCGAGGAAAATCAACCTCCCGGCGATATTTTTCCTCGTTCGCGATCGTCAACTTCAAGTTGGCGAGCGCGAGCGTGGAAAATCAACATCCCGGCGAGATTTCTCAACGCGGGGGGGTCAGGTTTCTCATTGCGAGTGGTCGCATATGCTCCCGACCGCTCGCCTTGAGAAACTGCCCGTTCGCATTGAGAAAGCTGCTGCTCGAGTAAAAATCTACTTGAGAGGCAGAAAAGGAACGCTTGCGCTGTGCATGGTGCCGTTCGCAATGATTGCACAGTGCGGAGAAGCATCGGGCACTGTGCAATCACTGCGAACGGCATTTTTCTATCATACTCCGCCGCTCGCGGAGCTCTGCGTAGTGCGACGGAGTTTTTTATGCACTTTGCGGTGTTCCGCGTAGTGCAACTCCGCAAACTCCGCCCAGGGTTACTCTGGGAGGCCACGCAAGTCATACCTCCCTGGACTCCCCAAGATGTCTAGTTGTCAGAAATGTGTGGGTTTGGTAAGTTTCCCTAGATGGCCGCCGAGCACAGGGCCAAAAACCCAGGTGACCCTCTTTGCAAAATCATGTTGTTTTGTGATAGGTAATTTTGATGTCTCCACAATACTTTTTGGGCTCTTGCCTGTTGCAGGTACTTGGCGCACCCACATGAGTGAGGTACCATTTCTATCGGTAGACCTGGAGGAACACTGGGTGGTGTGAAATTTGTGTCAGCCCGGTGATCCCACAACTTTCCCACACAGAAATTTGAGAAAAATTTGGTTTGTTCAGCTAAATTTGAGGTTTGCATGGGATTCTGGGTAGGAAAACGTTGGAGGATCCATGCAAGCCATACTTCCCTAGACTCCCCAGGATGTCTAGTTATCAGAAATGTGTGGGTTTGGTTGGTTTCCCTAGATGGCCGTTAAGCCCGGGACCAAAAACGCAGGTAACCCCCTTGAAAAACCAGGTTGTTTTGTGATAGACAGTTGGGCACCTATGTTTTTGGTCTGAGGATTGGAGGTATCTTGGGGAACCTACAAAAACCAGACATTTCTGAAAACTAGACACCCGTGGAAGTCCAAGGAGGTGTGGCTTGCCTTGATCCCCCAACATTTTCCTTCCAAGAATCCGCTGCTAACCTCAAATTTAGCTAAAAAGTCACATTTTCCTCTAATATCTGTGTGGGAAAGTTGTGAGTTCACCGCACGGGACAAATTTCCTTCCACTCAGCGTTCCCCTCAGTCTCCCGATAAAAATGATACCTTACTTGTGTGGATGGGCCGAGTGCCTATGATATGGAAGGGCCAAAAACGTGTAGAGATTGAGGGGGTCCCAAATCGGGTCCAAAAGGGCAGTTTGTTTATACGTTTTTAGGCTGACAATACTTTGGGCACCCTCACAAGTGAGGTATCTTTTTTCTCGGGAGACCAAGGGGAATGGTGGGAAGTAGGAACTTTGTGCCTGCACGGTGATCCTACAACTTACTCACACAGACGTGAGGAAAATGTGACTTTGAAAGTAAATTTGAGAATTGCAGAGGATTCTGGGTAAGAAAACACTGGGGGATCCATGCAAGCCACACCGCCAGACAAGAGTCAGTACACGCACACCACCATCCATGCACACCACCAGTCAAGCGTTCTCCACGCACACCGCCAGCCAAGCGCCATCCACACACACCACCAGCCAAGCGCCATCCATGCACACCGCCAGCCAAGTGCCATCCAAGTACACCGCCAGCCAAATGCTATCAATGCACACAGTCGGCCAAGCTATATCCATGCACACCGCCAGCCAAGCACCACCCACGCACTCCAGCATCCAAGCGCCATCCCCGCACACCGCCAGCCAAGCAGGGCCGGACTGGGAACAGCAACCAGCACTGGCAGATTGCTGCTCGACTGGCCCTGGGGGGTGTGTGGGGCGTGCTAGTAAAAAGCACCGCTCCCGCTTTTGTTACTGGGGCCGATATAGCAGCACTGCTGCAAAACCGGCCCCCAGTGACAAAACTGCCCCCCACAGGCAGAAAACCAGCCCACCGGGGAAACACCCAGATCCCGCTATGGCCTGTCCGGCCCTGCAGCCAAGCACCATCCATGCACACAGCCAACCAAGCACCAGTCCACCTACACCACCAGCCAAGCACCACTCCACGCACACCACCAGGCAAAGTGCCAATCTAAACACACCTTCATCGAACGGGAGTCCACCCACACCATTAGCCAAGTGCAGGTCCACACACATCCCAGCAAAATGCCAGCCAAAGTTCAGTACAAGCAGTCCGCCACCCAACCTCCAGTTTACACACACACAAACTCTCCATGGTTTCAAGTGGTTTTCTGCCCCCGCTTGGGTGCAGATGAGAATAAAAAATATCATTGAAATAGCCAAAATGTGTGCCTAAAAAAAGGGAGCGACCCTTGCCTATGGGGCTTCTCACTCGCATGCCCATAAACATATCCCTGGTGCCTAGTGGGCTTTCTGCCCCCCGCAGGGGGCAGATAAGGGGCTATTGCTCTGAACTGCCTTCGGGGGGGGACAGAAAGCCTTTTTTTTGTGGTGGGGGCATTAGCATGCCTATTCTCAGCAGCCCCCACCCCTATGTATACAAAAAAAATCCCTGTTGCCTAGTGGGCTTTCTGCTCCCCGGGGGGCAGATTAGGGACTATTGCCCTCATCTGCCTCCCGGGGGAGGCAGAAAGGTTGTGGCAATTTTTTGGGGGGGGAGTGGGGGCATTGGCATGCCCATTTTGGGCAGCCCCCACCCCTATATACATTAAAAAAAATCCCTGGTGCCTAGTTTGCTTCTGCCTCCCAGGGGAGGCAGAAAGGCTGTGGAATTGTTTTTTTGGGGGGGCATTGGCATGCCCATTTTGGGCAGCCCCCACCCCTACATATAAAAAAAACACAATCCCTGGTGCCTAGTGGGCTTTCTGCCCCCGGGGGCAGATCAGGGTCTATTGACCCCATCTGCTTCCGGGGGGCGGGCGGGGCCGAAAGACTGCAGAATTTTTTTTTTGAGGTGGGGGAATTGGCATGCCCATTTTGGGCAGCCACCACCCCTAAAAACAAAAAATAAAATGATCCCTGGCATCTAGTGGGCTTTTTGCCCCCCCTGGGGGGGGAAGATAGGGGGCTACTGACCCCATCTTCCTCCCAGGGGGGGCAGAAAGACTGGAATTTTGCGGGGGCATTGGCATGCCCATCTCGGGCAGCCCTCACCCCCAAATCCAATTGAAAAAAAATCCCTGGCATATAGTGAGCTTTCTGCTCTCCAGGGGGGGCCAGATTGGGGGCCACTGCCACATATGCCCCCGGGGGGGGCAGAAAGACTGATTTTCCCATAATAATTCTGGGGGGAGCAAAGGACCTTGCCCAAGAGGCAGTAATTTTGTGGGGAGGGGGTGGGTCATTGGCATGCCCATCTTGGGCAGCCCCCACCCCTAAATTCCACAAAATAAAAATCCCTGGTATCTAGTGGGCTTTCTGCCCCCCTGGGGGCCAGATTGGGGGCCACTGCCCCATATGCCCCCGGGGGGGCAGAAAGACTGATTTTCCCACAATAATTCTGGGGGGAGCAAATGACCTTGCCCAAGAGGCCGCTCCCCCCTACCTGGTGGCTAATGGGTGGATCCCTGCTTGGGGATCGCCCACCTGGGGCGATCCCCAAGCAGGGATCCACTAGGGAGGAGTACCATTGGAAAGGGGAGATTCTCTCCTTCCCTTTCTAATGATACCTCTCCTGACTTTCTACGTGCTCAGGGGGCTGAGATAGCCCCCTGAGAACGTAGAAAGTGAAACTGAAATGAGCCTATTGGCTCATTTCAGTTTCGTTTTTTGTGCAATGACGTCAGCGCGACGTGCGCGCTGATCATCATTGCACAGAAACCAGGGGAACAGCCTCGGGAGCCGGGTAAGCTCTTCTCCAGCTCCCGAGGCTGTTGGGGGGGGAAACGGAATCCCTCTGGTGCCCGCACCAGAGGGATTCCCTGTGCCATGTGATCGGATGGCCGGGGGCCGTCCGACGCACATGAACACTGGTGCGTCGGACGGCCCCCGGCCGTCCGACTCACCGAAGGGGTTAAAGGCCGCCCATTCCTTCTTTGTCACTCTCATTCCCTTCCTCTTTGTGTGTTTCCATCCCCTGGAGCTTTACTTGTGTCATTTTACTGCTCATTTTCTTAGGTGCTACTTTTTTCGTTGTGTTGAAGCTTTTAGTTGGCTCTATGGTATACTCCTTCCACATGCCAATGTCGATGTTACTAGGCCCCATCCCTTTTCCTTGTTGCTTGTCCCCAACCACCCTCTCTCCATTGTTCTCCATGATGTCTCTTGCCCCTGTTCACCCCCTCCATTCATTGTTGTCTGTGTTGTTGATGCTTGCCCTTACCATCACTCCCTCCTGTTGTTGTACATTTTGTTGTTGACCCTCCCACACTGTTTTTGTCAGCTTGCCTAATTCCCACCCTCCATAATTTGTGTGCTTGCCCCAGCCTCTCCCTCCCTTCCACCCTCTGTTGTCTGTGTTGTTCCAGACATGCCCTCCCTATGTGTTGCCTCCTGCCCTTCTCTCTTCATGTTGCTTCCCCTCCCACCATGTTGTCTCCTGTCTCTCACCCTGCAGTAGACAAAAAAGGTGTGCCATAGCACCATAGTGCTTTTTTCCCCAACCCTCCATTGTCGTTGATATAATATCATATCACTGTAAATAATGAATCTCAGAGGCTAGTGAAATCAATATTCCGTATTATTTGGGTAACACTGAATTTAAATTATTTCAAGGTCATTTGGTCTTCATTTCTCAATAATAGTTTGTTAAACAATGTCAACGGATAGGAGAATATGTCCTTGATTTCAACATCACACTTTATATCTTTAATAGCTAAAATCTCTCTTTCCTGAATTATTAAAAATGTAGGGAACATTTTTAACCATCTATAACAATGACTATGGTATTTTGCTTAGATGTTTAAGATTTAATGTCCTGCCATTAAGAACATTACTTGTTAAATTCAGCTTTAAGAGTCAAGAGCTATTTAAAGGTTCTGCCTCATTGCTGTTATTGTATCTGTCCTCCAAAACCTTGATATTTTTGAGTTAGTAATTTGTAACTTTTCCAGACTTTCTTGCACTATTGACAATGAAGTTCGATATTTCTCCTCTAAGAGTGGCTCTCTATGCACCCCAGTCAGTTCCGATTGAAAAGTCGGAATCAGTGTTATTTTCAAAAAGCTCCGTTGGATGCAAGACGTTAATTCTGGGTTACCAAGCATGCTACAGACCATGCAAAATTTTGCAGAATTGTGAACGAGAAGGTATTTTTCAAGAAAAAATCAAAACAAGTGCATGCTCAGCAAGGACAATCAATCTTCATTTAGCCAAGGTTAAGGCATTGAGCATCTTTTTGCATATACTCAGATAGTTAATCATTAAAAATGGTTGGTATGGGGAAAAAATAATGTGAATTAAACAGTGCCTAAGTTGTCATAAGTGCATACTATCCAGTAGGCCTTGGCTGTTGGTCAAGATCCAAATGCCTTCTCAATGTTATTGCAACCATATCACTTGTTGCATTTGCAACCACCTACTGAATCATAGCAGGTATAACAATGATCAATCAATCAGGTGGCTTGTAGAGCGCAACTACTCACCTGTAAGGGTCTCAAGGCACGGAGGGAGGAGAACTGCTGGTTCGTCGAAGGTGCTTAGGTTCAGTCGAGGAGCCAGGTCTTGAGGTCCTTCCTGAATTGAGGAAGTGACGGTGTTTGCCTGAGGTAGAGAGGGAACGGGTTCCAGGTCTTTGCTGCGAGGTAGGAGAAGGAACTTCTTCCGGCCGTCACCAATTATGATGCTTTTTTGGTGATTCTCAAAACGCTTTTTTATTTGCACTCAATATTTTAGCTTGCCCTTATTGGCATTTGAATACGTTGATGAAGGTGTAGTTTGTTATGATTCTTGAGCAAGAATCTAATACCTTTGTGCATTTAGTGCTACACGCTATAGCATGGTAGTTTCATTCTTTTAATAAAACACACGGACAAAGAGCCTAGCCACCCACTTAGATTGCAATTCTACGATTCTTTACTGCTGAGGTCTCTTGAATGGAGGCCATATGTCCTTTCTGAATTCAGCACAGATTTTCGGTTTCTTGATACGGTCTACTTCCCCTTAACATTCCAAACTATGCATTTTAAATACATCACATAATGCGTAAGATCATTGCCCTTGCCTATGAGGGTAGATTATAGTAGATGAAGAAGTGTACTGTTTCCAGTAGGTTACTGAGTAATCCTCTATTTATATCTGGTTTCTGACGATATCACTATTTTTTTATGGAAATAAAGGTAAACTTTCAAAGTAAATTGAGGAAAAATAGCAGTCAAGGTTTGCTGCATGTCAGTGTAAAAAGTACAAAGAGATTTCTGTGGTGATGTCCATATCAACCGGAAGTAAAAGCAATAACCTCAGATTTTATAGAATGGATGTTCCAGCAGGCTTATAAATTAAAATATTAATGTATTATTCAGTGGAGTCATTAATATGTTTGTTCCTAGTAAGCACTTCCTACTCGTACCTCCAATGTATCTTAGGTAACAAAGACAGCATGCAGAAAGACTACAACTCTGTATAGGTGTATGAAAAGCATCTACTACAATTTTCAGAATTGTATCTTTAGCAGTTGTATATCAGAATATTGTCTAAAAGAAATATTGTGTCCTAAATAATGTTTTCAAACATTTTGCCCCATTGAGTGTAGTTTGTCTGTAATTGACTCCAATTTTTTAACACAATATTTATGTTAAACAATATTCTGACAGTCATATTCTGGCACGTTTCGATCTCTTACATGCTTGTTCACTCATCAGCAGCTTTGGTATGGTTGTAACTTCCCCCTTGCGACAACGCAGCACTGATGAAAGCCTTCATAAAGCAGAGTAATGGAGAAATGGTACAAGTTCAAATAAAAGTTCGATATTCACATTCCAGGAAATTAGGAGGAGTTCTGGAAAAGAGCACTTAAATCTATGCTAGAATCTATGATAGAAACAGAGAGAACAGCATCACAAATGTATAGTGGACCAAAATCTTCAGTAAAATTGTCAACTTAAAATTCCTTAACCTAGGTGCAAAATCAAATAAACTGGGACAGCACAGAAGCAGCCTGGATTTTCTAGAGAATGGAGTACTCATTTCACCATCAGAAAGGCTTGAAAAACTGAAGCAAAGGAAGGCTTTGGCCCAAATGTGTATTTCCAACTGAGCTGTTGCAAAAATTCAAAAAGTGAAGGGGACAAATTCTCATGAAATGTTACAAATAAGTTATAACACCTATGCAAATCAGGGAGTCACGGGGTACAATACAACAAGAACTGACAATATCATGATGAGATACCCTAATGTTAGTAATAGCAACTAACCTTTAAGAGTCACAGCAACTGCAAAAGATAAGTGTGTTTGAGAACATCCACACAGTATGCATTATTTATAGTAGGAGGGGATTGGGAACAAGGACCAATCATAGTAGATGGGCATAAGCATAGGTACATTTATGGTTCCTTATACATAGTCATACAGAACATTTATACTGTGAACACTGATTTCATGTAATTAATATCAAATGCAGATAAATAATTTTCTATATTTCTAAGATGGAAGCTGAAATGGTGTTTGTTGTATCTTTTCCAAATCAAGATGGTATTCACATAGCGAGAGTCACAATCTAAATGAGAACAAGCGTGAACAAGAATACAGCAGCCAACTTTGAACTCTAGTATATCAAGGTGTTTACCTTTGAGAACCTTGCTTCCCAAGGGCTATTTTTTTGTCTGCTTGTGTCTCGCTCAGTTGAAAGACTGAATTCTAGTATGATCATCTCTGGAAAACCCTCTTGATGGCATCAGCTGAATTACATCAACAGAACTGAATGTTATTGGTGTGACGCCAACTTTGTTTGTATGGAATTTGACAGTTGTCCTAAGGCGGTACTTTTTAGTGACTGATTCAACTGAACTAAAGTTACGTTTAGATCTGCAGAGTGACAATCTCCCATTCCAGCTAAAGAATTTGCACCACATAGTTGATTTGGTTTTCTGAACAAATGACAAACTGCATTCATTATTATTCAAGGTATAAGGCATTATGTTCTGTATTCATATATCATCACACCACAGAAGAGTTAGACTATCATGTCATAATATATGTTGTAGGTGAACCATTTAAATTCACAAGCACTCATAGCTACAGAGCAGTACCAAACTCTCAAAGGTGTATCATACAAATTATTTTAGATAGTGTGAGATAGTTCAGATCAGAAAACTATGTACTTGATTGAATGAGACAAAGTCATACCAGGTCCAAGAGATGGTGTTATCTGGTGATCTGTGTCTTTTCCAATTCCCCTTGCCCCCAGTGTTCTCGTAAATGGCTACTTAGCCTCCCCAGAGTAAAAGGAGTGTGTTGGTGTAGAATGTGTGCATTGGTATAGTGTGTTTGTTAGTGTATATCTTTGCGTGTATATGCTTTTGAGGGATTAGTGTAGTGAAAGTGAAGGAGACGCCCAGAAGTAATGCACACTACCAATAGGAAGTGCTATTCAAGTACAGTTTAAGCTGCTCAGCTGGAAACGTTTCCTGTGTATGCCACTGTACTGGAAGCTTCCATTCCAGGTCTGTGTGGGATACTAACACAGACCTTTAATCCTGCAGTAGGGCGTGGCAGCGGGCATTGAAGAAAGGGAGCAGAACATTATGTGCTGCAGGGTCGGATTGGTAAGACGGGCAATGGCCGAGGGGCCGGTATCGAAGTTCCAGCTGTAGGCTGCTTTTTTGGCAGCCTGGGGGGCCGATTTGGGCTGTGTCTGGTGTGTTCAGATGTCGCCAGTGGCCCAGTGGGGCCCTGAGTGGCCTTTCTGGAGGCAGATGGGCGTCCATTACCTCCCTTTTATCAACGGGCAGAGGTGTCACTCCCTTTCTCTCGCTGGGCCGGCCAATTGTGTGCATACTGAGTGGGGGCAGGGGACCTGAGCAGAAGTGGCCTCACTTGTTTTCAGGTGTATATAAAACATTGCCAAAGCAATGTTTGGCGGAAAGGCAGTATGCAAATGTGGGCCACTTTTTTTTAGTGTGCCCGGGCCGATTTCTAATCCTAATCCAACCCTGATGTGCTGTGTACTTGAATATGATTGTTGGATTGTGAATGTGTTGGCATAATTAAAAGTGTAGAATGAGTAAAGGGCAACCACTAAGAAACACACAAAAGGGCTCTGGGGTGATCAAACACAATTGTGAATGTGAAGGGCAAACAATATGAAACACAACAAAGTTCTGGGGCCTGTAACTAGCCGGTGCTAATAAGGTTGATACCAACAGTCGAGGGGTACTGTGGCATATCGCCAGTTTCAGGAACTGGTAAACAAGTGGTAAAATGCAAATCTGTTGATAAGAGTGAACATGATGTAGGGATAACAGGGGCTGTTTGGAAAATAGAAATCAGTTGACAAAGATGTCGGGATAGAGATGGAGGGAAAGGAGAAGAAAGAAAAAGGGATAAAAAAAATTAAAGTTATTTACCTGAAAGGTAAGATGGATTTTTTTTTCTAACTATTTTAATTACATTTTACAACTCATTACAACAAACCAATTTGTATAAGAAACAACGTAGCTGCAGGCAGGCTGAGCGTAGAGACAAGTCTATGAGAATCAGATTACATGTTATAATAGCATAATGGTACAGTAATCAACAGAAATAACTAACACACTCAGTGGGAGGGAGCTGTCCCCAAATATGAGGAGCGAAAGTGCCCGCAAGAATGAGACATAAAAACAGGTAAATATCCAGGCCAAAACATCCTCTCCGGTATACAGACCAAACACACATCTCAGTAATTCACACTCACTGCAGGAGGGGATAAGCAAAGCTAGGGGGGAGGAGAGGCAAACGCCACTACTGAGAACCAGCCGGGGCAAGGGTCAACGCACCATCGTCCAAGCCCGGCACAGAGCCTCCAGAAGGGACATCATCTAGGAAAACAACTTAAAAAGGAAAATCCAAAAGCTATAAGGAAGGGCATGTTACAAATAAATATTTTTCATAGAGTGGCAATGTCTGGGAGCACATTTAACAGTGAATACTAAAGAAAAATACATGTAGGCTATTGGTAGGGAGGTACAGACAAAGAATTGATTTAGAAAGGAGGGATGGGAGGTAGCAAAGAGACCAAAGTTGCCGGTAACAGAAGACACACGAACATAAGAATTGTTGGTATATACAATTGTATACTCTGAGTGACACTCCGAGCGGTATGCGGCTATTTTAAAATTGATAGCTGTGATAAGGATAGCCGAGTTGGATTTTGGGGCACAGCTCCCTACAGACATAAAGGCATGATGAGGAATTTAAGACGAGATGAGCTGTGAAGCCTGAGACAGGATAAAAGCTGTATGATTCAATGCTGAAGGGGGTTAGAGCGTCACAGGTCAGAGGTTTCATGCTCGGGGGTGGAAGGGGTATGAGGACAATGATGGATGGAGAATGGGAGGTTCTTAAGGAAAAGGTAAGCGATAGGGCCAAGATTTTAAAAGATAAGTTATAGGAAGGGGTTCTGACATGACTGCAGGTTGGTTTACTTGAATTTGCAATGCTGATACGGTTGTATGCTTTGGTTAGAGAGAGGTTTAAGGATTGGGGGGCTGTTGGAAAACATGATGTATTACTAAAATGGGAAATGCTTAGTTGTAATGGCCGATGCCAAGGTTTTTTAAGCAAAAATCTGTTCTAGTAAAGTTGCCTTCTGCACTTAAGCACAATGGTCTGTGGTAATTGTGCGCATTCTGGCCGAAGTAACAATGGGAGCAACGAGACGGGGAAGTGGGGAGGAGAATAGAGTGGGGAGAGACTGGAGTAGGGAGAGACTAAAGTGGGAGGCGCCATAGAGCAAAGAGATGGTTGGAGGGGAGAGACAATGGGGGAAAAACAGGGAGAAAGGATGTAGGAAGAGAGACCGAGAATTTACATCCGGCAGAAAACAAGAGGAGGAAAGGATGGGAGAGCAGGACCTTCAAAAGGTAGCAGGAGAGTGAGAGGCCACCAGGAGTAGAAAGTAGCAGATAAACAGGTAGTGGTGTAAAGGAGTAACTGATTTGCTACCAGAACACGAAAAAATGCAAAAAGAAAGAGTTCCATAAATCATCAGTGGAAGGGTGCAACTGATCTGATCAAAATTGCTCCTCTGGGTGGAACCAACACCAGTGGCGTAGTGGAACTTCAGGGGGCCATCTGCAAGGTACATCAAGAGCTCACAGGCCAGAGTACTGTGCTGAGGGGGCCCCCTGGAGCTTTGGGGCCCCCCGCACTGCGGGTGCTGCGGGGGCCTATGTTATGCCATTGACCAACACAAGAATAGGGAGGAAAGCAATTGAATCAAGTGCGGGGAGTTGAAGCAGACAAGCAAGCAATAGAATCATGAGCAAGGTGCAGATTCAAAGCCCACTCAATGTATCTGTTAGAGCACTGGTTACAGTGCCTGAAAAGAGAAAAAAGCTACTTGCATTGAGGACGCCAAAAATAAGTGGTCGAGGAAGAGCATATTTGGGCTAAGTTACCAGCTAGGAGGCGAGCCAGTAGAGAGCCACACCTGAACTGTGAGAACAACAGGATTCACTTAGAAGTTGTGGTGCCAGAATATGGTTGTAAGAATAGTGTCTGATATAGATTTTGTATACTAAATGTAATTTACAAAAAATACCCCCCTTGGAGTTAATGCATACGCAATGGGATGACATCACCCTAAACAATACAGGACACATTTATGGCAGATATTTCTGCATGCGATATTCTGGCATACAACCTACTTAGCAAACAGTGATTGTATAATAAAAACAACAAAGAAATGATTATTAAACAAAAGGCTCCCTTGAAAAGTGGATATTTTATGCACCACTCCTATTGGACCAAAATGTATAACAAGTTTCAGATTGCAAAATGGGGCTAATGCTGCATGGTCTGAATCAGGCTGAGTCTTTTCAAAGTTGGCTGTTGGGATTTGCGAAGCCCTCGGCTGCTGTGCTGATTCCCACCAGAGGAAGAAGACACCAAAGCAAAGCAGCACTGGGATGCAGAGCGAGTTCACTGTAGGCCAATCTCTGTATCGCTTGCAATTCACCCACTCCACATGCGTTGGGCGTTCGTGGCCACTCCACACAAACAATAGTTGCCATTCAGGCGGGCATTCAGAGAACTAAACAAAAACGTCACCTGAACTTGAAATGACAAGCATTGGCATAGCCAATAGGTCTCGCCTTTGGGGCCTTATAAGTATTTAGTCATGCAGCACAATATCCTTGGTGCAACAACACCAACTGTTGCATGGCTAAACACTTATAGAATCTGACTTGCAAACTTTTACAAAGTGGGTTCAAATAGTAGCAAAATTGAAAAGAATCATAAGCCAGACTGGTCTAGGAACCAGTTGCTAGGCTATGACAACGCTAGGACCAGCTAACAAATGGGGACTGCACATGGGAAACGTGACATCACTCCAGATTTCTCTGGTCAAATCCCATGATCGGTCCATGTACTTGCGATCAGACTGTGACATCTGTACAAAAACCTGAGCCCAGACTGTGACGTACCAACAACCCCCAGATGTCAGACTGACCTCAATCCAGGGTCCAGAAATCAGATTGCCACATCACAACCTGCAGTCCGAAAGCGACATTCCTCCAGAGACCCTACCGCAGTCAAATTGTCACATCACTGCACCAGACATCTCAGCAGGAGTCAGCCATGGCCTGGACTGAATCACAGTTCTAGACATTCACAACTCACTCACTTCTCCCGGAGCGGTGAAGGTTCTCATGGCAGCACTGGGTGAATCAATTTCCTCCACTGGCACAGCGCCGGACACATAGACTGCCAACCTGTTCTAAAACTTGGCACTGGGTGATCTCTGCGGGCATGAAATAACGTGCGCGTGCACGCACACAGGCGTCTACTTAAGGGGATGTGCATTCCTTTCGACCCCTCGCTGTCCAATGTATATCCCGTAGTGTACTGCCTGCGTGCCCGGATCGTGCACATCAATTAGCTGCGTGACCGTGTTATTATTTTAGGAAATTTACAAAGCACAAAATAAGAAAAGTCGCAGGTACGGATCAGCAGGCGTGTACGGAACAAAAACAACAAGAGGCGCAGCGAACGCCCTATTTAAATTTAGATGGCGGCTCACGTAAAGCCTGAAGGAACAAGCGCGCAAACCTGTGAAAGCGTAAATAACAAGCGCGCGAACGCGCTAATGAAAAACATGGTGCAATTTAGATGGCGGCTCACATGAAAGCTGAAGGAACAAGCCCGCGAGCGGTGCGCGCGCTTGCGAGCTGACCACAGGCTCGTGCACCATGGCCTATTGCTTGCGATTATCTGCACGGCCGCCATGTGTTTCCAATTATCACGCCCGCGTCTGGGCACGATAATTGGATCAGATGCCGGCCGCACAGAAAAGGCCATGACGCACAAGCGTCTGGTCAGCTTTTTGAAACCCCTACATAAAGTGTTCGCCAGTGCAGCGCTTGCGCGCTACTCTAGGCTCGACCTAAAAAATGAAACATATCTGTCGGGCTTTGTGTATGACTCGGCTGTCGGCTCTTTCTGCAAGGGGAGTGCAAGAAATTTGAAACTAGTGTCTATCAGACAGTTTCTTGTGGCTAAAGATCAGTTCTATGATGTGCATAATTGTATGGGTTGTGGTTTATAGTTCGAGTCAACGACCAGTTAGTGCAATGACATTTCATTTCTAGGTACAGCTTTGGACATATTTATGCTCTGTTAAAGGATTGAGGTCGAACATGGTCATTCTTAAGAGCCGAAGGAGGGATGTCTCTCTGGTAAATACAGGATCACCCTCATACAGGGACCGGTCCAAAAAGACCTTTATTAATCAGTAAGCATTGTCTATTCCTGGTAATTCAGGAGTAAGTAACACATAGGTTACTAGTAAGACATAGTTACTCATAGAAAAGTGTAGTTATGGCAAGCCACTAATAAGAATTTTGGCAATAAAAAGTAAAATTCGATGTAAATAGGATCATCAGTAAGTAATTAATTAATCATAACAAGCTACAGCAAATATAAATCCCACCTTTACCTTAGAATATGTCATTATAAGCACATCAATTAGCAATGCAAATATCCAGCTTTTATTTTACACTTCCTGGCCTTGAACTTGCTAAATAGTTTGCTGCTGGGTGAGAATGTGGGAACATGCATTCAGTGTAATTCGGTTCAGTTTATTTGGTAGCACTAACAAAGTGGTGTGCACAGTTTGGTTTAAATTACCATACTCATGTTTTAAGTTAGTTTTCTTGCAGTAAAAAGAAGGTATTTGATATTTGAATACGTTGAATTTCCCTTATATATCAAATATATGTATCCCTATGCGGTCTTGAATGTTAAGTAAATAGATGAAGCATCAGATATGCTACAAAGAATATGTTTTTAGTTTAAAGGAAAAAAAACAGTCCGGACTTTTCATCTGGCTCGCACGGTACCCTACACTGCTAACATAACAAAGCACAGAGGGCGATATGCAGGGCTCTGCACTCTTTCTGATAACAAATTGATAAATGATGTTGATTAAAATGTGCTTCAAGTAACAAGTGATGAATGTGTGAAATTACCAGACACACTGGTACAGAACATCGTACACTTTAATGCGTAAATGAATGTTGAAATAATCTTCAAACTAACAAAGAAGATCACATTTCGACAGCAAAATAAATCTAATTCGGAAATGACCTTTTTGCTCTGCAAAGCGAAACAGGAATACATTTAATGAAAATGCGAGATTTACATTCAGTAGCTTTTCAGTGTGCAATGGCATTACTCTCTTGTGCAGGGCATGGCACGGGCACTGCCCCTTCAGTCCTTCTTTTGCGAAGCTCCGGTCACTGGTTTTAAAATGGCGTCCATCCATCTGTCAACAAAGCCACACAAAAGGACTAATGTGAGATGAATTGAGACCCAGGCATGATGCTTCATCTTAAAGAGTTCCGTTGTACCTTCTCTGCAAACTTTATCGTCCTAATTTGCCCTGTGCATCTCCCATTCAGAACCAGAGACGTTCAGGGAGGTGTAAACAGCTCTGACTTGAAAACTGAGAGGATAAATGTATTCTTCACAGTTCAATGTACGCAGCTCTGCTAAATATTGAAAAATGCAACGAATCAACTAAGCCCAAGGTCGAGAGGTGTAACCTTTGTTTTCATAGGCCTGTGGCAGGATTTTTAATCAGGGGTTTAGATTCGTTTAATTGTGAATAACACAATTAGGCATGATCAGCTAATTGCAATTACCGGTGTTGGAAGCTCAATCTTCATAAGTAGTGACCCATTCAGTGTTATCTTTCTACTGTGCCTGCTTGATGCATTGTGTACGTGTTCTTGGCAGCCCCTCTGGAAGAAATAAAAGGTCCTCGTGTATCCACTACTCAGTTGCAATTGCTGCAGGATTCCCATCTGAATATTTTCAGTTTGACCTCTTACTAAAATTCCTCAGGAATCGGTCTATGTGTCTACTAATGGCAAAACATCAAATGTAACCACATATATTGTTTTACAAAACAAGAAATTCAAAATAAGTGTCTACAATGTTTCATGAACGTTAACATATCAAGGCACAACTATGGTAGAAGTATATATCTGTATGTTATCAGCTAGTATCAGATTACAGTCTCAACAACTACAGTACATTAATAGCTTGTACCACTGTGAAAGACAATCTACTCCACTGTATAAAAGAACATAGGCACGTCTGTTATCGTACATCGCAAATAGAAAAAATTCTCTAACAAAAAACCTTTGTGCACCATTGTGTTGTGTCACAGCATGGAAGTTATGTTCCAAAACATTTCTAAAAACTACGAAAGGACGTGAACATTTTAAACAGTGATAGGAAGCTCACAAATTCCCATTAAATTCAGTTTTGTTTGTCCTGAAAATTAACACAAGGCAATAGGGTCGCATTGCGTAGTTGGAGACTCAGCGGGTGCCAAGACGTCTTCATTGGATCGTGAGGTCACATTTCCAGAAGCCTGTAGGTGGGAGGGATAGTCAGTTTCATTTGTGTCTGTGAGCACAGACACTAAAGGGGGATCAGGCAAACTTAAGGTGTCTTCCAAAGATGCAGGTATGTTTTCTATGGTCATGCCCATCTCTTTGCTGTGCTCCGAAGGAGACTTCCGTTTAATCCGCCTATAGCTTTTGTCTTTGTTTTCCATACCTTGCTCGCTTTTATGGAACCTCCCAAAGAACCATATGAAAAATCCGAATAACACAAAGGCTAAAAGACTGGGAATAAATGCCAGGCACTTCACATCAAGGCTGGCACCGGTGTATCTACTGTGTAAGAACATATCACCATCAGCGTAGCTTCGATTAGTGCGCGGGTCAATCATAGTGGACCTCCATTGCCAGGATAAGGTGGTTTGGTTCAGGTATTTCAGGATATTGGTATCTTCTACCGTGAAGATCTTTTCCCCGGGTCCTGTGTACTGACCATATGCCGGAGGATTGTAAAAGATTTGGTTCTTCCACATGTTTAGATCGAGGATCAAAACGAGACAGATCACCCCATAGTTAAACCATTTCCCTGTATAAAAATACATAATTGTAACATTAGGTTAAGATATAAGAGAATCAACTAAAACAGAATTATTGTGTTAAAATGCAAACAGTACATCCATAAGCTATGTATAGCCATTATATTAAGATTTTCTAAATATGAAAACAAGATAAAACTCAAATAAACTTTTTAATGTTTTATACAAGCACATAAAACATGTAACTCTAACATCATTTTTTACAGGAGGAAAATAACATTTTATAGGAATTTAATTGGTGACCAGATGATAAAACAGTAAAGATCTAGTGCATATGAGGTGAAATTTTCAAAACATCAGCATATCTAGATATTAAAAGTCTATTAGCCCCTGTGACCTACCTTACATACTATGGTTTTTGTCAAATCTAAATCTATACTGGAAAGCCACATGGGATATACTGGCCCGCTCTTATGAATACGCTCTAACGGACTAGGCTTATTGCATGACATTTTTGGCAGACCAGACCTTTCCTCACACCATAAAAACTGGATATTAGTTGCCATCATGCACAGACAAGTTATGCATACTCAAGCGTTGGGGCTCACCCAGCCACCCAACACAGAGGGAATGGCTGACTGAAATGTACAGAATGACTTCCTATGAACAAAGTATCTAGAGACTATGGGAACAGATGGCTGTAGTCCTCAACATGTGAACCTGTTAATAGAAAATATCACACTGGGTGCTGATTTCAATTCCCCCTCCCCTGCCACACTTTTCTGTGTTATAACATTTTACCACTCATTAATAATCTGAGGCACTACTTGGAGCCATTTGCAATGCTGAAGATGAGAAGATATTCTCAGTGACTAGATGTTGTAGATGTTTTGTTTTCCTTTCCCTATTTGTATCCTTTAGATTGCTTTTCATTTACTTCATTTGCATTTGTAAATGCCAAGATGTCAAGGCTATGGACACAACAGTACATGTGCTTCACTGGGTTGTACATGCTATTGTGATGTGTTATCATTCAAAACAGAGAAAAGCCTTAATAAAGAATTGATGCAAAAATCTATTAGTCCTTATCCCCAGATCAGATTTTCTTCAGCAACACCCTTCTATTAATTAAAAAAACAATGTTTCTTATATGAATGTCCATGAACATATGCTATCAATCAATCAAAGTAAGCTTTGTTCGATTTCTTCAATAGAAGTCATAAAAGCAAATACAGGAATAAAACAGATACTATTTACATAGCTAAAATCATGTACAGAATGATTAAATCTACACAGGTTATTTAATAATTAAAACTTCAGCAACAACTAATAAAAAGTTCATCATAAAATCCTATCTTGTTTACATCACCAGCTGATCACACTATAATGGTTTTTCTACATCTAATTAAATCCTTTAAAAAGATTACCACAGCCTGCCTAGTATACTCATGATCTAAAAGCTGGAGAGATAAAAAAGTTGGACGACATTGTCTGAGACCAGGAAGCTTTAAAATCGGTATAATCCACAACTTTCTCTGAACTTCATAGAATTTACAGAAAAGCACTGCATGAATTGTTGTTTGTGTGACATTCCATCACATGGGCATTTACAGAGCGTGCATTTCCTCCGTTGCTTTTCTGCTCTATTCTTCATGGTGACTGGGGTTTGCTGCCGGAGCCTGATTCCGCCGGGCTGAAGGGATACTCTGCGCCGGCGTTCAATGGGGTGAGGTGCTTGCTTTCTGCCTACTGCGTGCTGGGCGTTTTCTTTTCTTTTTCTTTTTTTTTTCTGCCGGTTCTTGCGTGCCCTCAAGGGGGGGGGGGCTCCCTGCTGCTGCGGGAGTCTCGGGGGCGGCGTGGTATTGTGTGGCAGCCTGGCCTGGGGGGTGTGTGGGCCAGCCCTGTGCTTCGTCGGGGGTCGGCTGCTCCAAGCCTCTAGCAGTGTTGCCGTCGAGAGATGGGCAGCGGCAAGGATCTCCATCTGGGGCACTCCGGGCAGAATCAGTTGCTGCTGAGTGCCCCGATTGACTGACTTGACAATAGATGGAGCTGAGGGGGGCGATTCTTGTGTTATAGGAGTGTTAGAACCCCTGACTGTATAAATTTTCGAGTGGCATTAATTCTTTTAAAACTATTGGCACCATTAAATCACATCTGCTAACCACTCCAACAGTCTCTCCCTCTATTTCTCACATGAGCCCTATGTAGTGGCCTGGGTGAAGGGCACTAGGACCCTGCACCGGACCACCAGGCAGGAAGGGCACTGGACACCAGTTCCGGTCAAGGGTGGGGCGGACACACTACAGGACGAGGGGAACGAGGCAGGACGTGGATGTGGGCACGGGCGATAACACTTGCAATAAAGGAAACAACTGCACCCTTACCTGCCTCCTGCGTGATCCTTTGGATGGGGGCAAGCACCGAGATCACGACAACTGGCGACAGAGTGGTGGGATTTTCAAGGTGCCGCCAAACGTGTGCACCGAGGTCCCGTGGCCCCTCGCAAAGAAAGAACGGAGCCAGGAGCCCACCCTGGTCCGCCTGCTGCCGGAAGAAGCAGTGGAAAGGAAACTGCGACGTCCGGAGCCCACCCGGTCGCGGGAAGAACCGGAGCCTGGAGCACACCCTGGTCCGAGTGCTGCAGGACGAGAGGAGCGGGAGCCCGCCAAGCGGAGAAGCGGTAAGAGGCACCCCCATCCGCCTGCAAGCAAGCGGTTCCGAGGAGCCTTGTGCGCCCTGCAGCGGTGCCCCCGACTGTGTCCCCGCCGCCTGCCGCCCGATGCTGAATGACGAGCCGGTTCGCGCGTAGAATTTAACGAAATCTCGCATGAACACAGCCGCCATCTTAGGGCCAGGCGGGAGCACCAATAAGGGCGCAGAACGACCCGGCGGCCATTTTGAGAGGTCAGGCGAAGAGATCTCGGTCTCGCGAGAGCCGGCGGCCATCTTGGGGTCAGGCAAAAGGACCCAATAGAGGACAAGGAAGGCCGGGAGGTCATTTTGAAGTCAGGCGAAGTAAGAAAAAGTGAATATAAGGGCAAATAAAAGGCCAGGAGGCCAAATAAAAGGTGAATAAAGGCGGGGAGGCCAGTGGAAAAGTGGAAAAAGGGTGATTAAAGGCTGGGAGGCCAGATTGCATACTAAAGGGAGCAACAAAGGAAAACAAAGAGAAAATTGAAAGAAGACGCATACGCAAATTGTGACATCATCATCAAGTGAAAAAAAAAAGGAAAGGAAAAGGAAACAAACACAATGGTTGAAACAGACGAACTTCCCAAAAAGAATCCGCAAGCAATCTTCCGAAGACCACTGCCGTTCAGCCTATCAGAACCACAAGCTGGTATCAGGTGGGAAAGGTGGATCAGGCAATTCGAGCGCTACATGCGCGCCACGTACCTCGTAGATAGCAAACAACTTGACCTCTTTCTGAATCTCGCAGGGGATGAAGTGGAGGATCTGCTCATAACCTTTCCCAGTGAATAAACAGCGACGTACAAAGGTGTGATAAAGTGCCTCACTGAGAAGTTTGACCCGCATCGGAACATTGACTTTGAGAGATACACCTTCAACACAGCGTGTCAGCAAACAGAAGAGTCCCTTGACGACTTCGCAACACGACTGCGGAAGTTGGTCACATACTGTGAATTTGACAAATTCGACAACGAGCAGGCGATACGACTACGCATCATCGAAGGCTGTCAGTCGGTGGAGTTCCGGGCACGTGTCCTAAAAGAACCAATGACCTTGGAGAAGATACTGACCATGGCGCGCACGGAAGCAAGAGCAACGACGCATGCCAAAGAGATAGAGCTGGGGAAAGGAAAACGAGTGGAACAAGCGAATCGCATTGCAGAAAACGGCAAGAAGAAAGGACACCAGGCACCCCCACCAACAAAAAAGAATGGACAGACGTGCTACCGATGCGGACTGGAGTTTCCGCACATGGGTGCATGCCCGGCAATGGGCCAGAGGTGCAGGAAGTGCAACAGAGACAATCACTTCGCAAGCGCCTGTATGAGCAGACAGGGTAGAAGCGAGTGGGGGAGAGCAGCAAACCCAAGGATGACCAACAGCCGATATATCAGGCACATGGAAACAGCGAGTCGCAGCTCCTCTGATGAGTCGGAGGAAGCCGTAGCACCTGTGGGTGTGGCCCGACTCTATCTAATGTCAGACGTCCCCAAAGAGGACAGGAGGCCAGAGTACATTCATCTCGTGGAGAAGCACCACATCAAGAAGACTGCAACAGTAGACATTGTAATAGGGCAACATACCACAGAGTTTGTGCTTGACAGTGGGGCCACATGCAACATTATGTGCATGTCGGAGTATGAGAAAATGAAAGTGAAACCGCCGCTCTCACCTTCTACTGTGGATGTGTTCATGTGGGGCTCTCAGAGACCAGTAGTGAACATGAGTTCACAGAGACTTTGACATACAAAGACACGTCATGCCAAGAAGAGATTCATGTGCTGAAAGGTGATGTCCCAGCACCATGCCTGCTAAGCAACGTTACGGCGCAGGTGATGGGCCTACTGGCGATGACATATCACATGTCGGATAAAGGGAACATTCTACAGGAACATCCGGCCCTGCTGCACGGCCTAGGAAAACTGAAAGGGAAACAAGTGACGCTGCACATCAATGAGGCGATCAAGCCAGTAGCTCAACATCATCGACGGGTGCCCATACACCTACAACCACAAGTGGAAGAGGAAATTAAAAGTTTGCTGGCCCAGGACATTATTGAGCCCGCAGAAGGGCCGACGCCATGGGTGTCTCCCATAGTGGCGGTTCCAAAGAAAAACACGTCCAAGATCCGCATTTGTGTGGACATGAGGATACCGAACACAGCCATTGAGCGAGAACGCCACCCAGGACCACATCTAAACGAAATGATCAGCTGTCTCACTGGGGCCTGCCGATTCTCGAATTTAGACCTGTGCAAGGGGTACCACCAACTAGAGCTGGACCAACAGTCGAGATACATCACCACATTCTCGACACACATGGGCCTATTCCGCTACAAGCGACTGAGCTTTGGCGTTTCATCGGCTGCTGAGATCTTTCAAGAGACCATAAGACAGGTGATAAGGCCGGTAAAGAACAGTTTGAACTATAGTGATGACATCCTGGTATTTGGGCGATCAGATGAGGAACATGACAGGGCTCTGGATCAAGTGTGCCTGCAGCTGGAACAAGCGCGCCTAACATTGAATGCAGACAAGTGCGAGCTGGGAAGAAGCGAATTGGTATTCTTCGGACACATTTTCTCCAAGCAAGGAATGAGGCCTGATCCCAGCAAAGTAGAGACATTGAGAAATGCGAATACTCCGACAGATGTAGCGGAGGTACGGTCATTTCTGGGGCTGGCCAGCTACTGTGCTCGCTACATCAAGGACTTTGCCACTGTGAGCACACCGCTCCGAGAGCTGACAAAGCAAGGGCAGAAGTTCCTCTGGTCACAGGAATGTGGTCGGGCGTTTGAAGCTATCAGAACAGCTGTGATGAGGGTGGAGCATCTTGCCTATTTTGACCCTTCGATGTGCACGGAGTTGACAGTGGACGCCAGCCCAGTGGGTCTGGGAGCCATACTGGCACAGCACCTGCCGGGAAGAGACTCCCCAAGAAAGGTCATCGCGTATGCAAGCAAGAGTTTGTCTGACATTGAGAAGGCGTACTCCCAACCAGAAAAAGAAAGCCTAGAAGTGGTGTGGGCGTGTGAACACTATCACATGTTCATATATGGGAAGCCGTTTACCATAATAACAGATCATCAGGCTCTGGTGACGATATATGGAAATCCGTCGGCAAAAATGCCGCCTCGCATTGAGCGCTGGGGCATACGGTTGATGGACTATGACTTCAAAATTGTGCACAAGCCAGGGAAGGAACATAACCCGGCCGACTACATGTCGAGACACCCGTTGCCGCAGGGACCGGAGTCCACATCGATGGCTGAGGAATATCTCAATTTTGTACTCAAGCAAAAAACTCCGGCGCCAATAACTATAGAGGAGCTAGAGAAGGAGACAGCGAAAGACGTCACCATGCAGCTGGCCAAAGAGACGACAAGGATGCAAAGATGGAGACACGTCAACAACAACTGCACCTGGGAAACCGGAGTGAACAAGGAGGAAATGCTGGCGCTAAAGAAGATACATGAAGAACTGTCGGAGACGGTAACAGGTGTAATGATGCGAGGAACAAGGATAGTGATACCAAGGTCACTAAGGCGACAGACTGTCAATGTGGCCCACGAGTCACACCGCGGTATGGTGGCCACGAAGAAGATGCTACGGGAGAAAGTATGGTTCCCTGGCCTGGACAAAATGGTAGAGGACACCATTATGACGTGTCACATATGCCAAACGACAGGACAGCCAGCCAAACCCGAACCGCTACAAATGTCCGAACTCCCAAGGGCGGTGTGGACAACGTTGGCCGCCGACTTCTTTGGGCCACTGGACACGGGCAACTACCTGCTCGTGATCATTGACGAGTACTCACGATTCCCCATCGTGAGACATGTATCCTCAACGTCAGCAGCAGCGACGCTACCAATCATGGACGACATATTCGCGGCCTGGGGAGCCCCAGAAACCTTAAAGACAGACAATGGTCCTCCATTTTCAGGAGAAGAATTTAGAAAGTTCATGTCCTACCTGGGAATTCATCACAGGAAGGTAACACCGCTGTGGCCGCAAGCAAATGGCATGGTGGAACGATTCATGGGGAACATCAAGAAAGCGGTCCAACGAGCCAAGCTGGCGCAAATCTCCACCGGACAGGCTCTGTGTCAGGTCCTACGAGACTACAGAAACACCCCTCACAGCTCCACGGGTAGGTGCCCCGCTGAAGTGGTATTGGGGAGGACAAGCAAGACCAGGCTACTGCAGATAGAGGCGATGGCGTCACCAGATCACAGCAACATCGCAGCCAAAGACAAGGAAGCAAAAGAGAAAATGAAAGCTTATGCAGATGCACGGCCTCATGCCACCCCGTCCCACCTCAAAGAAGGAGACAAGGTGGTAGTGCGTCAGCGACAGCAAAGAAAGTCTGACAGCCTGTTCGCAAAGGAACCGCTGACGATCACTAATGTGAAGGGGCCAATGATAACGGCTGCGTCAGAACATCACCGAATAACAAGAAACAGTTCTCATTTCAAAGGACTGAAGACAGTGAACGAAGATGGCCGAGACACTGCAACTGAAAGAGATGGAATGATGGATCACAGCGGGCAGAGGACGGACACTGGTGGAGAGCCGGCAGAAGAATTGCAGGAAGAAACTTGTCCAAAAAGAACGAGCAGAAGGCCGAAGAGACTAATTGAAGAAATGCAGTAATGGGGATGCCCATGTGTCATTTTATTAGGAACTATGTTCTTTCTCTATATCTATTCCACTTCATTCTTTTCTTTATTTTCACTATCTTTTATGACACCCGGGGGAGATGTAGTGGCCTGGGTGAAGGGCACTAGGACCCTGCACCGGACCACCAGGCAGGAAGGGAACTGGACACCAGTTCCGGTCAAGGGTAGGACGGACACACTACAGGACGAGGGGAACGAGGCAGGACGTGCATGTGGGCACGGGCGATAACACTTGCAATAAAGGAAACAACTGCACCCTTACCTGCCTCCTGCGTGATCCTTTGGGTGGGGGCAAGCACCGAGATCACGACACCCTAGACGTCCTAAAGGAGCGCTTAGCAGCGATCTGCCTTTATCACAACAGACCCCTCGGAAGAGAGGGGCAGGCAAAGGTAAACAAGAGAGTTTGGGGGTCTCTCGCGGCCCATCCATAAAAAATACTGTACTGGATATTAACACTGACACTGACACTACGGGCCCTCCAACGCAGATCACGGGTTTAGGCAGCTTAGCAGATGTGAAGGGGGGAGGCCCCTAGCAGATATGCCCTAAGAAATAAAATTTTTGGGTCCTCAAAATCCGTAGGCAGCTCCATCGCTGCTCCTCCGGCTCCTGGTCTTGGCAGTGTTGTTTCAAAAAAATCTGGCAGGAAGGCAGGGGGCAAGACTTCTCTTAACCCTGAATTACCCCAATTATCTTGTACAACTCTTTCAACACGGCAGCGAAAGGAACTGGTCCAAGTGAGAATAACCCCGTCTCTTAGATCGTATTTTAAGGTGCACCCCAAAGTGCAGCAAGTTCAGCAAGCAAGTGCACCTTGGTTAGAGATGGCGGAGTCTTCTTATCAAGCTGTGAGCCCCCCTGAAAAAACGTCGGAAGCTACAATGGATCCCATATGTGATAATGTCTGAGTTGCGCAGGCGGCTTACCTGAACCTTCCAACTTCAAATTGGTATCGGGTCTTGGGGGACTGTGACAGCAACCCCCTAATTTCTCTGAGGAGACCCCTCAGGCCCCTATGCGATCGACTCTTGATACCCCTCTGGAATCTAACAGTTCTAATCAATCTGATCTGATGAAGATGTTAGAAGGACTTTCCTCGGAGATTAGGAATAAGTTTGCCATTTCAGAAAAGAACCAGGCAAAAATCCAAGACACATGTGAAGCGCTAGAGGTAAAAAATTCCGAAATCACGGAGAGGATCTGTCTGATGGAAGCCTCCGTTGAGGCCCTGAATAGGGAAGTAGAGTCAAACCGTGCTGAGATCCAAACACTAAAAAGTGGCAAAAAATCTATTTTGGACAAAATTGAATCTCTTGAGAACAACAGCAGGCGAAACAACATTAAAGTTCTTAATGTCCCAGAGGGTTTGGAGGGTGATAACATTAAAAGCTTTTTTATAGGCCTGTTAAAAGAGTATATCCCGGCCATTGACTCCTTGGATCTTGAAGCTGACATCTAGAGAATCCACAGAGACCCCTTTTCAAAAAACCCAAATAGGAAAACACCTAGGAGAATTCTAGTTAATTTTAAAACCTTCCAATTGAAGGAGCGCGTTCTATCCGATGTACTCAAAGCCGGCTCCTTCACCAAGGGAAATTGGTCGTCCGGATAAGATCAGACCTTTCCAGAATCACGCAGGATAGACAATGGGAATTAGGGAAGTTCATCCCAGTATTAAGATCCTTAGGTGCAACAGCTCAACTGAGGTTCCCCGCTCTCCTGAAAGTAATGTGGAAGAATAAAATGTTTAACTTTAGAGATCCCTAAGAGGTAGGGGTCTTTATAGACCAAATCAAGGCTCAGGGATAATTTGACGCTTTGCTGTAGTATTCAAGTATTTCCGGAGGGGGGGGGGTGGGGTGAGCTCGACTGGGCGGTTGATCATCATGCCCAGGGTATTTTCAGGGAGGGTTCCCTTGGGAGGGGGTGGGGCACAGTTGGAGAAAGTTGATTTTGATTTTCACTAGGTGGGGAGCATACTAGGGAAAAAAGAAAAAAATTAAAAAGTCCTCATTGGCTTAATATACAGGATATTCTAAATAAAAATGGAGTGGTCCCTGAGCAACTAATTTTCTGGCTGTCTGTAACATTTGTAAAATCTGCAATGGTGGGTCAGTTAGAACCTTAATCCCTTCTTTAACATCAATTAAAATTTTAACGTGGAATGTTAATGGACTTAGGGTTTTGAGTAGACAGAGGAGAATCTTCCAATATCTGTGCCAATCGAAGTATGATATTATTATCCTTCAAGAAACTCATTTAACTCTTGATGAATGGGAGTCTATTTGAGCCAAGCAGAGATGGATTGAATTCTCTAGCCATACACCACAAACTTGTTATACTAAAGGAGTGGCTTTGATTATCAAGCACTCGGCTAAAGCCCTTTGGACTTATAAATAGCTTTCTCTGGTCCAACAAGGGGGTGAGGATTGCATGGAGGAAGTTGCGATGTGCAAAGTTAGAGGGGGGTATAGCTAGTCCTGACTTCCGTTTTTATTGTTATGCCTTTCAACTAAAGAATGTAAGGTCCCTCTTGTTCAACTCTTCTTGTTTCCCTCCCCTGCTTCTAGCAATGTCCAAAAATATTCAACAGGGCGGTGATGGCTTTTGTTTAAGTTTGGGCACCCAAAATACTTTAAAAAATCAAACTTAAGGTTTTAGGATCTGCTTGTGAAGTTTGGTATCATTCTAGGAAGATCCTGAAGATCCCATATTATAGTGCAGGGGCCCCTATTTGGAACTCCCCAGGCACTCCTGCCTGCCTAAAAGATAGTCTATCTTTATTGGAAGAAGGTATTTTGAATTGGGGTCACCTGCTTCAAGAGAATAAACTTCTTCCATGGGATGTACTTTACAATTTCACACATCAAAGACTTTCAAGATTTAAGTTTTATCAACTATCTAGCTGAGCTGCTAAGTTAGATAAAGAGGGAGAAGTAAATGAAGAACACAAACATATTCTACAAGGCCCCCTCTATCAACGTAAAGAGGTCTCCAAATGGTATTGGCTTTTGGTCAAGGGGGAGCCACCATTAGTACCCATGGAGGAGTCCTGGAGAAGAGACCTGCCTTCGACCAACGTAACATACCTATGGCAAGTATCGATGCGTACTTTATGGAATGTGGTTAAAGCCGCCCATCTTAAGAGAAATCATATGTTCATACTCCATAGGGCATATTGGACCCCGAAGAACCTTTCTAAATTGGGAGGTGAACAACGGAAGGTTTGTTTGAAGTGCGCCTCCGATGATGCGGATGACATGCACATGTTCTGGCAGTGTTTTCCTATCCAGGGCTTCTGGCAAAATATAGGTAAGACTGTCTCTGTGGTCTTGGGGCAAGAGATAAAGGTAAGCCTGATTTTGGTTATTTTTGGGGTCTTCCCAGAGAAGAGTAGCAGCTACAATCTGTCTAATTCAATGGTCTCCCTTCAATTTCTGTTAATCCTTCTTGCAAGGAGGGAAATTTGTTTAAAATGGATTTCCTCTCAACCCCCAGTAATATTAGACTGGGTTGCTTCGGTGAGACAGACTCATAGGTTGGATCTTGCTAGCTCCTCAAGAAAAAGAATTAGAATGTGGAGGAGTTGGGACGACTGGGTTAATAATTTTGATACAATAATATCCTGAAATGTCACAATACATATAAAGTCCAATGATTACGATATAAGTGAGATTTGAGGAAGAGGTTTCATCTTGTGGAGGTGGTTTGGCCTCCCTCCTCTGTATTTACCTCCCCAAGGATCTTGGCAGCCGGTTTTGTCGGATCCCCGGGTGTTTAAATAATCAGACGGCACCGTTATCTCCGTCCGGGGATCCAAGGATAAACCATTGGCTTGCTTAAAGACTTCTCACTTATTTATAAATTAGGAAGAAAAAAAAAAAAAAGATTGCCACAGCCCGCATAGTATATTCATGATCTAAAAGCTGGAGAGATAAAAAAGCTGGACGACATTGTCTGAGACCAGGAAGCTTTAAAATCGGTATAATCCACAACTTTCTCTGAACTTCATAGAATTTACAGAAAAGCACTACATGAATTGTTGTCTGTGTGACATTCCATCACATGGGCATTTACAGAGCGTGCTTGATCAATCACTTGTAACAGGAAAACTTATTAGACGATGGAAATTGTCAAATCCGAAGCGAGTTAAAGCAAATCTATCATGCATACACTCCATGATTCGTAAATAGGGCTGCATATCATAAGTGTTCAGTACCATTTCATTATTGCGTACAATCGTCTCATTTCCATGGAGAATCTATTTGACTCCAGTAGTGTCATGCAATCTCTTTTAAGGTCTTTTCTACTGACAAGTACTAAAGATTCTGGGTCTTCATAATATTCTGGGTGACCTAGGTCACTCATAAAGTGTTTAATGTATTTCACCCAAGGTATATTAAGCACCCATTGTAATTTAGTGCAATCCCTTATATTATCCCTGTTGAGGGTGGTTTTTTCCGAGGCCCAGATCTTATGCCATAGGAGGATTGGCTGCATTTTAATTAGGTCTGCTATATAAGGTAACCCCAACTCCACGTGGCAAACATACGTGAACAACTTCCCGGAACAGCTAAAACAAATCTTAAAAACGCATTCTCTACTATTTGCAGGGGCTAGGAATCACAGTAGCCCCATAACCCTGCACCATATTAAGCAGTATTTACACATTTGGCCTTATATATATTTTTTAACTCTGCAGGCGATCTTTTGCCCAGCTTTCTTGAAAAATTAGCCAAGGCTGCCGTAGCTTTCATAAACAGTAGCTTTATAGATTTAATTGATTGAGACCATGAACCATTCTGATCAAACAAGATGCCTAGGTAGGGAAATGTCTTAGTAGCTTCGACCTTCTTGTTATCTATGAAAATCTCTCTACACTTTGAGCTCCCTTTTCCACATTTCATTATGAAGGTGTTCAATATGTTAATTTGCAGTCCCAAGTTGTGCATATATGTGGAAAAACATGTTAATACACGTTGTAGCCTCAACTGTGTGCGTTCCTTTGCTATCCTTTTGTGGTTATTTTAGTATTATATCTACTAGAGCATGGTGGGAGCAAGCAAGATATCAGCAATGCCTTTGACTGGACCTCTTCAGAGACAGTGGTAGATGTTCACATGAAATAAATCTGCAAATATTGCTGCTGTTGACCATAGAAAAACATATTTTCCTGAGACCCCAAAATATAAAATGATACTTGGTATCCTGAGGTTCATATAGTGTAAGAAACTGGGTTGTTGGTTGACTGGGGTGTGAGACCTGGTCAAGCTACAACCACAATTCTTGTCAGGGTGAGGCACAAGCCAACCCTAAATTAATATGACCTCATCCCTCTGGTAGCTTGGCACACAGGTGTCAGGTTTAACTTTGAAGAAATGTGTTAAATATGTATGCAACACTTCAAACAGTAATAAAGTGAAAAACACCATACAGAAAGGATCCCACAACAGGTTAGAAAAAAAGAGTAATTTTCAATAAATAAAACAAGCCCAAAATGACACAAATCTATCAGGAGACCGGAGATATGCAATAAAATGTTATTTAGTGCAATAGCTGCAAAAAGCACATAGCGCAGGCTGTGGATATCTGGTAGCGCCGGACTGGGACAAAGTCACTAGTTCAAGTCAACCGCGATGGAGCATGGGCCGGCTACAGGGACCCAGGTAGGCCTGATAAACAAAGTACCTTAAATCCTGGTTTGTAGAGCGTTGCGAGGATTGGTGTATAAGATGCGTCAAACAGCCGAAGAGATGTGTCGTTTCCAAGCTGCAGCGAGGCTGCAATGCAAGGTCCTGCAACATCGTTGAGGATCCCACCGATAAGGGCTTATGATGCGAAGTCCAGTGTCAACGATACATCGCACAGTCGAGACAATGCATCAGTTCTGAGGAGCTGCGAGGCTGGGATGCTCAGTCCAGGGTCATCGTCGTGGCTGCAATTGACTGAGGGATGCGAGGGGCTATCCCAAGGATGGGTCACACAGCTGCAGTTCTGAAGAAGCTGTCGAAGCAATGTGGGTCTTGAGAAAGTTCCAATCCATGCAGCAGCGGCGATGTGTTAGTTCTGCTCGAGGTTGCGCCATGCAGCAGAGGAGATGTGTCAGTGTCTACTGGATCCACAGAGGCTGGCAAAGCACCTTAAGTCCACTTCCAAGAGTCCAGGACTGGAGTGGCACCACTTGGCAGGGTAGACTAACAGATGGCAGAGTCAAGGTGCCAGTGCGTGTCTGTTGTGTCCCTGAGGTTTTAGATAAGGAGGCCAGCCAACTAGCACTAGGAGTCACTCAGGGGTTCTGGCTTCAAGAGATGCAGGGCCAGTCCTTCTCAACCAGGCAAGAGGGCAGCAGGTCAGAGTGGCATTCCTATCAGCAGCACATCAGTCATTCTTCCTGCCAGAGTATCCACAGGTCCAGAACTGCACTGAAGAGTTGTTGTCTGAGGCCCTATTTTTATACCCTGGTGCCCTCCTTCTGGAAGGTGGGAGAAGCTTCCAGACAGTGACTTTGAAGTACATAGTATTTCTCCCTTGCCCTGGCTCCAAGCTGGCTGCAGTGACAATGAGGAGGTGTTAGGCCCATTGTGTGCAAGCAGAGCACTCCCTATTCAGTTGCAAGTAGGGCAGTGTTCCGCTCTGCCCCCTCATCCTGCCAGCAGATTGTCCGTCCAGGCACACTTACTCCCTCTAGTGTGTGACTGCCTGGGAGGAAGTCACAAAGTCTAACTGTCGGTTGCATCCAACCATGTGAACCAAGACAAATTGCAGACACAAAAGGGCTAAGGGCAGAAAAATGGCAACTTTCTAAAAGTGGCATTTTCAAAATTGTAACAAAAAAACAGACTTTACCATTAAATTGGGTTTTTCATTACAATTCCAAACACACCAAACATGACATAGCCACCTGCTCCCAATTGGAAATGACAGCTTATTAAATATATTAAGGAATCCCCAATGTTAGCTTAAGGGAGGTGTAGGGCTCAAAGTAGTGAAAAACGAAATTAGGAGTTTTTCAATACCAGGATATGTAAAACTGAAACATACATGTCCAAACTCTTAATTACACAGCCCTATGGGCTACCTAGGGCCTACCTTAGGAGTGACTTATATGTAATATAAGGGGTGTTTATGGCTTGGCAACAGGGTTTTAATGCCAAGTCGACATGGCAGTTTAAAACTGCATTCAGGCTGCAGTGGCAGGCCTGGGCATGGTTTAAGGTGCTACTTTAGTGGATGGCACAATAAGTGTTGCAGGCCCACTGGTAGCATTTGATTTACAAGCCCTGGGTATATGGTATACCACTCTACAAGGGACTTAAGAGTGGATTAAATTTGCCAGTTGGGTATAAGTCAATTTAATTGTGTTTTAGGGGAGTGAGTACAAGCACCTTAACACTGTCCAGCACTGGTAAATTGTGCAGAGTCTTAAGGCCAACAAACATAAGTTCAGCAAAATGGAGGAGGAGAGGCAAAAAGTTTGGGAGAAGACCGCCCTAAGGCTGACAGTTCAAATACCCTTTTCACTTCCCAGCTGAAAGTGGGGAGAACTACCCAACCCCTTGGCAGTTCTATCCAGGTTTTTCTGCCTTAGTGAATAGATCAGCAGTGGTGTGGTCTGACCCAGGACGGTGTTCCACCATAAACTCTGTTCCCCGTAGAAAGATGGACCACCTCAACAATTTTGGATTCTCGCCCCTCATTTGCATGAGGCACTTTAGGGGCCTGCGGTCTGGCTGAACCCAGGAGTGAGACCCAAACAAGTATGGCCTCAGCTTCTTCAGTGCCCAGACCACAGAAAAGGCTTCGCTCTCAATAGCACTCTGCCTCTGTTCTCTGGGAAGTAGCCTCCTAGAGATGAATGCTACAGGTTGGTCTAGGCGCTTCACATTTAGCTGTGATAGAATTGACCCTATAACATGCTCTGTGGCTTCTGTTTGGATAATAAACTCCTAGGAAAAGTCAGGGGCCTTGAGCACCGGAGCTGTGCACATTGCCTGTTTAGGGAGTCAAAGGCTTTCTGACAGGCCTCTGCCCAGATCACCTTCTTGGGCTGCTTCTTGGAAGTCAGCTCAGTCAAAGGGGCAGCAATGGTGCCAAATACCTTGCCAAACATACTATAAGACTCAGTGAGACCTAGGAAGGCCCTCACCTCTGTCAGAGACTTTGGGGCTAATATATCAAACACAAGGAGATGATGGACGGAGTGCTGAAACTTTTCAGACACTCACCCCCAGTCACAGATCTGGGTTGAATCCATCATCATTCTTTAGCTCACTTCGCCACCTCATTTCAAACCTAGCTATATGCAAATTAGTCTTGACCCTGTGCCTCATGAGAACAGTCTACCCCGAACTACCAAGCCAGGTCTTCCCTGAACCGGAAACAAGCATTGTGGGACTGGTTTCGGGGTAACACCCCTCATCAGCCAGGCTAGCTTGAATCCAGTGGCAAAGTGAGCAAGGGACCCACGTCTGAGCATTCCCTGCCAACTTAGGGCGAACATAACAAACACAAGGAGATGATGGACGGAGTGCTGAAACTTTTCAGACACTCACCCCCAGTCACAGATCTGGGTTGAATCCATCATCATTCTTAGCCACCTCAGTTGAGACCCAGCTATATGCAAATCAGTCTTGACCCAGTGCCTCATGGGAACAGTCCAGCTCGAACTGCCAAGCCAGGTCTTCCCTGAACCGGAAACAAGCATCCTGGGACCAGTTTCAGGGTAACTCCCCTCATCAGCCAGGCTAGCTTGAATCCAGTGGCAAAGTGAGCAAGGGACCCACATCTGGGCATACCCTCCCAACTTAGGGCGAACATAGCAAACACAAGGAGATGACGGACGGAGTGCTGACATTTTTCAGACACTCACCCCCAGTCACAGATCTGGGTTGAATCCATCATCATTTTTTAGCTCACTTCGCCACCTCAGTTCAGACCCAGCTATATGCAAATCAGTCTTGACCCTGTGCCTCATGGGAACAGTCTAGCCTGAACTGCCAGGTCTTCCCTGAACCAGAAACAAGCATCCTGGGACCGGTTTCGGGGTGACACCCCTCATCAGCCAGGCTAGCTTGAATCCAGTGGCAAAGTGAGCAGGGGACCCACGTCTGGGCATACCCTGCCAACTTAGGGCGAACATAGCAAACATAGGAGACTTTGAGGATCCCAGGCCAGAATAGTCTCTATCTTGGCCTGGAGAGGCTGCACCTTACCCCCGCCCTATCTGGCACTTACTGGCCTTGATAGTCAGGCCTGTCTGTTGCAGGGCCTGAAGCACTTCCTGCAGGTGAAATAGGTGATCATGACAGGTGTTGCTGAAGACAGCTATGTCATCTAAATACGCAGCACTGAAGTCGTTCATTCCAGCTAAGACCCAGTTCACCAGTCTCTGGAAGGTGGCAGGGGAATTTTTCAGTCCAAAGGGCATCCGCTTAAAATGAAAGTGGCCTTCTGGGGTAGAGATGTCTGACCTCTGTTCAGTCCCCTAGCTCAGGGCAAACTGCCAGTACACTGAAGTCAAGCAAAAAGTGCTCAGGAACTTGGCAGCCCCTAACCTATCAATGAGCTCATCAGCTGGGGGGGTGGGGTGCGCATCATCACTGGTTAACAGTGGTAAAGTCCTAAAGCAAACAAAAATAAGTTCAGCAAAATTGATGACTAGAGGCAAAAAGTTCAGGGGGAGGCCATTCTAAGGACAGCAGGTCAAACATATCGGTCAAGAATATTCTTAGTATCCTCAATGTTCTTTAAAAGAGATAACCAGAGCAGACACATGTATTGTTTGATCAGAGCATCTTATGCAGAGTTAATGTTGACTTGTTGTAGCACTCTAGATATAGGGCACAAGAGTAACTACATTCCTAGTAATTTGTCTTTTCATCTACATGCTCTTCACTTAAGCACACTCCTCATCTTCATTATTTTGAACAAACATTATATTCTCATAACTGAAACGAATTTGAATCAACTGACTTGGATAGACCATTTTGGTTTTTCTCAATTCTTTCTATTTTTTGGAATTCTAACACTATTACCTAAATTGTTAATAATACAACAAATTGGCAATATAGTTTTGTTAAAACTATTAAATTGTATTTCTGGCCATTTGTCTTCCTGTAGTTAATTGTAATGGTAGTCTGTTGGATTTTTCCTTCCTGTATGGACTTTTTGTCACTATATTTTTGTATGTTTAGATAACATTCACTATAAAACCAAAGTAATGTTTTAACCTGGACATAGCAATCAATCAATCAATTTATCTGTCTATCAATCAATCAGTCTTTATTTGGTTATAGACTTTGTTAACCATAAAAGATACAAATGAAAAGCAACCACAATAAAAACAGTTACAATGAATTACATGTTACAAACCAGCAGGCAACTATCCCACAGTGCATAAAACGTTTTCATAAAGTAGCTGACTCAAACATTGATGTGTCCCATTGGTCTTATGTAACGTTTTCTATACACTGATTTATTCATGTATGATTCATTGTCTCTGTATTTGTGTGTGATGTAAAGTGCTACGACACCCTACACTGGTATGAGAGGCGCTATGAAAACAAATGAAAAACATTTGAGAAAGGGGCCATGGAGAGATTAAGGGCCTTGCTGGATGGTGATAGTGATGGAATCATTGAAGAGCCCCAACAAAGATTGTTGAATCCTGGTGAACTGTAAAGTAATAATCTGCAATGCTGTAAAAACTAATACAATTGAATATATAATGTAAAATGTTTTGTAGAATGCACTACTTTTGCCCACATTTTCTTGGGGAGAGAACCCCTCCAAATCTCCTTGTAATGGTTAGGCTCACTTGCTGCACTCACTATGCACCATACAGGGGCTCCCTGTCCAGCCCTGCTCAATAGCCCCATATGCCTGCACCATAAGTAAGCACAGGCAAACCTTTGTGTCTATAGATTTCCATAAGAGGCACAATTGTTTTGTTCCGTAAGTTTGATGTTAGGGAGAAGAGAGAGCCCAAAGCACTGCACAAACTTTGCTTTCTAACAAGCAAACAGGACCTGAGGTGCCATTTACATCGAAAGTAACCTCTAGGGGAATGAAGAGATCTGATCAATCACTTTGCCCTTGATGATAGAGAAATGAGTTTTCCAACGTCTTTGAAAACGAGCCATAATAGAGGTCTTTGTGTAATTGATCTCTAAACCCAACTCTTCCATAAACTACACAAATGAACCCAGAAGTTTCGTTAGACCATTTGGGGTTCTAGACATGATGACAGCATCATCCGCACCGCATACAGGAGAGCAGGCACAGACCTACAATTAACATTGGGCATATCCTGGCCGTTAGATAACAGGGAGGACTCCATCCCATTAATATATAAAAGGAATAAAAATTGGGCAAGAACACACATTTGGTGAACGCCGTGGCTCAGCCCAAAGGTGCTGGTACAAACCCCAGTGGTTCCATAGCGAACTATTACAGAAAGATCAAAATGCAAACAAGAAGTCCACAAAGTCCGGTTTCACACCCATGTTCCTCATAATATCCCACAATTTGGACTGATCACGCTATCAGATGAGCTCGTGAAATCCATGAAAGCCATATACAAAGGGCCACACATGGCCATTGTATATTTAGAGATAAGTAAATAAAGGTTCAAGCATTATTCTATTGTCCCAAGCCCCTCTCTGCTGATATAATATTGAGCTCAGAGGTCCATTGTAGGAGCCTCCTGAAAACTACTCTTCTAATGATCTTAACAGTAGAGTCTAGGAAGGATATAGGGCAATAACAACCTGGGGCCCTACAAGTGCCCTTTTTTAAATACAGGAACAATTATGGCAGATCCCCATGACCTGGGTGAGCCAACCTTTCAGCAGCGTTAATGGCATTAGCCAACAAGGGTCCACATAGCTCAATGTTTCTCTTAAAAGGATCCATCATGAACCCATCTGGGCCCGGTGCCTTGTTACTTGGGCTATGCTCAATAGCTGCTGTGACCTAAACTAAATCAAAAGTAAATTTGGGAGTGTATACAAGAAGATATTGTTCGCATACACTGATGCTGCCAGGGGGTAAGGAATATATGGATTAGAAATGGGCGACCCACTCCTCTTGAGAAATATTCTGAGCCAAATCCTGGACCGGCATTTGGGAAGCCCTGATGGAATTCACTGTTTTCCAAAAGGTAAAAGCATATATAGACTTGCATGAGACTACCAGGTTTTCCCAAGTCTCCATTGCACCTCATTGCTCTTCTTCATCAGAGCCATATAGGCATACCAATCATATTACAGGTATCTAACTGATATTTGAATTATGTGAAAAGAATACCCATTAATGGGTCCTCCTACTGTTGTTTAAACCTTTACATCATTTCTCAAAGTGGTTGCTCTGAAAAATATTGGTATAAGAATGATCCTTTTCTTAGTATTAAACTAATCATAATGCTTCTTGCACTTCAACATAGAGAAATCAAGTAACTAGGATCCATCAATTAATCACACCGTTAAACAAATGAGCATTTAAAAACTAATCAACAATAGCTATATATGAAATCAGTCTCTTGTCTTGAACAAGGCTTTGCTTTAGTAGAGTTTGACATATAATTATCAGGAAAGGAACAACCATCAAGACCTATCACTGGTTAATAATACATGTTTTGTGATACATCCATTAAGTAGGACAAAAAGTGAAATGTATTTTGCAAGGTGTCAATATTGAGGATACATTCTATGCATGATCATATTGTTTCCAACAGTCCAATAATCACTAGGTTTTAGAAATGAGCGAGTCTATCCACTGTAGAAAGACTCAGGGAGTAAATTTGGTAAGCAGTCCTCCACCAGGAAAGCGCATCCTGAGCATCCACTGAGTTGGTGGGCCGGAAAGCTGCCTGCCAGACTTTAAATGAAGCCATAAGAACTGATATCTTAAACTCTTTTATTGAGACTCCTATCTCATAATAATATTATTGACATGTCTGTTTAAAATGTTACCTGACAGTGATGCCCACAAAACAATTAATATTCACTAGTCTAGAAAAAACCCAGATGTAAAGGAAAATAATTTGTAAAACCATACAATGGATTCATCAAGTAATTTCAGCACCACTGGATGATATTGTTGTGTAATAATACTTCCTGAATCAGGCCGTTGTTTGTGCTCACATATGTGGTACCTCAAAAAGAAAAGATGAATTGTTACATCAATTGTATATGATGCAAAGGTAAGTTATAAATGTTATTTCTTTTACAAATAAGATGGCAATGCTTTAATGCAATAGACAACAAATTGTATCCAAATGTTGACACATGTTCGCAAGTATTGGAATTTTGCCATTAAATAAAATCTTAGTGAAAAGAGTTTGGCACAATTTAAAATGAATGCAACAATAGAATCTCTGGTGATCGCTGTAAGACAAGATGAGAATATTTTAGGTATAAACATAGAAACACAAGAATACAAAAGCTTATACTTCGTTGATGATATGTTGATATTACTATTACAACTCAATATAGCTATCCATGCTCTTTTGATCCCTGCTACAAGAGTCTATTTCTTCACTGTTTATTGAATGAACTGGCAAAAATTAGACATGATGTTGATTTTGAGAAACAAGGCTATGACAAATGGCCTCTAAAATGGGAATCAAAGGGTCTGAAATATTTCTGTATTGTGTTGACATAGAGGAGGCCCTAACAATTTACACTGAAAAAGCCAAGAACGTTATTGTCTAAATCTTCATCATGGACAAGAACTGAATGTGTTGTTTAGGCTACGTTTAAAGTCTTAGAAGTGTGCATTCTTCAAAAATACTGCATGGGCTAGGTTCACAAAAAATGTATTGAACTAGGCCCAATGATTTCAATTTAGTAAGGTTACAGTATTGCATGCCTTAAATCAGCAGAGAGACCATCAGTAACTCGGTGATGTCTGTGGTGTCCAGTTGGCTCGCCGATTTAAGGATGTTAAGCTGAAATAAAGCGGGGGTCCGGGGTAAGGTTTCAAGTGATGGTTGGTCTACTTTCAACATCATTTGCCTATAGGAGACCTGGGATGCCCAGCTATTCCCTCCTCTAGTGGGCATGCTGGAGGGGGTCTTGCAATGCTCATTAATATGGGCTTGAACTGTAAAATAGAGCTGGTCATGTCCAATTCATCCAACATCCTTGGTGTTCTTTTGACTTTCCCAAAAAGTACACAATTTTGGTTGCCGATTTCTATAATTTTGTCACATTCAGATATGAATCGGACCCTCGCTTAAGTTTAGAGTGTTTTTAGATGATTATTTTCATTCAGTGTGTAAGTTTACCATGATTATGCTATTGGGGGATTTTAATTTGTAGCCTTGTTCAGCTTGTCATGGTGATAAGGACTCTGAGAATGTATCACCATTTGTTGACCAGGTTAATCTTAAACACACGCAGCAAGGGTATATGATTAACAGTCTGATTGTAACCTAGTCAACCTTTTTGCTCTATCTAAGCCTGGTGTACTACCCTCCCCTTTATCTGGCAAGTGGTTCGCTATAAAGTGTTCTTGAGCTCACAAGGACTTGTTAGTGGCTCTGCATAACAATCCTCACTGCCAGGACAAGCATGTTAGAAGCCCATATCTTTGATTGATTTGAAAGTAAAAATATTAGGTCCAGTATTGTTGGCTCGCTTTTCATCTTGAGCTGAAGAGCGCAATATTTTGTCAGACTTCCAATATGGGTTTAGGCTTAGACAGGGCACAATTGAGCAAAGTTTAAATCTTTACTCGTTTGCAAATACACTAAAAACCAAGAGGGGTACAATCCACCTGGCCTTCATGGACCTCAGATCGGCCTTTGATAGAGTGAACCATGTCAAACTGTGGTCCATGATGGCGCATATGGAGGTTGTGCTTGCACTAGTCACTTTCTTGCACAGTTTGCATGACGGCCTTACAGCCTCTGTAAGATATGACTCCAAAGGGGAATGCACAACGCACTTTAGTTTGAAGCGTGGGGTTCTCCAGGGTTGCATCCTTATGCCTTTTTTGTTCATTCTTTATATTGATTGCCATGAATCAGTTTTAATTGAATCACCCCTGGATATCCCCAGAGTAGGAGGTCACCAGATTCCTGCTCTGCTTTATGCAAATGACACACTTTTAATCACACGCACGTCTAGGGAGTTGCAGTGTCTTTAAGATCTTTTTATCAGTTTTATGGATAGTCTTGATCAATTCACTAATTTCTCAAAGTCTCACATAATGGTATTTCACCTCAACAAGATCAAAACCCCGAAATTTTTGGCGAAGGGCCATCACATCAGCAAGGTTGACAATTGCTGTTATATGGGCATTCAATTGGAATCCCATCTTAACTGGCAACCACTGATCAATCATAATATAATGCCCTTTAATAGGGCCACCTATTCTTGGCGGCTGGGGCGTACTCATTTGAAGACTGTTTTGGATATTTTTAATGCCAAATGGATTCTGACAGTCAGCTAGGGCTGCGAGAGTTGGGGCTATGGGCCAATTGCACCTATGCAAATAGCAGAAAATACTTTTTTTAAAGGGCTCCTAAAGATCCCACAAAGCGCAGCCACTGAGGTAGCTCATGATGTATTGGGCATGGGTTATGTTTCAGATTTTATTCACCTTCACCCTCTGCTTTTTTGGCGCTCAGTTTGGCTGAAGACAAGTTGGAACTCAAAAGGTTAATTATTCGCAAATCCCCTGGTTCCATTATGTTTCATTCAGCCTGAGAGCCTTAGCGAGATCAGAGCTCTTTCTTGACCCAGGCTGCACTGTTAAAACTGATGTGATTTGGGTTAAACAGGCCTTTAGCGCCAAGGCGGTAGCCGAGCAAGAGACGCTTCCTTTGACCAAGTATTTACTACGCCACTCTACGCTGGTCAAAACTGTGAATGCCATGCAACCTTACTTAAATTTGGATATGCCCACTTACCATTGAAGACTGTTGACCCTTTTTAGACTCAATTTGTTTCTGCGGCCCATGTCTCCCAGCCGTAGTTGCTATAAAGGCTCTGATTTACATGTATGCAAGGGTGATGTTTCCATTGCTGATACTTTGCACATAGTTATGATCTGCCCTAGGTTCAGTAATTTATGCTATAATTTATACGGCCCCATTTGTTATTCATTAATTTTAATCAAGTGAGGCAGTCGCTTCTGTTTTTGCAGTTTTTATCAACTCCCACAATGTGTTATATTTTGTCATTGTATCTCTCAGGCGTCTTGAGGTCGAGTCAACTGTGATTTTCTTTATTTTGTTTTTCTTCTGTTTTTGTATTATCAGTTGATATTGCGTATTTATTGTATTGTTTTGTGTTTTGACTTTTATGATTTTATTTCTAAAACTGAATAAAGTTTTACTGACTGACTGAATGAGTAATCATATTACTTAAGTGTTGAGAAGAAAGTCAATCGTAGACAAAGTGGAATGTGTATTTCAAAATAAAATGTAAATTTTATAGCGGTAGAATGGGCTGATCACCAAAAATCAATCAATTTAGTGGCAGAGAAAAAAGAGTTCAATATGTGAAAAGATTTATTAGGCCTCAATTTGAATGAAGAGGAACGGCCTAACAGTGGGTACGAATCAAATTAAAGTCTCCCCCCACAATCAGGAGCATTATCTATTTTGATCATTTCTGTGGTAATATTTTTCCAAAGGAAAGGGTCATCTAGTGTGGGGGCATAGATGTCAACTAAATTGAGAATATGTTGATCAGTTTTGACTTGGGCATATTCAAATCTACCATCTGAATCATGATGATGATTCAACAATTGTGCATGAGATTTGCGTGAGAAAAGGATGGCAACTCCGCTTTTAACAACCCATAGCTTGTGACAAAACAATGCTACTTATCCATCCTTTAGACATAGATTGTAAAATGATATCATTAATATGGAGTTCCTGGAGAAAACAAATATCAGCATTGAATTCTTTTAAGTATTCTGTTATTTTATGCCTCTTGGCTGGTTGTCGTAGACCTTTCATATTAAGAGAGACAATATATACGCTATGTTGTTGAGCCATAAAAGTATATAGAGGGGTAAGGAAAAGAAGAGAAACATAGAGCAAGAAAAATAAATTAGCCCATAAATAAACAAGACAAACAAAACAATAAGAGGTCATTCACTACAACCACATATTAAATGGAGAAGTAACGATGAAGGCGCCAAGCAAGAAAGAGCACACTGCATGTACCTGGTATTGTAAATAAAATATATAATATACTGACTGTGGGGAACCAATATCAACTAATAGAGCCTCTAGGGGTAAGAGTCCCTAGTAATAAGATTGTGTTGTTTGAGATTCTTTTTCAGTTTAGCAGGAGAGGAAAGTGACTTAAAGGTATTGTTTTTCCAAATATGCATTGTAGATGTGTTAGAAATGGGGGTCTCTAGTTGGCAGAGGTAGGTACCTTTGTCCAAATAGGGACCCTTGCTTCTAGTCAGGATAAGGTGGATACACACTTTAGATAACCCCTGCTCACCCCCTTGGTAGCTTGGCACGAGCAGACAGGCTTATCCCAAAGGCAATGTGTAAAGTATTTGTACCAACACTCAAAGTAACATAGTGAAAACACCACAAATGGACACCACACCAGTTTAGAAAAATAAAACATCTTTATCTAAACTTAGCAAGACCAAAACAACAAAAATCCAAGATACACAGTTAAAAATATGACTTTCAAAAGGTTTCAAGAACTTGTACCATAGAAGACTATGGATGTGTGACTTTTACACAAAGTACCTGTAGTTGTGTCAAAATTCACAAGGCCAAACAGCCGCAGAGTGAAGAAGCGTCGAAAACAAAGAGATGCGTCAGTTCCTGAGACCTTGGGGAGGCGATGCAACAGTTCTGCTGCACACAGGTGAAGTTATGCGTCGAATCCGGTCTCTAGGGGGAAGTGATACGTCGATTCTTCATGGCGGTTCCAGTCCACAGGTGATGCGTGGGGAAAACGTGTCGCACAGGTGAGATGCGTGGAAATCCAGGAGGTGTTGGTAATTGATGCGGCAGCGCCGATTGGCGCTGTGTCGGTTTTCGTAGTGGCACAGCGATGCGTGAAAATTCTTCTTGCGCTGTGGAGATGCATCAGAAAAACAGCCGCAAGAAGAGCGATGCGTCGATTTTTGCAGTTCAAGTTTCTTCTTTCTTCCAGCTCCCAAACAGCAGCAAAAACCTCCAGAGGTCCAAAACTGGTACAGGCACCTCTCTGCAGGTCAGAACTCACAGCAGCAGAGTTCAGGGGAGCTGGGGGTGAAGTCTTTGTGTCCCTGAGACTTCAGAACAGGAGGCCAGCACACACAGGCCCTTGAAGATCTACTTCAAGCAGAGGACACAGCACACAGCAAAGTCCTTCTTCTTTCCTTGGCATAAACAGCAACTGCAGGCCAACCCCACACAGCAAAGGGGCAGTACTTCTCCTCAGTCTCTCCAGCTCTTTTCCTTGGCAAACGGTCCTCTTGAATTCCAGGGATGATCTAATGTTCAAGGGTTTTAGGTCTAATACTTATACCCCAAAATGTCTTTGTTCTCTTTGTGTAAGGGTCTCTGAGCCCAGTCCAAACCAGTTCTGTCCTCTCTTGTGCAGCTGCCCGGCAGGAGGTGGAGACAGCCTTGTGTAAGGCAGACAGGCCCTATTCAGGTGAAAGGGAAATCTCCTCCCACCACTCTAAATGCAGACCGGACCTATTCAGGTGCCAGTGAGAACTTCTCCCCCTACTCTGAATGCAGCCCAGGTCTATTGAGCTCAGCCCGGACTCATTCAGGAACAGCAGGACACACATCAACCCCCCCGGTCGCTGTCTGAGAGAATGCACCTCCCCAGCCCCTGTCACTCCAAAACCAGAAAGTCAATACACAAACAGGCAGAGGCACACCGAATGGTTAAACAAGAAAATGCCTACTTTTTAAAAGTCAACCAACAAGTGGGGTTAGGCCCAAAGAACCAGGGTCAGGTAGGGCCATATAACTCATAAAAAAGGGGGGGGGGGGGAACCTGACACTTGCTTAACTTCTGTGCTGTCTCTTTATAGCAACGGTCAAACAACAACTATTTTAGTTTGATCTGGTTATTTATTTACCCTTATCATTCATTAGTATTTTATGCTTTTTTTCACAGTAATTCAAATATATGAAAAGAATAACACTTGTTCATTCTAAAGACATGAACAATTTACAAAAACATTCAAAGATTCAACAATATTCAAAAACAACAAACATTAAAACATGTGACATCACTACATAAAACAAATGGCTAACATTACAATGCACCATATCATATTTCTAAACAACGCAAAACCTTGAGGCTACCACTCAGTCTGCCTCAAAGGAATGCTAAACACTGGGAACAATTACTACAAACAGGGGGAAATACTTTTCATTTCATTTCCCTCTAATTAAATTAATGTTAATTCACAGCTCCTCGGTGTTGCTAAATGCCAATGCGTTTCGAATCCCAGGCAAGAAGTACTGGGGCTCTCATCAGGGCTTCATGTTTGTCAAATGTTGGTATAATATAAAAATAAAATGGTGCAAAAAAAAGGGGGATTTCGTTTTAAAAGAATCTTTTATAGCAATCATTTAGATAAACGTTACAAACATAAGAAAATGACAGTTTATTTCATTTTTTACTGAAATAGGGTAGGAAATTCACCTCAAGATCCCCTGTGAGCGGTTAGACTTGTGAGACCAGCTCCCACCAGGTAATGCTGTTCACATAAATATGTTAGCCTCAGAAGTAATTGGAGACTGGGAGTATTGCTATTAAAGATTCCAACAGAAGAGACTTCAGAAACCACCCCCAAGAGTGGAGTCCGAGGGAAACTACCCAAATAACACAGGGCCAAAAGGCACAAAGAAGACAACCACCATCAGAACAGCACTGTCTGGGATAGGCAAAACATCCCAAGGAGGTGCCGCCACCAAAGGCCCAGGGTGCCACACCCCAAAACAGACCAAAAATTAGGGACACAAGGGGCACCAGAGAACCAACACAAGGACATCCAAATGCCCCCAAGAGCCTCACACAGAGCCAGCCCGAAGAGAGGAAGAGGTCAACCTCAACCTCAATCCAAACCAAGCGGACCAAAGAAAACCAGCATTCGTAAGGGTGCAACATCACAAACCAGCAAACCCATCCGAGCACATCAAGCACCAGAAGAACCCAATGCGGGGAAGAAGTGAGCAAGGCAAAAGAACGGCGGGACTGTAGAAACAAAGCAGTCCCAACACAGTACACCATCCATGCATCAGGTCCAAACCCCCAACAACCCTGTCCGCAGGCGCCACAGCCACAACCTGGTGCCAGGAGTCGTGGACCCAGAAGCCGGCACAGACAAACAGGAAGCACCCTGAGGGGCCGGACAGCCAAGAGCAACAAGAGTGGAGGCCACAGGAATCCCCATCATCCCGGAACCCCCAGAAGCACAAAGGCCCACCTGCAACCCATAGGTAAGCAATGGAACTGGCGGAAACACACAACAAACCCATAGGGCAACCGAAAGACAATGTGACCACCCACCAAGCAGGTAGGCAAGAAGTACACTTAAAAAAGCAGGGAAACCCGGCACATATAATGGAGGCAAACCCCAAAAACCAGACCACCAAGCAAATGGAGGACTACAAACATCGGTAAGGAAAAAGAACATATTGAGGGAAAACTCCCAGCAAAACCATGCCACCACCCAGCATACATTCCAGGGGAAGGAAGCGTAAACAAAAACCAGAGCAGCAGAACTGCCCAGAAACAAAGGACCCGAAGCAGACGCCGGCAGGGACAACACCCAGGTGGCCACAACCACAAAGACAGAGGCAGACGATACCCAAACGTGACAATACGACACAGGAGGGGCAGATGTAAGGAGCCTTAACAGAACAACCCCCAATCCCCAGAAGCAGGAGGAACAGGCAGGAGGGACCCACGGTCACATCGCAAAGGCAGACAAAGCTGATAAATCAGGACCCCCCACACAGCAGGGGGGCACCCATCGACACAACATCAGAAGGGATAACATGGTAAAAAGGGGCGAGAAAGGAAGCACCACGACTAACCACAAACCAAAATCGCCCCCACCGCCCGCCGTCACCAGAAAACCCAGAGGGAAAGCAGAAGAACAAGGAACCAGTGGCAAAAGACCAGAAAGAGGAACAGACACAGCCGTAGACTGACCGCTCCAGGAAAACATCCGAAAGGAAACAGAGAAAAGACCCCGGAGACAAAGCCAATGAGGCACCGGGGAACACAGCTGCGCAAGCCCCCAGAACTCTGGCCACCAGGGACAATACTCGGGCCACCAGGAGGAAAACCAACCTGACCCAGAAACAGAAAAATGTAGAACCTGCAGCTGGACGAGACCAGACCACACAAGGGGCATGAAGACACCATGAAATCAGAACACAGTGTCAAACGTCCCCCCCCCCCAAAACCGGGCATACTGCTGTCGAAAAAGAACAAAATCCCCAACCCCCAAGAAGAAGAAACAGGGGCTGGAACCACATATGAGGGAAAAAGGGGACAACCATCGTAAATCCACCTCAGGCCAGAAAACACTAGAACGACCAACTCCAGAAAGAGAAGAGAACATCCCTCTCCCCCATTCCCAGAGAAGGAGGGACAGAAAAGAACGCCATGTCGGCCAGGAGCAACGGGCGCCCATTTACCAAGACCCGCTGCAAAACGCCCGACACCGGACAAGGATAGCATACCGACCATCCACCGTGGAGACCACCATTAACCCTAAGCCAGGTGTACGGGTGGACCGAGAGGTGGCAGCAGCATGCCGAATACCAGAAACGCCGGTGGCAGGGCCACCCCCGGCTGGAAGCATCAAAAGCCCTCATAGAGGCAGGAAAATGATTGCCTCAAAACAACACAGGGACCAACAGCATGCGAAACACAGCTGCCTGCACAAACATGACCACCAAGGGGAAGGGGAGGGCAAACAACTCAATCCCAGAGAAAGAAAAGGGCACCAACAAAGCCCCTGGACAAGAAACCACCATGACAAAAACCAACACAGGTGCAAGACTGCCATGGTTGATCAAGCAGAAGAAGCAGCTGTACCCAGGAAGACCAACAATGCCAGGCAACCTCCCCAACCTGCAGTACAACATAGCCAGGGCAAAAGAGAAGCCCATACCTGGCACAAACAGCACCGTCAGGTACTGGAGAAGTACCGGAGCGACAAAACGGAAGAAGAAGAAGAGGTCACCGCTCAATCGACAAAATGGAGACCTGCCACACCCCAAGACCCAACAGGGTCTGTGGGAATGCTGTCCACTGAAACTAACACCACGGCCATCCTCCACCAACACACCTCAACTCCGTGGGAACAGATGAACTAAGAGGCAGGGGCAAAGGCACACGACACAGGCAATGGGAAATAAACCACAAACTCCTGCAAAACCACAACCAGAAAGGCCATGCCCAGCCCAATGGGATGGAGGACTACAGTAAAAATAGAACCCTGCACCCAACCAGCAAATGAAGGGACTGCACAGGAGCAACCCCCATCAGACCCAAAAGCAACTGACACAAATGCCACTCCAAGACACACAGAGAGCACCACCAGGAAATTAACCCATGTCCCGGGAGGACAGTGCCACCAGAGACACAAGCTTGAGCCATGGGGACACAGCCCCTGCAACAGAGAGCCCCTGCGCCTCAAGGAGAGTCAGCCATACAATAGAGTGTGCACACCGGCACACAAGAAGATCCAGAAGGACCTGTGCAATAGACAAACAAGTGCCCAACCATCCAACGGGTATGGGACAAGGCAGTCGGCTAGAACCAGCACAATCCAAGTGCCCTGCAATGAAAGCCATGAGCAGGACAACGCGGGGCCGGAACAGACGCAAGCACCCAGGAACCGTACAGCAGGACCCCAAACATGCAAAGGGACAGCCCATCGGGCAGAACCCCCAAAGCTGAAGAAAGCGTTCTGCGACTGCCACAAAACTCGATCCAAGTCCCGTACAGCAGGACTCCCAGGCAAGGCCGCATAGAACTGCCAGGAAGAACCAAAGCACGCGGGGCAAATGCAATGGGACAAAAGGAGGCACCAAACACTCCAAAGAACTGTCAAGGAAGGAAGAGGCTCAGATGGCTCTACTTCTTCCACGATATGGGATGTTCTGAGTGCCGTGCCACCAGAATTAAGCCTACAGCACCTGGCATTCCCAGGCAGTCTCCCACCCAGGTACTAACCAGGCTTGATGCTGCTGAACTTCAGAGATCAGATGAGATCAGGTACTTTCATGGTGGTATGGCAGTAGGCTCCATGCTACAGCACAGCACACCACCGCAGTAATCACAGGAACAAACACCCACTGAATCGGTAAACACTTGAGGTAAAAAGCGTTGTGACTGTCAGTGAAACATACCCCCCATGCACTGCGGCGGCCACCAGCACATTCCTAGCGTGCACACCACTTGCCAACGAGAAACATACCCCCAGGACTGCCCGCGAACGGTAATCATCACCCGCAACATGCCCCGCCCACACACCACCAACAGGAAGCCAAGGAGTGAAAAGACAAGGTCAGACCGTATCGACCCCGCAGGGCGTGAGGACACACCAGGTAGACAATGTCTGAGAACAGACGAGATCAAGTGCTGACAGGGTGGTAAGGCCACAAGGTCAACACCCAAGACCAAGGCTGTGACTCAACGGCAAGTCCCCTCAAGCAGGACAAGATCAGCAGAGGACACGTCAATCAATGCACAGCAGTCGACCTCAGAGAAAAAGCTGAAACACAGTGCCCACTAGAAGAAGAGGTCGCCCCAGCATGCCCAGAACACCTTGACCCCAGGGAAACCAAAGCCCGTTACAGCAGGTCCTCGATCCCACTTACAGTAAAACAGAAAACAGCACTCGGAGCAGTGCAGAAACGAAAAAACAGGATGCGATGTAGGTTGACTTCCTCTTTATAGGAGGAAGAGGATGTCAGCCATGTTGGAGGGATGGGAGACTAGTAGGCTGACTTCATTTTGCTTGGAGTTTCTGTGGGAGCCTAAAGCTCATTATGTAATTACTGTGGCGAGGAAGATGGACGCGGTGGTAATCCTTGTTAGACTTGGCATCTTTGATGTGGTTTCCCCTGACTTTTTGCCTCTACCTTCTGTATTTTTGATGCTGTGCTGGATTTTGTTTTTGGTGGCTTAGATGCTTTGGGTACTTTGCCACTGCTGATCAGTGTCAAAGTGCAAGCGCTCCTTGTGTAATTTGTTATTACAATTGGTTCTCCCTGATTGGCACATTTGATTTACTGGTAAGTCCCTAGTAAAGTGCACTGAGTGTGCCAGGGCCTATAAATCTAATGCTACTAGTGGGCCTGCAGCACTGATTGTGCCACCCACATGAGTAGCCCTGAACAGGTATCTCAGGTCTGCCACTTCAGTGTCTGTGTGCAGTTTTACACTGCCATGTCAACCTGGCAAGTGCACCCACTTGCCGGGCCTTAACCTTCCCTTTTCTTGCATGTAAGACACCCCTCAGGTAGGCCCCAGGTACACGCAGGGTGCAGTGTATGTGAAAGGTAGGACATGTACTGGTGTGTGTGACATGTCCTGGTAGTGAAATACTGCCAATTTAGTTTTTCACTATTGAAAGGCTATCTCCCATAGGATAGAATGGGAGATACTTTGTAACATTTTACAAGTTTAACTTCCCATTGGGACAAGATGGAAGAATAATGTTTAGGCTCTCTGAACTAAGAATTTAATAACATATTTTTCAGTAAAGATGTTTTTTAAATTGTGTGTGCCTCTGCCGTTTGTGGATTGACTGTCTGATTTTGGAGTGACCGGGGGGGGGGGAGGGGGGGATATGCATTCACCGTAGACAGCCACTGGGGGGCGGGTGCCTGGCACTTCCTGGATGACTCAGAGCTGAGCTGATTGGGGCTTGGCTGCATTTAGAGTAGTGTGAGGAGTTTTCCTTGCACCTGAATCGGGTCTGTCTCCCTTGCAGTATGCTGTCTCCACCCCCTGTGGTCATACTGCACCACTGAGCTCAGAGACCCTTACACAAAAAAGAACAAATACAAAATGGGTTATAAGTAATGGACCTTAAACCTCAGAACTTTAGATCACTTCTGGACTCAAGAAGAACATTTGCCCAGGAGAAGAACTGGAGAGCTTTGAGGAGGAGTACTGCCCCTTTGCTGTGTGCTGTGTGGAGGGTTAGCCTTCAGTTGCTGCTTCTACCAAGGAGAATACAAAGACTGGAACTTTGCTGAGAAACCTGCTTGAAGAAGAATCTCTAAGGGCCTGTGTGTGCTGGCCTCCTGTTCTCAAGTCTCAGGAACACAAAGACTTCACCCCCAGCTCCCCTGAACTCTATTGCTGAGAGTTCTGACTTGCCAGGAGGTGCCTATTACAGGTTTGGGCCTCTGGAGGTTGTTCCTGCTGTTGGGAGCTGAAAGCAACTTGAAAGAAGTAAGAAAAGCAATCAATGCTGCCATGATGCTGTGACCTGCACCGAGGCCAGGGGCACCGCTCGTGAAGTGCATGATGCACTGCCCCGCCGGCACCGCAGCTCCAACGCCCTTCAACGCCTGCCCTGCCTGCAGTTATCGGCATTCCCGACGCCAGCTTGCACCGACTCTGTCACCGCCTACACCTGCATCCTGTTATTGTGGCACCAATAACTGCTGAGGGTGACTCCATGAACTCAGCGACTTCGCATTGCCTGACTGGAACCGACTGCCTCACCGCCGACGCAACTGACTTCCCCAGTCCTGGATTCGAAATGTCGCCTCCTTGCGGACATGACGCCTCCCCTTCCCCGTGGGAGCCAGAGAGCTGGCCTCGACCTCGGCACCGACACCTCACCTCCATGACGTTGTGCATCGTCATAGACTTCGTTATCCAAAGGTACTGTTTGTTTGGGGGTCCATGTGACTCCGTGCCCGATGCCGCGCACCTCGTGGTTGGTGCCGTACATTGGATTTATTGCTGTCACTACGTCGTAATAGTCCCAGGTGGAGCTATTGGTTTTCTACAAGCTTTATTTTGAAAATAACTGTTTTGAAGTGATATTTTACTACATGTATGTTGGATTTTTGTCGTTTTGGTATGGTTGAGTTTAGATAAAGGTGCTTCATTTTTCTAAACTGGTGTGGTGTCCATTTGTGGTGTTATCACTGTGTCACTGCATGTTTTGAGCACAAATACTTTACACATTGCCTTTGGGATAGGCCTGTCTGCACGTGCCAAGCTACCCAGGGGGTGAGCAGGAGTTATCTATAGTGTATACCCCCTTACCCTGACTAGAAGCAAGGATCCCTATTTGGACAAAGGTGCATACCTCTGCCAACTAGAGACCCCCAGTTCTAACAATCCTCAAACAAACCGGGATTCGGGATGGGTTTTGATTAGGATAGAATTATTCCACTGGTAAGTTGACCACCCACTGTCATCTGAACTCCTTCAGGTCTTCTGTTGTCTCCAAGCACAACTAACACTTAACTTGATTCCGTGGGTGCTATTGTCTGTGACTTTAATACACTCCCCTAAAGAGGCCCCCATAGTTTATGTCATTTTGCAAGGGTTATGTTTAAGACCTCATATTAGAGGAATGACACATTTTTATGTGACATCCCCATTCAAATTTGAAGCATAATCCTAATATCTTCCCATCATGTTCTTGACAGTGACATTGTGTGGATATGAGAAATTAATATTCCTGACTGCAGTCATTGACATTTTAGCAACTTTCATATAATGAGACACAACATGAGGCTGACTTTACTTTCATTAAGGAATTCCAAGGTTCACAGAATTTGTGTTGTGAAAAAAGCAGCTTTAATTTACAAGCAGCTAGTGTCTTTGACTGACACAGCTTCCGTATCATAAATCACATTGCTGTGGCCAGTACCTGTGATGTGAATGTGATATTCCTCCTTGAAGATACTTTGAAAGTGAGGCAGTTTTAGTTGCATGTGAGCAGTGGTCAAGCCAGGTAAATTCATATCAACGTCACCCATAAAATGTGGAAATTCCCAGTCCTGAAAGAAAACGCAAATGTCACAAAAAAATACTGACATACAAAGAAACGCATTCCAATCTCTATTGCATACGTTGCAAGGATATTTTGAAATTTAGCATTGCAATTCACACCATGATTTATATTGTAAAAGCAATCACTAAATAATGTACATATTCAAAACTATATTTAAAGATATACACATTACAGAGAAAGGCAACAGAAATACCTAAACAGCATTTAAGTAAGGTTAGATTGGCTTCTATGATGGCTCTATGATGTACATTCCACAATGATTAACTTTAAGATTGATTACATTCACACCCCTCGTGGACTTACATTAACCGCAACTCTAAACTGAACACCAACATTTTACCTTTCCTTGATCCTTAACCTAACCTTTATTCTAAACAATAAACCAAACATTGTAAATCAATGGAAACACAACATAATGAAAAATGTCATGAGAAAACAAATGCTTCAATAATAAAGCCAAAAATAGGAAAAATTATTAATGAGAATGAAAAGTAAAAATCGCAGCATCAACGGAAACCGGAAGAGTATTGAGAAATTATTGAAACCAATGCTAAGGCAGTGTTTTTGAGTTTAGCCGACAAAGTACTCTGTCAAAAACACAACGTTATACTCTATCTTCCAAACAGTTCATCTGTCCACCCTGCTTAGGGTGGAGAGGATTGTCCGCTTTCCATTGATTGAGCCCCATTTGACTTTGTGAACTGAAAGCTACTTCTGGTAGCCTCATGGAGTAGGGGGCACTCTATTTAGAGTGAACGGTCTGATGTGTTTTTTTCTGTCCATCACCACCAGGAAAAACCTGATAGTGATGGACAGAAAAAAAATAATGACCTCCTCATCTGAAAAAACCTGTGGTGATGGACAGAAAAAAAGATTGACCTCCACACCTGTCAGAAAACTCCCAGGGTGTGGGGGTCATTCATTTGTATTTGTTTTTCAATAAAAAACTCCCACTTTTGGAGTTTGTTTTTGAAAAAATAAATGTTAAAAGTTTGGTGGACGGCTATCAGAACCAATCACAGTTGTTCACCAAATCTTTTGAACCTTGAAGGAAAAAACAGTGATGGTAGTTCCTTTCAATGTACAGAGATGACTACTCTGCCTGCAGGCATCTTTAAATATGATGGCCTACATCAAGGTTGTGGATGTTAATTCCGCTGCTACCCTGATGGAAGGTACTTTGTCCTCCAGGGGATGGTTGTTAGGTCTGATAAGTTCTCAATTATGTCCCTCAAATGAACAACAGGAAACTCTTTAAGTGCCTATCACCTCTGAGGACGGTGAAAATGATTGTGTTTGTGGTTGTATCCTAGAAGAAACCTATGAAACTTTTAGGTAGGGAGAACGTACCTACTTATCCTTTCATGCTAGTGACAAGTAACAAGGGGTGCAATTATCCTCAGGTTCTCCCCACCCATTTGGAGAGACAGTTAATGCCATACACTCAACCTTGTGGATCCAGTTTTTGATTCTCCAGGAGTGGCAATGATTAAACCGCTTTACCAGGCCATGACCCTTGGGGTCATAAATTGCAGTGGTAATGTGTGAAACGCCGTGTACCACCAGTAAATGGGACTTGTTACTGGATGTAAATTGCACCCCATTGTCCGTGACAAGCGTTTTGGAGATACCTTCTTTAATAAACACTTCCATATGAAAATCTAATGCTTCCAAAGTAGTAGCCCTTTCTACAAACTTGACTTCCGGTCATTTAGTAAGGGCACATTGTATATTCACAGGCAACCACTTAAATGGTCAAGCAATATCAAGTCCTAGCATTTGCCACATATATTGATGCCATGGCACCAGTAGCATGGGGAAACATTGTTTCTGAAGTTCTTGTCACAGTTTGCACACACACATCACATTCGTTAATAAAGCATTTGGCCTCCACATCCATACTGGGCAACCAAAATTTAATTCTCAACAAATTCTTCAATGCAGATGTTCCCATGAGGGCACACCTTTAATATTTTTTCTGCTTACCCCATCTGTAGGGGCACATTTGTGCTTGTGGAAAAATGTATTATGAGCCACACAGCTTCAAGGACATTTGGAAAAAGCAAATATAGGGCTCTTACAACATTCCTCTCTGGTGGTTATTCATCACAAAGACTTCTTAACCTCATCTTTCTTGTCTTCAATCCACCAGAGGTCTTCAGGCAATGTGCTACTTGGTGGAGCACAAACATCCTCAACGAAAGGTACCAAATGCAGCTCATCCTTATCACACACATCCATGTCATTCTCTGTTCAGGAACATACAAAACATCAAAACAGTATCCCTGCAACTTTCAACACAATATTGCTATGTGGGCATTTGAAAACAAACCTCCTCCAGTGGATATAGTATGAACAAGAGGTTTGAGATCCATTTGAAAAGTAAGCTTGTTACCCCAAATAAAGTGTCTAAAGTCATTGATAGACCATACAGAGATGAGAAGTCTTGTTCAATTACTGTATATTGTTTCTCTGTATCACTCAATGGCTGAAAGGTGTACGCCAATACCTGATCTTTGGGAAAGGACTGCACCCAACCCACATCTCACATCTCCAGTAATGACACAAGCTTTTCCAACAGAAAACAGTCTGAAGGTGGGAGCCATACCAATCTGTTCCTTAATGTAGACAAAAGCTTCCTGTTGTTCTGACCCAAGCACATTTCACCCCTTGCATAAATGTTTTCTCATGGATACTATCATAGTAACAAAATCTCTCACAATAGTGTTTCCTTACTGTCTGGTGACGGTGCATCCCTTATGGCCTGGATCAAGTGTTCCGTGAGAACAGGCCCTTGTTCAGAAATAGTGTGCCCCAAATACTCAACTTGAGTATTGAACATGGCGAAAGAACTATATACCGCACCATCAATCTGCAACGTATAACATGTAATACATAACAATGTTCCTTCATGTTTTGGGGAACACCAAGTTTTTGTCCTGGAAACACTTGACCTTATCTTCCAAATTACCAGGTTTTTCAATAGGGTTTGCAGCTCCTTGTGAACATATATTGGTACTCCCCTCACCTTTTCTTTAGCCGTAACTGCATCCTCTGTGAGGTTAAAGAAATGGGTAAATCCCTGAAGCTTTCCAAGACCAGTGTTAACACATTTGGTAATTAAATGAACATTTCAATGGTATGGTCAGGTTCCATCACTGTCAAAACTGGTTATTGCATGCAGGTATTAAGAATAATCCTGAGGAGTCTCTGGTCCCTTTGACCCAGAAAACACAGGCCTTTAATAGCAGCATACATTTTAATCCATGCTGATCTTCCTCTTAATTGAACATCAGCAGGAAAATATCCCATAAAGTTAATTTATTGTCTGTCGAATGGCACAGGTTTAATGTCTGGTTCGAGCAGCTTTTCGACCACTTAGGAAAAGTCAGATTTATTGTTCTCCTGGTTAATTATAGTATACAGGGATCACGAATTTGCCATAACTGGCCAGTCCCTTCCAAACTCCTTCATTATACATATAGGGGGATTGTTAGAACCTTTCCCATCAATGTTGCTTACTTCCTTGACAACCAGAACCATGTTTCCAATTTCAGATTTGTGGTCATTTTCTTGACTGTTGTCACCTCCTCTCGCCGCACAACAAACGGTAAAGGACTTGGGCTTCACGATAGACAACTGCCTATCTATGAAAGCTCAAGTCCAATCGGTGGTTGGAATGTGCTTTGGCCTCCTTAGGATGCTGAGGAAGTTCCTTCCACTCCTGTCTTTGGACTGCAGGAAATCCGTGGTCCAGGCATTGATTACATCCAGATTGGACTATGTGAATGTGCTTTACCTCGGCCTCCCGGAATACCTACTTAAGCGCTTGCAGGTGGCCCAAAATGCTGTGGCCAGAGCTATTCTCATGTTGAAATCTAGGACTCATATGTCCACTCATCTCAGAGCTCTCCATTGGCTCCCAGTAAAAAAGAGGATCAGATTCAAGGCCCTGGTGTTATTCTTTAAGGCCTTCCACGCGAGGAGTGCAAGGTACCTTTGCAGAAGGATTACCCATTATGCTCCATCTAGAACTTTGAGATCCTCCTCTATGAATCTGGCGGCGGTCCCTAGAATATTGCATGCCCGCTCAAGCAGCATTTCTTTTAGGTTCCTTGGAGCACAGGCCTGGAACGCGCTTCCCGAGTCGTTGAGAGCGGTGACGGATTTAGCTACTTTCAGGAAGCTCCTTAAAACTTGCCTTTTTAATCAATAATTTAGTTTCCCTTAGTTGCTTCTTTTATTCTCTTTTCTCATTTGTATTTGGGGTTGTGTGGGCGGTTGCAGGCAAGGCCTTTTTGATGCGCCGGGACACTCTTCTGAGTAGCGGTGCGCTATATAAATGCCTTTATTCATATTCATTCCTTAGATACTTGGGCAAACCCTAGATTTAACATTACATTTAATTTCTCTGCAGACTTTGGCAAAGGGCCCGATCTGTCTACAGATGTCTGTTAGTTGCTGTGCAACCTTCATACAATGCAATATGAGATGATATCTCACACTGGTAGCAACTAATTTTCTGCTCAAGCTCCATGTTCTTACCGTACTCAGGCTGGATTCACTTGTTGCTTATATTACAGACTTCACTACATTTATTATCATGTCTATCTTAATTTACAGCTTTTACCAAGGATACTGATTGTTTCATAGCTTTTGTGGTTTTTCTCAATTTCCTTAGGGTTTGGGTTGCCAATGTCCCACAGTCGTTTTTAGATTCTCCTATTGTTTGTGATCACTACTAATTGTTCCCTCAGCATTTAATCCGTCGCTATTCTGAAGTCACATGTGATAGACAAACCTCTTAAGTCTGTCAGAAACTCATCAAATGTCTCTCCTTACTTTTGCCTTAGAGTGTAGAAATGGTACTGCACCAGGGTGATAATAATAGTGGGTTTGAAATAGTGGGTTTGACATAGTTGTCTAACCTAATCATAGCTTCAACATTCTCAATCTGGATCAATGTGCTCGCCAGAATGTCTCCGACAAGACCAGGTCAGCAACAGCCGTTCCCTTATATATAGGCAGTCCAGCAACCCATAGCTCCAGTCATAACTGGATAGGTTTTTTAGCCAACGTTAGATTATTGACTAAACACGCCACTGAACTATGGGACCAAATGAACTCTGAAACCCCGGATTTAGGTTTCCTCACAGAGACCTGGCTTAAACCCTCCTCGTTACCGGCCATTACTTTAGCTCTTCCGGAGAATTATTGTATTTTAAGATTGGACAGGGAGAGTAAAGTGGGCGGAGGCATTGCCATTGTGTACAAAGAAGTGTTGAAAGTCTCCATCATTGATTCTGCCTCAGACGATAATATAGAAATTTGCATTTTCAAGATTGAATGCACGCCCCAGGATTGTTGGAAGGGTGCACTTATTTACTGTCCGCCTGGCCCACTCAAGGACTTTACTGTAAAGCTGATGGAAAAAATTGCTCCTCATACTATCTCTTCTAAGGAATTCTTGGTGCTGGGGGACTTTAATATTCACAGTGAAGATAGCGCAAATATCGACTTTGCTCACTTCCTTGCAGACATGGCCTCCTTAGGCTTGTTAAGATCAATGATGGCCCTACTCATTCAGCCGGGCATACCCTGGACATTTTTCTTTCCAACTCACCCTGTATATCTGCAGAACCCCCTGCCCACTGATCTGGTCAGATCATTTTTTGCTTAATTTTCGGATTACAGGCTCCCAATCTACATGCACCCCTACTAATCCTACTCGTAATCTTAGAAGACAATGGCATAAAATTACGCAGGACTCTTTTATGGAAACTTTTAAGCCCCCCACATTTGAAGCACCTGGGGATACTAACAGAAAGTTAAATATATTTCATGAGGCCATAAAATCCGTCACAGACACTGTCGAGGCTGTTAAATCTACAGCACGTCAATCCACAAAGAAAGCACGCGGCTTGGTACACTTCTGAGCTTCGTAGGAAAAAGGCTAACTGCAAAAAATTGGAAAAGACATGGCGTAAATCGCAAACCGTGAAGGATAAAATAATTTATAGAACTGTCTTAGCACTGTACCACAACAACATTAAAAAAAGCAGGGAAAGCCCATATTATCTCTAGGTTAAACCAAGCTGTCAACTCTACTAAAGAACTCTATAAAGTCCTCAATTCCTTCACCAATCCCACTGCCTGTATCAGTCAAATCCCCCTCTCAAGTATTATGTAATAACATTGCTAATCATTTTGAGGAAAAAATTAACAAACTATATAATAAATTTCCTAGGGACTCTGTATCACCAGACATCACTGCCCTGTGGAGAAGGAAACATGCTTAGAGATGTTCCCTGCTTTACAGGTATCACAAGTGGAAGAGATGTTGAAAACAGCCAAATCCGGTTCACCCCTTGATGTCATGCCAGCCAATTTGTTTGCCTTATTAGCTACTCACATAGCCCCCTCCATTTGTACTGTACGAAATGCTTCTTTGAGTGAAGGAAAACATCCTCACGAATGGAAGTTGGCACAAGTGCTTCCTATCCATAAGAAGGCACATGTACCAGCAATGGAGCTGGCAAATTACTGCCCTATTTCACTCCTTCCGCTTATGAGTAAACGTTTGGAAGTATATATCAATACTAAGCTCATGGAGTACATTGAAGCACAAGGTTGCCTCACAATATGGTTTCAGACCTAATCACTCTACTGAAACCACCCTTCTAGGTGTTACAGACTACATCAAACTTGCCTTGGACAATAATAAGGCTGTGCTGTTAGTGCTGCTGGACTTGTCCGCAGCTTTTGATACTGTGTCTCATCACAAGCAGCTCCAAAGATTTAGTGAGAATGGAATCCATGGGCTGGCACTAAAATGGCTTGCGAGCTTTCTGGACCAGCGAACTCAAACTGTTAACCTGGGTCCTTTCCGCTCCAGCATTATGCAGCTCACGAAGGGGGTACCACAGGGCTCTTGTCTTAGCCCTACTGTTATGTTTCATATAGGTACCCCAATATAGGCTCATGTAGCAACTTAACCTTTCACCTATATTCTCCCCTACCATTACACAACATAACGGTTCTTGGGACTGACCTTTTACCTAGTTACGGTACTGCTTACAGGACGTGGGGTTTTCGCTGAAAACTAGCCTCATCCATTATGCATGAGGATTCTTGGAAATTCAGCAGGACTACCATCTCCTGTATAATAACTATGTACAAAGGTCATTCCTTCCGTCATCCTAAGTCCGACATGACACAGCAAGGTAGAACCCCTGAGGGTACCTCTTTGGGTATATAAACACCATATCTTGCTAAGGTAGTCAGAGGAGAAAAGGACTTCCAAGCCGACACACTGACACGAGACGCTGAGGTTCCTGCACGCAGACACTTCAGCTCGCAGTGGTCTGACATCCCTTGCGGGGTGTCCATCTCGAGACCAAGACGGGGTCCCACAGTCTCTCACTTCAGGTATTGGGGTTGACTTTATCTTAGAGGGACTTTTGGCTTTTACACCTACATACATGCTAGGTACACTTAGGTACATCTAGTTCGGGTTGCATCGTAGGAGTACGCATTCTACTGTCATGCATTTTATATACTTGCCTTTATTCATTGTTTTAGCACGATGGTAGAAATCTACCATCCTTTTACTGGGTTAGTGCTTATAATCATTTATATCTGTTACTGTCTAGTGGTTGTTTCAGCACACCTATTTTACACTAGAATGACGTTTGTTCAATAAATGCTTATTGAAAAACGTCCCCAACGTTTATTCTGTGTATCTCTCTGAGACGAAGTGAGCATGAGTGACAGAGCGAAAAGTAATACACTGTTTCCACGATCTTGAGGGATCACGGTTGTCATGCTCGATAGAACTATTCTCTCCTTGGTAAGATGGGTTTTTAGTGGAACTGTGAGATAGCTGGTACAACAGGCTAACATACCCGGTGGGGGTGTCTAGAATCAGTCTGGACACCAATCCTACAGTGTATGTTGTCTAAACGTGCAGATCCTAGATAGGTTTATAGAAACTACGCGACATGGCGCTGCCAACGTTGGTTTGGTACTTATTTAACAGTAAAATCTGAGTAGTTCAGTCGTGCTATTCTCAGAGACCCCTACTCACAATTTCCCTAGAGATGTCTAGAGTGGGAAGGGACCTATCCGCCACAGCTGAGTAGGTATATCCTATGTATTGGCTGTAGGTTTATCAAGCTTGAAGGACAAACAGTTCCTATTGTGCATAAAAACTTATCTCAGTTTCCTTGAAACTCTTCCTTGAGAAACCTTTGTCAACAATGGCTGACGAAGACACTGCTGTGCGAGCACAATGTGCTACAGTTAGGGAGGAAGAAGAGGAAGGTGAAATTAACATTTCAGAAAATTTCAGAACTGTCCTTACTTTAAAACTAGCAGACTACGGAGTCACATCTAGGGGTAGGACAGTAACATTAGTGATGGAGGCACACGAATCATATAGAACAGAGGTATTCTATTCATGGGTTAAATTCCCACAAGCAGATGCACAATCAAAAACAATTCATTCTTACACTGAAGATGAAACCCCAGATGAATACTGTCCGTATGAGGACATTGAAGTTCCGCTCACCTACCAGGAGCACATAAACTGGTTTAAAGGTGCCCTCTCCCACACAAAAGACTAAGTAAGACTAGGTCCGCTCGGAAGAGATGAAGCCACTTGGCCTGTCCTAGCAACTTATACACCACATCCAGACATTGACTCAATGCCAGTAGCAGACTTACGTCCACTTCATAAAGAAATAATAAAACTTTACAGAAACCTGACACAGTTCGTGATGAGAACACTCACACTTCAGCCAACAAGAGCTACACCAACAGGACAAATTCAGGGATCTACAACTAAAATAACACCACAAATGCTACACCAAGTTATGGGTAAAATGCCCACTAAACGTGAGCAAATGCCATTCTGGATAGTTCAAAAAATAACACAGCTAGAGGCAGTATTTCCACACACAAGCCCTCAAGAAAAACACAGAATGTTAACAATCTGCTTGCCAATGGGGATAGCTCCCCAGATAGAGGATTGTACCACTTGGGGTACAGTTTTTGCTGCCATATATACCAGAACACATGGTATCCCTTCATTAGCAGTAATGCCAGATGTATTAAGACAAATACAAACTGAGTATGGAGCAGAACCTGCTCAGAACTTAGGGATGAAATTATTAGGTAATTTTGCCCAGGTATCAGCTATAATATTAGCAGATATATAAGGGGAGGCAGCAGCAGTGGCAATACACCAACACCTGAGGGATTTCACTCCTTTACAACAGGAACCTGAATTACATAAAATTATTGAAGACACCTATGCAGAATTAGGTAGCGATAGTTTGGGAGCTAGAGCAACAAAATCTCAACTCACGGGTGGCCCTGAAAAGGATAACACCAGCAAGCACCTGATTCTTCCAAGAAGAAATGGGATAACAATAAAAAACAAAAGGATAGATCTCAATCCAGGAGTGGGTCTCCTCAACAGGAGCCCTCCGAAAAGAGATACAACCTTAGGAATAGAGATAACATTAGAAAACCTGAAAGGCATCAGGATACTGATACACGTTCCTCTCGTTCCTTTCAGGGTTCACCAAGAAACTCCGAGAGGGAAGGACGGTCAGAACACAGACAAGAAGAGCGTACAAAGTGCAGAGACACGCCACGCACATCAGATTATACTTCCAAGAAAGAAGAGAAGCCAAAATCAAAACCTCAATTTAAAAAGAAGAAAGTAGCAGGTCTTTCTGAGGACTCAACTTCTGATTGGGGAATGGGCTCTGACGATGCTAGACAGCGCAGTAGAAGTAACCATAGCTCGCCAGAACCTGATGGAATTTCTGGTGACAACGGAGTTGAATGAGCATATCACGGTGGAAACACCTGATACAAGGGTGAGTGTACCACATAGATTACATGAGATAACACTCCAAATGGAAGGGGACAAACCCAGGAAAATTAAAGTTCTCTTTTGGGAGAATCTGACTTTTGGCTGAAAAAGATTGGCTGCCTGAAATTGTTCTGGATTGCCCATAGGGAGAAACGGTAATCTCACCGTCCTTTTCCGAACTCGTTCCAATTTACTTAAAACATACATACGTGCAGGAGTGGGCGGTAGCCCTTGCTCCAGCACTATATCGCAACCATGTTGGGGGGGATGCTGAGTCACCACACCATGCAATCCCAGTAAAAACGACTCCAACTCCACAGAGACAGTATCCAATATAACAAGAAGCGAAAAAACAAGTCAGGGAGATCTTAGATCAACTTGAATACCAAGGTGTCATTGAAACTTACACCTCCTCCATGAATAATCCTTTGTTTCCCGTAATGAAACCCGATAATTCGTACCATCTAGTTTTAGACTACAGACATCTGAACACATGCACAAAAACATTTGCAGTACAGAATGCACATAGTGCCGCATAAATGAATAACATTGTGCAGAAAAAATACAAAACACTAGATATCTCAAATGGATTTTTCTGCCAAAATATAGTACCTGAAAGCAGGTATTTAACAGCATTTTCTGCGCTAGGCTCCCAGGGTCAATTTTGTCGCCTCCCCCAAGGGTATAAGAATAGCCCCGGGTTGTTTTCCTCAAGAATAACAGAATTACTTCAAAATTTGGATGAAGAGGTATTGTCCTATGTAGATGATATTTATCTGACGGATGATCATTTAAAGGATCACTTGGCCAGAGTGAGCAACATAATTTTAGGGTTTGCCTCTGAGGGCTACAAATTCACATTTAAAAAGTCAAAAATAGACCACCTCAATGTCCTATTTTTGGGATATGAGTTATCAAGTGAAGGGAAAAGCCTTGCAGCTAACTTTTAGAAAAGTGTGCACTGCTCCAACCTCCAAAATCGCTGAAAAACTTACAATCCATATTGGGATTTTTAAATTTTGGCAGAACATATATTTTAGATTAGGCAGAAAAAGTAAAACCTTTCTATGACTTAATAAGACCTGATTTTTCAGTTTAGCATTGGACACAGGAACACACAGATATCCTTCGTTCCCTACAAGCTGACATGATAGCTTTAAAACACTTGCAGACACGTGTAAATGTCCGCAACCTGGTGATCCGTGTTATAGCGGGTCAATCTGGGTACACTTACCTAACCTTCAATGAAGGAGAAACAGTACCCATAGCATACAAATCACACTTGTACACAAACGCTGAAATGCGCTTTGCTTCTACAGAACAAATCCTGACAGCACTACAGACTGCTGTAGTAAGAGAAAGAGCACTGGCTCAGGGGAAACAAATAATTGTCGTAACAACGGTACCGGCCTTAGAGGCTGCTACAAAGGCAAGCGTTCCTAATGCTAAAGTTGTACATCCAAGATGGATACAATGGGCTAATTCTCTCACTGCAAGGGATGTAGAATACAGATATGACCCTAGTTTAAAAACACAAGCAATCCTGCAATATGAACAAGAATATCCTTTACCAAATGAAATAATGCCTCTAGGTCAGTATGAATATATCATTTACACTGACGGATCTGCTCAGCCGTCTATAGGAAGTAAACAGCAATACAGCACCGCTTGTGCGATTGTAAAAGGTTGTATGCAGGATGGCAAGTTCCATCCCAGCAATACGTAGACACAGGGCTTGATTCTGATGCGGGTTGGAAAAGCTTCCCGACCGAGGGCCTGATTCTGATGCGGTTAGGAAGGCCTCCTAACGGCATTTGCTCCTTCCAAATCGGATCGGGAACGTGTCTTCCCGACCGAGGGCCCAATTCTGATGCGGTTAGGAACAAATGTTCCCATTGAAGTCAATGGGAGTTCAACCAAATCGTATCTGGAAGCATCCGGATGCATCCTACTCCGCCGGTCGGACTTTCCCGATCCGAGTGGGTCGGACACCATTTCCCAACCGATTCGGTCGGGAAGCTTTTCCAACCCGCAACAGAATCGGCCCCACAGTCTCTAGGAGACTGCACGGCTCAGCTGGCAGAACTAAAAGCCCTATTACTGGCACTAATAAATACGAATCGAGAATTCCCCACACTGATTGTGTGTGATTCTTTTTACTGTGTCCAGTCTTACAATGAATATCTATACTATTGGGGTCAAAATGGGTTTAAAGACTCAAAAGGTGGCATAATTAAGCATAAAATGCTATGGGAACAGGTAGCTGAGTTGAAAAACGAACTACCAAGAGCTCACGTGATAAACACACTGAGTCATCAATGTGATGACGTTCACGTTGAAGGGAATTCATTGGCTGATGAAGCCGTGAAGGGGGCAGTACATACTGATGCCGTAGCTGCAATCACTCATTCAAAAACGAGAATAGACGGACAGATAATGGTAGCTGTCATTGCTTCACGCAAAAACAGCACAGCCTTACCGAAAGGCTTTCCACTCAAATACTCCTACAAGTTAGATGCAAACAACATTCCGTATGCTCAGATTCCAGGAGTACGGGATAGAGCAATACCAAACATGGATCGCAGATTAGGCTTCATACTATCTGCACATGAGGGTCTAGGTTCTGCACATGCAGGGATTACCGCAACAGTTTCATTACTGAGACAACGCTATTGTGGCCAGGTTTAACTAAACAGATGAAGAACTTTGTCTTAAAATGCGAAATCTGTCAGCAGATGAAGGGTACCACTGTGGTGCGTCCAGCGCAGACACCTTCACTAATATCAGACAGACTACTCGCTTGTGTCTATTTGGACCACTGCGGCCCCCTACAATCAGATGGGGCTTACAAATATATCTTGGTGGCAGTGAATTCATGCTCTAGATTCCTATGGGTATGGCCTCAGCGCTCGGCTGATGCTCTAACTGTTATAAAAGATTTGCGAGTCTTTATAGGGACATACGCAGTTGGCACATTACATTCTGACCGTGGCCCCGAGTTTAGCTCTAGGGCTTACAAGGAAGCCATTGGAAGTTTGGGTGTAGCATTGCGGTACTCCTCTCTGTACCATCCCGAGGGAAATTTGGTTGTGGAGAGGAAAAACTGAGACTTAAAGCAATCTTTAACGGCGAGGGTATTAGGTTCAGGTGGTAGTTGCTTCAATCACTTATACGGGGTCCAATGAGCCCTTAATAACATGCCAAGAAGTTCTCTAGGGGGTGTCACTCCTTACGAGGTCCTATTTGGGACGAGAATGTGGGTACCTGATCTCAATTATGAAAGCACAGTGGTGGATGAAAAACCATTTGACATCAATAAACGTTTGGCTGTTTTACAGATCTGAATGAATCCCGGACACTACCAAGCATCGTGCAAGTAAAACGCACCGCCATTGGGGAAGTCAAATCAGTCACGGCAAGACCTGTCTGGATCCCAAAAGTCAGGGATCTGGTCAGAGAAAAGATCGAGGATAAAAAAGAATTTGGGCTATCATACAGAAAGCCTGTACCTGTCCTGGCTGTCGAAGGAACAAGAATAGTACTTCTTCCGCCTCTTGCCGGAAAAAAAGAGAAGAGATTCGTCTCCATTGATCTGATCAAACCACACTATGTGGCCGATACTGAATAATAGGCCTCGTGGTCTCCTGGGTAGCCGACGCTCTTCTCTCGCTACCATACAGGAAGTTCAGATGGAAAGACTCATAACATTCGAAGAGTCACCAATACAAAGTAAAGGAATTTCCAACAATGATATGGAACTCGTTCCTCTGGAAACAGCACTTCAACACACAAATGAAAGACAAATATCAATTCGGCCTAATACCGATGTCTACATCAATATGCCTCAACAAGAGACACCTGCCGGTTCAACAAAACCTGTCGAGCTACCACAAATAGATCGAACTGCATCTGGCTACTTCATCGATTTTGATACCTTCTCTCTTGATCCCAGTGAACCTGAGACAATGCCAGCTCCAGTTTCCCGTAAGCAACAAATTTGTGAATTCTACACTTTTCTGAACAAGACTTACTTAGTTTCACCTTGGCTCCAGCTCTGGATCATAACTGGAATATTGTTTTTCATGTTCTGGATTGGCCAAGTGACTGTCTTTTGCTTACTCATAAATGGAAAATATTTCCCAGAACGCTCTGCAGCATCAAATGTGAACTTGGTTCTGAAACCTCATACATCATCTCATCGTGAACAAAGAGAACTGTTTTCCGTGAACATTACAGCTGTTTCAATTCCTGATGGTATAGTTTGGGACAAAGTTGATTATGATGTATTTGGCCCAACTGAACTTTTGAAAATACCACATTTGTTTAAAATTTCTCTAAATGATTAACCCTGGGCATCCAATTCCGCTCCGCTCGCGGAATTTGCGGAATTTAGTCAATTTTGCGTTCCGCGGAGAACGCGGAATTGCCAACAATTCCGCGATCCGCGGCGTAGCGGAATTATTTTCTTGTTCGCGCTTTAAACATGCATTCTAGCGCGCGCGATAGCGACTTACCGGGATTCCTGCGTTCGCTGACGGGTTTTCCTATCCGTTCGCGTGCGCCACGAGATTTCGGTAGCCGGCCGCGTTATCCCGCGAACACGTCATTCGCCGCGCCATCGTGCACCGCGAGAGAGATTGCGATCGCGAACACGTCATTCGGGCGCGCCATCGGACATCCGGCGGAATGTTGGTAAAGCTCGCGATCGCGAACACGCAAAATTTTAAATCTGGAGAACAATAACATCGCAAGCAGCATAACACCTTCTATAAATTGATGATTTGGATGAAAAAAAAACCTCAGATTGATATTTGGCTGTCCTTTTTTGTCAAATTTTTTTGGGGGAGAGGGAGGAAGTGCCACAGAGTCTCCTACTTCCTGTTCCTGTCCAGCAGGCTCCTCCCAGTGCTTTGTCCATCTCCTGTTCATTTTTCACTTGGATTTGAGCTGGAAGGATCACTCTTTGTGTCTGCTGCATCATTATCATTGGATTTGAGGATTTTGGGATTTGAGATTTTACCAGTAAGTTGTTGTTGTTTGATTGGGGCATTGCAGTTGCTGCAACTACAATTTTTGTACTTTTCATCATTTTTAAAAATAAATAGTTGTGGGTAGCCAGTAGGCCCAGAGCTAGTCATGGGTGGGTGCATGATGAGGCAACTGTTCCTTTGCTGTGTGATGTATTTATTAATTTCAAACATCATTTAGGGGGCATGGATGGCATTGGATTGAATTGCAAAATGTGTTTTTTTGGGTGTATTTCAGTTTTTTGGGCTGTGTGTTAAATACATGCCTTAGTTGTGTGTGGTGTGCTGCAGGCCTTGTTTAGCCCTGTGGATTTTCGTTTTTGCATTTTATTGCATTACAGGCAAAGCAGTGTGGTTTACCATGCAGCCTTTGCCTGGCTATTATAGGCCTGTTTTCAGTACATTGTTTTCCAGGCCTCATGCTTGTTGCTTGTGATTTGTGAGTGTCCATGTGGCTGGTAGCCATTTCTGGTGGGAGTTATAAGTGTGCTGCTTTTGCCATATATTAAGGCCTGCATGTGTTTCCTTTGTAGCCTAGGCGTCTTGTTGTGGCCTGGCCATGAGGCTGGCGGCCATTTTGAAGCCAGGCAGTGTGCTTTTTGCCATAGGCCTGCATTGTCTGTCTTCAGTTTCTTGTTGTTGTGGGCCTGGCCATGAGGCTGGCGGCCATTTTGAAGCCAGGCAGTGTGCTTTTTGCCATAGGCCTGCATTGTCTGTCTTCAGTTTCTTGTTGTGGGCCTGGCCATGAGGCTGGCGGCCATTTTGAAGCCAGGCAGTGTGCTTTTTGCCATAGGCCTGCATTGTCTGTCTTCAGTTTTTTGTTGTTGTGGGCCTGGCCATGAGGCTGGCGGCCATTTTGAAGCCAGGCAGTGTGCTTTTTGCCATAGGCCTGCATGGTTTTCCTCTTGGCTTACTGCTTGCATCCATCCCCTTTGCCAGCTGCAGCTCCCTGAATGATGTGATGAGCAAATAATTTAATGCCAAACAGGGTCCACTTCTATTACATTTGTATTTTTGTTGTTGTTCCTCTTCTTTCCTATCCTTCCTGACAGTGTACACAGTATACCATGAAATCCCTTGTTGACAGTCTCACAAATGGCTACACTAATTTATATCTTTTATTTGTTTGTTTGTACTACTAGTAATTGAACTCAACAACAAATGCAACATTTCACTGATGTTCTTCTCCTGGCTTCTTTGCTTTTAGGTGCACAAAAAGACAGAGGAGGAGGTGTCATCATCATCATCATCACCCGTTGTACTGCCAGGCAGAAGTCCTGCTGCGCGTCACGTCCACGTGTGACCACAGACATCTCTGCAACTTGGGCACCTGCGTCCTGCTGACATCTGAAGAAGATGGCCCCAAAGAAAGGTACCAGGTCCTCCAGTACCAAGAAAGTTGCCAGTGAGAAGAAGAAGGAACAGAAGAAGGAAGTGGCACTTGCCAAGACTGGTGTGCCGGCCAATGTTATTTTTGGTAAAAAAAAACTTACGCCTGCAGCAGCGGTGTCCGGCGGGGACCAAGCTGGGAGCAGCACCTCCACATCAGCGGGCCCACCCCAGCAACCTAGGCCCAAGCCCATGACTGTGGCAGAGGTAGCCAGTCTACTAACGACCAGTGATGTTGAAATGTCATTATCGCAAAGTAGTACCCAATCCACGCACTCGCAGGCGGAAACTCAGCAGATAAGTGGGCAACCACAGCCGCAACGACAGCCGCAACCCCAGCCGCAGCCGCAGCCGCAACCCCAGCCGCAACCGCAGCCGCAACCCCAGCCGCAGCCGCAACCCCAGCCGCAACCGCAGCCGCAACCGCAGCCGCAACCCCAGCCGCAGCCGCAACCCCAGCCGCAACCCCAGCCGCAACCACAGCCACAACCCCAGCCGCAACCACAGCCGGAACCACAGCCGCAACCACAGCCGCAGCCGGAACCACAGCCGGAACCACAGCCGGAACCACAGCCCACAATAGTAGTTGTTCCACCTGAAGTAGGGGCAGTTCAAGAAATTGAGCTTTTTGCAGACGAAGAGGAGGAGCAAGCCACTGTTCCAGAAGATCCATTGTCTTCCAGACCCCCAGCAAGGAAAAGCAGGGTTAGTCCATCAACTTCTTCTTCAAGCCCCGCTTCAGATGATCTAGATGCCACTTGGAAGCCACCAGCTCAGCCTGAGAGTGATGCACGCCACAAGACAAGGCTAGTGAAAAGGAAGGTTCCAGAAAGCCTTAGAGTTATGGAGGTAGATGTAAACGAGGGGGGTGATGATGATGATGATGAATAGCCATTCATTATGAATATCACTCCTAGGCCTACGGAGATGGAGACCAACATTATTAGACTATCCAAAATCGCTGCGAGGGATGTAGCACGGATACCACCAACACAGGTAACGCCAACACGACCTCCAGCTTCCATATTTGCCTTTGCAAAGGCCCGGCAGGGACCTACATCCAGCTCAACCACCACCTCAGTAGGTGGTGGTAATGTAAGTGCACAGAGTAAAATTCCAGGCACACCCTCCAGTTCATCTGGTATTGAAAGTGGCACCTCCAGCAGCGCCAGAAAGTTCTCCTCCCCAGTTTGGGACTTCTTTTCGGTTAGCAGTAAGGAGGAGAACATTGCTATATGCTCAATTTGTCGGCAGGCTGTTAGGCGGGGTAAGCTTGGTACAAACTATGGTACCGGAGGACAAACAAGTCATCTCAAAAAACACCACAGTATCAAGTGGGAGGCTCACCTACTTCACTTAGAAAAAAGTAAAACTGGACCCATTGCTGTTGTTGGGGATGAAGAAGTAGGGGAAGATATGATCGCGGTGGAAGCTCAACAAGAGGGAGACATTTCTAGCCCTACCCCCAGCAGTGTAGTGGTAACACCCACATCCTCAGCAACATCTCAGTGGCACCGTAGTAAGAGTCAGCCTGAGACACCAAGGCAACCGGGCACTGCAATGAGCAAAAGTGCAGCGTCGTTGAGCCTATCTGGGTTCAAGAAGAAAGGTGCACCACAAAGGAAAATATTCCAGCCTACCATTGACAGCATGCTTAGGTCGGAGGGGCAGTACCAACGCAACCACCCAACGGCACGGTTGTACAATGCGAAGCTGGCTAAAATGTTAGCGCTGGACCTTCTCCCTTTTTCATTTGTGGAAGGGGTGGGTTTCCTTGAATTTGTGTCAGCCATCTGCCCTAAATGGAAGGTTCCCAGCCGGTCCTATTTCGCCCGAGTTGCTGTTCCAGCACTACATCACGATGTGCTGGAATTGGTTGGACAAGCTTTGCAGCAGAGTGCTGTTCACAAAATCCATCTGACAACAGACATGTGGACCAGTTGCCAAGCCACTGATTACATGTGCATCACTGCACACTGGATCTCTTTTGTGGGGGTTAGAGAAAAGCTATCTGAAGTAGGTGCTGTTGACACAGCTGAGATTTTTAATGCTTCTCGGAAACATGCAACTGTAGCCATGTTTGCCATGGAGAAATCTCATACTGCTGCAAACATTTTGGAAGAGTTTAACAGCAAGGTCTTTGAATGGCTGCGCCCCAGAGGGCTTCACATTGGTTTTGTTGCCACGGATAATGGCAGTAATATACTTAAGGCGATGGAGCTTGGTGCCTATTTCAGGGTCCCGTGTTTGGCGCACTGCATTAACATTATAGTTCAAGACTTTCTGAAAAAAGAACCCATAGTCAGCAACTTACTGACCACCTGCCGCAGAATATGCACGCATTTCAGCCATTCTTTTAAAGCCCGGAAGCAGCTGAGGATCATTCAACGTGACTATAGAATGCCAGTCAAAGCACTCATCCAGGAGGTGGCAACACGTTGGAACTCAACGTATTACATGCTTGACCATCTGTTTGAGCAGTACAGACCAATCAATGAATATGTCATGCGAAGAGCGGATGCTACTGTGAAAGGCATGACTCTTCAGATGGACCAATGGTGCCTAGTTAAATCTCTTACAGAGATGCTTCTTCCTTTCGAGGTCTTCACACGTGAAGTCAGCAAGGAGGACTGTACTATGGGCCAAGCTATCCCATTGTTGCACATGCTAGAGCAACAGCTGAAGGAGGTGTCTGAAGTGTACATAGGTGTGGAGGAAAAAAAAGAAGCATATGAGTTGGTGGAGAGCTTATCATGTCACTTAAGTGAAAATGCAAGGGTGCAAAATAAGATTCTGTCACAACAACATTACATTTGTGCCACAATTCTGGATCCACGGTACAAATCGGCACTGCACAGTAAGACATTACTCCCTTTTTCAGAAGTGGATGTTGCCCGGTACAAAATTTGGATAGCTGAGGCAGCCAGTACATTGGAAAATGAACGGCTGGTAATTAAAGGCCTCAAACCCACGTCAAGTACTGCAGCAGGGCATCTGGCGTCAAGTTCAACTTCAGAGCCTGTGGGCAGTGCATTTGGTTCACAGCTGTCACCAACACCAACACTATCGACAACAGCAAGAACCGGATCATCAGCCCCAGTACAAACGGCAAAGGATTGGTATTTACAGCAAGAACTTGCTAGGTCCAGTGCTGATGCAAAGACAAAAGAGGCCGAACAAAGTGTAGCACCCTGAACATTGACTGAATGGTCCAGGCCTACCTGGATGACCAAACAGAGGTCTACATTGATCAAAACCCATTGCGGTATTGGTATGGCAAAAGGGGCCAATGGCCAGTGCTCAGCAGGCTGGCGATAAACTATCTGGCTTGCCCTGTCGCAAGTGTCTCTTCTGAACGTGTTTTCAGTGCTGCTGGTTCCATTGTAACAGTGAAAAGGACCAGTCTCTCACCCAAAAACGTGGAGAGGTTAACCATGATCAAAATGAATCAGCAATTTATACCACCGAATTACACAATACATGAATCAACGCAGGAAGATGAGGACAGCGGCTCAGGTGACGGAAGTAGCGTGTTGGATGCTGATTACCTACTTCTGGTTGAACCCCCAGAGTTTGAGGACAAGCTATACTTCCCTGACAACTAGGCTTCCACTTCTTACTGTGGTTCTCCCTTATTTACTTCTATTTGTGTGTCTGTCTTTCTGTTTGGAAACTTCAAATCACAACAAATCCATCACCACCGTCTTCGTATTTTATTGCCTTATATGAGTTTCAGCTGTCTGCATTTCAGTCCACTCCTCTGAGTCCTGCTCCTCCATCCTCCTGAATCGACCTAAATCTATTGCCCTCAAGCCAGATGATGATTGGATGAAGTATAATCGAAGAAAAACTAAAATCTTGCCTCGTTGAGTCTCTCCAAAAGAAGTGGAACATGATGATGACTACTATAGCTATCCTCCTTTCCGAGCCGATACAGACTGCCCATTAACTGAAGATGAGAAGGAACAGGTAATGAATGATGACATGCATTGGACGCTGACTGAGTGATTTGTGTTGTTGTTGTTTGTAGTGCATGAAGGTAATTCATTGTGTACTATTATCTAATCTACACACTAAAAGTAACTCAATGCAATGTTTGTTTCCATTCTTGTTTTTTAATAACAATTTTAAACTTCTACTGCAGACCGATCCATTGTATTTTGAATATGGAAAGGGGACTCAATCTGTACACTACTGCACACTGAGTTGGACAACACACCATGATGATGACCACAGTGACATAATATCTTCGCAGTCACTCAGTACGATCCGAGATGATTGATGGAATAACTCAGGGCCTTTCATGAGTGCATTAAAAGGTAACCAAGTCAACAACAACCACTGCAGACCTACATGTCTGTGTAGTGGTGGAGTCGAGTGTGGTGGTATGACTGACAGCGGGGCATTGATTTAGTCACTTAATTTGTAAAATGCTATGTTGCTGTATATCTGCTTTGTCTGCCTCTGTCAAAAAAGGTACGCTAAATGGAGGATGGGTCACGGGTGCCGTGGGCCTGCTCTGTCCTGTTGCTGTTGGAGGTTAATGCTGGAAACAGACTACAGTAGACATGATGTATCCATGCCGCCTCTGAAAGTGTTCTTGTTGCACTCCACCATAATTTAGGCATTTTTTTTCTACTTGATTTTTCAATATCCCTTTTGTTTTCCCATCTGCAATTACAGGCCGGCCCTTACCCTGTGCTACACTGGGAAAAACAACTCTCACTTACCTTACCAATGAATCTACATCTGCCAGGCAGGCAGTGGCGTCACTCAAGATTGATGGCCGGAGCGTCCATGGAAGGGAGGACCAAGACGAATGCCGAGATGCAACTCCCCATTTTGACCAGGATAACATACAGTAACAGTATCAACTTTCATCATCTTTTAAATTTGATTCATTTTTTGTCTTCAATCATTACTACTGTGTGTTGTTGTTGTTGTTATGTTTTCTCTCTGCTTATAATTCAATTCATCCCTACAGCTATTTTTGACTTTTCTTTGCTATCTTTAAGCCCGGGCCGGTACAACAGAACAGAAACTGTATGTAATTCGGGTCTCTCTGAGGGCAGACAGGCAAGGCAAATTGCATAATATACTGCTGCCCTGTACTGTCTAATTGTCTAGTAGTAGTAGTTAGTAAGTACTATCATTAACCATCAAGTTATCATCATCATGCATGCATTTCCTTTTTCTCCCTTAACAGATTTATGGATATGGTTGTCTGCCAAGATTGTGTTTTGTTGTTGTCCATGCGTACTGTTTTTCTTTGTCAAACCTTTCCCAAAACCCCCTTCCCAACCATTCATCAAACCCTAACCCTCTTCCCCGGGCTGTGTGACTTATTGAGGTGTGACTAAATTAAATGTACACCAATAATTTATCACACGCTTGCTGGGGCGGATGTGGCTAAAGCAACAAAAATTCATTTTCAAGGCAGGGCGAGGATCTTCTTCTGCTTGCCCACCCATGAGCAGTATATTTGTTTTTTTACCAAAGGAACCTAATCCATCAGCATTAATTGCTGGCATAGATTGGATTTGTTATCATCCTCCGAAACAGCACTAACGGTTACGCTTGTGTCGAGTGTACTGTAGGCCTAGTCGAGTGACTCGACACAGCTAGAGTTTGTAACTCTATGTAATAGGCTATCCCCGCCACCATTATGTTTCCTTGTATTTTGGCATATTATTGTTTGGCAGTAAGTTCCGTACTGTACTTCGTTCTACTACTCCTCCCACAGTCTCTCTCAGGCGACTGACTGTCTCATTTTCTTTTTTTGCAAATGCTACTGCCAGGGTCTACTACTACTACCACCACAACCATGGCATGTTGGGAAAGAAAACCATCATCACCATGCACCCATTGCCGTGCCCAAGTTAAACATCAAGCACAGGTAAGAGAAGAAGTTTGGGGGAGGCATAATTAATAACGGAATTTTTTTCATTAATTCTATTTCACACACCCCTTTGAGTCCAGTTGCAGAATGCATAGATTAGGAGGAGAGACTGACAGTACTAGTAGGACAAGTCCCTCTGTGAGGGGTACCGCATCTGTCTGTTTGTGTCTTAGTAACTCAGCCAATTATTTAAATCAAACACTGGCTGTGGCACTGCACCAGCAAGGAAACAGTGTGACGTAAAACAGTAACCCCACCCACAAAACATTAACAACATCGTATATAAAGTCTAAATATGTAATTTAATACCCTAACAAAAATAAACTATGTAAAAAAATCCCACAACACCTGACCCACCCCTCTCCCTAACCCCAACCAATGTCCATATCACGGAACGAAAAAGTCCAACAAATGTCCAATAGTCCAAAACCCAATGCCCGATTCCCACCCACCAAAATAAGCTATAAAAAAGGGCCAATAAATAAACGGGGTCTCAGCGGGCTCGCCTCTCCAGGACATGGATGCGTTCCTCTAGGCGGGCCACGCAGCGCTTCACCGCGCGGCAGTTGCATCCACAGGGGGGGGGGCAGCAGTGCTTCTTGCAGTGTGGCGGCGGGCGGCTGCCAGGCGGTGGCGCCGTAACACTGGAGGGGGGTGTCTGGGGCCCAGGGCATTGGAGGAGGCTGCAGCTGCTGCCGCCTCCTCCTCCTCCTCCTCTAGAACCACCAGCCTCTGGTATTCAGCCTGTATGGCCTCCAGCTTCCGGCGCCGGGCCTTGGCTGCCAACTCCTTCCTGTCGACTTTACCTTTGGAAGGAGTAGCTATATCAAGAAGAAAAAACAAGACTATTGTAAAATATACTCTTAGCAAAGCAGTCAGACAAATTCATTCTACACATAGTAGCACAGTAGCACTAGCAAGCACAGTACGTAACATTTGTGGTATGTATCTATCCTCCCACTACCTTGGCCTCGAACATTTGTGGGAGTTTCAGGCATTCCACCACCCATGCATCTGATTCCTATCAGACACCTATGCATGCATCCCACGTATCCTTCTCTGCCAGTCTTAAATATAAAATCTCGCCCGTCCTTCCTCCTTCCACCCTTCTTTCCCTTTTCGTTCAACCCATCCATCAAGGTCATCTGATCTGACTTTTAGTCTTCTCCATAAAACTTTCACAGCTGAGTTGAAGTCCGATAGAAGAGGCCATTGGTTACTCAGTACACTCCCGTCGCTAATGCTATTGCTAATGCTAAGTAAAGGGTGTCTTCTTCAACCGTTCACAACAACTTCTTACTTAAGTCTCAACAGTACAGTATACATTACACCCTTGCAGCGAGTGTAATGTCAATAAGTAAGGATTAGGAATATAACTTACCACTGCCCGCCACTGCTGCTGGCTCACCCCCTGCAGATCCTCCTACAACTGCTGCATCGCCTGCACCCTCAGCGGCCGCGTCACCTTCGCCGCTGGCCCCGGTACTGGTGGTCGGTAGTACGCCTAGAAAAACATTACACATTTTTCAGATGCCATATACACCTCCCCTATTTTTCACTAGCAAGATTGAAAAATAAGTTAATACATACATAATACATATACAACATACATCACTAGTACAAATCAGGTAGTAGAGTAGACACTAGTAGTGTTATATGGTCCCTAGGGTCATTCTAGTCTTTGCTAAGTTACCCCGAGCCATGCAACCATTTTAGCTTTGTATCTTTTATTTTTGCGCAAGTTACCTCGCAGCTTGTTGTGAAAGATGCCTTTGAGCCCACATGAGCTCATACTGCTACTGTCTGAGCGCTGCATACAAGGTCGAAAAACAAGCCACTTTGTTATGGAGTTCTGGTATTAGTCCATATTGCTTATCCATAAAAATACTACACTTTTTGGCACGACTGAGAAATGCTTGCACTATACTAACGCGCACCATTTTTCTCATAACAGACGGAAGATTCCCTTATACGAAGAACCAGAGCTTTGCAGAGCTTATGATGTAACCAGTACTAGGTTCTTCTAAGGTGAGGGGTCCCCAGAATTCTCAGATCTCCATTTATAATTTTATATAAACTAGATTCCTACCAAGGGAGGGTGGTTCTTCCACCACTGTTCAGTTATCATGATCTCGCCTTTTGGCTTCTATGGACTTGTAGTTGTAAGTGTAACTAAGTGTAACAATGTTTATTGTTTTAATCTTATGCATTTTGCTGTTGCTGCTGCATTATAGAACGTACAGAGCTTGTCAGTTGGAAATAAACCTTTTGAACTTACATAGACTCGGTGGTATTTGGTGTGGACTTACACGAGAGAGTGAGCGAAAGGGTGTGCATTACTTCCGCGACAGAGGTCGGGAGTGTTATGTTCTGGGTTGTCTACTCATTGGGTATTTTGGGGGGGGGTTTCGGAGACCTAATGAGACACTATAACTAGTCGGTCAGGGGATTGTGGTGGCTTCTGATTGAGGTGTGAGGAAGGTCCAACCTCCCATCCTCCCATCACCAACGTCCTATTTTCTTGTGCAAAGTTCTGTATGTGCAGAATCCCTACAACAGTAGTAGTATGTCCTATCCTATCAAAAATTGTAAAATGTGGTTGGGCATTTTCTTGGTGGGAATTGGCGAAAAGCCTCAAGATTAAGAAGACTAGAAGTAGTAGAAGAGGACAACCCAAAGGACTGGACTCAATGGCTAGAGCTATTGGTGAATCTGAGTTTTATTTAAACATTTTAAATAAAGAGTGGCCAACTGGGCAAGCTTAGCTACAGACAGACTAATAGTAGTAGTACAGAGAGTCATAGCAGACGCAGTTAGAGGCAGGGATAACAAGAATTTAGAAACAGATAGTATAGATCAAAGAAGAATTTGTAAAAATTTGAATTAGGATACCGAAATAATAGTTCGGAAAAAATAAGGTGCAGGAAAAGTTTGGGAAATATAATTATTAATATTAACCACTGGAGGACTTACTGGGGCCAGCAGCAGAGCCCTCGATAGAGGAGCGGTCCTGTCCCTGGGAGGCATCTTGGAGATCTTCTTGGCCCGCCGCCTGTGACCCCGTCTTCTTGCCCCTGGGTGCTGATCATGTAAGATTTCATAAAGAAAGAGACAAAAATTAAAGTTTGGTGTGAAATAAATAAAATATTTTCAAATACGCACAAAAACATTTTTGGTAACAACAATTGCAATAAAATTGACCTATCTAATCTGATCGACTGGTAGTATTGCGAGATTCACGGACCGTCTAGCAAGCCTAACTACCACCTGACCTAGCCCACCTATTCCAATCCAGACGGGCCAATTGTTCAGTAAGTCTGCATTTCCATTTATTTTAGTCCTCAAAAATGCATAGATGGAGGACACATGCATACATTTTTGCATACACCAAATTGTTGGCTGGTTGCTGCTGATGTTCTTCTAGTGATGATATAAGCCTATTAACACTCAGTAAACAAACTACAAAAGGTTCTACTAAGGACTGGGGTAAGCAGCACTCAGCAGCACGTGACGTGACAGAGGATGCGCCACGCACACCACTTAAAAATTACCAACTAATAAGTAACTAAACCTATCAATCCACCACTATCCCTTCTTAGTGGCAGGAGGACAAAGGAAGGACTACTCTCTAGCATTACGTCACTTAAGTTCTCTATAGTAAACTCTTACATAATCATCAGGCCAAGCGAGCGCAAAGTTGCAAACAAGTAAGATTAGTAGCGCCGAGCGCCTGTGTCATAACAATCACAGATTTTTAAACGTAATTTACCTGCAATGTAAGCAGCAGCATTCTTGGTGGTCGGAAAAAAAAATATTCGCAATATATAACACAGAGCAGAAGAACACAAAGTAGTAATATTAAATAGCTACTCACCAAGCCCCGGGACCTCCACTCCTAGCAGGTCCAGCAGGTCCTGCTCCCGGTCCAGAATATCGGACCACCGGTGCGTCAGCTGATTATTGGTGCGCCGGACACCAGAGCAGCGAAACACTGCCCGACGCACCTTGACCCACCGCTGCCGATGCTCCCGGAGCCCGTACCCGGACCCAGGCCTTCCGCCTGCTGCCAGGGTTAAGGGGAGGTGGCGCTGAACAAAAAAACCAGTGCGGCCACCTCCGCCTCACTGAATAAGGCCCGTGCCTGCACCCTCTTTGGCGCCGCCTTCCGCAAGGAAGGCGGTCGCGGCTCCGGCTACGACTCCGAGCCCTGTGGCTGTGGCCCTTTGCCATGGTTCTGGGTAGGCGGGGGGCGGAAAAGAAAAGGTAGGAATTAAAAAAAGTAAGTAAAAGAAATTAAAAAGCAGGTAATAGAAAAAGTGTGAAAAAGTAGTTAAAAACACACAAAAAGTAGAAAAAAACTCAAAATATAGAATCAGGAAAATAGAGAGATAGATAATAAATAAAAAAGACCAAAAAAGTTTACAGAAACAAAGGATTGAAAAGATAGAGGGAGGATTCAAAAGCAGGCCCAGAACCATAGCAATACAGTGAAAAACAAGATGGCCGCGCCCATTGCGACCGATATTTCCCCCCCGAGCACGCAAAAAGCGTTGCGAACACGTAATGCGCGTTCCCGAACAGGAAATACTTATCGCGAACGGGCGGGAGCATGCAATACGCGTCCTGGAACTGGAAATAAGCATCGCGAGCGGGCGGGAGCATGCAATACGCGACCCGGAACAGGAAATAACCATCGCGAGCGGGCGGGACAAGTGAAAAACAAGATGGCCGCGCCCATTAGCGACCGCATGGGCAAGTTAGCGATATATTTCCCCGCGAGCACGCAAAAACACATCGCGAACGGGCGGGCCAGCAATTCCGCGACTTCGTGGAATTTCTACATGCTCGCGGAGATTTTTAACAATTTCGCGGAGATTTGCGTAACGCGACTACGCAAATTCCGCCCACCCTTATAAATGATATCATTACCTCCAGTACATTTTCTAACGATTGGGATTTTGAAACTGTAAATAATATGTTGTCTGATTTGGAACAATCCGCTGCATCTTCAAGCACTGAAATGTTAGAAGATACATCAGACTATAACACTATGTACTGTTACCATCATTATGGTCATCACTTTTTACACAAATCCAGTATCCCACGAAATATCGTCACATACCACCAATGGGAACATTGCCAGACACCACCAAAAGGTAGTTCGAAAATATTTGCACAGAAATGTTCTTATTTTTCAGGGTTTAACACTTCTGACCCAACCTCATACTACTATAAGGTTGCACCTACACCTGCATAGAAAAATATGCTAACAAACACCAAACAGATTTATTCTGCATCCTTTATTTTCCAACTGTCTGAACAGGGTTTCGACTTATGGAAGGACACTATAAACACAAAATCAGTCTGGGGTTCTAAGGAATGGCAAGTTCAGGGAACAGAAGCACTATTTAGAGCGTGCCTTATTCCGCAACAGATAATATTTCTGAATGAAATTGTGCAACAGACTTCCTGTCTTGGACTAGCCAAGAACAAGGATTTGAACACACCTCAGATTCCCACACCTTCACACATCAATTTTACATCATGTGGAGGGGATACAATAGATGACATCATGCAGTACAATACATCAGACCCCAAATGGAAGGGATGATTAGTTTGGCCCACAGACACAAACAGATGTCAATCAAGATTCAAGGGTACAACCGAAGGGTTTAGTATCCATAGGCCGGACCAACTCTATGTACAAAGAGAACATCCGGGGGTAGTGACATCATACAGTGTTGGGAAGTTGTGCCTCAATTGGCTAAAAACCTCGACACTGTCCCAGGTGAAACAGCACTTATCCTTACTCTCAGATGAGGTGGATCTATGGGATTTTTTATTAGGTCCCCGAAAGCCACGTCAGAAACATTTCTATTACGCTGTCTATAATAAAATCTGGAAAATCTCTCAACAAGAAGCTGCGTTGAGACTTCGTGAAAAAGATAAAATTAACCTAGAAAGGGCGTTAGCTGTAGTTGACAATGGTATGACTACATTAACATCCAGGATTTATTCACTGGGCAACATTGTATCTTCTGCTATAGATATACTAGAACAAGACTTGTTCATACTACAGCACAGACAATCCCAGTTACGTTCTATTAAGCTGGACGCTGCACTCATTGCGCGCTGGTTATGTGCCTTGGCGGTTTATCAACAGTACGTCACTCTTTTATGCATATAATCTAACTGAAAAACAGATAACAATGGCACAAAGGGGAGCAAAATATATAATGCTGCATATTGAAAAACTGGACAAATTACCTTTTACTGTAGCAGAGTCACCATCCACAGAATGGTTAAGCCATGGCCATATAACACTATCGGTCACAACTTTCCAGTTTCAGTAATGCCTAGAACAACAGGCAGGCAGATATGAAGCGATGGGTAGGGAATTCATCAACGAATCTTGGGAATTACCATACAGATTTCGATGTAGGAATGGGCACATTGAAGTGTTTCTTAGCTTTACCGACTGCGAGAACGCTTTAGGTGGATCTCTCATATGCCAGGATATCATGCTGCACGGAGCCTGTAATGGTTCGGTTGCTAACTTATCCTGTCACTTGAAAGGTTCCCCGGCTGCCGTGATTAATCCGGTGTTCAAGTTGCTTTCAAATGGGAGTTACCTGATGCTGAATGATCAAGGTTGTTGTGGGATACTCCCGGGCATCGCATATTTTGTCACTGTAAGCTCCAGGGTTACTTGCTGTACGAAAGTATTGTTTCCACCGACCCATACAGTGAGGGAGTTGCCGTTATGGCCTTCGTTGAATGTTTCCTTTATACGGTTTGATTCTCTGAGCCGAATGATAGCCATGCTTTTACAGAAAACCGTCCCCTTAACCTCCGCCCGAGAAACTTATGATCTTCAGGTTGCAAGGTCTTCAGCTGAGATACAGGCACTAGTACGGACAAACTGCCCTTTCCATTTCACAGAAATGGTACAACGTATTTTTAACATGTCTGATACTGCGGGTATAGTCCACCTAAGACCATAGGTTCTGGACTGTTAAGCACCTTTCAGACAATCCTCAGAGTTCTTCCCAATTTCATACACTCCGTATTTGGAAGCATTTTTGGAGGGCTTCCTCTGATCCTGTTTCTAATAGCAGGTATCATGATTGTAATTTTTCTGCTACTCAATGGACGTCCCAGTCACCAAGGAGATGGAAAGAACGCTCTTGGAGCGCCGATACCATGATCGCATGGTAATCCATCTGGCCACACCTCGTCTTCAAGAACTAAGCGAGTCTTGGTTCCTGTCATTTAGACCAGTCTGGATCGACTGCGTTCTGCCTGTCCTTCGATGCCTGTTCTGCTGACAAGAATGCATGTTAGATCTCTGTCTAACAAATCCATCGGTTGTGCCAGCGGACGTTGATGCTTTACTGGACCCGATAACGGCTCATGTTCTGCTGTATCCTCAGCGTATTCCCATGTTGATGTCTGCATTCTTAGAGCCACCACTGGATGCTTCAGCTCCTGTTGGAAGGGATACCAGCTCCTTAACAAATACTCAGGCCTTGGATGGCACACAGGCTACCCCAGCATCGGCTGTGGATAGTGCAGAAGAACATCTGTGCTCGATTGACCTAATCTGCGAGGTGTTGCAGGGATCGTCATCTGTGATGGCAAGCAACAGTGATGTTGCGTCTGCCAGCCAGGACACATAAACATTTGGCTATCGTGTGCTGGGAAAAATTTGGCCTTTTTCTAAACAACCAAAATTGGAATTTTTAAACAAGACACTTTTTCTAAACTGCATGGCTTTCAGTCACTCATTGTTCGGACTATATATACGAACATATTTAGTACAGACTTCTATCGAATGCAATATTTTTTTTATTTTTTTGCATTTTTTAGACATTTTACGTTTCTTAAGTACTATTTTTTAATGGTCTTATTAATAGTTTGCGTACAACATTTAGCTGTACGTTAGAATTTTTAGTATTTCGTCCAGCCAGATGAGGAGTGGGTGCTATGTTTCATATAGGTACCCCAATATAGGCTCAGGTAGCAACTTAACCTTTCACCTATATTCTGCCCTACCGTTACACAACATAACGGTTCTTGGGACTGACCTTTTACCTAGTTATGGTACTGCTTACAGGACGTGGGGTTTTCCCTGCAAACTAGCCTCATCCATTATGATTGAGGATTCTTGGAAACTCTGCAGGACTACCATCTCCTGTATAATAACTATGTACCAGGGTAATTCCTTCCGTCATCCTAAATCCGAAATGACACAGCAAGGTAGAACCCCTGAGGGTACCACTTTGGGTATATAAACACCAAATCTTGCTAAGGTAGTCAGAGGAGAAAAGGACTTCCATGCCGACACACTGACGCGAGACGCTGAGTTTCCTGCACGCAGACACACCAGTTCGCAGTGGTCTGACATCCCTTGCGGGGTGTACATCTCTGGACCAAGACGGGGTCCCACAGTCTCTCACTTCAGGTAATGAGGTTGAATTTATCCTAGAGGGACTCGTGGCTTTTACACCTACATACATGATAGGTACACTTAGGTACATCTAGTTAGGGTTGCATCGTTGGAGTATGCATTCTACTGTCATGTATTTTATATACTTGCCTGTATTCATTGTTTTAGCATGATGGTAGAAATCTACCATCCTTTTACTCTGTTAGTGCTTATAATAATTTATATTTGTTACTGTCTAGTGGTTGTTTCAGCACACCTATTTTACACTAGAATGACGCTGGTTCAATAAATGCTTATTGAAAAACGTCCCCACCGTTTATTCTGTGTATCTCCCTGAGACGAAGTGAGCATGAGTGACTGAGCAAAAAGTAATACACTGATTCCACGATCTTGAGGGATCAGGGTTGTCATTCTCAATAGTTGCCAAGAACTATTCTCTCCTTGGTAAGAGGGGTTTCTAGTGGCACTGTGAGATAGCTGGTACAACAGGCTAACTAACCCGGTGGGGGTGTCTAGAATCAGTCTGGACACCAATCCTACAGTGTATATTGTCTAAACGCGCAGATCCTATATAGGTTTATAGGAACTACACAACACTACCCTAAATAATGTGTATGTGGCCCCTTTTGCAGAGATCATTAGTGATCATGGGTTAACTCCCTTCTCTTATGCAGATGACACACAACTTCTTTTATCATTTAATAACAATACGGCTTCGACTAAATCTCTCTTTGCTGATGGTATGCGGCAATTTCCAGCTGGATGACGGAAAACATTTCCTCCAGCTAAACACTGATAAAAAAAAATCCTATTATTCGGCGGTGCACAAACGTTATCGTCCCCTGATTGGCGGCACCTAGAATTGGGCCTAGCCCCTACCCCAAAAATAATGGCAAAAAACCTGGGAGTCCGTCTGGACCACGCTCTCACTATGAGAGACCAAGTAATGGCCACTGCAGGTACTTGTTTCCACATGTTCAGCCTCCTTCATAGAGTGTTCCATTTTCTTCCTTTATCTGTCCGCAGGACCCTGATTCAAGCCCTGGTAATCAGCCGCCTCGACTATTGTAATGCCCTTCTCGCAGCCGCCAAAGAATCAAATTCAAAATCTGTTGTCTAGTCCATAAAACTCTCAATGGCAGAGGCCCTGCCTATCACGCGGAAAGACTTCAGCCTTATCAGCCTGGCAGATCTCTTCGCTCAAGGGAAAAAGCTCTTCTTGTGATTCCACGCTACAGAAAACTCCACGCTGTGGGCAAAGCTTTCTCATACCTTGCCCCAAGGTACTGGAATTCCCTCCCTGTACATCTGCGTAAGTGCCCAGATCTCCTCCGCTTCAGGAAACTCCTGGAAACAGAACGCTTCAGTAACTGATCTCCCATGCCTTGCATACCCGCACCTCTGGCACGGAGATACCCCTTTGGGGGCGAGTCCGGCGCTCTATAAATTCCATCATTCATTCATACTCATTATATTCCTCTTCATATTATGTAGCTTCTACTTAAGGAAGGGTTCTGAAAATGTCTTGCTCCTCTGACTTAAAACAATGGAAAAGGATTCCCTTTCTTCAATAAACAGGCATTTTGGTCAAAACAATGGCAACTAAGTATATAAGGAACTCTTCCTTCCACCTCTACCATGGAATGGATGGGTCACCTTTATTTTTCAAAAGCTTCTGTGGTGGGTCAAAACACATTCTTATTGTAAAAGGGTCAAGTACCAGGCAGGAGACAATGATAAACTGCCTGGTATTTAACTCTTTAGAAGGGAGAAAAGGCACAACAAAGTTCTTAAGAATGGTGAATGTTCACAACAATAGTGGTGTAGTGGAAACAAATATAGGTGGCAGAGTACAAGCAATATATGCTCTCAACAGTTCCACTAACTCCAACGGATGTTAAAAAGCCAAAGTAGATTACATTCAAGGTGCAAGTAAGCAATGCCACTAACGAGATACAAGATCTATACTAAGTTCACATCTGTAGATATAACTTGAGAATTGAGAAGACACAGCTTCAGTATGTTAGTCTGATATCATCAACTAAACAGTTCTAGTGAAGCATAATATCTTTGTATAAATAATGGAGAAGTGTTAGAAATTGGGTTACTGGTGGTTGTGCCAAGAGTCTCGTTTGCATTGCCTGAGGGTCACAGGGAGTAAGGAGAGCATTGAGGGGGATGGTCTTCATAAAGAGCAAGCCGGGTGTCACAGACGGGTGGGCTGGGACTTTGTGGTGGTGGGCTTCTCGTGGGCTGTCAATACTTCTGTGTGAAGGAGACGGGCTGGTGGCAGCTCGCTTTGAATTTCAGTGCAAACGGCACGGGCTCAGTGCAATCAGGCCTGTTCACGCTCATAAAGAGCCCAAACGCTTGATTTCAAGAGCTTGTGAGCTGCACCAAGGGTCCAGGACCCGAGAGGTACCACCTGGGGGTCAGGAACTCACTGCAGCTGGGTGCAGGAGCTGGTTGGGGAGTCTTTTATGTATGTAAGGCTCAGATCAGTAGGCCAGCTGACTTGCCCTTTGAGTCACTCTGGGGTCCTGGGTTCAAGATAAAGTGTAGGTGCAGTTCTCCTTCCTGAGGCAAGAGGGCAGCAGGGCACCACAGCAAGGCAGCAGTCCCTTTAGAGCAGCAGTCCACCAGAGTGGCAGTCCTTGTAGCAGCACAGCAGTCCTTCTTCCTGGCAGAGTATCCACAGGTTCAGAAGTGTACTGCAGAGTTGGTGTCTGTGGTATTTCTTTTATACAAAGGCATGCTATTGAAATGGGGAGAAACTTCTAAAGGCTTGCCTTTGAAGTGTACAGATGCCCTACCTTCCTCTCCATGGCTCCAGACTAACTACAGGGGGTATGCAGGCCTTTGTGTGGAGACAGGACACAGCCTATTCAAGTATAGGTGAGGCTGCACCTAGCTGCTCCCTCCCATCCTACCAGTTATCGCCCATCCAGTCACCTAAGCTCTGTATTGTGTGCGGCTGTCTAGGAAGAATGCACAAAGCCAAATTGTCAGCTACACCTAGTCATGTGACCAGAGACAGGCTACAGGCACTCAATGGCTAAGGCATGAAAATGCCAACTTTCTAAAAATGGCATTTTCAGAATTGCAATTTAAAATCTGAATCCACCATAAGTTAGGAATTTAAGTTGTGATTCCAGAGATACCAAACATGAGTTTTATATAGCGCGAACTTGACCCGAAGGTATCGGGTATCAGAGCGATTTACATAGCACCAGTTGCGTTACATGAGGACACATTCATTTTTTTGTTAGGCACAGGGAGATTAAGTGATTTGCCCAGAATCACAGGATGTTCAGCGTCATTGCCGAGACTCGAACATAGTTCCCCAGATTCGAGGTCGACCGCCCTAGCCGTTAGGCCAACTCCTCTCCCCTATATGTATTAAAAAGGAAGGTGTCGGCCTGGAGAAAGATTTATTTTGATAGGTCAAAATGGCAGTTTAAAACTGCACACACAGGCTCTGCATGGCAGGGCTGAGACATGTTTAAGGGGCTACTTAAGTGGGTAGCACAATTAGTGCTGCAGGCCCACTGGTAGCATTTAATTTACAGGTCCTGCGTATATGTAGTAATGCTTTACTAGGGACTTACAAGTAAATTAAATATGCCGAGTAAAATCCTACCATGTTTTAAGAGGAGAGCACAAGCACTTCTGCACTGGTTAGCAGTGGTAAAGTACACTGAGTCCTAAGGCCAGCAAAACAAATTCAGCAAAAATAGGAGAAGGAAGGCACAATGTTTGGGGATGACCCTGCAGAAAGGACCAAGTCCAACAAGAAGGAAGGAGAAAAACAGAAAAACAATGCTTGTCTCAAAGAGGAATTGGTACATATCCTTCTGAGGGAAACTGACCCCACACCAAATAGGCAGCCTAGAGGGACATGATCAGCCTAGGGGTGGTGCTTCTACCACTCCCCTTCATACAGCAAGGAGCATAAAAAACAGAAGAGGATATTTCCCACCTAGAGCCCATTGCCACCATTAGGTGTGGCTCAATTACACAATGAGGTGAGCAGCTGCAATGGAACCTAGCAGCAAAGATTGACTCCATGCTCAACATGCAATGGCAGGAATAGCGAACATGGGGAACAACAATGCACTGCTGTGGTATGTAGGCAGAATTAAGAGACCTCAGGTGTATGCTTCAACTGTCTCCAAATATGTATGAGGCACACCAAAGTGCAACTCCCCACAGCAAGACTTACTAACCAATCCCATCCTCAATCACCAAATAAGAGATGATATATTATCAAGAGACTGAAACAAACCTTATTAAACTCAAGCAGGTACATCACAAAATGGAGAGATCTACTTCCAACTGCCTTAACCATACTACAGGTAAGCACCAAGAATGACAATAAGGGGTGGGGGGACAGATAAACAGACAATATATAACACTCAGCCATTTACTCAGTTGCACTCATCTTCATGGCTAGCACCAATTCTCATATTGGGGTGATCACTTGGAACATTCGAGGACCTAATTCCCCCTCCAAGAGGCACAAGGTCCAAATGTATCTTAAGTGGCAGAAGGCCTGCATAGCCTTACTTCAGGAGACACATCTAACAAAGGAGGAGGGATTCACACTGTAGATGAGTGGAAGGGAAAGATCTATGCTACCAAATATTCTGCATTCGCTAGAGGGGTGTTGAAATGGACCTTGTTCCTGTCTCATATAGATCTCAAAGACCCTGATGGCCAATATGTATTTCTGGCAAGGAAATTAGATGGATGTAGCATTAGTGAACACATACGCTCTTACTGTGGGTCAGCTGCCCTTCCTCTCTTCCCTTAACCCCCTCATTGCATGTGTCCACTATTACCCACTGCTGATTGGGGGGGGGGCTTTGTGTAGCAGAGCCTGACTTGAAAAGATCACACATCCCCACCTACATCCCCAACTCATAAAACAGTTTGATTGTTCTGTCAATAGAGGGATAGCTGCAGACTAATTGAACCTTAGAGGTCGCGAAATCTGGGGGATGGTACCTTTTCCTATTACTCTGGCAAGCACAAGCTATCAGTTCACCTGGACATCTCCCTCTGTTCCACGGCCGTCTATTGAAGAGCCAAGGGAATTGAATATCTAGTGTGGACGTACTCTGACCATAAGCAGTTGCTATTGACTCTTGACTGGATTGCGACCATACCCTGTATCCCGAACTGAAAGCTTAATGTGGTGACTCTTGATGACCCAGTCTTCAGGAAGTTGCTGGGAGATGTGATCAGTAACTACGTTAGGGAAAACAAGGGTATGGCCTCTCTTTACTTGTGGAGTGAGAAGCATTAAATCAGTTATATCTGGTAACTGCATCTCGACCACTGTGGAGACCCAGGCCCAACTCCATGCCTTAGATCATGACATATGAGTGTCTCCTAAAGAGACTAGAATTCCCTACTGAGGGAACCCTGGCACCGTGGGACAAACTGCAGTATGAAAGGGAAAAACTCTTTGAACTAATAGAATGACTACAGGCATTTAACTACCAAACTTATGTTACAAAGGGCCCACGTGATGCAAGATAAATCTGGCAGGTTGCTGGCCTGGTTAGCTATTCCTGACTGAGAGGGCTCCTAGATATGCACTACAGAAGACACCCTAGTCTACAGCCAAGCAGAAATGAATGTGCCCTTTCTGACCTACTACTCCTCCCTTTATAGATGCCCTATACCCAAGCCCTTCATGAGACTATCCTACCAGCAGGTACAAAGAGGTTGCCCCCAGTGGTGGTTACCACCCTGGTGACATCACAATCCAAGAGGTGAGGGGGTAATTAAAGCCTTGGCCAGGGGTAAGGTGTTGGGATCAGATGGAATATTATGAAACATATGTGGAAACTCTGGCCCCACTCTTGACTACACTGCAGAATGCAGCCAAGATGGTTGGGAAACTTGCACCCACAATGTGGGAGGCTCTACTAGTACTACTACTCAAGAAGGGTAAGGAGGGGGACTAGGTGACATCGTAAAGACCTCTTTCTGTATTAAATGTTGACTATAAAATACTCTGTAGGATCGTAAAAACTAGGCTGCTCCCACATATTAGCGGACTTATACATAATGATCAAACAGGATTCAAACCTACACGTAGCACGATTCCTAACATTCAGCAGCTCCTACATATTCATCATGCCTCGCTGAAAGACTACCCTTACAAACTTGCCATTTCCATAGATATGAAAAAAGCTTTTGATTCCCTGCGCTGGGACTTTCTCTACACTACCATGACCAGCATGGGCTTGGAGAGCGGCTTCCTCACCTGGACTTGACATTTATATTTGACTACGACGTCTTGGGTAAAGACTGGGAGTAGCAGTTCGGCACCCTGTAGGATTGAAGGGGGCACACAGCAGGGATGGCCATTATTGCCAGTGCTAATTGCAATGGCCATAGAACCATTAGCCCCGATGCTCCGCATAGGTCAGTGTTAGACTTGGCATCTTTTGGCGTGTTTCCCCTGATTTTTTGCTTTCTGACCTCCCGGTTTTGACTCTGTTTTGCTGGTGTAATGATTCTGCGCACTTTCCTCACTGCTGTCCAGTGGGAAAGTGCAAGTGCTCGTGTATAAAATGTGTTATGGATTGGCGTTTCCATGATTGGCCTATTTGGTTTATGTGTCAGTCCCTTGTAAAGTGCACTGCGAGTGCCGGGGCCTATAGACCAAATGCTGTTGGCGGGCTGCAGCACTGGATTGTGCCACCAACGCAAACAGCCCGTAAAGTGTAACTCGGGCCTGCCATTGCAGAGCCTGTGCGCAGCCTGGGGCTGCCATGTCGACTTGGCAAGTGCGCACACTTGCAAGTCCCTAAACCTTCCCTTTTCTACATGTTAGTCACCCCTAAGGTAGGCCCAAGGTACCCCTGTGGGTGCGTTGTATGCGAAAGGTAGGACATGCCCTGGTGTGTGTGGCATGTCCTGATAGTGAATTACAGCCTAGTTCGTTTTTCACTATTGCAAGGCTACCTGTTCCCCATAGGCCAGAACGGGCAGTTTTGATTATTACAGCTTATAATCCTAACTGACCCCGGGAACATGGTAGAAATTCGAGTTTAATATGCCTGGACTCAGAATGATAAAATGCATCTTTTAGTGAAGTTGGTTTTAACATTCTGTGTTTGAAAATACCCCTTTTAGAAAGTGGGTATTTTCTTGTCTAACCATCCAAGCCTGCCTCTGCGAGGTTGTGTATTCCTTGTCTGGAGTGTGAGTGACAGGGGCTGGGGGATGCCAGGAGACAGGGTGAGTCAGCACAGGGCTGAATAGCAAGATCTACATGTAGATGGGTGGGAGGAGTTGCACCTGGGCCCTGAATAGGACAGTGCCTTCCCTCCACAATGCTGGCTCCACCTCCTGTGGTGCGTCTGATGTCCCTGGCCTACTCTCTGAAAGAAGGGACGGAGACTTGTCAACAAAGTGCTCCAGAACTGGTTTGGACTAGGCAAAGGCCTCTCTGCCTTCAGAGAACAAAGGAATTTGGGATATAAATATTGGGGCCCTGACCCCCAGATCTCGCTGGAATCAAGGAACCTGCCAAGACGAAGAGCTGGAAGAGCTGCCAGGAGGAGTACTGCCCCTTTGCTGTGTTGTTGCTTTGTTGGGTTTGCCTGCAGCTGCTGCTTCTGCCTTGGGCAGTGAAAGGACTAGACTGAACTTTCTACAAACTTGTGCTGAGTATCTCCAAGGGCCTGAAACCGAGCTGGCCTCCTGTTAAGAAGTCTCAGGGACTACAAAGACTTCACCAGCCTCTGGGTACCGCTTCTGGAACGCTGTTTCAGTTGCCACAGAGGAAGGGAACTGCAACCGTCTCCGTCAACCGAATCCACCCCTGACCGGTGACCTGTTTGCACCGCAGACCGCATCGCCCCGCTTCGCATCGAAACCCTGGTCTCACCGTAGGCGACGTCCGACGCCGTCAACACCGAGCCGCTGCTTGCACCGTGACCTGTGGGCACCGCAGTTCGCATCGCATCGCTTCACTGAACCAGCCGGACCCGACCGACGCGGTCGCTGCAACTGGCTCAACAGTCGTGACCGCATCGCATTTGGGGCACCGCTCGCACGTTTGAGTCGCACCGCTCCGACTCGCACCGCTGTCCGACGCCAGCTCCCGCACTCCGGCTTGGTCGCCTGCATCGCAACCTGTCTGCACCGCATCGTACACCGTCTCGCCCTGCACCGCACGCCTTGGACTCACCGACTCCGTCTGCACGACGCTCATTGAGCCGCTGCCTGCACCGCATCGAGGGACACCGCACCTTGCATCGCTCCGTCTTGCACCGCAACCGCGACGAACGCCGACCGGCTCGTACACTCCGTACCAGCCACAACGAGAAAAGGTACTTTGACCGAGTCTGTTCATGACTCTGCTGGCCCGTATCGACGCGGTTGGCTGGAACTGTTAGACTCTGTGGTTTTCAGCATCACGGTAGACTCGGACGGAGCTACCGACTCGTACGAACTTTGTTTTTGAACTATTCCTGCAAAGAAGAAGTTACCTTATCAAGCATTCATTTTTAAAGTATAGTATTGTGGAATTTTGTCGTAATTGGTCTTGTCTTGAGTATATAAAAATTGGTTATTTTTCTAAACTGGTGTGGTGTCCGTTTGTAGTGCTTACACTGTATTACTGTTGGTTATGTGCAACTGCTTTACACACTGCCTCTAGAATAAGCCTGACTGCTCGTGCCAAGCTACCAAGGGGGTGAGCAGGGGTTATTTTAGGAGTGTAACTCCCTTACCCTGACTAGGAAGAAGGGTCTTTACTTGGACAAAGGTGCAAGCCCTTGCCAACTAGAGATCCCATTTCTAACATTGGTTGTCAGCGGTGAGGATAGGACTTGTGTTTGCACTTAACTTACAGTGATTGGTGTGCACTACTACCATATCGCAGACCATTACGTACCACATACTGGTTCTTTTTCTTTTGGCCTATTTTTGATCTTGCCAGTTTTCAACTCACTACTTTTGTCATGCCTGAATCAATTGCATCATCCGTTGCATCTCTGGAAGTTATCTTTGAGGAGGATAGGTTGGAATCCTACGCCGTAAAGGAGCTACGAGCGATTTGTAAAAACCTGAAAGTCCAAATTAAAGGCCTCACAAGGAAGGAGGAGCTACAGAAGGCGCTGATGGCCTGGGTAGCAGCCAGACATGCCAGTGGGCAGCCTGGTAAACTCAGTGAGGAGGTGGAGGAGCCTATTTCCAGGGTGGATGTGCTTTTGGGTGGGGGGGAACCCGCCAGGTCAGGCAGCAGCAGTCTGTCCCCAGAGGAGCTGGAGGACAGGCGGGAGGCAAGGCAGTTTGAGCTGCAGAAGCTCAGGCTGGAGAGTGAGCGGGAGGAGAAGAGATTGGCCATGGAGGAGAAGAAGATGCTCTTAGAGCATGAGAGAGAACTGAAGGAGCTAGAACTTAGGAGTAAGTCAGGCTCAGATGGTGGCAGCAATTCGTCCAGAAAGGCAGACAGCATTGTGCACATTCCCAAGAATGTAGGCAAGGAGTTCAAGAAGGGGATGACATACAAAGGTGGTTTCAGGGTTATGAGGCAGCCATACACATGAATGGGGTCCCTGAGGAAAATTGGGGAGCAGGATTGTGGCCACTTTTCCCTGAAGAAGCAAGGGATGCTCTGATAGCTTTGGGTAAGGGGTATCACCTCACCTATGCTGACATGAAGGATGCCCTTCTCACTAAGTATGGTCTTACTCCTGAAAAGTACAGGGATCAGTTCAGGTCCAGTAAGAAGTCTGATGCCAACACTTGGTTGGAATGTGTGGATGTGTTCTGCAGGTCTCTGGATGGCTGGGTAAAGGGCAGTAATGTGACAGATTTTCAGGGGCTCTACAACTTGATTGCATGGGAGCACTTGTCTAGTCTATGTTTTGCAGATCTGCGCCAGCACCTAGTGGATAGTAAGCTAACTGACCCCAGGAAGCTTGCTATGGAGGCGGACCGCTGGGTGAGTACCAGGGTCCACAAGAAAGCGTTTGGGGAGACTCAGCCAAAGGTGGGCAGGGTCCCCAGCAGAAAAGTGGGGGGACAAGGGTAAAGCACAGGAGTTCTCTAAAGGGCCCCAAACTAGTACCCAGGGTAAAGGTTCCCAGCCCCCAGGTAAGAAAGCAGTGGTGTCTTCAGGGAAGCCTGCTGAGACCGGCCCCACTAAGTGTTATGCATGTGACCAGGTAGGTCACTTTAAGGGGGACCCCAAGTGCCCAAAGGGGACACAGCCACCCACCGGTGGGCAGTCCAAAGTGTTGGCTAGTGTAGCGCTTGGGGAGGAGGGGTGCCCACTGGAGGGTGGGGATCCCGCAGAAATGACCCTTGTCTCACTAGGGGACAGTGAGATGGTCCGAGGAAACCAGGTGCCCCTAACACAAAGAAATATAGCACCTGGGTGACCATCAATGGGAACAGGGTAGAGGCTCTCAGAGATACTGGAGCCAGTGTGACCTCAGTCCGGTGTCACCTGGTCTCTGAGAAGCAGGTAGTCCCAGGGGCATTCCACCAAGTAGTTGCTGTAGACAACTCTGAGCACCAGTGTATGGTGGCGCAGGTTCCCTTTGAATGGGGGGTCTCAGGTCCCTTGAGGGTGGTTGTGAGCCCTACCATGCCTGTAGATTGTCTGCTAGGTAACGACCTGGAGCAGTCCTTATGGAAGGAGGTTAAGCTCAGGTCTCACTTGGAGATGCTTGGGTTGCCAGAGTGGGCATGCGTGTCTACTCGGTCAATGGCAGCCAGAAAGGGTGATCAAGAGGACTTGGAGCCTGGAACAGTGGCCCAAGTCCCTGCCAAGAGAAAGGGCAGGGGGCGCGGGAAACCGGCCCCTGAAGTTCCCACGGACCGGGAGGAGGCGGACCTCAAGGGGGACGCCCCGGTGCCTACAGGGGAGCAGGTAGCCGAACTGGGAGACATCTCTGAGCTGACCCATTGGCAGCAAGAAGGGGGTCCCACCAGGGAGGAGTTCTGCAGAGAGCAGAACGAGTGCCCTACTCTGGAGGGTCTGCGGCGGCAGGCTGCAGACCAGGCAGCTGGTAATCAGTTCGGGTCACATCTGATCTACTGGGAGAGTGGTCTCCTATACAGTGAGCCTAAGGTTGCTGAGCCTGGGTCAGCCCGTGTGCTGGTGGTACGCCAGCGCTTCAGGACCTTCCTACTGGGTCTGGCTCATGACGTGCCTTTGGCAGGACATTTGGGGCAGGACAAGACCTTTGACAGGCTTGTCACCCACTTCTTTTGGCCCCAAATGCGAAGGCAGTCAGATGCACACTGTAGGTCTTGTCAAACTTGCCAGGCAAGTGGTAAGAGTGGGAGGAAGGTCAAAGCTCCTCTCCAACCTTTTCCTGTTGTTGGTACACCCTTTGAAAGGGTAGGGATGGATATTGTGGGGCCACTGGATCCCAAGACAGCCATGGGCAACAGGTACATCCTGGTCTTGGTGGACCATGCCACCCGGTACACGGAGGCCATCCCTCTCAGGACAACGACGGCGCCAGTGGTGGGCCGGGCGTTAATGGGGATCTTTTCCCTTGTGGGATTCCCCAGAGAGGTGGTTTCTGATAGGGGGACCAATTTCATATCCAAGTATATGACATCCCTGTGGAAGGAGTGTGGTGTAACCTACAAGTTCACCACTCCTTACCACCCACAAGGAAACGGTCTGGTGGAGAGATTCAACCAGACCTTGAAAGGCATGATCAAGGGTCTAACAGAACCCATGAGGCGTAAGTGGGACGTCCTCTTGCCATGCCTACTCTTTGCATACAGGGAGGTGCCTCAGAAGTCTCTTGGGTACAGCCCCTTTGAGCTCCTGTATGGCCACCCTGTCAGAGGACCTCTGAGTTTGGTAAAGGAAGGCTGGGAGGCAGCTCCCAGGAAAACTCCCCAGGATGTGTTTAGCTACATGCTGGCCTTTAGAAACCAAACTGCCCGCTTCAGGAAACTCGCTCAGGCGAACCTAGAAGCAAGCCAGGAAGAAATGAAGAGATGGTATGACCAGAATGCCACTCTGGTCGAATTTCAACCTGGGCAAAAAGTGTGGGTCATGGCCCCAGTGGCACCTTGTGCCTTGCAGGACAAGTGGACTGGGCCATATGAGGTGGTGGAGCGCAAAAGTGACGTCACCTACCTGGTGGATTTGCAAGCTCCAAGGAACCCTTTGAGGGTCCTTCACGTGAACCGCCTCAAGCCCCACTTCGAGAGGTCCGAAGTGAGTATGCTCTTGGTGACAGATGATGGGGTGGAAGAGGAGAGTGAGCCTCTCCCTGACCTCCTGTCTACCAAGGAGCATGATGGGTCAGTAGAAGGTGTGATCTTCTCCCCTACTCTGACTCAGGAGCAGCAGGGGGACTGTCACCAGTTGTTGGGACAGTTCGCCCACTGTTCTCTCTGACTCCCGGTGTTACTCACTGGTGTACCCATGACGTGGACACTGGTGACAGCCCTCCTGTGAAGCACAAGATTTACAGGTTGACTGACCGGGTCAGAGCCAGCATCAAGGAGGAGGTCTCTAAGATGTTGGCGTTAGGGGTGATTGAGCCCTCCCACAGTCTTTGGGCCAGCCCAGTGGTCTTGGTCCCAAAGGCTGCTGCGCCCGGTGCCACTCCAGAACTCCGGTTTTTGTGGACTACCGTGGGCTCAATGCCGTCACCAGGACTGACGCGCACCCCATCCCCAGAGCTGATGAGCTCATTGATCGGTTGGGAGCTGCCCGGTTCCTCAGCACGTTTGATTTGATGTCTGGGTACTGGCAGATTGCCTTAACCGATGGGGCCAAGGAGAGATCAGCATTCTCAACCCCAGAAGGTCATTACCAATTCCGGGTGATGCCCTTTGGGTTGAAGAATGCCCCTGCCACCTTTCAGAGGTTGGTCAATCAGGTGTTGGCTGGGCTGGAGGATTTCAGTGCCGCCTACATGGATGACATTGCTGTGTTCAGTTCCAGCTGGGAAGAACATTTCCAGCACCTTGAGAAAGTGTTGAGGGCTCTGCAAGGTGCAGGCCTCACGATCAAGGCCAGTAAGTGCCAGATCGGGCAGGGTTCTGTGGTGTACTTGGGACACCAGGTAGGAAGCGGCCAGGTGGCGCCCTACAACCCAAGATTGACACCATTCTGGCTTGGGAGCCCCCAAGACCCAGACAGAGGTGAGAGCCTTCTTAGGTCTCACCGGCTACTATAGGAGATTTGTTAAGGGCTATGGCACCATCGTTGCCCCCGTAACAGAGCTGACTTCTAAGAAGCAGCCCAGGAAAGTGATCTGGACTGAGTCCTGCCAGAAAGCTTTTGATGCCCTGAAGGCAGCCATGTGCACGGCGCCCGTGCTCAAGGCACCTGACTTCTCCAAGGAATTCGTCATGCAGACTGACGCTTCAGAGCATGGTGTGGGAGCGGTGCTCTCACAACTAAACGAAGAGGGCCTGGATCAGCCTGTAGTCTTCCTTAGCAGGAGACTACTCCCCAGGGAACAGAGGTGGAGTGCCATAGAAAGGGAAGCTTTTGCTGTGGTCTAGGCGCTGAAGAAATTGAGACCATACCTGTTTGGGACTCACTTCCGGGTTCAGACAGACCACAGGCCCTCAGATGGTTGATGCAAATGAGGGGTGAGAATCCAAAACTGCTGAGGTGGTCCATCTCCCTACAGGGAATGGACTTTACGGTGGAACACCGTCCTGGTACAGAACACGCCAACGCAGATGGTCTGTCCAGGTTCTTCCGCCTTAGTGAAGAGAACTCCAATGGGGTTGGGTAGTTCTCCCTACTTTCAGCTGGAGGGGACATGTGTTAGACTTGGCATCTTTTGGCGTGTTTCCCCTGACTTTTGCTTTCTGACCTCCCGGTTTTGACTCTGTTTTGCTGGTGTAATGATTCTGCGCACTTTCCTCACTGCTGTCCAGTGGGAAAGTGCAAGTGCTCCTGTATAAAATGTGTTATGGATTGGCGTTTCCATGATTGGCCTATTTGGTTTATGTGTCAGTCCCTTGTAAAGTGCACTGCGAGTGCCGGGGCCTATAGACCAAATGCTGTTGGCGGGCTGCAGCACTGGATTGTGCCACCCACGCAAACAGCCCGTAAAGTGTAACTCGGGCCTGCCATTGCAGAGCCTGTGCGCAGCCTGGGGCTGCCATGTTGACTTGGCAAGTGCGCACACTTGCAAGTCCCTAAACCTTCCCTTTTCTACATGTTAGTCACCCCTAAGGTAGGCCCAAGGTACCCCTGTGGGCAGGGTGCGTTGTATGTGAAAGGTAGGACATGCCCTGGTGTGTGTGGCATGTCCTGATAGTGAATTACAGCCTAGTTCGTTTTTCACTATTGCAAGGCTACCTGTTCCCCATAGGCCAGAACGGGCAGTTTTGATTATTACAGCTTATAATCCTAACTGACCCCGGGAACATGGTAGAAATTCGAGTTTAGTATGCCTGGACTCAGAATGATAAAATGCATCTTTTAGTGAAGTTGGTTTTAACATTCTGTGTTTGAAAATACCACTTTTAGAAAGTGGGTATTTTCTTGTCTAACCATCCAAGCCTGCCTCTGCGAGGTTGTGTATTCCTTGTCTGGAGTGTGAGTGACAGGGGCTGGGGGATGCCAGGAGACAGGGTGAGTCAGCACAGGGCTGAATAGCAAGATCTACATGTAGATGGGTGGGAGGAGTTGCACCTGGGCCCTGAATAGGACAGTGCCTTCCCTCCACAATGCTGGCTCCACCTCCTGTGGTGCGTCTGATGTCCCTGGCCTACTCTCTGAAAGAAGGGATGGAGACTTGTCAACAAAGTGCTCCAGAACTGGTTTGGACTAGGCAAAGGCCTCTCTGCCTTCAGAGAACAAAGGAATTTGGGATATAAATATTGGGGACCTGACCCCATGAATTTAGATCTCGCTGGAATCAAGGAACCTGCCAAGACGAAGAGCTGCCAGGAGGAGTACTGCCCCTTTGCTGTGTTGTTGCTTTGTTGGGTTGGCCTGCAGCTGCTGCTTCTGCCTTGGGCAGTGAAAGGACTAGACTGAACTTTCTACAAACTTGTGCTGAGTATCTCCAAGGGCCTGAAACCGAGCTGGCCTCCTGTTAAGAAGTCTCAGGGACTACAAAGACTTCACCAGCCTCTGGGTACCGCTTCTGGAACGCTGTTTCAGTTGCCACAGAGGAAGGGAACTGCAACCGACTCCGTCAACCGAATCCACCCCTGACCGGTGACCTGTTTGCACCGCAGACCGCATCGCCCCGCTTCGCATCGCAAACCTGGTCTCACTGTAGGCGACGTCCGACGCCGTCAACACCGAGCCGCTGCTTGCACCATGACCTGTGGGCACCGCAGTTCGCATCGCATCGCTTCACTGAACCAGCCGGACCCGACCGACGCGGTCGCTGCAACTGGCTCAACAGTCGTGACCGCATCGCATTTGGGGCACCGCTCGCACGTTTGCGTCGCACCGCTCTGACTCGCACCGCTGTCCGACGCCAGCTCCCGCACTCCGGCTTGGTCGCCTGCATCGCAACCTGTCCGCACCGCATCGTACACCGTCTCGCCCTGCACCGCACGCCTTGGACTCACCGACTCCGTCTGCACGACGCTCATTGAGCCGCTGCCTGCACCGCATCGAGGGACACCGCACCTTGCATCGCTCCGTCTTGCACCGCAACCGCGACGAACGCTCGACCGGCTCGTACACTCCGTACCAGCCACAACGAGAAAGGTACTGTGACCGAGTCTGTTCACGACTCTGCTGGCCCGTATCGACGCGGTCGGCTGGAACTGTTAGACTCTGTGGTTTTCAGCATCGCGGTAGACTCGGACAGAGCTACCGACTCGCATCTAACTTTGTTTTTGAACTATTCCTGCAAAGAAGAAGTTACCTTATCAAGCATTCATTTTTAAAGTATAGTATTGTGGATTTTTGTCGTAATTGGTCTTGTCTTGAGTATATAAAAATTGGTTATTTTTCTAAACTGGTGTGGTGTCCGTTTGTAGTGCTTACACTGTATTACTGTTGGTTATGTGCAACTGCTTTACACACTGCCTCTAGAATAAGCCTGACTGCTCGGGCCAAGCTACCAAGGGGGTGAGCAGGGGTTATTTTAGGAGTGTAACTCCCTTACCCTGACTAGGAAGAAGGGTCCCTACTTGGACAAAGGTGCAAGCCCTTGCCAACTAGAGATCCCATTTCTAACAGTCAGTGTTACCAGTGACTTTTGATCGATGGCCACCTCCTCTACGTCTCAATATATATGGGAACGTTCGGGTGTCGAGGGTGTTTGTCACACCCTGGAGACCTATGGCCAATTCTCGAGTCTCTGCCTCAATTGGGATAAATCCAATGCTTTTCCATTACACGCAACAGAAGTCTCTACTACACTACTGGAGGTAAGAAATGACTTCTGCTGGAACCACACACATTCAGCTATTTAAAGGTCTGTTTCTACCAAACAGTGGCCGACGTTCTCGTGGGTAATTTGTGGTTGGCATTATCATCTCTGCAATCCTCCATTAATTTCTGACTGACCCTGCCGCTATCTGTAGAAGGCAGAGTCGCACTGTCAAAGATGTTTTTTTTCTTGCCTCTTATATTATATTGCTGAGCTCCTGATCCCAAAGTCCATTTTTGCCAAGATGGATAGCCTGGTCCTCTAACTCATCTTGAAGCAGGACGCCATAGACTGGTGCTAGCTAAACTTAGGCTTTCCACTGAAGGGTGTGTGTGGGCTGGCATTCCAGGGCCTAAAACTGTATTATCTTGCAGCCTAACTTAAATAGGCAGCTAATTGGCATCATTGTAGGTGGGGGGCATGCCTATTTGAGTACACTTTATTCCACAACATACCACTCTGCTGACCAGTCTGCTTAACTCTAGTACACATTTGAGCATTGGCAACTCCAGGCTTTTACTGGATCCCTACAGTTTCTATGGACCAGGACCCTACAAGAACTTGGACATGAACTCTCTATAGAAGAGACATCCCACTGACAGCATTATTGCACCTCCGATACAACGAAAATTGGACTGGATTACAGGAATGGGAGAAGCGAGGCATGATGACACTCTGAGATTGGTACACAAGTGGAACACTGAGAAATTTCTAAAACCTCATTAACGAATATGCCCTACCCGCCCACCACTTCCTACTATATAGGGCAGTAGCAGCCCGAGTATGGAAGACGTGGAGGGAAGATGGACAAGAACCCTTCAACCATAAAGGACAAGAGAGTCTTTGATCCAGCAAAGGACAGTCCCATTCGATCACTCTCATTTATAAGTCAGAACAGTGGTAGAATACACTGTTCGAGTTAGATGACCGTTGGTCTCAACACATGGATTGAGCACTTACAGGCGAGGACTGGCACAATATCCTTTGACATGCACCACACACATCTTGCAATACATGGTTCCGACTGATTCAAATCTATTATATTCACAGGGTGTACATCACACCCAAATGTATTAACTTGATGCTCTGGAGTCATAGAAAGCCTGCCCCCAATGCCGGGAGATCAAAGTGGATTTTTCTATATGGCCCTCACTTCTTACTGGGAAATGGTGTTGAAGTTCATTAACTCCGCCATGGGACGCCATATGGTCAAATCTTTGGCAGCTTCTTTCATGGGTCTATTCCCTAAAACTTAAGCTGATATGATCACCTGGAGATTCGTGGACCTGGTCTTAATCATGGAAAGACGCCAGATCACGATGTGTTGGAAATCCCCTAGAGGACCGGCATTCCAAGGGGGAGAAAAGGAATTAACCAAATGGGCTGCCTGCGAGGGGGCGATTCTAAAAACTGGAGTGCTGGATACACACTGTCATGGAACATGATCCTACCGGTTTCCCCCCGCATTGACGATACAGGGCGATTACTTCTGATGCCAGATGCTGACTCCACCAAACAGGGCTTACCTGTACACACCGAACAAAGCAGTAGCATAGATCTGAATGCCTGGCCCCGGATGCAAAAAGAACAATTGATGGACAGAATGCAGAACAATGTCATACATTCACCCCAGTACAGAGATCTGGGCCTAAATCCATCGTTTTCTTTGCTCACCATGCCATTCCAGTTTGGACCCAGCCATATGCAAATCAGTCTTGACCCTGCGCCCAATGGGAACAGTCCAGCCCGAACTGCCAGGCCAGGTCCTCCCTGGAGTGGAAACAAACATCCTAGGACCGGTTTCGGGCTTTCAGCCCTCATCAGCCAGGATAGCTTGACCCAGATCCTTGTGACTGGGGGTGAATGTTTGCATTGTCCAGCATTCCGTCCATCAATTGTTTCTTTTGCATATGTCGCCCTGGATGATGGCCATGCTCGTATCTTTTGTTCCCTCCTCCCCATTGCCCTGCCTTACCCTCACCAGTTTCTTTGAGACCGATTCTTCTTTATCGCAATATCATTCACCTGTTCACCTACCTCTTCCCCTCTTCCCTGACAGCATACATTCCTTACCCTGCTTCACCTCATCTCTCATGGTTAGAATCCCTTCTAGACATAACAAGTGGCCTGTCTTGGCATGGAGGTATGAGCCGAAAATGAACTAGAGCTGGGTTGAGATGGCATTGCCGCTTCTGTATTAATCCTTTGTGTTGGTGTGTAGCCCAGGCTGCTCTGCTATGTATTGCCAAAAAAAGCAATACATTATATATATATATATATCAAGGCAGGGATCTGCCGAAACGCGTCATGGCTGAACAACTCTGGTGTAATTAAATAAAAATTTGCACTGAATCTGGGTCCACTCTCGTTTCTGGTAGCTGAGGAGTCGTGGAGAACGAGGTATCTGTATATATATATATATATATATATATATATATATATATATATATATATATATACAAACAAATTGATTCCTTTAGCCAAGCAGCGCGCTCCACCATCCGGTGCATACATCAAGATTAGGTGGAATCAGATCCCATGTAATTTTTTCAAACAAGAAGATGTTGCACTCCAGTACTTTATGAATCAGAGGGTTTTATTCACCACTGCCAACAACGCGTTTCACCATCAAGGCTTGTTCACGGTTAGGGAAGTCCTTCCATTATTTTTAATTAATACTACTACTCCCTTGTGCCCACAATGAGGCATTATGGGATATGTAGTTTTACATATCAGCATCGTGTATTACATTTATATTTACAATATTTACAAAGTTTCTTAATTCAATTGATTACATTTGCATCATTTATATTGTATACATTTTTGTTGGGGGAACTTTTACTGGAACATATTGTTGTTTATGTGTTTTGTCTTAGTGACATTTTAATACACATTGCACCTAATTGTATGATATTTTATTTAGATTTGAAAGGATCTAAATAATTAGTCCTTTTAATTAGGTGTTTCCATGAAGTTCCTCTATTAGTATGTTCCATCAAGCTATCTAGCTTGCACCGTCCAATTCTGCCTTAGTGGCTTTATTATCACTCCAATAATGTTCTACTCAATAATGTTCGATCTCAATATTTACATGATTAAGTTCTTATAGATGGACAAAAAGATCTTCTTCTGCATTCAAACCTATTGGTTGTTTACTTCTGAATCTTATGATTAGTTTGGATTCAAGTTGTCGTAATTTTTGCGTTCTGTTTCCTCCTCTCTCATGGTTTGGAATGTGAGCGATTCCGCTGTATCTGATGTTTTCCCACGTATAGTTATCATGTGTTTCAAAATGTTTTGTGATGGCATAGTTGGTATCTCCATTTTTAATTGCTCGTATGTGCTCCAAGATCCTTTTCTTTAACGGACATATCGTACTACCGATATACCTTTTGCCGCAGTCACATGTAATCATGTAAACCACGTATGTGGTTTCACATGTTATTCTGTGTTTGATTGTGAACACCTTTTCTTGAAGTTAATCAGGCTTTTGATGTTATTGCCTATTTTACAAGCCTTGCACTTATCACATTTTGTGAATCCTTTTTGTCTGTTTCTTAGCCATGTTTCATTTTTAGTTCTCATAAAATGACTGCGAGTCAATTTGTCTTTTAATGATGGCGTTTTTCTAAAAGATACATCAATGGTTTCACTTAAGTTGTTTCCTATATCTGGATCTTTTTTCAGAATGTTCCAATATTTGTTCATGATCCTTCTGATCAGAATGTGTTCTTTATTGTACGTCATAATGAATCGTATTTTTGATTTTCTTTTTCCACTTTGGTTTTATTCTTTTGATCTCCTTTCAGTGTCTCTTCTTGTGATAATGATTCAGTTCTTTTTCTACCTTCCTCAATATCCTCTTCCCTGTATCCTCTTGATTTAAATTTGTCTACAGTTTCTTTTGATTTTTCTTTAAAAATCTGGTCGTCTGTACAGTTTCTCCGCATTCTTAACAGTTCGCCATAGGGTATGCTTTTTTTGAGAGCACGCGGATGAAAACTTGTCCCGTGTAGAACACTGTTATTAGCTGTTGGTTTGATATATGTCGTGGTTTTGATCTGCCCCTTTTTAACATATACAGTTAGATCAAGAAATTGTACAGCTTTGTCACTCATGTTATAGGTAAATGATAATCCTATTGCATTTTCATTTAAGGTAGAAAAATATTCTTCAAACTCTTGTTTTGTGCCATCCCAGATGATAAACAAATCATCAATGAATCGCAGCCAAAGATGAATTTTGTCCATGTATTTCTCGTTGCCTTCTCCCCAAGCCATCATCTTCTCCCACCACCCCATGGTGAGATTCGCGTAGCTTGGGGAGAAGGAAACTCCATGGCAAGTTCCGCGGGTCTGGATATACATCTGTTTATCAAATAGAAAAATGTTGTTCCAGTAGACAAATGTCTGTCATCTCCAAAATTGTCTCTGATTGTTTCAGGTATTGAATATTTTGCTGTGTAAGAAATTATCTCAGAGCCATGAGTACCACATCATGATTGATTGATGTGTAAAGTGAGATCACGTCGATGGTTATTAAATGTAGACCTTGGTGCCAATTAATATTTGCCAGATGTTTCAAAAAGTCTCCAGTGTCTTTTATATATGAATTGAGTGAAGTTACCAAAGGTGCTAATACATTATCTATGTATATCGATAGATTTTGATACAATGAGCCACAACTGGATATGATTGGTCTGCATGGTGGATTGATTAATGTTTTATGTACCTTAGGCAAAAAGTATATTTTGGGGATTATTGGATTCTCCTCCATTAAAAATTCCGCTTCCTTGTCATTAATGATACTTTGTTCTCTCCACTTTTTGATGTTGTGTCCAAGATCCATGATTAAATCATTTATGGGGTTTTTCACTAACTTGGTGTAATTGTTAGGATCATTGAGTTGTCTTCTAGCTTCTCTGATATATTGTGATTTCTCCATTATCACAATATTGCCCCCTTTATCCGCTGGTTTGATTTCAATTGTGTCGCATTCTATCAATTCCTTAAGGGCTTCACGTTCTCCTTTGGTTAGATTTCTCTCTGTATTTGCTTTTTAGTTTTGAGTTTCTCCAGATCTGCTATTACAAGGTCATGATATGTATCTATTCGATTACCCGGTGGTAGATTAGGACAGAATTTTGATTTATTTCTTAGTTTTGTGGGTTGGTGCCCACAGGTGTCAATTTCCAGTAAATCAAGTATTTCACTAGTTGTGCTTTGATTTTCTTCCAAATTCATCATTAGTTCATATGACGTAGCCACGTCTAAGGCTTGATCAATAGTTAATTCTGTTTCTGGCCTACTTTGGGCGGATGGATTTGTTTGGACTTTGTTTTTGCAAAAGATTTTGCTAATTTTAATTTCCTGATGAATTTATAAATGTCAATTTTGACCTCAGTATAGTCATGATGTTGCTCGGGACAGAAAGTGAGGCCTTTATTGAGAAGGGTTTTCTGATCCTTGGTTAGATCAAATTTTGACAGATTTATGATTAAGTTGTTGTCTTCTTCTCTTTCTTCTGTCGATTTTGGAGGGGGTAATTCTCCCTTCTTCCGTCTCCTCCTCTTCTGCCTCTGCGGTTCTTGCGCGGCTTGTAGATCGGGCATTTGAGTACCCTCTTCCACGTCCTCTCATTCTTCCTCTGCCACGACTCGCTCCAGCCCGTTGGTCGATGTAAAGTAATTTCATCTACTCTAAAAAAGAAGTTTTAGGTATTCTATTGGTACTTGATTCGCCCTCACTCACATCTGTATCCGATTCACTAATTGTGTTGTCTGATTCCACTACAATTCCTGTCTTGTGTCTCATTTGTTTTTCAGGACGTCAAACCTTTTTGCAAATGTGAATATTGTTCCAATTTCATAGTCTCGTTCATCTCTACGAAACTTACGATGTTTCCTTTCTTCTACTTCCGTTTCATGTTTGTCAAGACTCAATTCCATCTCTGTTCTAAGCTTCGTTATCCCTTCATTCTTTTAAGGTTTTTATTTGTGTCTCAATGCCGGCAATTGTTATATGTAATTCTTCTATATCTTGTTTGGAGTATTTAATTATAATTCTCATCATATTTCTTGAGCAGTCCATGTTGTTTAAACCCCACTACTCCAGCATTTCCGGTCTTGTTTCGGGGTGGTTCGGTAAAGTGAAGATTCTTAATCCCCGTGGTACTCTGTCAAGTTCTAAATATTTCTCCATCGTTATAATTTCCCAGCTCTTGGATATTTCTTTCCTCAGATGGCGTTCTAATTGAGAAAACAGATTTTTCGCATTTGCTTCAGGTTCTCTTGATGGTCCTTTTTCTGTTTGACCAGGTCTGATATAAATGTATACAATATAAATTATGCAAATGTAATCAATTGAATTAAGAAACTTTGTAAATATTGTAAATATAAATGTAATACACGATACTGATATGTAAAACTACATATCCCATAATGCCTCATTGTAGACACAAGGGAGTAGTAGTATAAATTAAAAATAATGGAAGGACTTCCCTAACCGTGAACAAGCCTTGATGGTGAAACGCGTTGGTGGCAGTGGTGAATAAAACCCTCTGATTCATAAAGTACTGGAGTGCGACATCTTCTTGTTTGAAAAAAAAAAATATATATACTAAAAAAAACAGGCGCAGAAAGAGGCCTACTTTGACTGTACCTTACAACAGACTCATACAAAGTAGCCTAATCACTTATCCTTCTCCCAAGACGTCTTAAACCTCACTTTTCTCTTGAAAGTTCACTATTAATCAACTCCTCAGAATGTTAGGCCTACCTACCAAATATAAAACAGCAATTCTAAGCATATCACTGTTGTAAGTTAGACCATGTTTGTGAAGGTATGCATGCGTGTCTCTGCTTTTACCGAGTGACATGTTACATAAAAATAAACAGAGAAATACTTGAATACCTGTGTTTCAAACAGCATACTCTGTAAATATGTGTACAAAAAGGTGTATGTATTTCTTTCTGCTCATAATACAGGGACATGGGTATTCAATAGTATATTTGAGGGGCTATATAACACCTATATACATAAGCATGTCTGCCTGTGCAACTGAATGACAGAGCAGAACTGAGAACATTTAACCACCTATAGAAGAAGCTACCCACTTTTTAAGCTACCATCTTCAGATGGATAACACATGTGGGAATACATATACAAGTAGACATATACCTCAGTCACAAGAGCACGCAGACCTTTAAACTTGACAGCTTGCACTTCCCATTTGAGTACAGAAAGAGGCGAGAGAAGTACAGAAAGACGCAAGAGATGTGCAGAAAGAAACAAAAGAAGTGCATAAAGAAGGAACAAAAGTGCAGAAAGAGGCAAGAGGGGTGCAGAAAGAGGGAGGGAAGGGGGGTACAAAAAGAGGTAAAAGGGGTACAGAAAGAAGCAAGAGAGGTGCAGAAAGAAACAAAAGAAGTACAGAAAGAAGGAACAGAGGTGCAGAAAGAGGCAAGAGGGTGTAGAAAGAGGGAGGAGGGGTGCAGAAAGAGGCACAAGGGGTGCAGATAGAAGCAAGTGAGGTGCAGAAAGAAACAAAAGAAGTACAGAAAGAAGGAACAGAGGTGCAGAAAGAGGCAAGAGGGTGTAGAAAGAGGGAGGAGGGGTGCAGAAAGAGGCACAAGGTGTGCAGATAGAAGCAAGTGAGGTGCAGAAAGAAACAAAAGAAGTACAGAAAGAAGGAACACAGGTGCAGAAAGATGGAAGAGGAATACAGAAAGAGGCACAAGGGGTGCAGAAAGAAGCAAGAGAGGTGCAGAAATAATCAAGAGAAGTGAGAAAGAAGCAACAGAGGTGCAGAAAGACAGATGAGGGGCGGAGAAAGAGGCAAGCGAATTGCAGAAAGAAGCAACAGAGATGAAAAAAAGGGGCAAGAGGGGTAGAGAAAGAGGCAAGAGTGGTGCAGAAAGAAGCAAGAGATGTGCAGAAAGAGGCAAGAGGAGTGTAGAAAGAGGGAAGCGGAGTGCAGAAAGAGGCACGAGGGATGCAGAAAGAAGCAAGAGAGGTGCAGAAAGAAGCAAGAGAAGTGCATAAAGAAGCAACAGAGGTGCAGAAAGAGGCAAGATGGGAGCAGAAAGAGGGAAAGGGGGTGCAGAAAGAGGTACGAGGGGTGCAGAAAGAAGAAAGAGAGGTGCAGAAAGAAGCAAGAGAAGTGCATAAAGAAGCAACAGAGTTGTAGAAAGGGGGAAGTGTGGTGGAGAAAGGGGCAAGAGGGATACAGAAAAAAACAAGAGAGGTGCAGAAAGAAACAAAAGAAGTGCAGATAGAAGGAACAGATGCAGAAAGACGCAAGAGGCGTGTAGAAAGAGGGAAGAGAAGTATGAAAGAGGAACGAGGGGTGCAGAAAGAAGCAAGAGGGGTGCAGAAAGAAGCAAGAGAGTTGCAGAAAGAAGGAACAGAGGTGCAGAAAGAGGCAAGAGGGGTGCAGAAAGAGGCAAGAGGGGTGCAGAAAGAGCGAAGAGGGGTACAGAAAGAGGCAAGGGTTGCAGAAAGAAGGGAAAGAGGTGCAGAAAGAAGCAAGAGAAGTGCAGAAAGAAGCAACAGAGGTACAGAAAGAGGGATTACGGGTGGACAAAGAGGCAAGAGAAGTGCAGAAAGAAGCAACAGAGATGCAAAAAGGGGAAACAGTGGTGGAGAAAGTGGCAAGAGGGGTGCAGAAAGAAGCAAGAGAGGTACAGAAAGAAACAAAAGAAGAGCAGAAAGAAGGAACAGAGGTGCAGAAAGAGGCAAGAGGGGTACAAAAAGAGGGAAAAAGGGTGCAGAAAGAAGCACAAGTGGTGCAGAAAGAAGCAAAGAGGTGCAGAAAGAAGCAAGAGTCTTGCAGAAAGAAGCAACAGAGGTGCAGAAACAGGCAAGAGGGGTTCAAAAAGAGGGAAGAGGGGTGCAGAAAGAGGAACGAGGGGTGCAGAAAGAAGCAAGAGATGTGCAGAAAGAAACAAAAGAAGTGCAGAATGAAGGCACAGAGGTGCAGAAAGAGGCAAGAGGGGTGCATAAAGTGGCAAAAGGGGTGCGGAAAGAAGCGATAGGTGCAGAAAGAAAGAAAAGAATTGCAGAAAGAAGGAACAGAGGTGCAGACAGAGGCAAGAGGGGTGCAGAAAGAAACAAAAGAAGTGCAGAAAGAAGAAACAGAGGTGCAGAAAGAGGCAAGAGGAGTGCAGAAAGAAGGATGAGGGGTGCACAAAGAGTGCCCGAGGGTGCAGAAAGAAACAAGAGAGATGCAGAAAGAAGCAAGAGAAATGCAGAAAGAAGCAACAGAGATGCAGAAAGGGGGAAGTGGGGTGGAGAAAGAGGCAAGAGGGATACAGAAAGAAACAAGAGAGGTGCAGAAAGAAACAAAAGAAGTGCAGAAAGAAGGAACAGCTGTGAAAAAAAGAGGCAAGAGGGGTGTAGAAAGAGGGAAGAGGGGTGTGAAAGAGGCATGAGGGGTACTTAAAGAAGCAAGAGGAGTGCAGAAAGAAGCAAGAGAGTTGCAGAAAGAAACAAAAGAAGTGCATAAAGAAGGAACAGAGGTGCAGAAAGAGGCAAGAGGGGTGCAGAAAGAGGTAAAAGGGGTGCAGAAAGAAAGAAAAGAAGTGCATAAAGAAGGAACAGTGGTGCAGAAAGAGGCAAGAGGGGTACACAGAGGGAAGAGGGGTGTGAAAGAGGTACGAGGAGTGCAGAAAGAAGCAAGAGGAGTGCAGAAAGAAGCAACAAAGGTGCATAAAGAGGCTAGATGGGTACAAAAAGAGGGAAGAGGGGTGCAGAAAGAGGCACATGGGGTGCAGAAAGAAGCAAGAGTTGTGCAGAAAGAAACAAAAGAAGTGCAGAAAGAAAGAACAGAGGTGCAGAAAGAGGCAACGAGGTACAGAAAGAGGGTGGATGGGTGGAGAAAGAGGCAAGGGGGGTGCCGAAAGAAGCAGGAGAGCTGCAGAAAGAAACAGAAGAAGTGCAGAAAGAAGGAACAGAGGTGCAGAAAGAGGCAAGAGGGCTGCAGAAAGAAGGAAGACGGGTGCAGGAAGAAGGTTGCAGAAAGAGGGAAAAGGGGTGCAGAAAGAAGTGAGAGGTGCAGAAAGAAAAAAGAAGTGCAGAAAGAAGGCACAGAGGTGCAGAAAGAGGCAAGAGGGGTGCAGAAATTGGCAAGAGGGGTGCAGAAAGAAGCGAGAGGTGCAGAAAGAAACAAAAGAAATGCAGAAAGAAGGAACAGAGGTGCAGAAAGATGCAAGAGGGGTGCAGAAAGAAACAAAAGAAGTGCAGAAAGAAGAAACAGAGGTGCAGAAAGAGGCAAGAGGAGTGCAGAAAGAGGGATGAGGGGTGCAGAAAGAGGCACGAGGGGTGCAGAAAGAGGGAAGAGGGGTGTGAATGAGGCACGAGGGGTACTGAAAGAAGCAAGAGGCGTGCAGAAAGAAGCAATAGATTTGCAGAAAGAAACAAAAGAAGTGCAGAAAGAAGGAACAGAGGTACAGAAAGAGGCACCAGGGGTGCAGAAAGAAGCAAGAGAGGTGCAGAAATAATCAAGAGAAGTGAGAAAGAAGCAACAGAGGTACAGAAAGACAGATGAGGGGCGGAGAAAGAGGCAAGCGAATTGCAGAAAGAAGCAACAGAGATGAAAAAAGGGGGAAGAGGGGTAGAGAAAGAGGCAAGAGGGGTGCAGAAAGAAGCAAGAGATGTGCAGAAAGAGGCAAGAGGAGTGTAGAAAGAGGGAAGGAGTGCAGAAAGAGGCACGAGGGTGCAGAAAGAAGCAAGAGAGGTGCAGAAAGAAGCAAGAGAAGTGCAGAAAGAAGCAACAGAGGTGCAGAAAGAGGCAAGATGGGGAGCAGAAAGAGGGAAAGGGGTGCAGAAAGAGGTACGAGGGGTGCAGAAAGAAGAAAGAGAGGTGCAGAAAGAAGCAAGAGAAGTGCATAAAGAAGCAACAGAGTTGTAGAAAGGGGAAGTGTGGTGGAGAAAGGGGCAAGAGGGATACAGAAAAACAAGAGAGGTGCAGAAAGAAACAAAAGAAGTGCAGATAGAAGGAACAGATGCAGAAAGACGCAAGAGGCGTGTAGAAAGAGGAAGAGAAGTATGGAAAGAGGAAACGAGGTGCAGAAAGAAGCAAGAGGGGTGCAGAAAGAAGCAAGAGAGTTGCAGAAAGAAGGAACAGAGGTGCAGAAAGAGGCAAGAGGGGTGCAGAAAGAGGCATGAGGGGTGCAGAAAGAGCGAAGAGGGGTACAGAAAGAGGCAAGGGTTGCAGAAAGAAGGGAAAGAGGTGCAGAAAGAAGCAAGAGAAGTGCAGAAAGAAGCAACAGAGGTACAGAAAGAGGGATGACGGGTGGACAAAGAGGCAAGAGAAGTGCAGAAAGAAGCAACAGAGATGCAAAAAGGGGAAACAGTGGTGGAGAAAGTGGCAAGAGGGGTGCAGAAAGAAGCAAGAGAGGTACAGAAAGAAACAAAAGAAGAGCAGAAAGAAGGAACAGAGGTGCAGAAAGAGGCAAGAGGGGTACAAAAAGAGGGAAGAGGGGTGCAGAAAGAAGCACAAGTGGTGCAGAAAGAAGCAAAGAGGTGCAGAAAGAAGCAAGAGTCTTGCAGAAAGAAGCAACAGAGGTGCAGAAACAGGCAAGAGGGGTTCAAAAAGAGGGAAGAGGGGTGCAGAAAGAGGAACGAGGGGTGCAGAAAGAAGCAAGAGATGTGCAGAAAGAAACAAAAGAAGTGCAGAATGAAGGCACAGAGGTGCAGAAAGAGGCAAGAGGGGTGCATAAAGTGGCAAAAGGGGTGCGGAAAGAAGCGATAGGTGCAGAAAGAAATAAAAGAATTGCAGAAAGAAGGAACAGAGGTGCAGACAGAGGCAAGAGGGGTGCAGAAAGAAACAAAAGAAGTGCAGAAAGAAGAAACAGAGGTGCAGAAAGAGGCAAGAGGAGTGCAGAAAGAAGGATGAGGGGTGCACAAAGAGGCCCGAGGGGTGCAGAAAGAAACAAGAGAGATGCAGAAAGAAGCAAGAGAAATGCAGAAAGAAGCAACAGAGATGCAGAAAGGGGGAAGTGGGGTGGAGAAAGAGGCAAGAGGAGTGCAGAAAGAAACAAGAGAGGTGCAGAAAGAAACAAAAGAAGTGCAGAAAGAAGGAACAGCTGTGAAAAAAAGAGGCAAGAGGGGTGTAGAAAGAGGGAAGAGGGGTGTGAAACAGGCATGAGGGGTACTTAAAGAAGCAAGAGGAGTGCAGAAAGAAGCAAGAGAGTTGCAGAAAGAAACAAAAGAAGTGCATAAAGAATGAACAGAGGTGCAGAAAGAGGCAAGAGGGGTGCAGAAAGAGGTAAAAGGGGTGCAGAAAGAAAGAAAAGAAGTGCATAAAGAAGGAACAGTGGTGCAGAAAGAGGCAAGAGGGGTACACAGAGGGAAGAGGGGTGTGAAAGAGGCACAAGGAGTGCAGAAAGAAGCAAGAGGAGTGCAGAAAGAAGCAACAAAGGTGCATAAAGAGGCTAGATGGGTGCAAAAAGAGGGAAGAGGGGTGCAGAAAGAGGCACATGGGGTGCAGAAAGAAGCAAGAGTTGTGCAGAAAGAAACAAAAGAAGTGCAGAAAGAAAGAACAGAGGTGCAGAAAGAGGCAACGAGGTACAGAAAGAGGGTGGATGGTTGGAGAAAGAGGCAAGGGGGGTGCCGAAAGAAGCAGGAGAGCTGCAGAAAGAAACAGAAGAAGTGCAGAAAGAAGGAACAGAGGTGCAGAAAGAGGCAAGAGGGCTGCAGAAAGAAGGAAGACGGGTGCAGGAAGAAGGTTGCAGAAAGAGGGAAAAGGGGTGCAGAAAGAAGTGAGAGGTGCAGAAAGAAAAAAGAAGTGCAGAAAGAAGGCACAGAGGTGCAGAAAGAGGCAAGAGGGGTGCAGAAATTGGCAAGAGGGGTGCAGAAAGAAGCGAGAGGTGCAGAAAGAAACAAAAGAAATGCAGAAAGAAGGAACAGAGGTGCAGAAAGACGCAAGAGGGGTGCAGAAAGAAACAAAAGAAGTGCAGAAAGAAGAAACAGAGGTGCAGAAAGAGGCAAGAGGAGTGCAGAAAGAGGGATGAGGGGTGCAGAAAGAGGCACGAGGGGTGCAGAAAGAGGGAAGAGGGGTATGAATGAGGCACGAGGGGTACTGAAAGAAGCAAGAGGCGTGCAGAAAGAAGCAATAGATTTGCAGAAAGAAACAAAAGAAGTGCAGAAAGAAGGAACAGAGGTACAGAAAGAGGCAAGAGGGGTGCAGAAAGAGGGAAGAGGGGTGCAGAAAGAGGCACAAGAGTTGCAGAAAGAAGGGACAGAGGTGCAGAAATAAGCAAGAGAAGTGCAGAAAGAAGCAACAGAGATGCAAAAAGGGGGAACAGGGGTAGAGAAAGTGGCAAGAAGGGTGCAGAAAGAAGCAAGAGAGGTGCAGAAAGAAACAAAAGAAATGCAGCAAGAAGGAACAGAGGTGCAGAAAGAGGCAAGAGGGGTGCAGAAAGAGGGAAAAGGGTTGCAGAAAGAAGCACGAGTGGTGCAGAAAGAAGCAAGAGAGGTGTAGAAAGAAGCAAAAGAGATGCAGAAAGAGGCAGGAGGGGTGCAAAAAGAGGGAAGAGGGATGCAGAAAGAGGCACGAGAGGTGCAGAAAGAAGCAAGACGTGCAGAAACAAAAGTAAGTACAGAAAGAAGGAACAGAGGTGCAGAAAGAGGCAAGAGGGGTGCAGAAAGAGGGAAGAAAGGTGCAGAAAGAGGCACGAGGGTGCAAAAAGAAGCAAGAGAGGTACAGAAATAAGCAAGAGAAGTGCAGAAAGAAGCAAGAGAGTTGCAGAAAGATGGATGAGGGTGGAGAAAGAGGCAAGCGAATTGCAGAAAGAAGCAAGAGATGTGCAGCAAGCAACAAAAGAAGTGCAGAAAGAAGGAACAGAGGTGCTGAAAGAGGAAAGAGGGGTGAAGAAAGAGGAAAGAGGGGTGGAGAAAGAGGCAAGGGGGTGCAGAAAGAAGCAAGAGAGCTACAGAAAGAAACAAAAGAAGTGCAGAACGAAGGAACAGAGGTCCAGAAAGATGCAAGAAGGCTGCAGAAAGAGGTAAAAGGGGTGCAGAGAGAGGCAAAAGGGGTACAGAAAGAAAGAAAAGAAGTGCAGAAAGAAGGAACAGAGGTGCAGAAAGAGGCAAGAGGGGTGCACAAAGAGGGAAGAGGGGTGTGAAAGAGGGACGAGGAGTGCAGAAAGAAGCAACAGGAGTGCAGAAAGAAGCAACACAGGTGCAGAAAGAGGCAAGAGGGGTGCAGAAAGAGGGAAGAGGGGTGCAGAAAGAGGCACGAGGGTGCAAAAAGAAGCAAGAGAGGTACAGAAATAAGCAAGAGAAGTGCAGAGAGAAGCAACAGAGTTGCAGAAAGATGGATGAGGGTGGAGAAAGAGGCAAGCGAATTGCAGAAAGAAGCAACAGAGATGAAAAAGGGGAAGAGGAGTGGAGAAAGAGGCAAGAGGGGGCAGAAAGAAGCCAGAGAGGTGCAGAAAGAAGCAAGAGAAGTGCATAAAGAAGCAAAAGAGATGCAGAAAGGGGGAAGTGGGGTGAAGAAAGAGGCAAGAGGGATAAAGAAAGAAGCAAGAGAGTTGCAGAAAGAAACAAGATAAGTGTTGAAAGACAGAACAGAGGTGCAAAAGAGGCAAGAGGGGAGCAGAAAGAGGGAAAAGGGGTACAGAAAGAGGCACAAGGGTTGCAGAAAGAAGGGTCAGAGGTGCAGAAAGAAGCAAGAGAAGTGCAGAAAGAAGCAACTGAGGTGCAGTAAGAGGGATGAGGAGTGGAGAAAGAGGCAAGAGAAGTGCAGAAAGAAGCAACAGAGATGCAAAAACAGGGGTGGTGAAAGTGGAAAGAGGGGTGCAGAAATAAGCAAGAGTGGTGCAGAAAGAAACAACAGAGGTGCAGAAAGAGGCAAGAGGGGTGCAGAAATAGGGAAGAGCGGTGCAGAAAGAAGCACAAGTGGTCCAGAAATAAGCAAGAGAGGTGCAGAAAGAAGAAAGAGTAGTACAGAAAGAAGCAACAGAGGTGCAGAAAGAGGCAACAGGGGTGCAAAAAGAGGGAAGAGGGGTACAGAAAGAGGCACGAGGGGTGCAGAAAGAAGCAAGAGATGTGCAGCAAGAAACAAAAGAAGTGCAGAAAGAAGGAACAGAGGTGCAGAAAGAGGGGTGAAGAAAGAGGAAAGAGAGGTGGAGAAAGAGGCAAGGGGGTGCAGAAAGAAGCAAGAGAGCTGCAGAAAGAAACAAAAGAAGTGCAGAAAGAAGGAACAGCGGTGCAAAAAGAGGCAAGAGGGTGTAGAAAGAGGGAAGAGGGTGTAGAAAGAGGCATGAGGGGTACTGAAAGAAGCAAGAGGAGTGCAGAAAGAAGCAAGAGAGTTGCAGAAAGAAACAAAAGAAGTGCATAAAGAATGAACAGAGGTGCAGAAGGAGGCAAGAGGGGTGCAGAAAGAGGTAAAGAGGTGCAGAAAGAAAGAAAAGAAGTGCATAAAGAAGGAACAGTGGTGCAGAAAGAGGCAAGAGGGTACACAGAGAGGAAGAGGGGTGCAGAAAGAGGCACAAGGAGTGCAGAAAGAAGCAAGAGGAGTGCAGAAAGAAGCAACAAAGGTGCATAAAGAGGCTAGATGGGTGCAGAAAGAGGGAAGAGGGTGCAGAAAGAGGCACATGGGGTGCAGAAAGAAGCAAGAGTTGTGCAGAAAGAAACAAAAGAAGTGCAGAAAGAAAGAACAGAGGTGCAGAAAGAGGCAACGAGGTACAGAAAGAGGGTGGATGGTTGGAGAAAGAGGCAAGGGGTGCCGAAAGAAGCAGGAGAGCTGCAGAAAGAAACAGAAGAAGTGCAGAAAGAAGGAACAGAGGTGCAGAAAGAGGCAAGAGGGCTGCAGAAAGAAGGAAGAGGTGCAGGAAGAAGGTTGCAGAAAGAGGGAAAAGGGTGCAGAAAGAAGTGAGAGGTGCAGAAAGAAAAAGAAGTGCAGAAAGAAGGCACAGAGGTGCAGAAAGAGGCAAGAGGGGTGCAGAAATTGGCAAGAGGGGTGCAGAAAGAAGCGAGAGGTGCAGAAAGAAACAAAAGAAATGCAGAAAGAAGGAACAGAGGTGCAGAAAGACGCAAGAGGGGTGCAGAAAGAAACAAAAGAAGTGCAGAAAGAAGAAACAGAGGTGCAGAAAGAGGCAAGAGGAGTGCAGAAAGAGGGATGAGGGTGCAGAAAGAGGCACGAGGGGTGCAGAAAGAGGGAAGAGGGTGCATGAATGAGGCACGAGGGGTACTGAAAGAAGCAAGAGGCGTGCAGAAAGAAGCAATAGATTTGCAGAAAGAAACAAAAGAAGTGCAGAAAGAAGGAACAGAGGTACAGAAAGAGGCAAGAGGGGTGCAGAAAGAGGGAAGAGGGGTGCAGAAAGAGGCACAAGAGTTGCAGAAAGAAGGGACAGAGGTGCAGAAAGAAGCAAGAGAAGTGCAGAAAGAAGCAACAGAGATGCAAAAAGGGGGAACAGGGGTAGAGAAAGTGGCAAGAAGGGTGCAGAAAGAAGCAAGAGAGGTGCAGAAAGAAACAAAAGAAATGCAGCAAGAAGGAACAGAGGTGCAGAAAGAGGCAAGAGGGGTGCAGAAAGAGGGAAAAGGGTTGCAGAAAGAAGCACGAGTGGTGCAGAAAGAAGCAAGAGAGGTGTAGAAAGAAGCAAAAGAGATGCAGAAAGAGGCAGGAGGGGTGCAAAAGAGGGAAGAGGGATGCAGAAAGAGGCACGAGAGGTGCAGAAAGAAGCAAGACGTGCAGAAACAAAAGTAAGTACAGAAAGAAGGAACAGAGGTGCAGAAAGAGGCAAGAGGGGTGCAGAAAGAGGGAAGAAAGGTGCAGAAAGAGGCACGAGGGTGCAAAAAGAAGCAAGAGAGGTACAGAAATAAGCAAGAGAAGTGCAGAAAGAAGCAAGAGAGTTGCAGAAAGATGGATGAGGGTGGAGAAAGAGGCAAGCGAATTGCAGAAAGAAGCAAGAGATGTGCAGCAAGCAACAAAAGAAGTGCAGAAAGAAGGAACAGAGGTGCTGAAAGAGGAAAGAGGGGTGAAGAAAGAGGAAAGAGGGGTGGAGAAAGAGGCAAGGGGTGCAGAAAGAAGCAAGAGAGCTACAGAAAGAAACAAAAGAAGTGCAGAACGAAGGAACAGAGGTCCAGAAAGATGCAAGAAGGCTGCAGAAAGAGGTAAAAGGGGTGCAGAGAGAGGCAAAAGGGGTACAGAAAGAAAGAAAAGAAGTGCAGAAAGAAGGAACAGAGGTGCAGAAAGAGGCAAGAGGGGTGCACAAAGAGGGAAGAGGGGTGTGAAAGAGGGACGAGGAGTGCAGAAAGAAGCAACAGGAGTGCAGAAAGAAGCAACACAGGTGCAGAAAGAGGCAAGAGGGGTGCAGAAAGAGGCACGAGGGTGCAAAAAGAAGCAAGAGAGGTACAGAAATAAGCAAGAGAAGTGCAGAGAGAAGCAACAGAGTTGCAGAAAGATGGATGAGGGTGGAGAAAGAGGCAAGCGAATTGCAGAAAGAAGCAACAGAGATGAAAAAAGGGGGAAGAGGAGTGGAGAAAGAGGCAAGAGGGGGGCAGAAAGAAGCCAGAGAGGTGCAGAAAGAAGCAAGAGAAGTGCATAAAGAAGCAAAAGAGATGCAGAAAGGGGGAAGTGGGGTGAAGAAAGAGGGATAAAGAAAGAAGCAAGAGAGTTGCAGAAAGAAACAAGATAAGTGTTGAAAGACGGAACAGAGGTGCAAAAAGAGGCAAGAGGGGAGCAGAAAGAGGGAAAAGGGGTACAGAAAGAGGCACAAGGGTTGCAGAAAGAAGGGTCAGAGGTGCAGAAAGAAGCAAGAGAAGTGCAGAAAGAAGCAACAGAGGTGCAGTAAGAGGGATGAGGAGTGGAGAAAGAGGCAAGAGAAGTGCAGAAAGAAGCAACAGAGATGCAAAAACAGGGGTGGTGAAAGTGGAAAGAGGGGTGCAGAAATAAGCAAGAGTGGTGCAGAAAGAAACAACAGAGGTGCAGAAAGAGGCAAGAGGAGTGCAGAAAGAGGGATGAGGGGTGCAGAAAGAGGCACGAGGGGTGCAGAAAGAGGGAAGAGGGGTGTGAATGAGGCACGAGGGGTACTGAAAGAAGCAAGAGGCGTGCAGAAAGAAGCAATAGATTTGCAGAAAGAAACAAAAGAAGTGCAGAAAGAAGGAACAGAGGTACAGAAAGAGGCAAGAGGGGTGCAGGAAGAGGGGTGCAGAAAGAGGCACAAGAGTTGCAGAAAGAAGGGACAGAGGTGCAGAAAGAAGCAAGAGAAGTGCAGAAAGAAGCAACAGAGATGCAAAAAGGGGAACAGGGGTAGAGAAAGTGGCAAGAAGGGTGCAGAAAGAAGCAAGAGAGGTGCAGAAAGAAACAAAAGAAATGCAGCAAGAAGGAACAGAGGTGCAGAAAGAGGCAAGAGGGGTGCAGAAAGAGGGAAAAGGGTTGCAGAAAGAAGCACGAGTGGTGCAGAAAGAAGCAAGAGAGGTGTAGAAAGAAGCAAAAGAGATGCAGAAAGAGGCAGGAGGGGTGCAAAAAGAGGAAGAGGGATGCAGAAAGAGGCACGAGAGGTGCAGAAAGAAGCAAGACGTGCAGAAACAAAAGTAAGTACAGAAAGAAGGAACAGAGGTGCAGAAAGAGGCAAGAGGGGTGCAGAAAGAGGAAGAAAGGTGCAGAAAGAGGCACGAGGGTGCAAAAAGAAGCAAGAGAGGTACAGAAATAAGCAAGAGAAGTGCAGAAAGAAGCAAGAGAGTTGCAGAAAGATGGATGAGGGTGGAGAAAGAGGCAAGCGAATTGCAGAAAGAAGCAAGAGATGTGCAGCAAGCAACAAAAGAAGTGCAGAAAGAAGGAACAGAGGTGCTAGAAAGAGGAAAGAGGGGTGAAGAAAGAGGAAAGAGGGGTGGAGAAAGAGGCAAGGGGGTGCAGAAAGAAGCAAGAGAGCTACAGAAAGAAACAAAAGAAGTGCAGAACGAAGGAACAGAGGTCCAGAAAGATGCAAGAAGGCTGCAGAAAGAGGTAAAAGGGTGCAGAGAGAGGCAAAGGGGTACAGAAAGAAAGAAAAGAAGTGCAGAAAGAAGGAACAGAGGTGCAGAAAGAGGCAAGAGGGGTGCACAAAGAGGGAAGAGGGGTGTGAAAGAGGGACGAGGAGTTCAGAAAGAAGCAACAGGAGTGCAGAAAGAAGCAACACAGGTGCAGAAAGAGGCAAGAGGGGTGCAGAAAGAGGGAAGAGGGGTGCAGAAAGAGGCACGAGGGTGCAAAAAGAAGCAAGAGAGGTACAGAAATAAGCAAGAGAAGTGCAGAGAGAAGCAACAGAGTTGCAGAAAGATGGATGAGGGTGGAGAAAGAGGCAAGCGAATTGCAGAAAGAAGCAACAGAGATGAAAAAAGGGGGAAGAGGAGTGGAGAAAGAGGCAAGAGGGGGGCAGAAAGAAGCCAGAGAGGTGCAGAAAGAAGCAAGAGAAGTGCATAAAGAAGCAAAAGAGATGCAGAAAGGGGGAAGTGGGGTGAAGAAAGAGGCAAGAGGGATAAAGAAAGAAGCAAGAGAGTTGCAGAAAGAAACAAGATAAGTGTTGAAAGACAGAACAGAGGTGCAAAAAGAGGCAAGAGGGGAGCAGAAAGAGGGAAAAGGGGTACAGAAAGAGGCACAAGGGTTGCAGAAAGAAGGGTCAGAGGTGCAGAAAGAAGCAAGAGAAGTGCAGAAAGAAGCAACAGAGGTGCAGTAAGAGGGATGAGGAGTGGAGAAAGAGGCAAGAGAAGTGCAGAAAGAAGCAACAGAGATGCAAAAACAGGGGTGGTGAAAGTGGAAAGAGGGGTGCAGAAATAAGCAAGAGTGGTGCAGAAAGAAACAACAGAGGTGCAGAAAGAGGCAAGAGGGGTGCAGAAATAGGGAAGAGCGGTGCAGAAAGAAGCACAAGTGGTCCAGAAATAAGCAAGAGAGGTGCAGAAAGAAGAAAGAGTAGTACAGAAAGAAGCAACAGAGGTGCAGAAAGAGGCAACAGGGGTGCAAAAAGAGGGAAGAGGGGTACAGAAAGAGGCACGAGGGGTGCAGAAAGAAGCAAGAGATGTGCAGCAAGAAACAAAAGAAGTGCAGAAAGAAGGAACAGAGGTGCAGAAAGAGGAAAGAGGGGTGAAGAAAGAGGAAAGAGAGGTGGAGAAAGAGGCAAGGGGGTGCAGAAAGAAGCAAGAGAGCTGCAGAAAGAAACAAAAGAAGTGCAGAAAGAAGGAACAGAGGTCCAGAAAGATGCAAGAAGGCTGCAGAAAGAGGTAAAAGGGGTGCAGAGAGAGGCAAAAGGGGTACAGAAAGAAAGAAAAGAAGTGCAGAAAGAAGGAACAGAGGTGCAGAAAGAGGCAAGAGGGGTGCACAAAGAGGGAAGAGGGGTGTGAAAGAGGGACGAGGAGTGCAGAAAGAACCAAGAGGAGTGCAGAAAGAAGCAACACAGGTGCAGAAAGAGGCTAGATGGGTCCAAAAAGAGGGAAGAGGGGTGCAGAAAGAGGCAACGGGTGCAGAAAGAGGGTGCATGGGTGGAGAAATAGGCAAGGGGTGCAGAAAGAAGTAAGAGAGCTGCAGAAAGAAACAGAAGAAGAGCAGAAAGAAGGAACAGAGGTGCAGAAAGAGGCAAGAGGGGTCCGGGAAGAGGGATGTGAAAGAGGCACGAGGGGTGCAGAAAGAAGCAAGAGAGGTGCAGAAAGAAGCAACAGAGGTGCAGAAAGAGGGAAGAGGGGTGGAGAAAGAAACAAGGTAAGTGCAGGAAGAAGCAACAGAGATGCAGAAAGGGGGAAGAGGGGTGGAGAAAGAGGCAAGAGGGGTGCAGAAAGAAGCAAGAGAGGTGCAGAAAAAAACAAAAGAAGTGCAGAAAGAAGGAACAGAGGTGCAGAAAGAGGCAAGAGGGGTGCAGAACGAGGGAAGAGGGGTGGAGAAAGAGGCACGAGGGTGTAAAAAGAAGCAAGAGAGGTACAGAAATAAGCAAGAGAAGTGCAGAAAGAAGCAACAGAGTTGCAGAAAGATGCATGATTGGTGGAGAAAGAGGCAAGCGAATTGCAGAAAGAAGCAACAGAGATGCAGAAAGAGGAGGGGAAGAGAGGGAAGAGGGGTGGAGAAAGAGGCAAGAGGAGGGCAGAAAGAAGCAAAAGAGATGCAGAAAGGGGGAAGTGAGGTAGAAGAAAGTAGGCAAGAGGGATAAAGAAAGAAGCAAGAGAGTTGCAGAAAGAAACAAGATAAGTGTAGAAAGACGGAATAGAGGTGCAGAAAGAGGCAAGAGGGGAGCAGAAAGAGGGAAGAGGGGTGTGAAAGAGGGACGAGGAGTGCAGAAAGAACCAAGAGGAGTGCAGAAAGAAGCAACACAGGTGCAGAAAGAGGCTAGATGGGTCCAAAAAGAGGGAAGAGGGGTGCAGAAAGAGGCAACGGGGTGCAGAAAGAGGGTGCATGGGTGGAGAAATAGGCAAGGGGGTGCAGAAAGAAGTAAGAGAGCTGCAGAAAGAAACAGAAGAAGAGCAGAAAGAAAGAACAGAGGTGCAGAAAGAGGCAAGAGGGGTCCGGGAAGAGGGATGTGAAAGAGGCACGAGGGGTGCAGAAAGAAGCAAGAGAGGTGCAGAAAGAAGCAACAGAGGTGCAGAAAGAGGGAAGAGGGGTGGAGAAAGAAACAAGGTAAGTGCAGGAAGAAGCAACGGAGATGCAGAAAGGGGGAAGAGGGGTGGAGAAAGAGGCAAGAGGGGTGCAGAAAGAAGCAAGAGAGGTGCAGAAAAAAACTAAAGAAGTGCAGAAAGAAGGAACAGAGGTGCAGAAAGAGGCAAGAGGGGTGCAGAAAGAGGGAAGAGGGGTGCAGAAAGAGGCATGAGGGTGTAAAAAGAAGCAAGAGAGGTACAGAAATAAGCAAGAGAAGTGCAGAAAGAAGCAACAGAGTTGCAGAAAGATGAATGAGGGGTGGAGAAAGAGGCAAGCAAATTGCAGAAAGAAGCAACAGAGATGAAAAAAGGGGGAAGAGGGGGAAGAGGGGTGGAGAAAGAGGCAAGAGGGGGGCAGAAAGAAGCAAGAGAGGTGCAGAAAGAAGCAAGAGAAGTGCATAAAGAAGCAAAAGGGATAAAGAAAGGGGGAAGTGGGGTGAAGAAAGAGGCAAGAGGGATAAAGAAAGAAGCAAGAGAGTTGCAGAAAGAAACAAGATAAGTGTAGAAAGACGGAATAGAGGTGCAGAAAGAGGCAAGAGGGGAGCAGAAAGAGGGAAAAGTGGTGCAGAAAGAGGCACAAGGGTTGCAGAAAGAAGGGTCAGAGGTGCAGAAAGAAGCAAGAGAAGTGCAGAAAGAAGCAACAGAGGTGCAGTAAGAGGGATGAGGGGTGGAGAAAGAGGCAAGAGAAGTGCAGGAAGAAGCAACAGAGATGCAAAAACAGGGAACAGGGGTGGTGAAAGTGGAAAGAGGGGTGCAGAAATAAGCAAGAGTGGTGCAGAAAGAAGCACAAGTGGTCCAGAAATAAGCAAGAGAGGTGCAGAAAGAAGCAAGAGTAGTACAGAAAGAAGCAACAGAGGTGCAGAAAGAGGCAACAGGGGTGCAAAAAGAGGGAAGATGGGTGCAGAAAGAGGCACAAGGGGTGCAGAAAGAAGCAAGAGATGTGCAGCAAGAAACAAAAGAAGTGCAGAAAGAAGGAACAGAGGTGCAGAAAGAGGAAAGAGGGGTGAAGAAGGAGGAAAGAGGGGTGGAGAAAGAGGCAAGGGGGTGCAGAAAGAAGCAAGAGAGCTGCAGAAAGAAACAAAAGGAGTGCAGAAAGAAGGAACAGAGGTCCAGAAAGATGCAAGAGGGCTGCAGAAAGAGGTATATGGGGTGCAGAGAGAGGTAAAAGGGGTACAGAAAGAAAAGAAGTGCAGAAAGAAGGAACAGAGGTGCAGAAAGAAGCAAGAGGGGTGCAGAAAGAGGGATGAGGGGTGCAGAAAGAGGCACAAGGGTGCAAAAAGAAGCAAGAGAGGTACAGAAATAAGCAAGAGAAGTGCAGAGAGAAGCAACAGAGTTGCAGAAAGATGGTGAGGGTGGAGAAAGAGGCAAGCGAATTGCAGAAAGAAGCAACAGAGATGAAAAAAGGGGGAAGAGGAGTGGAGAAAGAGGCAAGAGGGGGGCAGAAAGAAGCCAGAGAGGTGCAGAAAGAAGCAAGAGAAGTGCATAAAGAAGCAAAAGAGATGCAGAAAGGGGGAAGTGGGGTGAAGAAAGAGGCAAGAGGGATAAAGAAAGAAGCAAGAGAGTTGCAGAAAGAAACAAGATAAGTGTTGAAAGACAGAACAGAGGTGCAAAAAGAGGCAAGAGGGGAGCAGAAAGAGGGAAAAGGGGTACAGAAAGAGGCACAAGGGTTGCAGAAAGAAGGGTCAGAGGTGCAGAAAGAAGCAAGAGAAGTGCAGAAAGAAGCAACTGAGGTGCAGTAAGAGGGATGAGGAGTGGAGAAAGAGGCAAGAGAAGTGCAGAAAGAAGCAACAGAGATGCAAAAACAGGGAACAGGGGTGGTGAAAGTGGAAAGAGGGGTGCAGAAATAAGCAAGAGTGGTGCAGAAAGAAACAACAGAGGTGCAGAAAGAGGCAAGAGGGGTGCAGAAATAGGGAAGAGCGGTGCAGAAAGAAGCACAAGTGGCCAGAAATAAGCCAGAGAGGTGCAGAAAGAAGCAAGAGTAGTACAGAAAGAAGCAACAGAGGTGCAGAAAGACGCAACAGGGGTGCAAAAAGAGGGAAGAGGGGTGCAGAAAGAGGCACGAGGGTGCAGAAAGAAGCAAGAGATGTGCAGCAAGAAACAAAAGAAGTGCAGAAAGAAGGAACAGAGGTGCAGAAAGAGGAAAGAGGGGTGAAGAAAGAGGAAAGAGGGGTGGAGAAAGAGGCAAGGGGGTGCAGAAAGAAGCAAGAGAGCTGCAGAAAGAAACAAAAGAAGTGCAGAAAGAAGGAACAGAGGTCCAGAAAGATGCAAGAAGGCTGCAGAAAGAGGTAAAAGGGGTGCAGAGAGAGGCAAAAGGGGTACAGAAAGAAAGAAAAGAAGTGCAGAAAGAAGGAACAGAGGTGCAGAAAGAGGCAAGAGGGGTGCACAAAGAGGGAAGAGGGGTGTGAAAGAGGGACGAGGAGTGCAGAAAGAAGCAAGAGGAGTGCAGAAAGAAGCAACACAGGTGCAGAAAGAGGCTAGATGGGTCCAAAAAGAGGGAAGAGGGGTGCAGAAAGAGGCAACGGGGTGCAGAAAGAGGGTGCATGGGTGGAGAAAAAGGCAAGGGGGTGCAGAAAGAAGTAAGAGAGCTGCAGAAAGAAACAGAAGAAGAGCAGAAAGAAGGAACAGAGGTGCAGAAAGAGGCAAGAGGGGTCCGGGAAGAGGGATGTGAAAGAGGCACGAGGGGTGCAGAAAGAAGCAAAAGAGGTACAGAAAGAAGCAACAGAGGTGCAGAAAGAGGGAAGAGGGGTGGAGAAAGAAAGAAGGTAAGTGCAGGAAGAAGCAACAGAGATGCAGAAAGGGGGAAGAGGCATGGAGAAAGAGGCAAGAGGGGTGCAGAAAGAAGCAAGAGAGGTGCAGAAAAAAACAAAAGAAGTGCAGAAAGAAGGAACAGAGGTGCAGAAAGAGGCAAGAGGGGTGCAGAAAGAGGGAAGAGGGGTGCAGAAAGAGGCACGAAGGTGTAAAAAGAAGCAAGAGAGGTACAGAAATAAGCAAGAGAAGTGCAGAAAGAAGCAACAGAGTTGCAGAAAGATGGATGAGGGGTGGAGAAAGAGGCAAGCGAATTGCAGAAAGAAGCAACAGAGATGAAAAAAGGGGGAAGAGGGGTAAGAGGAGTGGAGAAAGAGGCAAGAGGGGGGCAGAAAGAAGCAAGAGAGGTGCAGAAAGAAGCAAGAGAAGTGCATAAAGAAGCAAAAGAGATGCAGAAAAGGGGAAGTGGGGTGAAGAAAGAGGCAAGAGGGATAAAGAAAGAAGCAAGAGAGTTGCAGAAAGAAACAAGATGAGTGTAGAAAGACGGAACAGAGGTGCAGAAAGAGGCAAGAGGGGAGCAGAAAGAGGGAAAAGTGGTGCAGAAAGAGGCACAAGGGTTGCAGAAAGAAGGGTCAGAGGTGCAGAAAGAAGCAAGAGAAGTGCAGAAAGAAGCAATAGAGGTGCAGTAAGAGGGATGAGGGGTGGAGAAAGAGGCAAGAGAAGTGCAGAAAGAAGCAACAGAGATGCAAAAACAGGGCACAGGGGTGGTAAAGGTGGAAAGAGGGGTGCAGAAATAAGCAAGAGTGGTGCAGAAAGAAACAACAGAGGTGCAGAAAGAGGCAAGAGGGGTGCAGAAATAGGGAAGAGCGGTGCAGAAAGAAGCACAAGTAGTCCAGAAATAAGCAAGAGAGGTGCAGAAAGAAGCAAGAGTAGTACAGAAAGAAGCAACAGAGGTGCAGAAAGAGGCAACAGGGGTGCAAAAAGAGGGAAGATGGGTGCAGAAAGAGGCACAAGGGGTGCAGAAAGAAGCAAGAGATGGGCAGCAAGAAACAAAAGAAGTGCAGAAAGAAGGAACAGAGGTGCAGAAAGAGGAAAGAGGGGTGAAGAAAGAGGAAAGAGGGGTGGAGAAAGAGGCAAGGGGGTGCAGAAAGAAGCAAGAGAGCTGCAGAAAGAAACAAAAGAAGTGCAGAAAGAAGGAACAGAGGTCCAGAAAGATGCAAGAGGGCTGCAGAAAGAGGTAAAAGGGGTGCAGAGAGAGGTAAAAGGGGTACAGAAAGAAAGAAAAGAAGTGCAGAAGGGGTACAGATAGAAGCAAGAGAGATGCAGGAAGAGGCAAAAGAAATGCATAAAGAAGCAACAGAGATGCAGAAAGGGGAAGTGGGGTAGAGAAAGAGGCAAGAGGGTTACAGAAAGAAACAAGAGAGATGCAGAAAGAAACAAAACAAGTGCAGAAAGAAGGAACAGAGGTGCAGAAAGAGGCAAGAGGGGTGCACAAAGAGGGAAGAGGGGTGTGAAAGAGGGATGAGGAGTGCAGAAAGAAGAAAGAGGAGTGCAGAAAGAAGCAACACAGGTGCAGAAAGAGGCTAGATGGGTCCAAAAAGAGGGAAGAGGGGTGCAGAAAGAGGCAACGGAGTGCAGAAAGAGGGTGGATGGGTGGAGAAATAGGCAAGGGGGTGCAGAAAGAAGTAAGAGAGCTGCAGAAAGAAACAGAAGAAGAGCAGAAAGAAGGAACAGAGGTGCAGAAAGAGGCAAGAGGGGTCCGGGAAGAGGGATGTGAAAGAGGCACAAGGGGTGCAGAAAGAAGCAAGAGAGGTACAGAAAGAAGCAACAGAGGTGCAGAAAGAGGGAAGAGGGGTGGAGAAAGAAACAAGGTAAGGGTAGGAAGAAGCAACAGAGATGCAGAAAGGGGGAAGAGCGGTGGAGAAAGAGGCAAGAGGGGTGCAGAAAGAAGCAAGAGAGGTGCAGAAAAAAACAAAAGAAGTGCAGAAAGAAGGAACAGAGGTGCAGAAAGAGGCAGGAGGGGTGCAGAGAGAGGGAAGAGGGATGCAGAAAGAGGTAAGATGAGTGCAGAAAGAGGGATGAGGGGTGCAGAAAGAGGCACAAGGGGTACAGAAAGAATCAAGAAAGATGCAGAAAGAAGCATGAGAAATGCATAAAGAAGCAACAGAGATGCAGAAAGGGGGAAGTGAGCTGCAGAAAGAAACAAAAGAAGTGCAGAAAGAAGGAACAGAGGTGCAGAAAGAGGCAAGAGGGGTGCAGAAAGAGGGAAGAGGGGTGCAGAAAGAGGCACAAGGGTTGCAGAAAGAAGGGACAGAGGTGCAGAAAGAAGCAAGAGAAGTGCAGAAAGAAGCAACAGAGGTGCAGAAAGAGGAATGAAGGGTGGAAAATGAGGCAAGAGAAGTGCAGAAAGAAGCAACAGAGATGCAAAAAGGGGGGACAGGGGTGGAGAAAGTGGCAAGAGGGGCACAGAAAGAAGCAAGAGAGGTGCAGACAGAGGCAAGAGAGGTGCAGAAAGAAGCAAGAGAGGTGCAGAAAGAAGCAAGAGTAGTGCAGAAAGAAACAACAGAGGTGCAGAAAGAGGCAAGAGGTGTGCAAAAAATAAAGAGGGGTGCAGAAAGAAGCAAGAGATGTGCAGCAAGAAACAAAAGAAGTGCAGAAAGAAGGAACAGAGGTGCAGAAAGAGGCAACAGGGGTGAGGGAAGAGGGGTGGAGAAAGAGGCAAGGGGGTGCAGAAAGAAGCAAGAGAGCTGCAGAAATAAACAAATGAAGTGCAGAAAGAAGGAACAGAGGTGCAGAAAGAGGCAAGAGGGGTGCAGAATTAGGCAAAATGGGTGCAGAGAGAGGCAAAAGCGGTGCAGAAAGAAAGAAAAGAAGTGCAGAAAGAAGGAACAGAGGTGCAGAAAGAGGCAAGAGGGGTGCAAAAAGAGGGAAGAGGGGTGGAGAAAGACTCAACGGGGTGCAGAAAAAAGCAAGAGAGCTACAGTAATAAACAAAAGAAGAGCAGAAAGAAGGAACAGAGGTGCAGAAAGAGGCAAGAGGGGTACAGAAATAGGCAAAAGGGGTGCAGAGAGAGGCAAAAGGGGTGCAGGACGAAGTGAGAGGTGCAGAAAGAAACAAAAGAAGTGCAGAATGAAGCAACAGAAGTGCAGAAAAAGGCAAGAGGGGTGCAGAAAGAGGGGTGTGGAAGAGGCACGAGGGGTGCATAAAGAAGCAAGAGAGGTGCAGAAAGAAGCAACAGAGGTACGGAAAGAGGGAAGAGGGGTGGAGAAAGAAACAAGAGAAGTGCAGAAAGAAACAAAAGAAGTGCAGAAAGAAGGAACAGAGGTGCAGAAAGAGGCAAGAGGGGTACAGAAAGAGGGAAGAGGGGTGCACAAAGAAGCACAAGTGGTCCAGAAAGAAGCAAGAGAGGTGCAGAAAGAGGCAAGAGGGGAGCAGAAAGAGGGAAAAGGGGTGCAGAAAGAGGCACAAGGGTTGCAGAAAGAAGGGTCAGAGGTGCAGAAAGAAGCAAGAGAAGTGCAGAAAGAAGCAACAGAGGTGCAGTAAGAGGGATGAGGGGTAGAGAAAGAGGCAAGAGAAGTGCAGAAAGAAGCAACAGAGATGAAAAAACAGGGAACAGGGGTGGTGAAAGTGGGAAGAGGGGTGCAGAAATAAGCAAGAGTGGTGCAGAAAGAAACAAAAGAAGAGCAGAAAGAAGGAACAGAGGTGCAGAAAGAGGCAAGAGGGGTGCATAAATAGGGAAGAGGGGTGCAGAAAGAAGCACAAGTTGTCCAGAAAGAAGCAAGAGAAGTACAGAAAGAAGCAAGAGAAGTACAGAAAGAAGCAAGAGAAGTGCAGAAAGAAGCAAGAGAGGTGCAGAAAGAAGCAACAGAGGTGCAGAAAGAGGCAAGAGGGGTGCAGAAAGAAGGAAGAGATGTGCAGCAAGAAACAAAAGAAGTGCAGAAAGAAGGAACAGAGGTGCCGAAAGAGGCAACAGGGGTGAAGAAAGAGGGAAGAGGGGTGGAGAAAGAGGCAAGGGGGTGCAGAAAGAAGCAAGATCGCTGCAGAAAGAAGCAAAAGAAGTGCAGAAAGAAGGAGCAGAGGTGCAGAAAGAGGGTTGCAGAAAGACGTAATAGGGGTGCAGAGAGAGGCAAAATGGGTGCAGAAAAAAAGGAAAAGTGCAGAAAGAAGGAACAGAGGTACAGAAATAGGCAAGAGGGGTGCGAAAAGAGGGAAGATGGGTGTGAAAGAGGCACGAGGAGTGCAGAAAGAAGCAAGAAGAGTGCAGAAAGAAGCAACACAGGTGCAGAAAGAGGCTAGATGGGTGCAAAAAGAGGGAAGAGGGGTGCAGAAAGAGGCATGTGGGGTGCTGAAAGAAGCAAGAGATGTGCAGAAAGAAACAAAAGAAGTGCAGAAAGAAAGAACAGAGGTGCAGAAAGAGGCAACCGGTTGCAGAAAGAGGGTGGATGGGTGAAGAAAGAAGCAAGGGGCTGCAGAAAGAAGCAAGAGAGCTGCAGAAAGAAACAAAAGAAGTGCAGAAAGAAGGAACAGAAATGCAGAAAGGGGGAAGAGGGGTAGAGAAAGAGGCAAGAGGGGTGCAGAAAGAAGCAAGAGAGGTGCAGAAAGAAACAAAAGAAGTGCAGAAAGAAGGAACAGAGGTGCAGAGAGAGGCAAGAGGGGTGCTGGAAAAGGGGTGTGAAAGAGGCACAAGGGGTGCAGAAAGAAGAGAGGTGCAGAGAGAAGCAACAGAGGTGCAGAAAGAGGGCAGAGGGGTGGAGAGCGATACAAGAGAAGTGCGGAAAGAAGCAACAGAGATGCATAAAGGGCGAAGAGAGGTGGAGAAAGAGGCAAGAGGGGTGCAGAAAGAAGCAAGAAAGGTACAGAAAGAAACAAAAGAAGTGCAGAAAGAAGGAACAGAGGTGCAGAAAGAGGCAGGAGCATGCTGAGAGAGGGAAGAGGGGTGCAGAAAGAGGCAAGATGAGTGCAGAAAGAGGGATGAGGGGTGCAGAAAGAGGCATGAGGGGTACCGATAGAAGCAAGAGAGATGCAGGAAGAGGCAAAAGAAATGCATAAAGAAGCAACAGAGATGCAGAAAGGGGAAGTGGGGTAGAGAAAGGGGCAAGAGGGTTACAGAAAGAAACAAGAGAGATGCAGAAAGAAACAAAACAAGTGCAGAAAGAAGGAACAGAGGTGCAGAAAGAGACAAGAGGGGTGCAGAAAGAGGGAAGAGGGGTGCATAAAGAGGCAGAAGGGTTGCAGAAAGAAGGGACAGAGGTGCAGAAATAAGCAAGAGAAGTGCAGAAAGAAGCAACAGTGGTGCAGAAAGAGGCAAGAGGGTTGCAGAAAGAGGGAAGAGGGTTGCAGAAAGAGGCACAAGGGTTGCAGAAAGAAGGGACAGAGGTGCAGAAAGAAGCAAGAGAAGTGCAGAAAGAGGCAACAGAGGTGCAGAAAGAGGGATGAGGGGTAGAAAGAGAGGCAAGAGAAGTGCAGAAAGAAGTAACAGAGATGCCGAAAGAGGAATGAGAGGTGCAGAAAGAGGCACGAGGGGTATAGATAGAAGCAAGAGAGATGCAGGAAGAGGCAAAAGAAATGCATAAAGAAGCAACAGAGATGCAGAAAGGGGAAGTGGGGTAGAGAAAGAGGCAAGAGGGTTACAGAAAGAAACAAGAGAGATGCAGAAAGAAACAAAACAAGTGCAGAAAGAAGGAACAGAGGTGCAGAAAGAGACAAGAGGGGTGCAGAAAGAGGGAAGAGGGGTGCATAAAGAGGCAGAAGGGTTGCAGAAAGAAGGGACAGAGGTGCAGAAATAAGCAAGAGAAGTGCAGAAAGAAGCAACAGAGGTGCAGAAAGAGGCAAGAGGTGTGCAGAAAGAGGCAAAAGGGTGCAGAAAGAAGCAAGAGAGTTGCAGAAAGAAACAAAAGAAGTGCAAAAAGAAGAAACAGAGGTGCAAAAAGGGGGGACAGAGGTATAGAAAGTGGCAAGAGGGGTGCACAAAGAAGCAAGAGAGGTGCAGAAAGAGGCAAGAAGGGTGCAGAAAGAGGGAAGAGGGGTGCAGAAAGAAGTACGAGTGGTGCAGAAAGAAGCAAGAGAGGGGCAGAAAGAAGCAACAGAGGTGCAGAAAGAGGCAAGAGGGGTGCAAAAAGAGGGAAGAGCAGTGCAGAAAGAGTCAGAAGGGGTGCAGAAAGAAGCAAGAGATGTGCAGCAAGAAACAAAAGAAGTGCAGAAAGAAGGAACAGAGGCGCAGAAAGAGGCAAAAGGGGTGAAGAAAGAGGGAAGAGGGGTGGTGAAAGAGGCAAGGGGGTGCAGAAAGAAGCAAGTGAGCTGCAGAAAGAAACAAATGAAGTGCAGAAAGAAGGAACAGAAGTGCAGAAAGAGGCAAGAGGTGTGCAGAAAGAGGCAAAATGGGTGCAGAAAGAAGCAAGAGAGTTGCAGAAAGAAACAAAAGAAGTGCAGAAAGAAGAAACAGAGGTGCAGAAAGAGGCAAGAGGGGTGCAGGAAGAGGGGTGCAGAAAGAGGCACAAGGGTTGCAGAAAGAAGGGACAGAGGTGCAGAAAGAAGCAAGAGAAGTGCAGAAAGAGGCAACAGAGGTGCAGAAAGAGGGATGAGGGGTGGAAATAGAGGCAAGAGAAGTGCAGAAAGAAGTAACAGAGATGCAAAAAAAGGGAACAGGGGTGGAGAAAGCGGCAAGAGGGGAGCAGAAAGAAGCAAGAGGTGCAGAAAGAGGCAAGAAGGGTGCAGAAAGAGGGAAGAGGGGTGCAGAAAGAAGTACGAGTGGTGCAGAAAGAAGCAAGAGAGGGGCAGAAAGAAGCAAGAGTAGTGCAGAAAGAAGCAACAGAGGTGCAGAAAGAGGCAAGAGGGGTGCAAAAAGAGGGAAGAGCAGTGCAGAAAGAGTCACAAGGGTGCAGAAAGAAGCAAGAGATGTGCAGCAAGAAACAAAAGAAGTGCAGAAAGAAGGAACAGAGGCGTAGAAAGAGGCAAAAGGGGTGAAGAAAGAGGGAAGAGGGGTGGTGAAAGAGGCAAGGGGGTGCAGAAAGAAGCAAGTGAGCTGCAGAAAGAAACAAATGAAGTGCAGAAAGAAGGAACAGAGGTGCAGAAAGAGGCAAGAGGTGTGCAGAAAGAGGCAAAATGGGTGCAGAAAGAAGCAAGAGAGTTGCAGAAAGAAACAAAAGAAGTGCAGAAAGAAGAAACAGAGGTGCAGAAAGAGGCAAGAGGGGTGCAGAAAGAGGGAAGAGGGGTGCAGAAAGAGGCACAAGGGTTGCAGAAAGAAGGGACAGAGGTGCAGAAAGAAGCAAGAGAAGTGCAGAAAGAGGCAACAGAGGTGCAGAAAGAGGGATGAGGGGTGGATATAGAGGCAAGAGAAGTGCAGAAAGAAGTAACAGAGATGCAAAAAGAGGGAACAGGGGTGGAGAAAGCGGCAAGAGGGGAGCAGAAAGAAGCAAGAGGTGCAGAAAGAGGCAAGAGGGGTGCAGAAAGAGGGAAGGGGGTGCAGAAAGAAGCACGAGTGGTGCAGAAAGAAGCAAGAGAGGTGCAGAAAGAAGCAAGAGTAGTGCAGAAAGAAGCAACAGAGGTGCAGAAAGAGGCAAGAGGGCTGCAAAAAGAGTAAAGAGGGGTGCAGAAAGAAGCACGAGGGGTGCAGAAAGAAGCAAGAGTGGTGCAGAAAGAAGCAAGAGTAGTGCAGAAAGAAGGAACAGAGGTGCAGAAAGAGGCAACAGGGGTGAAGAAAGAGGGAAGAGGGGTGGAGAAAGAGGCAAAGGTGTGCAGAAAGAAGCAAGACTGCTGCAGAAAGGAGCAAACGAAGTGCAGAAAGAAGGAACAGAGGTGCAGAGAGGCAAGAGGGGTGGAGAAAGAGGCAAAAGTGGTGCAGAAAGAAGGGAGGGTGCAGAAAGAAAGAGAAGAAGTGCAGAAAGAAGGAACAGAGATACAGAAAGAGGCAAGAGGGGGGCACAAAGAGGAAAGAGGGGTGAGAAAGAGGCACAAGGAGTGCAGGAAGAAGCAAGAGGAGTGCAGAAAGAAGCAACAGAGGTGCAGAAAGAGGCAAGAGGAGTGCAAAAAGAGGGAAGAGGGGTACAGAAAGAGGCACGTGAGGTGCAGAAAGAAGCAAGTGATGTGCAGAAAGAAACAAAAGAAGTACAGAAAGATGGAACAGAGGTGCAGAAAGAGGCAAAAGGGGTGAAGAAAGAGGGAAGAGGGGTGGTGAAAGAGGCAAGGGGGTACAGAAAGAAGCAAGAGAGCTGCAGAAAGAAACAAATGAAGTGCAGAAAGAAGGAACAGAGGTGCAGAAAGAGGCAAGAGGTGTGCAGAAAGAGGCAAAAGGGGTGCAGAAAGAAGCAAGAGAGTTGCAGAAAGAAACAAAAGAAGTGCAGAAAGAAGAAACAGAGGTGCAGAAAGAGACAAGAGGGGTGCAGAAAGAGGGAAGAGGGTTGCAGAAAGAGGCACAAGGGTTGCAGAAAGAAGGGACAGAGGTGCAGAAAGAAGCAAGAGAAGTGCAGAAAGAGGCAACAGAGGTGCAGAAAGAGGGATGAGGGGTGGAAAGAGAGGCAAGAGAAGTGCAGAAAGAAGTAACAGAGATGCAAAAAGAGGGAACAGGGGTGGAGAAAGCGGCAAGAGGGGAGCAGAAAGAAGCAAGAGAGGTGCAGAAAGAGGCAAGAGGGGTGCAGAAAGAGAGAAGAGGGGTACAGAAAGAAGCACGAGTGGTGCAGAAAGAAGCAAGAGAGGTGCAGAAAGAAGCAAGAGTAGTGCAGAAAGAAGCAACAGAGGTGCAGAAAGAGGCAAGAGGGCTGCAAAAAGAGGGAAGAAGGGTGCAGAAAGAAGCACGAGTGGTGCAGAAAGAAGCAAGAGAGGTGCAGAAAGAAGCAAGAGTAGTGCAGAAAGAAGGAACAGAGGTGCAGAAAGAGGCAAAAGGGGTGAAGAAAGAGGGAAGAGGGGTGGAGAAAGAGGCAAAGGGGTGCAGAAAGAAGCAAGATTGCTGCAGAAAGAAACAAAAGAAGTGCAGAAAGAAGGAACAGAGGTGCAGAGAGGCAAGAGGGGTGCAGAAAGAGGCAAAAGGGGGGCACAAAGAGGAAAGAGGGGTGAGAAAGAGGCACAAGGAGTGCAGGAAGAAGCAAGAGGAGTGTAGAAAGAAGCAACAGAGGTGCAGAAAGAGGCAAGAGGGGTGAAAAAAGAGGGAAGAGGGGTGCAGAAAGAGGCAAGTGATGTGCAGAAAGAAACAAAAGAAGTACAGAAAGATAGAACAGAGGTGCAGAAAGAGGCAACAGGGGTGCAGAAAGTGGGTGGATGAGTGGAGAAAGAGGCACGTGGGAGGCAGAAAGAAGCAAGAGAGCTGCAGAAAGAAACAAAAGAAGTACAGAAAGAAGGAACAGAGGTGCAGAAAGAGGCAGAAGGAGTGCAGAAAGAGGGAAGAGGGGTGGTGAAAGAGGCAAGAGAAGTGCAGAAAAGCCGGGAACAGCGGAGGAGAACATGGCGGCCGCTACGTGAGCTGCCGCTTGCTCCCCAGAGGCCCTCGTGTCCCGTGCCTAAATGAATAGGCGAAGTTAAGAATCCGACTTACTCTTGCTGGCGGCTCCTCGTGTGTGTCGACTGTTTCATTCTCTTTCCTTTTTTTTTTTGGCTTCCTCTGTGGCAGGGGATGTGCTTTGGATCCCCGGCACCCACGCTCACTGTGACCTGCGCGTCTGCTGTCTCCGCTGTTTCGTCCCGGTGGGTGGCGGCCGCCCTGGAGCTGAGGAGGGGCTGCAGAGCAGCGGCTCGCGAGCTCCTCCGGTTTAGCGTTGGCAGCGGCAGTACCGGTCACGCTCACTCTATCCTGGAGAAGGCTGCCTCAGTAGGGGAGGCCAGGGAGGTGCAGGACTCTGGCGGCAGTGTTTCTACTGAGACTCCTTTACTGCAGCAGGTACAGGTGAGTCCACTGTGCCAAAGGACACCAGGTACTGCACTCCCAGTTAAGGGAGCAAAGAGAGGTAAAAGGCTCGGAGGGGAATCCCAGGGGTCATCAAAATTGGGTGTAAAAAGCAGCAAGCAGGCCCCCAGGAAGGAAAATTCTGTCATTGGAGGCAGTGGGAAGAGCCCCCCCTCCCCTCTTTCAGATCGGGAGTCAGGGAATAGGTACTGATACAGGCATTGGCACAGATAGTAGTTGCTCTACCTTTCAGCGGTGTGAGGTGAAAGGTAGGAGTATAAAGGCTGGGAAGGCTAAAATAAATACCCTGGATCACAAAGTTAGGATTACCCCCTCACTCAGGTCGTATTTCAAAGTGCAACCGATCGTGCTGGATGTGGTGAAACAGGGTGAGGTACTCAGAAGGGGTTCTGTAGCTCCGCTTGGATCAGGGCCCAGTCCGGAGAGGATGGAGGCTTTGGGGGGTCCCCTGCTATCAACCTCAACCACAGGGAGTAGTTTAGTAGGCACCCCTGAAAAAGGAAACAACAACGAAGGCCAGAGGACCTTGGCTTCTCAGGGTGCGGAAGCAAGCTGTGACGCAGGGATATGACAAAGGCTCTAAAGATCAAGACGCAAGGGGGCCTTCGGTAGCATCCCTGGAGGCTCTATTTTCTACCCAGTGTCCAAAGCTAATCAAGGAGAGATTAGGAACTTCTGTGAGTCTCTGGAGAGGAAGATCGACCTCCTAAACACAAGAACAGACACATTGCAGAATACTGTGGGAGAACTAAAGGACGACCTTGGTGCAGCAAAGCGGACATATTAGCTCTCAAGAGGGAGGAGGAGGTTCTTCGTGATAAGCTGGAGACGTTAGAGAATAATTCCTGAAGAAGTAATCTCCGTATTTTGAACATCCCCGAAGGGAGGGAGGGGGACGACCTTAAATCTTACATGGTTTCACTCTTAAAAGAAACATTGCAGATAGAGGAAACTGAGGAAGATCTGAGGAAGGATATTCAAAGGGTTCATAGGGACCCTTTTAGAAGGAACCCTAAAAGAATAAAGCCCAGAAAATCCTCTTAAATTTCCACACCTACTCCCTGAAGGAAAAGATCCTTATCATGGCCATGAAGGCATAATCATTGAAGGCCAGGGACTTCTCATTTGAAATACGTTCCGACCTTGCCCGTGCCACTCTTGATAGGCAATTGGAGCTGGGCAGGAAGTTGGATGACTTCAAAAAGCTAGGGGCTGTAGCCCAACTCAAATTTCCAGCAACCTTGAAAATTATGCACAAGAATAAAATGCACAATCTTAGATCACTACGAGAGGCCGATGAGTTACTTGAAAGTTTTGAGAAAGGCGAAGTATAGTTAGCTAGTCTGTTTCTGGGTGGCTGGGCACTCATTCATGTGAGCAATGTGGGCGGACATCGGGAGTAGGATATTTAAACATAAACTCTGGTCCTATGGCTTTAAAAACAGAACTAGTGGGACAGTTACATAGGGATACATACAGCGATAATTAGCTAGACAGAGGTAGTTGTAGGCCGGTTTCTAGCTGCTCCTTAAATCCTCGTCTTACTTTTCTATAAAGGGACAGGGTGAGTTGCCCCAGGGCGTAGTAAACTGGACTTTCATCTGTCCAGGAAAATGGGGGGGGATCTCCAGGGAGGGGTTCACAGGGGGGGAGTTGGGGTGCACTGGGTGGGGAGCATAGGGGTAAAAAACAAAAAATTTCCTCATTCACCTTAGGCTGCGTCTTCTTTTCCTTTTTCTTTTTTGTTCAGACTGCCCTAGTTAGGTTAACTCCGTACAACTTGGTCTGGTGCTGGCAATCTCTGCTACCTAACCGAGTCATAGGCCCTGCGTTTAAACCTCCATGAGAATGGTTCAGTTTCTGTCTTGGAACATTAATGGTCTGCGCGTGAAATCCAGAAGGGCAAAGATTCCACAATATATTCGAGATTCTCCCGCGCAGGTCATTATTCTCCAGGAAACTCACCTTCTGAAGGAAGAGTTAACCGAGATATTTAAGAAATCAAAATGGTTGGACTATTTGATCTGTTCCAACCAGAGTGCCAACATTAGGAGGGTCGCTATACTAATTAAAAAACAAGCAAAAGCCCGCATTTTAGATTATTTGACTGACCCATGTGGTAGGTGGGTTATTCTGAAGGCGATTATCTCAGGCTCTCTATTTACTCTTGTGGGCTATTATGGCCCAAATCAAGACGACCCCTCTTCTCTTAAAACTATCTTTTCAAATCTTCTGGATTACCCAGACCCTGTAATTATGGCTGGGGATTTTAATATTGTTTTGAATCCTAATTTGGACAAGTCTGCAAATAGCAGAGCCAGGGCCCCTTCTAAATCCCGGACATATCTCCATTATATGATGGCGCAGACTGGACTCTGCGACATTTGGAGGGACAGATCGGGCCATCAGTCAGGAGTCTCATATTATAACAGCAAATATGGTCATAAGTCGAGAATCGATTACATCTTGGTTAGCCACAGCCTGAGGTGGAAAGTTAAGGATATCGGCTATTTGACTCCCCATCTATCTGACCACTCAGGGGTATGGATGGATCTGGAAGACAGGCAGCACACTAGAGCCTGGACTTTTGATTGTACTTTGCTTCTGGATAGTGAGGAGATGAAACACCTATCCCAGGAGACGGAGAGCTTCTTGGGCTACAACTTAGGATCGGCTGCGACTTCCGTGGTTTGGGACTCTTTAAAGGCTTTTTTAAGAGGGATGATCACGAGTAGGGTATGCTTTAGGAACAAACAATATAGAGAAGAGGTGGCACACAAGGAAGCAGAGATGAAGGCAGTAGAGCTTGGTATGAATACTGGGGTTGATTCTGAGAAACAGCAGGAAAATTTGGATAGACTGAAAGAACTAAAAAGGCAGTTAGATACCATTCTCCAGACTAGGGTCACACGCAGATGGGAGGCGAGTAAGCTTGCCCACTTTGAGTATGGCGAAGGTGCAGGCAAGCTGTTGGCTTGGAAGGCAAAGTCAGAAAGGACGTGTAACTTGATTAAACAAATTGACAACATAGATGGGGTTACTGTCCTGTCTACAGATGAGGAGATAGGGGGCGCCTTTTTTGATTTCTTTCAGGATTTATACCGAGAAGACAGGGTGGAGGACAAATCTGAGGCCATGGAGTGGTTGAGTGGGAGTACGCTCAGTTCCCTGAACTCAACTCAGCAGGAAGATCTTGAGCAGGACATCTCACAAGAAGAGGTGAAAAAGGCCATCCTTGCCTGTAAAGGGGGGAAAGCTGCTGGTCCTGACGGGCTGCCAATAGAGCTCTATAGATCATTGGGGGGGGGGTGATAGTTACAATTCTGACACAGCTCTTTAATGAGATCCTATCTGTTGGAACAAAGCTGCCAGGTTCTTGGGGAGAGGCAACCATTACTTTGATTTTGAAAGCGGGGAAGAATCCAGCGAGTTCTGGGTCATATAGACCCATCTCGTTGTTAAACGCAGATTACAAAATCTTTGCCAGGATCCTGGCGAGCAGGTTGGGATCTGTTGCAGGAGATATGCTACACTCCGAACAAAAAGGCTTTGTCAAGGGCAGGAATCTATATGACCTTACATATGATTTTATAGGCGCAATAGATTTGGCCACAAACTATTCGCTTTCCCACATTCTGTGTTTGAAAATACCACTTTTAGAAAGTAGGTATTTTCTTGCCTAACCATCCAGTAAGCCTCTGCTAGGTTTGTGTATTCCATGTGTGGTTTGTGAGTGACAGGGGGCTGGAGAGGGCCTTGACAACAGCAGTCTGATGGGTCAGGGCTGGGCTGAATAGAGCCTTCATAGAATAGAGAGTAGGGGGAGCAGTTTTCCTTTCAGCTACCTGGGCCAGGTCTGCTTTCAACAATGCTGTCTCCACCTCCTGCCAGGAAGCTGCACCAGGGAGGACAGAACAGGTTTTGACTTGGTGCAGACACTCTCTGCCTTCAGAGAACAAAGGATTTAGTAGTATAAATATTGGGGCTCAGACCCCAGAACTTTAGATCACTTCTGGGAATCAAGACAAACCTTTGCCAAGGAGAGAAACCAAGGAAGCTGAAGGAGGAGACTGCCCCAGTGCTGTTTGGGGTTGGCCTGCAGTGGTTACTTATTGCCAAGGAAAGGAGAAAAGGAACTTTGTGTGTACTTTAATCATCTTGAGGAAGATCTCCAAGGGCTTGAAGCTGAGCTTGCCTCCTGTTCTGAAGTCTCAGGGATACAAAGACTTCACCCCCAGCTCCCCCTGAATTTCCTTGCTGGGAATTCTACCTGCAGAGAGGTGCCTGCTGTTGTTTTGGGCCCTCTGGAGACTGCGTGTCGCTGGGAGCTGGAAGCGAGACGCAACGAGGAAGAAGCGTGTCGCCACCGCAACTGTTGCCGTCGCTTCACCGAAGAAGCGTGTCGCTGCCGCAGCAGTTTGCCGTCGCATCACCGAAGAAGTGCGTCGCATCACCGGAGAAGCGTGCCGCCGCCGCAGAGGTCGCCGTCGCATAACCGGAGAAGCGTGTCGCAGGGCCTGTCGCGGCTCAAGAAACCATCAAGTTTGCCGCACGGCCGCCGGGCGTGCACGCATCGCATCCAAGTTATTGCATCGCATCAAAGACGCCATTTTGTCGCATTGCACCGGATCGTCACATCGCATCAAGGCACCATCTTGTTGCATCGCACCGGATCACAGTAAGAAACAGACGCTTCGCCTCCTCTCCGGTAAGGAACAGACGCATCGCCTCCCCTGCGCTGCAGTAAGGAACAGGTGCGCCGCCTCCCCCGAAGCAAGGAACTGACGCATCGCCTTCCCTGCGACCCTTTTGTTTATGTTGCGTTACGCATCCAAGGTACTTTGAGAGTAAAGTGTTGCATTTACCATCTACATTGAACTAAGCTATTTCTACCATCTGAAAGTCATATTTTTGAGTACTGTATTGTGGATTTTTGTTGTTTGGTCTTGTGTTAAGTCTAGATAAAGATTACTTATTTTTCTAAACTGGTGTGGTGTCCATTTGTAGTGTTTTCACTGTATTACTGTATGTGTTCACAAATGCTTTACACACTGCTTCTGAGATAAGCCTGCCTGCTCGTGCCAAGCTACCAAGGGGGTGAGCAGGGGTTATTTTAGGAGTGTAGCCCCCTTACCCTGACTAGAAGCAAGGGCCCCTACTTGGTCAAAGGTACCTACCTCTGCCAACTAGAGACCCCCATTTCTAACATTGGTGGTCAGCGGTGAGGACTCTGGACTTGCATTTGTGACTCATATACAGTGATTGGTGTACACTACTAGTGAGTGCAGACCATTACGCAACCACATACTATTTTTCCCTGTTTCCTTTGGAATTTGGTTGTTGGAACTCTGGTTAGTTGTTGCACCTGTTGGGCCTTGTCAAAATGGAAGTCAACTTTTGCACCTGCACATCTACAAGATAAGGGAACTAAAAGTATTTTGCAAGGAGAGGGGCTACCTGTGAAGAGGAGATCCACAAGACAGGATCTTGAGGCAGCCCTGCATAGCTATGAGGTGCTACGCTGGGAAGCAACACTAGCAGATGACTCAGAGGAGGAATCCGAGGGGGAGGATCCCCAGCCAGAATACCAAGAGGGCAATACCCTGTGAGGAAACATTTTGGGAAATATTGGCTCGTGAAGAGAGGAATCGGATTCGTGCTCGTGACCGGAGGCTGAGGCAGCTAGACCGGGGGTGCGAGGAGATAGAGCGAGCCTTAGCTGAAAACGAAATGTATGAAGCTCAGGAAGTGAGCTTGGCTGAGTTGGAGGTGGAGTCCAGCTCATATGGTGGCAGCAAAATTGAGTTGTCCAGTGCTGAGGGAGCAGTACACACACCCAGAGATGTGGCACCTGACTTGAAGGAGGGGGTTATCATACACCAGGGGGTTCAAGGATATGAGATAGCTCCAGTGGTGTGGAGTGTCCCTGAGTTGGATTGGAGAACTGGCACAGGGGTTCATAGTCCTAGTTATGGGAGGGACACTCTACTGACTCTAGATGAGAGGTGCAGGGAGAGGGGTTCCCCCATGGTTGAAGTCCTGGTGTGTGAGTGTGAAGACCGCCCAGAAGAGTGTGGGTTGAGTGACAGAGACAGTCAGATACTGTCTTGCCAATCTCAGGAGAGTGGTGTGGGGTACGTGTGCGAGGCACTGGATGGTGAGGTGAAGGATAGTTTGGTTAACACCTGTGTGAGGCTGTGTGATTCAATTATGGGAGAGCATATTGTAAGTCCCTGTTTTCCAGAGCTATGCCAACACCTGTTGGAGTGTGAGTTCTCTGACCCCAGGAAGCTCACCCGGGAGGCAGACCTTTTGGTGGATTCTGAAGGCTGGTGGATATTGGGGCCCAGACCCCAGAACTTTAGATCACTTGTGGGAATCAAGACGAACCTTTGCCAAGGAGAGAAACCAAGGAAGCTGAAGGAGGAGACTGCCCCTGTGCTGTTTGCTGTTTGGGGTTGGCCTGCAGTGGTTACTTATTGCCAAGGAAAGGAGAAAAGGAACTTTGTGTGTACTTTAATCATCTTGAGGAAGATCTCCAAGGGATTGAAGCTGAGCTTGCCTCCTGTTCTGAAGTCTCAGGGATACAAAGACTTCACCCCCAGCTCCCACTGAATTTCCTTGCTGGGAATTCTACCTGCAGAGAGGTGCCTGCTGTTGTTTTGGGCCCTCTGGAGACTGCGTGTCGCTGGGAGCGCGACGCAACGAGGAAGAAGCGTGTCGCCGCCGCAGCTGTTACCGTCGCATCGCCGAAGAAGCGTGTCGCCGCCGCAGCAGTTTGCCGTCGCATCACCGAAGAAGCGCGTCGCATCACTGGAGAAGCGTGCCGCCGCCGCAGAGGTCGCCGTCGCATCACCGGAGGAGCACATCGCAGGGCCTGTCGCAGCTCAAGAAACCATCAAGTTTGCCGCACGGCCGCCAGGCGTGCACGCATCGCATCCTAGTTATTGCATCGCATGAAAGACGCCATTTTGTCGCATCGCACCGGATCGTCGCATCGCGGCGCCATCTTGTCGCATCACACCGGATCACAGTAAGAAACAGACGCTTCGCCTCCTCTCCGGTATGGAACAGATGCATCGCCTCCCCTGCGCTGCAGTAAGGAACAGGTGCGCCGCCTCCCCCGAAGCAAGGAACTGACGCATCGCCTTCCCTGCGACCCTTTTGTTTATGTTGCATTACGCATCTAAGGTACTTTGAGAGTAAAGTGTCACATTTACCATCTACATTGAACTAAGCTATTTCTACCATCTGAAAGTCATATTTTTGAGTACTGTATTGTGGATTTTTGTCATTTGGTCTTGTGTTAAGTCTAGATAAAGATTACTTATTTTTCTAAACTGGTGTGTGTCCATTTGTAGTGTTTTCACTGTATTACTGTTTGTGTTTACAAATGCTTTAAACACTGCCTCTGAGATAAGCCTGCCTGCTCGTGCCAAGCTACCAAGGGGGTGAGCAGGGGTTATTTTAGGAGTGTAGCCCCCTTACCCTGACTAGAAGCAAGGGCACTACTTGGTCAAAGGTACCTACCTCTGCCAACTAGAGACCCCCATTTGTAACAGATAGTTTTCGGAATATCTAGTGAAGTTTCCTTTTCTATGCTTTGCTGTTGGCCAGGAGGGAAATATGTAAAAGATGGGTAGAATGTGCACCCCCTCTGCATGTTGAGTGGTTTTCCTCATTGTTCGCGACATCTAAGTTGGATCTGAGTGGGACCCAGAGTAGGAAGAAGAAAGCAGTATGGGATTCTTTATTAAAATGGTCAAATGCCGGGTCTTGTGAGACTGGATAAATGTCTCTATTTAAGAAAAATGGATCGTATGCTTATGCCTCTTTGAAACTCTCCTGACTGCGTTGGGCACTCTCCGTTCTCCTTATTGCCAACATCAACAGTTGCCAGGGTCACCTGGACTGTGTGTGAGAGTGACCTTGCCCTTTCCTTTGGGACAGTGCCATCCTAGTCTGCTGATGTACCGGTAGGCGGGGCGCTTCCTCCTGCTTTCCCCTCCATCAGCCTACGCTTCTTTGATAACGAGTGTACGGTACGGGTGGCTAATATGCCCACTGTGGTCAGAGGCAAATGAGGATTAAAAAAAAAAGAGGAGTGCAGAAAGAGGGATGAGGGGTGCAGAAAGAGGCACGAGGGGTACAGAAAGAAGCAAGAGAGATGCAGAAAAAAGCAGGAGAGATGCATAAAAAAGCAAGAGAAATACAGAAAGAAGCAACAGAGATGCAGAAAGGGGGAAGTGGGGTGGAGAAAGAGGCAAGAGGGATAGAGAAAGAAACAAGAGAGGTACAGAAAGAAACAAAAGAAGTGCAGAAAGAAGGAACAGGGGTGCAGAAAGAGGCAAGAGGGGTGCAGAAAGAGGGAAGAGGGGTGTGAAAGAGGCACGAGGGGTGCAGAAAGTAGCAAGAGTGGAGCAGAAAGAAGCAAGAGAATTGCAGAAAGAAACAAAAAAAGTGTAGAAAGAAGGAACAGAGGTGCAGAAAGAGGCGAGAGGGGTGCATAAAGAGGCACAAGGGTTGCAGAAAGAAGGGACAGAGGTGCAGAAAGAAGCAAGAGAAGTGCAGAAAGAAGCAAGAGAGGTGCAGAAAGAGGGATGAGGGGTGGAAAAAGAGGCAAGAGAAGTGCAGAAAGAAGCAACAGAGATGCAAAAAGGGGGAACAGGGGTGGAGAAAGTGGCAAGAGGAGTGCAGAAAGAGGGAAGAGGGGTGCAGAAAGAATCATGAGTGGTGCAGAAAGAAGCAAGAGAGGTGCAGAAAGAAGTAAGAGTAGTGCAGAAAGAAGCAACATAGGTGCAGAAAGAGGCAAGAGGGGTGCAAAAAGAGGGAAGAGGGGTGCAGAAAGAGGCACGAGGGGTACAGAAAGAAGCAAGAGATGTGCAGCAAGAAACAAAAGAAGTACAGAAAGAAGGAACAGAGGTGCAGAAAGAGGCAACAGGGGTGAAGAAAGAGGGAAGAGAGGGGTGGAGAAAGAGGCAAGGGGGTGCAGAAAGAAGCAAGAGTGGAGCAGAAAGAAGCAAGAGAATTGCAGAAAGAAACAAAAAAATGTAGAAAGAAGGAACAGAGGTGCAGGAAGAGGCGAGAGGGGTGCAGAAAGAGGCACAAGGGTTGCAGAAAGAAGGGACAGAGGTGCAGAAAGAAGCAAGAGAAGTGCAGAAAGAAGCAACAGAGGTGCAGAAAGAGGGATGAGGTTTGGAAAAAGAGACAAGAGAAGTGCAGAAAGAAGCAACAGAGTTGCAAAAAGGGGGAACAGGGGTGGAGAAAGTGGCAAGAGGAGTGCAGACAGAAGCTAGAGAGGTGCAGAAAGAGGCAAGAGGGGTACAGAAAGAGGGAAGAGGGGTGCAGAAAGAAGCACGAGTGGTGTAGAAAGAAGCAAGAGTAGTGCAGAAAGAAGCAACAGAGGTGCAGAAAGAGGCAAGAGGGGTGCAAAAAGAAGGAAGAGGGGTGCAGAAAGAGGCACGAGGGGTGCAGAAAGAAGCAAGAGAGATGCAGAAAGAAACAAAAGAAGTGCAGAAAGAAGGAACAGAGGTGCAGAAAGAGGGAAGAGGGGTGCAGAAAGAGGCAAGAGAGGTAAGAAAGAGGCAAGAGGGGTAAGAAAGAGGCAAGAGGGGTGCACAAAGAAGCAAGTGAGGTGCAGAAAGAGGCAACAGAGGTGCAGAAAGAGGCAAGAGAAGTGCAGAAAAAGAAAGAAAGGTGCAGAAAGAAGCAACAGAAATGCAGAAAGAGGCAAGAGAGGCGCTGAAAGAAGAAAGAGTGGTTTGCACACCATTAGTACCTATTTAACACCCACATTTAGCAATAAGTTACAGGTGACCATTCTAGGTTTGCAAAGGACCTTCCACCACGCTGTTTGGAAAAAAGTAGGGACCCCTACATACAAAGAATAAACTTGTTACCTGTAGGGAAAACAACATAAGGGGAAAGGAAAATAGCAACAAGTGTATAATAATCACAAAATTTGCAAATTCCAGGACAACATCATGATAGTTATTCAATAAACATTGTGCATCATTATTCATAAATAACTTTGTCCATATAAATTGCTACTTTATATCAAAAATCTTTTTATTTTCATTATGTTTTATTTTTTTCAAATATCAAAAACCATTTTCATCTTATAATTAAAATCATCAATGCATCAAAACTGAGGTATATACATACAACATAATCATGTATTCATAAGGAGAACGATGCAGTTAAATTATACAATTGATTAAACAATTCATAACAATGTATATTTATTAACAATAGAAGGGTCCAGATGGTTCATGGACAGAGGGGAAGGCAGGCGGTAGATGGAAGCTACACGCGTTTCGGCTGGGTGCCTTCGTCAGGGGACCGTCTCAACTTTCTCTGCATTGAATATATAATAAAATATGGTCTCAAACTCTGTATGCACAAATTGTTAATTATTTGTCCTGGATTAATATCTATTCTTTTTCAAACGTTTAATATTTAAATCGTTTTGGATATTATTGTACAGTATCTCCTGAAAGGACTAATTATAAAAAGAAGAGAAAGATATATTGAGGGTTTGTGAATTAAAACCATATTCTAAAATTAGAATATGTAAATTAAAATCTGTGTATATACCTGCTTGTAGTGAAGAGCACCTCCCAGTGTAAAACATGCATGAGTCGTATTTTAGTTTCTCAAGTAGTGTTGCATGCAATAGCCATAATGTGAAAAAAGGATAAGAAAACACTATTAAAAACATAATAATCACCTATTTATACATTGGTATCAAGATATGCAGTAGGTGAAGCATGGGTTTGCCTTTTGGGGTTCCTGTTTGTTCAATCAGGGGATGCACCTAATTTTGGAACAAAATATTTTGTTGGCATTATAATGGAAAATGTCCAATCTCTACATGGAGGTTTTTAGTAATTATATGAAGGCAATCACAATTACTCATTCTATACCATTTATTTGGCAGTGTGAGTGAAGGAAAGAATTTATATTCCACCCATCTTACTCCGGTACTTCAGTCATCAATTATATGTTCTTATTTCTTTTATTTGTGCCTGTAAATATATTCATGAAGCGAACGTCAATTGCATGAATCCATGGCCTGGCATAGAAACTCTGGGGTTATCAAGTCAAGAGCCTATCACATGCAGCCGCTATAATGCTCTTTTTTTTTAATATGTTTATTGATTTTATACAAACTAAACATGAGACACACATTAATCTAGTCATCAACAGTGGCAATTCTCTTCTAAATGATACAGCACCATACATGAACCAATAAAAGGTTGTATCGGCTACATGACAAACTTTTACATCTTGGAGGCACACCATTTCTCGTACCCATCTTCGTCGCTTCCTGAAGGCACAACATTGCAGCACATAATACATACAATACAATGTCAGTACTACAAGTCACTCTGGAGGTCGGAGGAGGCGGCATCATGCACCACGGTTCCGGCGTTCTCCTCAGTAACATCCTTGCTCGCTACAAATGTCTTATACAAAGCCCAGAAATGTTCAGGTCTACTACGGGGCGGCATCATGTCATTATAGTTTTCAGTCTGGGTGCAACAATACATCATATCTCTTGACCATCGAGTCAATGTAGGAGGGGTCCACGCATCCAACACATTGGTACACATCTTCTTGCTATTAATAAGCCCATATCTATCAGCCTTCACTTCGCCTTAGGGATAGGTTTGGAGTACCCAAGCAAGGCAAGCTTAGGATCCGGTATTAACGACAGCTCCGTAACTCTATTCAATTCACCATAAATCAGTCCCCAGAAATGAGCTATCGCTGGGCATACCCAGGCTAAGTGAAAAAATCAGCAGAGTGGACATTGCATCTATAACATGTGGACGCTTCTCTTAAGCCGTATCGGTACAATCGTTCTGGAGTGTAATAAACTCTATTAAGAAATTTGAAATGTATTAATCTATGTCTTCCATTTAAGGATATGCGCTTTGTGCTCATGCAGCAGTATGTCCATACTTCGTCCGTAATCCCGGTCTGTAAGTCTCACTGCCAGGCCAGTCTAGCTTTAGTGTATTCGTATCTTCTACTAGATATCGAGATTTGATAAATCCTAGACACCATCCTAGCGGGTGTGTGCACTTTAATGAGTGTGGTCAAGGCTAGTACCTCAGGGGGCTCAGCCATGTCTTCCCCTAATAACTCACTTAGTGCATGCCTCACTCTGTGAAATTGAAATTTAGCGAGAAGTGTCGGTGCGTTCTCGTTCTCTACCATGTCTCCCCATCTCCGAGCAACACCATCAATGAAGAGGTCACCGATGTGATGAGCATCGAGCGTCTGTAGAGCTGTTATTACCCCTTTGTCTCTACATGGCGTGAGCCAACGGCACCAGTCGAGGCGGGCCACCGGGGAATACAGTATATTCCCTGCCTGTAACTTCAATAGGTAATGCCAGGCGTGTGTAACTGTGTTAAGCGACTCAATTATCCCCGTACGCCTATCAGGGGGTGCAAACAGCAAGGATGGAAGAGACTTAGGAGCCGCTACTATTGTTTCTATCCTGACGTGCGGTATGTCAAACGGTCCGTGTATCCGATGGTATGCCTGAGTGCTCTGCGCAGCTCTATAGTATAGGTCCAGGTCAGGTGCCCCCAGCCCCCCCATTGAATACGGCAGCGTAAGTATTTGCCAAGTGACACGAGCTTGTTTGCCCGCCCAGGCGAGGTGGGACATAAGGGACTTAAGTCGTTGAAAAAACACTCGCGGCAATACCATAGGTATGTTCGTGAAAAGAAAAAGAAAACGTGGTAGTATGATCATTTTCATAAGGGACACTCTACCCATCAAGGACAGTGGGAGGCTAACCCAACGGTCAATGTCATCCTCAAGCTTACTAATTGCCACCCCATAATTGGCCCTGAAAACCACCTCAGAGTCCGTGTGCAAATGAACCCCCAAATAGCGCACCGCCTCAGTGGACCACTGCAATGGGTATTCGGGTTCAAAAACCGTTGTGACAGGCGTTAGGGGGAACATAATAGACTTATTCCAGTTAACGCGTAGGCCAGACAGGGAACCAAAGAGCACAGCCTCCCGCAGTATCGGGGACAGGTTGGTCTCAGGATTGCGGACAAACAATAATGTGTCGTCTGCATAAGTGGAAACAATCAAATTGTAGTTCGAGAAACGTATGCCTCTGTGACTATGATATTCCCTAAGAGCACAAGCCAGGGGCTCGGCCACCAGGGCATATAAAATGGGGGACAGGGGGCAGCCCTGTCGCGTGCCTCTAGTTATTTGGATAGTGTTAGTGACCAAGGAGCCGATTTTTATACGGGCGTAGGAGAATTATATAACACTGCTAGCAGTTGGATAAACACCATGCCCACTCCCATTCTAAGGAGAACCTGTCGCATGAAGGGCCATTCGACGGAGTCGAACGCATTTTCCATATCTACAAAGACTGCTATGGCGGGTATCTTTGGTCTAGTGTGCTGCAAAGCGGCAAAGACCGTGCGCAAATTGTACGTCAGGTTTCTACCCGGGACAAATCCTGCCTGCTCCGGGGCCACTAGAGTCGGCACAAGTGGGATTAATCGATTGGCTAGTAATTTCGCAAAGATTTTTGTATCAACGTTCATTAGGGATAATGGTCGATAAGAGGCACAGTCATCCGGAGGCTTACCCGGTTTAAGGATAGCAACTATAACCGCTTCTCTCATTGAGGGCGGCATTGTGCCAGTAACACACATATCTTCAAAGAGCGCTGTCAATTGTGGTAACAAAAGGTCGAGGAACGCCTTGTAGAAGGCTACTGTTAGGCCATCCCCTCCAGGCGCACTTCCCGCCCTCATGTTAGACAGGGCAAGCAGTATCTCCTCCCTTTCAATGGGCCACATCAAAAATTCCCGATGCGTGTTGGTTAGCCACGGTAACTTGATATGGGTCAAATAGTCAAGTATGTGTTCGTCTGAACTACTGCCTCTCGAGGAATATAATTCCGAATAGTATTGTCGGAATTGCTCCACAACTTCCGCTTCCGTCATTAGTGTGTCTCCGTCTGGAGTTCTTAGTGCTGGGACCACCGTCTTGTCTCTACGCTGCTTGAGTAGCTGTGCAAGCACCGCCCCCGGGCGTTCACCTTCACCATAGGTTCTGGCAGTGGCATATTTGCCCAAGTGTTTAATCTCTGTATCCGCCTCCGCGTGATATTCCTCTAGAGTCTGTTTCAAAGCTAGGGTGAGTGCTTCATCAGGGCCAGCCAGTAGGGATTGTTCCAATGTCATGAGCTTGCGTTCTAGATCAGCCAGTCTATTACGGATTGACTTAAGGACACCTGCATGTTTGGATATCGCCACTCCTCTTATATACACCTTGAACGCTTCCCATACAGTTTGGAAGGACTCGAGTCAACCCACATTTTCCTCAAAGAACAGTTCAATAGCCGCAGCCATTTCTTCCTTAAAGACAGCGTCCAGTAGGGAGTAGGGGGGAAATCACCAGGTAAAGGGGGGAATACGTCTCACAGGAGAGTCAAGCACCAGTAAGAGGGGGAATGGTCAGAATAAGTACGAGGAAGAATCGTACAAGTCTTAATCTGTGTAAGTAGGTGTCTAGTCGCAAACCAGTAGTCGATCCTAGTGTGGACATCATGATACGCAGAGTAGTGTGTGTATCCCCCTTGTCCCGAATGTCGCTGGCGCCAGACATCGCACATGTCCAACCTGACCAAAGTAGCGTCCATAATTTTAGCAGAAGCTGTAATGCGTCTCTCCGGACCCCTAGACCTGTCCAGAGCAGGATCTCTGACAAAATTAAAATCTCCTCCCCATAAGAGTTGCCCAAATGTGCGCCGGTGTACCAGGTCCAACAATTTAATGTAAAAGTCTGGGTTGTCAAAATTCGGGCCATAAACATTCACCAGAAGCAAATCCATCCCCTTCCCTCTACACCCAGTGATCACATATCTACCCTCCCCATCAGTCTCTAAAGGCTCCAGATTGAATGCCTTTCTAGGGTTCAACCACATAAGGACCCCCCTAGCATGTGTGGTAAAGCCAGCCGCGTGAGTGTTGCCCTGCAAACCTCTAGTGCGGAGTATAGGGCTGTCTCGCGGGAGGTGCGTTTCCTGCAAAAGTGCGACTTCAATGTTGTGCCTGTACAAATAGCTTAAAATCTTGCGAACTTTCCTATAGTCATTTAAGCCACGGACGTTCCATGTGAGCACGGTAACAGTGTCCGGACAATCATCCCTACAGGGCCTAGTCGTATTCGTCATGTGTTTGTGCTAAGCATAGGTGCCTTACTGCTAGTATCATCAGTCTAATATATTTATGGTACAACTCATTGCAAAGTGCAACAGCAAAAATCAGTGTCAACAAAAGTCTCAATACGTACCCACCCACCACCCACGTCAATCAATCAATCAATCACAGAATTTGTAGAGCGCACTACTTACCCGCGAGGGTCTCAAGGCGCTGGGGAGAAAAAAGGGGGGGGTGCTGCTACTGGTCGAACAGCCAGGTCTTGAGTAGCCTCCTGAAGGTCAGCAGGTCTTGGGTCTGTCGTAGGCTTAGTGGAAGGGTGTTCCAGGTCTTGGCGGCGAGGTGTGAGAAGGATCTGCCGCTGGTGGTTGTTCTTCGAATGCGAGGGACGGTGGCGAGGGAGAGGTCGGCGGAGCGGAGCTGGCGGTTGGGGACGTAGAAGAAGAGTCGTCTGTTGAGGTAGGCTGGGCCAGTCTTGTGGAGTGCCTTGTGTGCGTGGATGAGGAGTTTGAAGGAGATTCTCCTGTCGACGGGGAGCCAGTGCAGGTTCCTCAGGTGGGGGTGATGTGGCTGTGGCGTGGTACGTCGAGGATCAGGCGTGCGGAGGCGTTTTGTATGCGTTGCAGTCGCTTGATGAGCTTGGCCGGGGCTCCCGCGTAGAGGGCGTTCCCATAGTCGAGTCTGCTACTGACGAGGGCCTGGGTGACTGTTCTTCTTGTATCTGTCGGGATCCACCTGTAGATCTTGCGAAGCATGCGGAGGGTGTTGAAGCAGGAGGAGGAGACTGCGTTGACTTGCTTGGCCATGGAGAGCGTTGAGTCGAGGATGACTCCCAGGTTGCGTGCATGGTCGGTGGGTGTCAGGGCTGCTCCCAGCGTCGTTGGCCACCAGGAGTCGTCCCAGGCTGAGGGGTTGGAGCCGAGGATGAGGACCTCTGTCTTGTCCGTGTTCAGCTTTAGTCGGCTGATCTTCATCCAATCGGCGACGGCCTTCATTCCTTCATGGAGATTGGATTTGGCGGCGAGGGGGTCCTTGGTGAGGGAGAGGATCAGTTGAGTGTCGTCGGCGTAGGAGATAATGTTGAGGTCGTGCTGTCTGGCGAGGCGTGCGAGCGGGGCCATGTAGATGTTGAACAGTGTTGGGCTGAGGGAAGATCCCTGGGGTACACCGCAGATGATCTCGGAGGCTTCGGATCGGAAAGGTGGGAGGCGGACTCTCTGGGTTCTGCCATCGAGGAAGGAGGTGGTCCATTGTAGGGCCTTGTCTCGGATCCCTGCGTCATGGAGGCATGCGCGTAGAGTGCGGTGGCAGACAGTGTCGAAGGCGGCGGAGAGGTCCAGCAGGATGAGGGCTGCGGTCTCACCGTTGTCCAGCAGGGTCCTGATGTCATCAGGCTATTCCCAACTGCGCCTGATCGACAATGTGTTCCCCACCCATTCCCAACCAAAGACAAAAGAACTGGTGCATTTTCGCTCCAACAGGTTGCGATATACCCGCGTTCCCCGTCCCAGCATAAACAAAAACAGTGTTTTTCACTCGAGGGCAGATGTTGCGCACACCCAAAACTCATAAACAATGAGCTATCCTAGAGAACAGTGCCTTCCACCGCCATTATGAATTAGCCTTCATGTCCAAGACATCCCCCCATTTTCATATGTTATGAAATGCAATGAGGCTTCCAAGGGTACAACCCATGCAGCGCCCAACTTTCCCAGCGTGCAACCTTATATCAAGACCACTATAACCAATAACCAGTCACCAGATAGGGTAATCTCTCAGAGGCCAGGCCCGCACCCCCCACCCGAGACCAAGCAGCCCCCAACACCCCAGACAACATTTATAGCAAATAACGCAATGTCCAACTCAGTCCTGTTCATCTAGGCTACCGCCGACCGCTCCCTCCAGCACTTCTCGCACCGGGCTTCTCTGAGACTCCTTGGCCCACTCCTTCAGCGCCTTTTGTAGAGATTTGGGATCAGTGAAAATCCGTGAAGAGCCATTTCTATTAACTCGAAGTTTGGCGGGGTATAACATGGCGTAGTCTATATTTAGGTCTCTCATCTGACGCTTGTACGGAGCAAAGTGTCTACGCACTTCTTGAACCTGCGCCGTGAAGTCTGGATACAAGGAAATGCTGGACCCCTCATATTGTAGAGATTCCTTGGATAGCGCAGCAGCTAACGCCGAGTCGCGGTCTCTATAGTTCAGCAATCATGCTATTATGGGCTGAGGCTGTGCCCCAGGAGGGGGGCGCGGGCCCAACGATCTATGCACTCTCTCGGCCACAAAAATGTTAGAGAAGACTTCTGTGCCCAGTAGAGTGGTCAGCAACGCCTCAACAAACTTTTCCATATTGCCCGTTGGGGTCGATTCCGGGACCCCCGTGATACGCAGGTTATTTCGGCGCGAGCGCGCTCCCAAATGTTCGGCCTTGTCTTGGAGGATTTGGAGGGCTCTCTCCACTTTCAGGTGGCCAGTGTCCAGTGAAGTTTGCACCTCTTCCACCTCGTTGATCCTGCGCTCCGCCATATCTATTCTCTCCACATGTTTGTCGACTCTTTCGGACATTCTGTCCATGCGGTAAGTGAAAGCGTCAATTTTATTGCCCAGTCCTGCCAGGCTCCCTTGAAGATTTTTTTCCATTGTTATCAACATGGAACGGATATCACCCTCCCCCATGTCAGGTGAGTGGTCCGGAGCGGGATCTGCATCATCCACAGTAGAATCACGGTTTCTTGACTTTCTCTGGTCGAACGTGAGCTTAGGTTGATTCCTGTCCACCCTGCCCATTGTGCGTGGCGGTGTCCAGGCCAATACAGGCTTGCCAATAGTATCTCGGCTTAGTTGTAGGAAGGGAGCTACAGCAGGATATGAGGGTCGTTCACTAGTTCTTCACCGTTGCCTCCCTCAGGCCTCTCCAAGTCTCCAGTTGCTCTCAGTGCCTCACTGCGGTAGCCGGGCAGCTCAATAATGCCAGACAAATGTTGTACAGTGCGTTATGGCTCAGTGGGAGGGACAGGTATTTTGTAAAGTAGTGTGAAGAGACGTGTTAGTCATCCCCAAGCTCTGTACTCGTGCACTAATTAACAGTAAAGTTGCGACCACGGCCTCCTCTCCGGGCTGGAGCACCCCTCGCTAGTAGGCTGCTTATTCACGCTCCCTGGTGGTACGCTGTAGTCACCGGTGCCCCTCCATTTTCCTCCCCAAGTATGCACTCACCACGCCTCCGCAGTCGCAGCAGTCATAAGGGTCCAATAGCGGCCGGATCCGTAGCGCAGCACCCCGCCAGCAGACATCAATGCCGGGGGTCTAAGCGGCAAATCCCGGCAGAGCGCTGGATCCGAGCCTGGGGTATGGAGTTCATCCCAGGTCGTGTACAGCCCCCCGGTGGCCCAGTAGACTAATTCTCGCTGGTGAGCGCTGTGCTCCAAGTTGCACCCAGTGCCCCCCACCATGGTCCAGGGCTGTAGCACACTGCGTAGGTTTCCGCGCGGCCCTCCACCGCGTCAGCAAGTCGGAGGGAGACGCTACTCGGAGGATAGAAGAGCCGCGGCAGAAGGGGCGGCAGGTCCGGAAGAGCCGACCGCAGCAGCTCTTTGGGGCAGTGCGCGGCAGGCAGGACCCGGCCACAGTCACCCGTCCCTCTATCGATGATCAAAGGGACGCCGTGTGGTGCGCGTCCGAACCGTGCCACGACGCGCTCAGCACTTTCACTTTAGGCCAGGGGATCAGCGCGGCGTGCAGGACTCGGCCGTGCGCTCCGCAGCAGCAGTAATGTACATGGGATCTGGAAGGTCCCAAACAGCACGATCCGGCGCCAGCCTTTCTTAGCGTCAAGCACAGCTGTGATGAAAGGACGTCGAAGGCTTAGAAGGAAGGATAATGGTCGGATAATGTGACGGCTTCACGGAGCCGAGTTTCTAAGCTGCCATCTTGCCGTCCGCAAGCTCCGCCCCCCATAATGCTCTTTTTAATATTGGTTATAAAAGGTAATTTTATTTATATACCTGTATTTTACACAAGATCCCAGTCTCGTAAAAAGCGGGGTCCTGTCAACTTTTGTTGCACTTTACTCTGTGTATGCCTGAATGTTGATGGTCCGATTTCTTATTATTTCCGTTCTACAGAAAATATTCAATAAATTGAAAAAAGAGATTTGTATAAAATAGCGCCTAGGAATAATACCTTTTTTTGTTAAAAAAGTCAAGGTCTCTAAGGGCTTCTTTAAGTTAAAGGTATATTTAACAACTTACGATTTATTCAGACTTTTTATCTCTAGTAGGGAGGTATGTGATGTGGTTCCTACATTCCACAAAGTAGGCTTCTATTTATCTAATTAAATAAAACATAGATCTTAGTTATTGGTGGACTCAGGAGATTTTCTTATATATTATACGGGTCCTTAACATAAAGCCTTCGCTTATATCAGAAGTCGTAATCTATTCCAATTGCTGGCTTACACTCTGTATTATAACCGGCAAAAAAGTATATTTCTAAAGTAATTTTGCTTACGGTACATATTGTTTGTCTCCCTGCTAATGCTTGTTAACAAATTGATGGGGATGAACCAGGAATAAAGGAAGGGAAAGGGAGGGGTTGGATGCCGCGCTGCAAGAGGCTATCCCACAAAGCCATAATATATATTAAGTATACAATATTTAGCTACGGAGGTTTTAATAGGGTCCTTATTGTCTCTAGGCAGTTAATAATTTCAATTTAGGTAGAACCAATAACCCCATATTTCGCTTTCATTATGAGTGCATGGCTCATTTTGGGTCATACTCTAGATCTAAAGTTAGCACTGGATTAAAAAAAGCCTTTTGCTAACTAGCGTTATCCTATTATAGCCAACAAGTACAGGAGGTGGATTCTTACTTGTATATACCCGCTGTTTCGTCCGACAGGGCGTGTGTCAGATCAGGAGAACACGCAGCGTGGTAGCGTCCTGCTTTTAAATCATTGACGCCGGTTTGGCGAATAATACGTAAGCTACGTAACATTGCGTGGTTCATGTTGTCAAGGCATTGACATAGAAAATGTGCTAGATTCGACGGCGCTAAGGAGATATTTTTCCGCCATCTTTGACTGATGTGCCCATAGCATATGTCTTATGAGCTATCCAATATAGAAGCTATAATTGCATATATTTATTATTTATCGATGGACTTAAGGTGTCCTATTTATTTTAAGATAATTCACCATAGACTTTCCAATAGTCCAAAAAATCGTATAAACCAATATATTACACCCCTTCCTAGCAGTGAAAATGAAAAATGGACTAATTGGGGTAGATACATGGGTACGTTCACCTCCATTTTTGACTGGTGCATGCCCTTCATGAATAATGTAAATAAACATATATTAAATTCGGATCATATGTGCCATTCACTGGATAGCATGCATTCGAGCCCTCATGATCTGTATATGGTGCGAAGGAATAATACTCATTATAAAAGTTATAGATAAACTCTAATGGAGAAAGATGGCTCAATTTAAGATTATTCCACAATCTTGCATTTATACATGTTCTAAATCTTCCTATCCATGGGTCTTGCATGATGGTTACCCATGAGAATTATACGTGTTAAGGTTTCATGTGTATGTATATTGGGCTCAAGTGCTACTTATGCAGATGTTGAATTACAAGAATTACAGTGTTCCTACAGGTATTTATTGGCCTTTCATTAATTGTATTTAATGGCTTGTTCCCAGGGCTTTTCCTGGTTTAAACCTTTTTTTAAAGTGTTTAATATAAAGATTCAGTACACTTCCCAGCGTTTCCTGATGGATTCTGAAACTTGGCCTTGTTTAGGTTGAATTTTTTCGATAATAAACCATTTCATCTCTTCAACTGTGTGGTTCATCTCAATATAATGTTGAACCAAGGGTGCTGTCATTTTTTTAGTTCGAATTGCTGATTTATGTTCAGTTACACGGGTATTCAGAGTGCATGCTGTCTCACCTACATGACCCATCCCGCATGGACAAATTAAAAGATATATTAAATCTTTTGTTTTGCAGTTGGTCATACCTTTTGTAACAATAGTGTGTCCATTAAATTGCAGGGTACTTGACTCGAATGCTTGTGGGCAGACTTTACACGTTCCTCATTTGAAATTGCCTTCCACTGGTTGTAGCCCCACAATACTTCTCTGTATTGGTTTTTGTGATGGGGGCATTCGTGACTTTACTACAAGATCTTTGAGATTTTTGATTTTGCGATACGCAAACAAGGGTTTCGGAATTTTATCCTGATTTTCCTTGTTGGCAGTAAGTATATGCCAATTGGCGCAACTTATGCGTCGAATTTGTTCATTTAACATTGAATGTCGTGTAACAAACACTAGTTCTGACATGTTCTTGTTGTTCTTGTTATTTAACAGATGCTGCCTGTCATAAAATCTTGCTCGTTTATATGAGTTTCTCACTAGTTTGTGGGGATAGCCACATGCCAGGAATTTATCTTTCATTACAGCTGCTTTATAATCAAAGTTTTTAAGGCTAGTGCAGTTGCGGCGTACTCTTAAAAATTCACCAAAAGGTATGCTGCTTTTTTGAGATGAGGGATGAAAACTATCATAGTGTAATAAAGTATTTCGTGCTGTGGGTTTGGTGTAAAGATCTACTGCTAACTGCCCATTGGTATTTTTGATGATAATATCCAGAAATTCTATCTGGGTGTTGCTGAAAGTGAATGTGAAATGAATGTTACTGTCACATAAGTTTAACCATGCTAAAAATTCCTTCAAGATGTTATCAGAGTCTGCCCATATAAAGAAGATGTCATCTGTAAAGCGCGACCACATTAAGACTGTCTCAAAAAATGGGGCTACTTCATTATATATGAACGTATTTTCAAATTTGGCCATATAGATATTTGCAACTGTAGGGGCGCAAGATGCGCTTATGCTTACGCCCTTAACCTGTTTATACATTTGGCCATTAAATTCACAAACGTTCTCCTCCAGAACTATTTTTAGGCAGTTGATAGTAAATGTCTCATCACAATCGATGTTCGTGCTTTGGATGAACCATTGCACAGCTTGTAAAGTTCCTAGGATGGTATATTACTATATAAACTTTCAATGTCCAGGGTGACGAGATATTGCTGTTCTGGGTTGAATGGAATACCTTCCACCAAGTTTATAATGTGTCTTGTATCCTGGACATAGGCTGGTTTTTGATCTATGTGGGGACGCAAAATGGCATCTAGATATTTCGATAGTGGTTCTGTTATTGAACATATCGTGGTGGCTATGGGTCTATATCGAGGATTTGTTTCGCTTTTATGGATTTTAGGAACTCCGTATAGACCAGCCATTTTTGGGTCCTGGACATTCATGTAAGCATACTCCTTTTCGCATATGTGTCCGTCTCTAAGTGCTTTATTAGTTAAGCATTGAATTATCACTTTGATCTTGTTAGTTGGATTACTATTGACTTTGATGTAAAAATTTGTGTCATTAAGCATTTCCTCCATTTTGGATATATAGGAAGGCGTGTCTATGATTGCAATACCACCTCCCTTATCGCAACTTTTTGTGATTTCAGGTGTTCTTTTCAGGCTAAGTAGTGCTTGATGTTCCTCTTTCTTTATATTGTATGGTGTTGTTTGTACAAATTTTGTAACTGCAGTTAGCTTTTGGAACACCACCTGTTCAAAGATTATTACTTCAGGTGGTTGTTCTGCAGTAGGGGTAAAGGTAGATTTTAATGATAAACCTGATCTGTTAAACTCTGTGGATGTTGGTACCTGTTGGGCAAAGAATGTCTTGAGCCGTATTTTCCTGAAAAAGGCCATCAGGTCTCCAAAGAGTTCAAACTTATTTATGCCCGATTGTGGTACAAACGTTAACCCTTTTGATAGTAATGAGTATGTGGCATCGGTCATAATGGAAGTACTCAGATTAAATATTGGTAATTCCGTTACTCTCTCCAGTTTTGTGCATTTCGTGTTACCAGGTACTGGCTCTGATTGACTTGTTGATTTCCCTGGTAATGGGGTTGGTACTGGGGCTGCCAATTGCCCCTTCTCTGGTTGCGCCTGCCTAAAAAAGGCTGGTTAGTTTGGTACATTCGTGATGTATAGTGACCAGTTCTAGAATCAAATTGATTCGGGGCATTTTCATTATCGGAATCTGACGTATCTGAGAATGTTGTCACTTTCCTACTATATTGCCTATATATTGGTTGTTCCTGTTGGTTTCCATCTGTTTACGTGTAATAATTCTCTGACAGATATGGGTATGTATTTTCACTACTGGAGAATTTGATGTCTTTTTTAAGTTTGTCTGTTTTTCTTTTGTTAAGGTATTCTGTATATGAATGCATTTCAGCATCAATTTCCTCCAATTTTTTCTTTGCATGATCTAAAGCTGGTGTGGTTTTGATTTTATTTTCTAGTTCTAGAATTTCGGCCAAAAGTTGTTGTAACATTTCTTTGGCCGTCTCCACTATCAGCATCATTAGGTCTCTCGAACATCGGTTCGCAATCATAGACCATTTTTCGAGGAATTGTTTTATTTGAACAAAACAGACCTGGGATGTTTTTTATTCTCAACCCTTGTGGGATAACACCCGAACGTAGATATTCCAACATATATTGGCCATGTAATTCAATTCTTTTTGTTTTTTTCTTTAATGCCATTAGTTTGTCTAAATCTTCATTTGTATCCGGGTTACTAATTAAATGTTGGCCAAAACTGCCTGAGCTGCCAACCATAGATGCAAAATCATCATCCGAAAATCCAAATGTTTGGAGATTGGCCATATTTTAATAAACAATGCTCACTTGTTACTTGCGATAAGGGAGTTGGTATTGCAATCATAGACACGCCTGCCTATATATCCAAAATGGAGGAAATGCTTAATGACACTAATTTTTACATCAAAGTCAATAGTAATCCAACTAACAAGATCAAAGTGAAAATTCAACGCTTAACTAATAAAGCACTTAGAGACAGACACATATGCGAAAAGGAATATGCTTACATGAATGTCCAGGACCCAAAAATGGCTAGTCTATACAGAGTTCCTAAAATCCATAAAAGCGAAACAAATCCTCCATATAGACCCATAGTCACCACGATAGATTCAATAACAGAACCACTATCGAAATATCTAGATGCAATTTTGCGTCCCCACATAGATCAAACACCAACCTATGTCCAGGATACAAGACACATTATAAACTTGGTGGAAGGTATTCCATTCAACCCAGAACAGCAATATCTCGTCACCCTGGACATTGAAAGTTTATATAGTAATATACCATCCTAGGAGCTTTACAAGCTGTGCAATGGTTCATCCAAAGCACGAACATCGATTGTGATGAGACATTTACTATCAACTGCCTAAAAATAGTTCTGGAGGAGAACGTTTTTGAATTTAATGGCCAAATGTATAAACAGGTTAAGGGCGTAAGCATGGGCGCATCTTGCGCCCCTACAGTTGCAAATATCTATATGGCCAAATTTGAAAATACGTTCATATATAATGAAGTAGCCCCATTTTTCGAGACAGTCTTAAAGTGGTTGCGCTTTATAGATGACATCTTCTTTATACGGGCAGACACTGATAACATCTTGAAGGAATTTTTAGCATGGTTAAACTTATGTGACAGAAACATTCCTTTCACATTCACTTTCAGCAACACCCAGATAGAATTTCTGGATATTATCATCAAAAATACCAATGGACAGCTAGCAGTAGATCTTTACACCAAACCCACAGCACGAAATACTTTATTACACTATGATAGTTTTCATCCCTTATCTCAAAAAAACAGCATACCTTTTGGTCAATTTTTAAGAGTACGCCACAACTGCACTAGCCTTAAAGACTTTGATGAAAGTAGCTGTAATGAAAGATAAATTCCTGGCACGTGGCTATCCCCACAAACTAGTGAGAAACTCATATAAACGAGCAAGATTTTATGACAGGCAGCATCTGTTAAATAACAAGAACATGTCAGAACTAGTGTTTGTTACACGACATTCAATGTTAAATGAACAAATTCGACGCATAATTTGCGGCAATTGGCATATAGTTAATGCCAACAAGGAAAATCAGGATAAAATTCCGAAACCCTCGTTTGCGTATTGTAAAAACAAAAATCTCAAAGATCTTGTAGTAAAGTCACGAATGCCCCCATCACAAAAACCAATACAGAGAAGTATTGTGGGGCTACAACCAGTGGAAGGCAATTTCAAATGCGGAACGTGTAAAGTCTGCCCACAAGCAATAGAGTCAAGTACCCTGCAATTTAATGGACACACTATTGTTACAAAAGGTATGACCAACTGCAAAACAAAAGATTTAGGGGCCGATCCCGATCTCGGCCGGTAGTGCTCCGAATCGGATTCAGATTTACCGGATCCGATTCGGAGCCCTGTTTCCCGACCGAATCGTACGCGGGTCCGGCCGAGCGAGTACGATGCGAGCGCACGCGAAATCGCCGACCGACTCGTTCACGGGTCCGAACCGCACCGACCGACTCGCTCGGACTCGACTCGCACCGCGCTATGGAGACGTTTCCCGGCCGGGTAAGTACGATGCGCGCCGCGAGCAGTCCGACCGACTCGCACCGTCCGGCTCGAAAGAGCTGTCGGAGCCGGACTTTGGGGTCTGCGTCGGACCCCCTGTACGCGTAGGCGCGCGAGTCGCACACTGGGGGAACCATGGGTCCCCCTACCTGTGCATGTACGCCGCGATGCGCATGGACGCGTACCCGCTGTAGGGGGCGCCCTTGTTCGCCTCGCACCCATTGAGTCAATGGGAGCCCGCGTACGCGTTGTACGACCGGCTCCCATTGACTTCAATGGGAGTCCGACCGAATCAAGTCCGATAGCATGCAAATGCATCGTACTCGTACGGTCGGACTGCTAGGGTCCGATTCGGTCGGAATTCTCTCCGGGTCCGGCTCGGTCGGAGAGATTTCCGGCCGGAATCGGAATCGGCCCCATAATATATCTTTTAATTTGTCCATGCGGGATGGGTTACGTAGGTGAGACAGCACGCACTCTGAATACCCGTGTAACCGAACATAAATCAGCAATTCGAACTAAAAAAATGACAGCACCCTTGGTTCAACATTATATTGAGATGAACCACACAGTTGAAGATATGAAATGGTTTATTATAGAAAGAATTCAACCTAAACAAGGCCAAGTTTCAGAATCCATCAGGAAACGCTGTGAAGTATACTGGATCTTTATATTAAACACTTTAAAAAAAGGTTTAAACCAGGAAATGCCCTGGGAACAATCCATTAAATACAATTAATGAAAGGCCAATAAATACCTGTAGGAACACTGTAATTCTTGTAATTCAACATCTGCATAAGTAGCACTTGAGCCCAATATACATACACATGAAACCTTAACACGTATAACTCTCATGGGTAACCATCATGCAAGACCCATGGATAGGAAGATTTAGAACATAGATATATGCAAGATTGTGGAATAATCTTAAATTGAGCCATCTTTCTCCACCAGAGTTTATCTATAACTTTTATAATGAGTATTATTCCTTCGTGCCATATAAAGATCATGAGGGCTCGAATGCATGCTATCCAGTGAATGGCACATATGATCCGAATTTAATATATGTTTATTTACATTATTCATGAAGGGCATGCACCAGTCAAAAATGGAGGTGAACGTACCCATGTATCTACCCCAATTAGTCCATTTTTCATTTTCACTGCTAGGAAGGGGTGTAATATATTGGTTTATACGATTGTTTGGACTATTGGAAAGTCTATGGTGAATTATCTTAAAATAAATAGGACACCTTAAGTCCATCGATAAATAATAAATATATGCAATTATAGCTTCTATATTGGATAGCTCATAAGACATATGCTATGGGCACATCAGTCAAAGATGGCGGAAAAATATCTCCTTAGCGCCGTCCAATCTAGCACATTTTCTATGTCAATGCCTTGATGACATGAACCATGCAATGTTACGTAGCTTACGTATTATTCGCCAAACCGGCGTCAATGATTTAAAAGCAGGACGCTACCACGCTGCGTGTTCTCCTGATCGGACACACGCCCTGACAGACGACACAGCGGGTATATACAAGTAAGAATCCACCTCCCGTATTTGTTGGCTATAATAGGATAACGCTAGTTAGCAAAAGGCTTTTTTTAATCCAGTGCTAACTTTAGATCTAGAGTATGACCCAAAATGAGCCCTACACTCATAATGAAAGCGAAATATGTGGTTATTGGCTCTACCTAAATTTAAATTATTAACTGCATAGAGACAATAAGGACCCTATTAAAACCACCATAGCTAAATATTGTATACTTAATATATATTATGGCTTTGTGGGATAGCCTCTTGCAGCGCGGCATCCAGCCCCTCTCTTTCCCTTCCTTTATTCCTAGTTCATCCCCATCAATTTGTTAACAAGCATTAGCAGGGAGACAAACAATATGTACCTTAAGCAAAATTACTTTACAAATATACTTTTTTGCCGGTTATAATACAGAGTGTAAGCCAGCAATTGGAATAGATTACGACTTCTGATATAGGCGAAGGCTTTATGTTAGGAACCCGTATAACATATAAGAAAATATCCTGAGTCCATCAATAACTAAGATCTATGTTTTATTTAATTAGATAAATAGAAGCCTACTGGGTGGAATGTAGGAAGCACTTCACATACCTCCCTACTTGAGATAAAAAGTCGGAATAAATCTTAAGTTGTTAAATATACCTTTAACTTAAAGAAGCCCTTAGAGACCTTGACTTTTTTAACAAAAAAGGTATTATTCCTAGGCGCTAATTTATACAAATCTTTTTTCAATTTATTGAATATTTTCTGTAGAACGGAAATAATAAGAAATCGGACCATCAACATTTTGGCATACACAGAGTAAAGTGCAACAAAAGTTGACAGGACCCCGCTTTTTACGAGACTGGGATCTTGCGTAAAATACAGGTATATAAATATAATTACCTTTTATAACCAATACTAAAAAGAGCGTTATAGCGGCTGCATGTAATAGGCTCTTGACGTGATAACCCCAGAGTTTCTATGCCAGGCCATAGATTCATGTAATTGAGGTTCGCTTCATGAATATATTTACAGGCACAAATAAAAGAAATAAGAACATATAATTGATGACTGAAGTACTGGAGTAAAATGGGTGGAATATAAATTCTTTCCTTCACTCACACTGCCAAATAAAAGGTATAGAATGAGTAACTGTGATTGCCTTCATATAATTACTAAAAACCTCAATGTAGTGATTGGACATTTTCCATTATAATGCCTACAAAATATTTTGTTCCAAAATTAGGTGCATCCCCTGATTGAACAAACAGGAACCCCAAAAGGCAAACCCATGCTTCACCTACTGCATATCTTGATACCAATGTATAAATAGGTGATTATTATGTTTTTAATAGTGTTTTCTTATCCTTTTTTCACATTATTGATATTGCATGCAACACTACCTGAGAAACTAAAATACGACTCATGCACGTTTTACACTGGGAGGTGCTCTTCACTACAAGCAGGTATATACACAGATTTTAATTTACATATTCTAATTTTAGAATATGGTTTTAATTCACAAACCCTCAATATATCTTTCTCTTCTTTTTCTAATTAGTCCTTTCAGGAGATACTGTACAATAATATCCAAAACGATTTAAATAGTAAACGTTTGAAAAAGAATAGACATTAATCCAGGACAAATAATTAACAATTTGTGCATACAGAGTTTGAGACCATACTTTATTATATATTCAATGCAGAGAAAGTTGAGACCGTCTCCTGACGAAGGCACCCAGTCGAAACGTGCATAGCTTCCATCTACCGCCAGCCTTCCCCTCTGTCCATGAACCATCTGGACCCTTCTATTGTTAATAAATATACATTGTTATGAATTGTTTAATCAATTGTATAGTTTAACTGCATCGTTCCCCTTATGAATACATGATTATGTTGTATATATATACCTCAGTTTTGATGCATTGATGATTTTAATCATAAGATGAAAATGGTTTTTGATACTTGAAAAAAATAAAACATAATGAAAATAAAAAGATTTTTGATCTAAAGTAACAATTGATATGGACAAAGTTATTTATTAATAATGATGCACAATGTTTATTGAATAACTATCATGATGTTGTCCTGGAATTTGCAAATTTTGTGATTATTATACACTTGTTGCTAGGTTCCTATCCCCTTATGTTACCTTCCACCACGCTGTTACACTTGTGGCTGTATTTTTGGTAACTTTTGAGCCATTTGAGCTAGAAACAAGGCTTTTTTTGTTCAAATCTGCAGATTAGGCAGCAGATGATGGATTATGTGGCTAATGCGGAAAATGTATAATTGTGCGAAAGTTGGTGCAGCCAAACAGTCGCATAATTCCAGTGGCCCTGCTCATACCTCTGACTAGGTCCAGAAGTGCTCCTCAGTGATTCCTTCTTTTTTTTTGTCTCATTGAGTTCATAGTTTAGCTTCTATGGAAATGAGGAAGACTAAACCTGAGGTTACCACTCCACAACACAGACTACCATACCACATAATTACCCTCCATAACACATAATCCCACTCTACATATTTCCTATACACTAAGGGGCCTATTACGATGGCGGTCGGATGTCCACTGCCGGGCCGGCGGTGGCGCCCGCCGGACCGGCGGTGGACATCCGCCCGCCATCGCAACCAAGAAAACCGCCGGTCAAATTAGGATGGCGGTGGTGACTGCGGCGGTGGGAAATTCCGACCGCCACTTTTCCGCCGGTTGCCATCCGCACTCCTGCCTGGCGGATGTAGCAGGACCGGGATAATGGTGGCGGTGCAGAGCAGGCTCCGCCGGCAGGATTACGATGCCGGCGGTAGCCAGCCTTTCCTCAGCGGTCAAACCCCCATGGAAAGGCATGCGGAGATTGTCTTGCAACGGGCCCCCAATGTGTGGGGGGGTGCACTGGGGGGGTACCCATGGTCCCCCCCTACATTTCCCTGTACCAAGTGGCAGGCACTATGCAGTGCCTGCCACGCAGTGCAGGGAAATGCAGGACATGCTCCTTTCGGCATCGCGGCGGTGCTGCGGGCAGCAGCACCCGCCGCAATGTTAAGGCCCGCGATCAGACCGCCGCAGTAGGATTTCGACCGCGGGTCATCGTAATTCGACCGGCGGTGATGTCGCGGTCCATGCGGCTGGTCTTTTCCCGCTACCATGGCGGTCGGGGAGGTTTTCCGACCGCCATCGTAATAGGCCCCTAAATACCACATACTTTCTATCCACATAATTTCACTGCACAACATACCACATGATTCCACTACACACAACGTACATCCACTCCACTCCACTCCAAAAAACATTAGTAAAAAACCTTTTCATTTACAATGCCAATAGCTCTAACTCTTGCAAATGCGAGACCTATTACATTACAAATGCTTCTTTAACTGGTAGTCGCATTTGCAGAGTGGTGGAGAAAGGGGGCTGGGCCTCCAACCAGCGCTCAGGAATTCCACTGCGTAGGACTTACAGGAGGTACCAGGAGGGCTTTTTGGCCCCCAAAGTCTCTCAGGAGTAAAGTAGACTTCATCCCCCAACCAGTACCGAGCCAGGAGGCACGTTTGCAGTATAGTGGAGAAAGGGGGGCGTGACCACCGAGGACCTCTTAGCAATCCCACTGTGTGGGACTTAGTGGAGGTAACAGGAGGGGTAGTTGGCCCCCAAGGACAACCTTGGGGGCCAACTACCCCTCCTGTTACCTCCAGTAAGTCCCACACAGCAGCATTGCTAAGTTCTCATACCAGGCCACGCCCCCTTTCCCCACCACTCTGCAAACGCGCTCCCTGGCGTGCTCTTGGATGGGGATTAAAGTCCACTTTGCTGCTGGGGGTCCTTAGGGGCCAACTAGCCTACCTGTTACCTCCAGTAAGCCCCACACAGTGGGATTGCTGAGAGGTGGACACAGGCCGTGCCCCCTTTGTCCACCACTCTGCAAACGTGCCTCCTGGTGCGCTCTTCGTTGGGGGATGAAGTCCCCTTGCCTCCTGAGGGCACCTGGGAGTCAACTAGCCCTCCTGTTACCTCCAGTAAGCCCCACACAGCTGGATTGCTGAGAGTGGTCTGAGGCCACGCCCCCTTTTTACACCACTCTGCAAACGCGCTGCCTGGCACACTGCTGCTTGGGGGATTATGTCCACTTCAGTCCTGAGGTCCTCAGGACACAAGAGGACCTCATCACCCCACCATATTTTTTAGTTTTGAATTTCTCAGGAACTACTGAACGGATTTACACCATTTAAAAAAAAAAAGCATGTTTTCTGAACGAAGGCCTACCTTTTTCCCAAATTTGGTGTAATTCCGTTCAGCAGTTTGGGCTGTAGCTTTGTCTAAAGTATCCTATGGAAATTAACATGGAATAAACGCGTTTTGGTACCCCCCATTTTTCTCGGCCCCCGCTTGACGACTCACCCCGAAACTTTTAAGACAGGAGCTGACCGGAGCGCCCCATTAGTTTTGAAAGTTTCACGAAGATTCGTCAAACGGCGCCAAAGATATTGGCAAATCTATAAACGCTTTTCCTATGGAAACTGTGTCCTAACTATAACTTCCTACTGGCGACCGCCAGTAGGTAATGTGTGTGTATGTATGTATGTATGTATATATATATATCTCGCTTCTTTGAATCGCCTGTGATCCTTCACTCGCGGACAGGTGCTTTACGTGCGAAGGCGATAATTGTGCTTTAATATCACAGCTGCATAGTAGAGATCCACCAGCACTTGCAGGGACCTGTGTTTGACCTCATGGTCACTGGTTCAAATCCCGGCGGGTCCACTCAGCCTTTCATCCATCTGAGGTCGATAAAAGGAGTACCATTGAGTTGGGTAACAATAAACATCTGTTATTCAGCTCCAAGATACGTACGGGTGAACGTGCACTTTACAAATACACATGTTATGTTATGTTATTTCTGCACGCCAGGAGCTTTCACCCTCAGGAACTGAAGATGAGCATACCCTATGCTGAGCACCTTAGAATGAAAAGGAATTGTAGCGAGGTATCAGCATTGAAAGAAGCTCAAGACAGCCTGACCAAGAGATTCATTCAGAGGGTACAACACACAAGTTTTAGACCAGGCACTACACAAAGTAAATAAAATCAAGAGGGAGGCCCTGCTTCGACCTAATGAATCAAACAGAATCAACAAGAAAAATACTAATGAGCAGATAAGGATGATTACTGGGTACAGTGCTTACCATTCCAGGGTGAGAGACTGTTTGAGTAAGCACTGCTATCTGGTAAAGAAGGATCCCATCCTGAATGCTACAATGCCCCGTAAACCACTGATTACTTTCAAGAAAGCCAGGTCAATGAGGCAGGATCTGGTCAATAGTAGTCCAGAAGTTGGTAATATGGAGGGGTGGTTAAAAGCAAGTCCTGGTTTTCACAAATGCCTAAAGTGTAAGGCCTGTAAAATTGCCCGTAATGAGAGGCAGGTCACATCGCCTTTAATGAAAAGCCCTTGGAAGATCAGAAGCTTTTTGAACTGTAGGAGCGAATTTGTAGTATATATATTGCAATGCACTTGCCCTAAACTATACGTGGGCAGCACCATTCATATGGTGCACGTTCGGATACTACAGCACTTAAGGGCAGTCAAAAATAATGACAAAAGCTACCCATTTGCCCGACACATTAATGAAGTGCATAAGGGCAATGTGAGTGACCTCTCATATTATGCAATAGACCAAGTAGCTAAAATGAGAAGGGGAGGAAACCGTGAGCACAAATTGCGACAGCTGGAATCCAGATACATATTGTTGTTCAACACCAAAATCCCATCTGGGGTAAATTCAGAAGAAGGTTTACATGTGCATTTAGGGTGTTAGTGGTATCCATGATCAGGGTTTTATTAGAAATTGGCAGGGCAATATAGGTCACATGAGTATACAATCAATTTGTATACAAATTATTTTGGGAAACATTGGAAATGAATAAGGACAAGGAGTTCAATTTTGTAAGTAATAGCATATAGATATATTTTGGTAAGAGTTTTATGTACAGTTATATGGATAGCTTAAGAGAAGGCTGCATTGGAGTAAATGCAGTCCACATCTGTATTTGTAATTCTTATCTAACCCTTTCAGGGATGTTTGTGAGAACCTAACTATTTGCACATTGGGAGAAAAGAGAAATGTCATTGTTGACGTAATTATTTATAGAAATGGATGTTACATATGTTTTGAAATCGACACCTAAATTGATGATACATTAGATACACTGTATGGCCACTTTTTTATTTTCAGATGTATTGCATTCAGACATGTACATCCTAGATAGAAAAACCCAGAAGGCGATATTTTAATCCTGCATCCAATTTGTATGATTGATCATTATCATGATAAATATAAAAAGCACTTGCACTTTTGATAGGTCACTCTCCTAGATGAAAAATACAGGGAAGTGAACATCCCATGAAAGCATTTGCACTTTAGAACTACTATCTAGTACTGTTGCACTTGCACTTTATTGAAAAATGCGGGATACCTGATATAAGGTTACTATCCAGTACTGTAGCACTTGCACTTTATTGAACAATGCGGGATACCTGATATAAGGCACGCATTGTGGATATCAGGAAGTGGCAGTGGCGATCTGAATGCGCGCTTAACCAATACACTAAATAGATCCAATTAATTCAAAACACATTGTAGAGTAACTGTGAAAATTAAATGATTTTCACAGATCTGTGTGTGCTATATAATGATGTCTAAACACAACCAATGAGGGGGAAGATAAAATCATATAAGAATTAAGGCTTACCCATATCCTGTATTAATCTGACTTTTTCTTTAATTGTTTTTTTAAATAATTTTGTAACCTGAATATTGTAGAGTCCTTCAGACGTTGTAATGAGGATTGTTTAAGCACTTGCACTTTTCTATGCCGAGGGAGGCAGTGAAAGAAGCATTTTATGTTACTGTGATTCCCAAAACTGCAATGGAAACAAGTGATTGATAATGAATTATAATTATAATCATGTTTGCCAGGAACGAAGGAATATCTGGGTCTTGTGGCTTAGTGGACTAATGCATCCACTGCAGGGACCTGTGTTCGACCTCATGGTCACAGGTTCAAATCCTGGCGGGTCCACTCAGCCTTTCATCCATCTGAGGTCGATAAAATGAGTACCATTGAGTTGGGTAACAATAAACATCTGTTATTCAGCACCAAGATACCTACGGGTGAACATGCGCTTTACAAATATGCATGTTATGTTATATATACGACTCATCCATATGGGATAGGACATTAGGGTACAGTTAATTCCTGGATTTGAACTATGCCAGAGGAACAAACGTCTTTATGAAATGTGAAATTCCTCAAATTCTCTTTGCTACGCGGGAGTTTTTAAAATCACCTATCCCTAATTTCTAGGTACCTAAGATTGGCTAAAAGAAGCCGGGCATATATACACTTGTAATACGGAAATTTAAAACAGCAATGTCAGATCACCATATAGAAATCACCTAAACCAAAACCGGATCATGACAAAAGGTGCTGATACTGGCCGTTAAGAATAATGCAGCTCAGGCCTTTTAGCAACTTCTCAATTAGGGCCTGATGTACTAAATTAGAAATTTCCACTCTGCAGTTATAATTAAATCTTGACGGGATCATTTCATTATCTTATATCATGAAAGGCAAAATGTAACAGACCACCAAGAGGTAGAGGTCCAGTAGAAAAATACCATGGAGACACTAGTAGTGAACCAACCTAGCATCTACGCTAACTACAGGGACATTAAAAGAGGTAGCACTAGTGCTTAACTTGTACAATAATAATAATGATCACAACAATAATATTAACAATACTACTACTACCACTACTACTATTACTAATAATAACATAAATAATGATAATGGAAATAATAGCAGAGAGTCCTGGAGCTCATTGTGTGCCTGCTGAAATACTTCTTTCCGATTTTGAGATGTAGGTGCCATGCTTGACTAAAAACATCAACACAACAATTGATTCAAACATTATCTCAGATATGTGGTGAAGGGCAGCGATCTAAACCAGTGAATTATTGACCGACTGATGTCGCTGATGCAGTTTCAAAGATGGGGCACACGGAATAGAATGCAGCCATGGCTGGAGGCGGGTGGGGCTCGGTCAGCAGACACAAGCTGTCTGTGCTGTGGCCAGGGTCGCCTGGAGCTGCTTTCGGCTACATTTAATTATCCGTCGTAAGGGATAAGAACTTATCCCTGGCCTTTAGTGACTTACAACCTGCTTTCACTCTGTTTAATGTCTGATCCTCTGGTCAGAGCGCAAGTGGTGGAAATGGACCCAACCATGATGAAATTGTAGGAAGTGCTGGGTGGTAATGATGCAGCAAAGGGACGCTTTGACCGAAAATAATTGAGTGATGCATTTCCCTAATTGGGAGGGGTCTCTGCTTGCGCCAACACTAGTTAAAGCTTTCATTAATGTCCCAGACAACGCCCTACTTTGGGTTTAAACAGAAGTCCTCATTGCCCAACCCCAATGCAGTTGTTTTCAGAGAGGTTGTTTTGTTTGCCAGTACCGAAACGTCTGCCAAACGTTTGACTACAGCAGTTAGAGTGTATAGTGTAAAAATACAATTGGCAAGTTATAAGTCTACAACAAAAGAGACAATGAATGGGAAAGACACCTAATTCGGATTGATGGCATTGCAACTGAATGCATTAAAATGCCGGATTGTCTAAGAGTTTGTTAGTCTGAAAATCTTTGAATACTATGTAGCGAAGCAAAGAACATCGAAGGCGTTATGGATTTTACTAATTTTGTTCCCGCAGATCATCCAAGTCCCCAGTTCTAAAGGAGAGAGACAACTGCAGGTTTGGGTGGGCTCCCTCTGTCAAACTCCAATGGTTTTATTTATCCCCATATCTTAACGCCGATATTCATGCTAGGTATTAACATCACAGACTAACCATCTCACTACATTGTATACATTGAGACAAAGGCTCTTTGGGTTCATTCATTTAATTCGGAATGCATCTCTTTCTTGGATTTTTGGACCTAGCATACAGGCGAGAATGCATTCCAAGCTCAGTGTGTATTTTTCGAAACCAGCACATGAACAGTTTATGATTCAGACATGATTTGTTTTCTCTTTGACCCAATCAACCATGTAATGATAATACATGTAGCAAGCAATGCAGTGGTCCAAGTTAAACAAATTGAATTCTATTGAAATGTCATCTCATTCATGTCCAGTGAGTCGAAGAATGGCATGCAAATGCATGCTGGCACCTTACTTAAAAGACAGGCTGCTTCCTTGACTTCTGCATGAATTATTTAGACGCAGAGGTCGGGAAAACAAGCCCTGCTCCCATTCCAGTAAAAGGACAGAGCGAATTTGTGCTGACAAATTGAAAGCATAATAATGTTACTGAATCTCTAACCTTGTAAAGGAGCAGCACCAACACTGAACTAGGGGCGGCTTTGTTACAACTAATGCAGAGTAGTATTACAACGTGGCTTCCAGGGTAAAACAACGCCATGCGATTACAGGTGTTACAGAGCATGATATTACTGGGTGGTAATACAACACTTGGTAATGCAAAGCCCGGTATTACCTCTTGCTTTTCTGGCCACAAATTGCAACTGCTGGGAGCAGGTGGAACTTGTGTTGGCCGTTAGTTCATTAAACATGCAGTAAATAGCCTGGTAATGCCAGTTCCTGCATATTATTCCACATTCTGTGCCTCATGCTTGTAATGGCTGGTAAATGATGTTTTAAAACCAGCCAGCAATGGCGATTTCAGGCCTAGTAACATCATCCCATTTTACCAGCTGAGTTTAATGAGGCACTTGAGATGGTAAATGTTGATGCAAATGTTGCAGGTTCTAACATGCAGCAAATGCTTAAGTGCTGATGGCAGTATTTGATCTGTGCTGGTGGTTGTGGTGGGCATCACCAGCACACATTTTATGAGACTAGGACCAAGACTCTTTGCCCCCTTCAGCTCTGTCCGGGTCTGCCCTGCACCTGCCTTAATGACAGAGCAGTGAGAGAGATCAGATGTAGTCTTTGCTTTATTTCCACAGAGATTCTTAGGGCCTGATTTACAAATTGCACTTTTGAGTAAGTTTACCACTTTTATGTATTCACAAACAGCACTTTTGTATTAACTTACACTTTTGTAGTAATTTCAGCACAACACAGGGCCAACCACAGGTACTGCAACACCCTCCTATAGAAAATAATGGAGGTAGGGACTTAAAATAAAACTCCAAAGGAAATAAAGTTAAATTAAATAAATATAAAACAACCAAAATAAATAAATATAAAGTAATGTAAAAAAAATATATATATAAAACAATAAACATTTAATTTTTAAATATTTAACAACTAGTTATTAATAATAGGGTATTGCAGTACCAGTGGTTGGGAATATGTAGTGCAGGACCTGCTACAAAAGTGTGTTACAATTTAAGTGTAGTGTAATATCGAAAATTAGTAAACTTACTCAAAAGTTTTAACTTACCTTTGCGAATCAGGTCCTTAGACATAGTAGGGCAGACAAAACTGTGATATTTTACCATGCATTCCATTGTCATTCCTTCTTCTCTTCCCACAAACCACAATGAAACTGAAAAAAGAACTCTTGATTTCCCACCCAGGCAGGTTGCCTGCTGCATCGTAAGGGTGACTGTACAGTGCAAATGTGGCCAGATGTGGGTGGCAGTCGGGAGCTCTGGCAGGTAATGCCCTATTACTTACCGGTAATCTTCATTACTCCTGGTCCCGTTGTCCTCGTCCCCTTCATTAACAAAGTGAGATAACCCTATCTCGCTGACAGAAAAAGAACGAAGGAATGCTGGACCTACCCCTCCCCCTCCCTCTGGGAGTACATAAGCGTACCCGGCCCAGATGAAGGCCGGCAAGACAGGGAGGGAGGGAGGGAGCGAAGCCATGAAGGGGACGAGGACAACGGGACCAGGAGTAATGAAGATTACCAATAAGTAATAGGGCATTACCCCCAGGTCCCTCCTGTCCTTGTCCCCTTCATTAACAAAGTGAGAATACCCAAGCAACCACCGGCATTCATCCACAACAAACCACCAGGACCACCAGCATAGCAAAACCCAGTGATTTATTGAACAACAGAACAAGAAATTGAGGAGCACACTGCATGCAGTACCTCCAAACCAAAATTAGCATCATCCCCCAGCAAATTCTGAAGATGATAATGCCTCACAAAGGTATTAGAGGACGCCCAAGTGGCCGCCCGACAGATCTCAGACAGGGGAACCCCCCGAACCTCAGCCCAGGAAGCCGCCACCCCCCGGGTAGACCGCCCCTGAACCCCCGCAGGAGGAGGAGGAGACCCAGAAAGAGAGTAAGCCAACCCATTGACCTGATTCAGCCAACGACCAATGGAAGCAGAAGAAGCCTTCCCACCACGAGAGGCAACCCCAAAAGAAACAAAAAGGGAGTCAGACTTACGAAAAGACGCAGTGCGATCCAAGTAGACACGCAAAGCCCTGCAAACATCCAACAAAGACCACGGAAGGTCATCGGGAGAGTCAAGAGCAGACTCCAAAGCAGACAACACCAACTCCTGGGAACAATGAAATTGAGAAGAAACCTTCGGAACAAAAGCGGAATCCAACCGAAAGACTACCCCATCATCAGAAACGGACGAAAAAGGCTCCGGGGCCATCAAGGTCCCCAATTCCCCCAGACGGCGAGCCGAGGTAATTGCAACAAGAAAAACCACCTTAAACGTAGCAAACTTGATGTCCACTTCAGACAGAGGCTCAAATGGCGGAGCCACCAAAGCCCACAGAACCAAAGGCAGATCCCACAATGGAAAGGAAGGCCGCACCACAGGACGCGTCAAGGAAAAACTGCAAAGGAGACGAGAGACCAAATCCTCCACATCAGACAAATTCCCCCAAGGGGAACGGAAGGCCCGAATCGCGGCCCACTGAGCACGCAAAGTGGAAACTGCCAAACCCTTCTCAAAACCTTCCCAAAGAAATTGCAGCACCTCCTGCAAAGAGCACACCAAAGGGGACAAACCCAGAGCCAGACACCAGCGCTGAAAATTACCCCAACGACGGCCATAAGACTTCAAGGTAGAAGGTGAACGAGACTGAAACCCCGCTGACGCCACCCCTGCCTCTCGACTTCCACACCGACAGTCGCAGCCGGGGAAGAGACAGCAACGGAGCAGGCTGCAGGGGAGATGGAGAACAAGGAAGAAACCAGGGACCCTGCACAGCCAGCAGCCGCAGAGTGGGGAACCAGGACCTCCGAGGCCAAAACGGAACGACAACTACCACCACCCGAGACTTCCGGCTCAGGCGAGCCAAAAACCGGGGAATCAGCGCCAGCGGCGGGAAAGCATAGAGGAGGCGAGATGGCCAAGGAACGGTCAGGGCATCCACACCCCAGGAACCCTCCTGACGACCCCGGGAGCAGAAACGGGGCAGCTGGGCATTGAGCCGGGAAGCAAAGAGGTCGATATAAGGAAGACCAAACCTCCTGCACACAAGCCGAAAGGCCACCGGCGTCAGAGACAACTCCTGAGAGGCGGGGAAATAACGGCTGAGGGCATCCGCCACCCCGTTGTACACCCCCCGAATATGAACCGCAGACAGGGACAACTGATGCCCCTCCGCCCAACAGAACAGGGGGACCACCACTGCATTCAGAGATGAGGACCTGGCACCCCCCTGATGATTCAGGTAAGCAACCGACACCATGTTGTCGGAGCGCACAACCACATTGCGACCGAGCCACTGGCTGCAAAACCCCATCACAGCACGGAACACCGCAGCCAACTCCTGCCAATTGGAAGAGCGACGACCCTCCGGAAGGGACCAACGACCCTGAAGGGACAGAGAATCCAAGGTCGCTCCCCACCCGAAAGAACTGGCATCCGTAGTCAGGACCGCTGGAGGAGAGGGCTGCAGTGGCAGACCCTGAGACACATTGTCTGACACAGTCCACCAGAGCAGGGCAGGGAGGACAGAAGGGGACACAGGAAGAAGAAAATCCAGATTGCGAGACAGAGGATCCCAATGAGCCAGAAGGTACAACCACAGAGGACGGAGGTGAAAATGTGCCCAGGCCACAGTAAACACCGTTGCCGCCATGAGACCCAGAAGCTGCAACCAAAGGCGGACCGGAAAGGAACCCCCCACCCAGAACCTCCGAGCAAGAGACCCCAAGGTCACCACCCGAGAGGCCGGCTGGTTTGAACACCCTGTTGAGATCGGTCCGAAAGCGAGCGGCAATGAAAGTCAAGTCCTGGGAGGGGGTCAGCTGACACTTGGGAAGATTCAGAAGAAACCCATGATCCCGCAACGCAGAGCACACCACCTCCTGAGCCACCAACAACAGGGTCGAGAGGGAGCATGAATCAACCAATCGTCCAGGTAAGGGTAAACCAGGACCACCTGAAGATGTAGGGAAGCCACCAATGGAGCCACAACCTTGGTGAACACACACGGAGCAGACCTCAGGCCGAAAGGCCGGACCTGAAACTGAAAGTGACGACCCTGAGCGCAAAACCGCAGGAACCGCCGAGACCAAGGGTGAACCGGGACATGATAGTAAGCGTCCTGGAGATCGAGGGTGCACATGAAATGGCCCGGAAGCACCAACGGAATCACCCGCTGCAGGGTCTCCATACGAAAAGGCAGATGAACCACCCACTTGTTCAGGGCCTTCAAATCCAGGACCAGCCGGAACCCCCCAGTCACTTTGGGAACCAGGAATATCAGAAAGTAAAACCCCCTCCCCACCTCCAGAGGTGGAACCTCCTGAATCGCCCCCTTCTGCAAAAAAGATTCGACCCCCAGAGACAGATTGGCCCTCTTGGAGAGGCAGGACGGCCTAGGAGTCGGACGAATCCCCGAGTCCGGAGGAGGATCCGAGAACTCGATGACATGACCATGACGAACAATGTCCAACACCCAGACATCTGAACATGACTGTACCCAAGCCGGCAGGAAGAACCGCAGCCGATCTACGACCAATAATCCGGGATCCCCAGTCATATAGTCAGGAACGAGGCTTGGGAGGGGGGGACTTAGCCTTCCTATCCTGCCCCCGACCCGAAGAGAACCTCCCCTGGCCCCTGGAAAACTGCCTACGAGAGGGAGGGCTTAGAGGAAACAGAAGCAGCAGAGGACTGCTTAAAGGAAGAAGAGTGCTTTTCCTCCTTAAACAATTTATGCAATTTTTCCCCCAACTCTTCACCAAACATCATGGTCCCCTGAAAGGGCAGGCGCAAGCTTTCTGAGCGGAGTACGTCTTCCAGTCCTTCAGCACCAGATTGCGACGAGCAGCCACACCTGCCCCACTGGAAAGGGCAGAGGCCCGCACCACATCGAAGGACACATCTGAGAGGAACTCCACCTGCCGCTCGATATGCTCCAGAAGCCCCGAACAGTCAGAAGCATCATCCATCGACTGATACAGAGACTTGATATCGGAAAGCAGAGACTGCGCCACATAAGTACCATAAATGCCTGCCCTCAGAGCCAGATGAGAACCACCAGAGTACACCTTCCTGAGGGAAGCATCCACCTTTTTATCAACCGGATCCTTCAGCACAGCATCCTCGGCCAAGGAAGTGTGACCCACAAGACTGGCCACAAAGGAATCAATAGGAATAGAGTCCGGCAAGTCCTTAGCCATATCCTGTAGAGGGTAACGTTTAGCCATAAAACGAGGAAGCATGATACGATCGGGATCCGTCCACTCCCTCATCAGGACCTCCCGAATGTAAGGATGGACAGGGACATCGACCGCAGCAGCGCTCTGAAACTGGCGAAACAAGGGACCACCAGACATGCTAGGAGCCTCCTCATCCGGAAACCCCATGTTAGACTTGACATGTTTCAGTAACACAGGCGACATATCCTTGTCAATGTACTTCCCCTTGTGCTCCGTGTCCCCCATCCATTCAGCCTCTGAATCAGAGGAACCAGAAGGCACCGGCACAGGGCCCTTAGGACAAGCCCCACCACTCCCCATCTCACGGAGAGTCTCCTTGATGAGACGCTTTATCCTCGCATTATCCCCCTCCCTGCGGCGCTTAGACCTGGCCGGAGAAGGGGAGTACGAGGACTCTGAGGAAGAGGAGGAGGAGCGTTCCCTATGCCGACTTTTGCGGGTATGCTTGCCCATCATGTCACAGACAACCACCAAAACACCCAGACAGATCCAGCTGAGGAACAGGTCCCAGAGAAGCCCCCCAGGTGCAGCACAGCCAATCCTCCAAGAACAGAGGAAAAGGCGAAGGACCACAAGGTACGGAGGGGAAACAGCAAAGCAGACTCCAGCCCGCAGGAAACAGAAGCCGGAACTCCCAAGGCCGCAAAACATCAAAAGGAACAGCAAGAAATAGACCGCTATGCGGTACTCACCCCAGCCGGCTCCTAAAAGCCCAACGCGAAGGAGCCCGGCTCAGCAGCTCCTGACTTCCGGTCCTCCCCACCACCCGGAAGTCAGGCAACACGACCCGGAAGGCAATCAAGGAATCCGAACCTTCCCGAGGGAGAGACACGCCGCACCTCCCAACAAGCCCGGCAACCGGGAGGGGTGGAAAAAGGACACCCGCGGCCAAGAGGCAGAGGATCAAGAACCACTCCCCCCAAGCCCAGCAGGGAGGGAGAGGAATCCGCGCAGGCACGAAGACACTGCCCAGCAGCAAAAACATCAATTCAACACAGCAGGAGCGACAGAGCTCCTGCAACGTTCTTCTACCATCAGTAGAAACAGAAAAAAGAACAGGAGGAATGCTGGGACGGGTACGCTTATGTACTCCCAGAGGGAGGGGGAGGGGTAGGTCCAGCATTCCTTCGTTCTTTTTCTGTCAGCGAGATAGGGTTATCTCACTTTGTTAATGAAGGGGACGAGGACAGGAGGGACCTGGGGGTAATGAAATGGCACCTGTGTCGTGTCTTGTCTAAAATGTAAGGAAGGCGTCACTGACCCACACACCTCTCTCTTCTCACTCAGCAGTTGGCTGCTCCTCTTGAAGCTTTGGGCTCAAGTAGAATGCCATCCTGCTCAGAAATTATTTTGGCAACTGTCACTTACGTTTTCTTATGTTTTTAACCAGTTAATCACTGACTGATGGTTTTCACCTACTCACAAAATTTAAACGGACGGCGATCTTTGGAACTAGGCAATATGCTTTTATATTTTATAAAAGATGCTAGCTGGGCATGTGATCAGAGTTGGCAGAAATCCAATAAGAAATTGGACATCTGAAGCAACACATTGAAGACATTTAAAACTACAAGCCAGCATCCTTTCCTTACTGAGAACTGATGTGCCTCTCTAATTAACTTTTTGATCCTTTTACGGGTATGTGGAACACGCTCTTTTGCATGCAGATGGCATAAATTAATGGGGGTCTTATCTTAGGCCGATTCTTGACCACTTAACGTTTTATTGTTTCCTAATGACAATTTTAATACCAGCCGAGAGAGCCAAAGCTGATAATTAGATGTAAATACTTTACTCGCTTAATGGCCTTCTAAATAACGCATTATTTTTCCCCAGCAACACTACACATTTTTTTAAACAATTGCACACTATAGCAAGTCAAAACAAAAATTGGAAAAACTGCTGTCTGTAGCAAACATTTACAAAATAGAATGGCACTTTAACTTATTAACCAACTACTAGCGGTTTATACAAATCATAAAAATATGACCATGGTACCAGAAATGAATTTTGTGAGAAAAGATGCTAGTACCTGAAGTGGATTTAATCAATTAATACTGAAAAAACAACTCGCTCAATCGCAAGGCAGATTGAATTTAAACTGCTATGAAAAGTGTTTTAGTAATATCAGTACCACTCACATGGAGTAAATACATGGGAAGAGATTATCTGTTATCTTTGACTACATCAGTGGCGGCTGTTGACATTTGAAAGTGGTGAGGCATAACACAATGGGCGTACTGTAATGTTGCGAGCGAGCGTTGCGAGCGCAGCGAGCAAGCGCAAACCACCTACGGGGGGTTCGGGGGGCTTATCCCCCTGAGAAAATTTTGAAAAAAGAATGGGCAAATGGTGCATTTTCAAGCAAATTTGAGATAGCAGGAAGGTTAATAAAGCAATTGTGAATCTGTTCTAACAAAGACAGTGAATGGCTCAGCTCTGGTCGAGCTCTTCCTTTTATTTGTTAACTTGCCCACATATAGTGTCATACATTCCCAGTACCATCACAATCTTTTGTCTCCATCTATTCACCTTTCTTGCCATCCGTCCATTCATCTTTCTCTCCATCACCCATCCATCTTTTCATCTCTCCTTTTCTCCCGTCCTTCCTTCTATCTCTCCTTTTCTCCCAGATCTCTGCTCCGGACCCTTGAACCTGCCTAGTTATGCTGTCAACTATGTAAAATAAATATTTTGAACTGGAGATCCGCTAGGACACATCACAGCGACTGCCCAAAATGCACAACATGCCAGACTGGGTGTCAAGTGCAGGTACAATTTAACACCTACACAGCAGTTTCTTTTTGGGGGTCTGGGTAAGAATGGGTTTTAAAAGCTGTGGTGACCTTTTAAAAAGCGGTAAAGTTTTGACATCAGCCATAAATCTTCACAAAAAAAAAAAATTCCACGCTCTTAAACGCAAAGCTATCAAAGATTTTTTAGCAAATCAAATTAATGACTAACAACTCTTCTAAGGAAATTTTTAAAATCGTGCATGATTTTATGAAACCCCAAGCCACTATCAGTAAGATAACGCCAACAGCTGATCTTTGCAGAGATCTGTCGACCTTCTTCCAGGAGAAGGTACAGTCTATTTATTCTTCCTTCCAGGGACTAGGGGACAGGTTGCCCATCCCCGCTGTCCTTACTCCTTCCTCCCATTGGTCGGAATTTCAGACCTTTTGTCCAGTGGCATCTCTGCAAGATCTAGGAAGAATTAAGTCTGGCTCACCCTTAGACCCATGCCCAGCCAGATTTTTTAATCTCCTGGCTTCCCTTCTCAATCCCCATTTAAACATTATTTGGAATACCTCTCTAAGGGTTGGCAGTTACCCTTCAGTTTGGAAAAGGCGTTTGTTCTGCCTATCCTTAAAAAAGAAGATGCAGACCCTAGTATTCTCATGAATTTTAGGCCTATTTCACTCTTGCCCGCCCCAGCTAAGATTTTGGAGAAGGAAGTGCAGAGACAGCTATCTACTTATTTGGAGTCCAATAATCTGCTGCACGACTCACAATCGGGTTTTCGGAAGGGCTACAGTACTGAGACCGCTCTGCTGGAAGTTGCGGAAACCATCCGAGAATCCCTAGACCAGGGCAGTAGCGCTATGCTAGTGTTGCTGGATTTATCTGCAGCCTTTGATACGGTCTCTCATTCGATTCTTTTAGACCGTTTGGCTCAGATGGGTATCTCAGGGACTATCTTGAACTGGTTCCATTCGTTTCTGGAGGAGCGGTCTCAGCAGGTCTTACTCCGCCCTTATGTCTCCTCTCCTAGCATCATGGGCTGTGGAGTACCACAGGGTTCTGCGCTTAGCCCGACCCTGTTTAATGTATATCTCGCCCCTCTAGCCTCTACAATGAATAACTGTGGTGTACGACTAATATCGTACGCGGATGACACGCAACTGGTGTTCTCTTTTTCAGCTACTACGCGAGCTGCATTCGACAATTTCAGGCTTTGCCTTACTAAGATCTCCTCTTGGATGACAGACAATTGTCTTAAACTGAATACGGAAAAAACCGAGGTGATGTTTTTTAACCAGCCTTCACCCCCTTTAGCTGACCTTTGGTGGCCGTCGCAACTGAATCCTCCTCCCACTCCTGTATCCTCGGTCAGAAACCTGGGCTTTAGATTCGATTCTGAATTGTCTGTTAAAGCCCAGATTGGCCAAGTATCCAGAGCATGCTTCTGGAAACTTAAATCTTTGCGCAGATTTCTTCATCTCCTGCCTATGGACTGTCGGGCCACCATTGTCCATGCCTTGATTACGTCTCAGCTGGACTGCGCTAACAGCTTGTATTTGGGCCTTCCGGCCTATCTTATTCAAAGGCTGCAGACAGTCCAGAATGCAACAGCTAGGTTTATTAGAAAGGTACCCCTCCGGCACCATATCTCCCCTCATTTGCGCAGCCTACATTGGCTGCCGGTAAAAAGGAGAATTCAATTTAAGGCCTTATCTTTGGCCTTTAGAGCGACTAGAGACTGTGGGCCTGGTTATCTTAGGCAGAGACTCCAGATATACCATCAGAATAGAACTCTGCGTTCAAACTCTCAGTCGTTGCTCCGTGCTTCGGAGAGCAAGGATGGGAGGGCGTGCCTTTGCTGTTAGAACAGCCGCCCTCTGGAACGAGATGCCTATTCATTTGCGCAAGGCTGAGTCCGAATCCCTTTTTAGGAGCTCTTTGAAGACTTGGCTGTTTGATCTGTCCTAGTCTCTTCCCCTCCCTCAACTGCTTTAACCTCATAGCGCCGGGACACCGCCGTAGGTGGTAGCTGTGCGCTTTATAAATGCTATTGACTTGACTTGACTTGACTTCGTAAGTCTGGTCTCGTAGTGCACAGTGGCGAGTGCAGAAAGGCGCCGGTGTGTGTGTGCACAGACGTGTAGGCCTATGCGTTATTACAATGCAGCGTAGAACCCAGCAAGTCTTCATTAACAACCACTTTTCCAGATGCTTGAATAATAATAAAAACAAATCTTTCTCAGTCACTTTTTTCTTTTCATACCACAAGCACAACCAATTAACCCACTCATTGCCAGGGAAGTACAAGTTTGCCGTATGGGATCTCTTTGTGTTTTGCGTGTCCGGCTAGGCTTTTATCTCAGGGATTCCCTTTATGGCGAAAGAAATCCGTACAACCCCCCCCCTCGCTAATTTGCTGATCCCACTACAAGGGAATGGTTATCCGTCAGCTTCCCCCCTCCTCCACCCCCAGCAAACACCCTCACACCCAGAGAAGAGAGGTGCATGGGAAAATCACGTTTTAATCACTTATGTTTAGGGTGACAGTATTTTTCTCTTCAGAGCTGGGTCTTTCATGTTTCCCAGCGTAACCGCCGCACGCCAACCACTAAAACAGAAGGCCAACTCACACATTGTTACCGAAATCACAGTTCAGCGCACGCCCACTTCCCCAGACTGTCCTTATGTAGAAGTTGGCTTCCCTTTTATTATATTCTTCGACCCATCAGACATTTTTCTTAACAAATCATCAACGCACCCCTAAGTCTCATAACGACTTTGTTTATTGATTTTTAGTGGCTTGCTTTCAATGGACACCTTTTTTTTGTTTAATGCATTTAATATTCAGATTTAATTTCTATCCCAGACACCTGATTTCTGCCTATCTGAATCCACCAGTGTCCCACAGGCTTACCGTATATTTTAGACCGCAGGACCAGGCCACGTTTTTTATGTGTTGCAGGTGGACATAAAACGCATTCCTGCTGTGTTAAGCCGACTCCGTTCCCACAGCTAGAAGGGTCCGTCCGTACATTTCTGTTACCAGGGACCTATCTGCGCGAACAGATTTGGATATCACTATGGTGTATGCTGCTCCCTGTCAGGTGCATAAAATCAAACAATTAGCTCTAACAGTCACTTGGTATCTCGCAGAAGCCAAGCATTTGTTTTATCTGGAACTTCCAGTGGTAATTCCGTTCCCCTTCGTACCTCTCTGCGGTCCCATCCGTTCCCGTGACCACGACATCGCTTCGAAGCTTCTGCCTGGGAGTTCAGGCGCTGTAAAGAATGTAGGGGCATATTTACGTTCCCTGGCGCATCCCTGCATATCAGCAGGGATGCGCCAGGGAAAATGCGTCACGCAAGTTTACCCTTGCGCCACGTCCGATGCACCGCATTTACAATGCGGCGCATCGTGGCGCAACGATAAGCAGATGCGTGACGCATCTGCCGGCGGAAGGTTGGCGCAGTGCTGAAGTTGTGTCGCAAGCGCAACGCAACTCCAGCACTGTTCCAACCTTCCCTATCCCTAACATGGTGCGTCAATCCCTTACGCCTGCTTGAAGCAGGCGTAAGGATTTGACGCACCAGCGTCGGAAAAGTGACTGCGTGAAATCTTGTAGATTTCACTGCGTCACTTTTCCGAGGCGTTCCTGCGCCGGAACGCCCCCCCCTGCGCCGGTACGCCCACATGAAACCTGACGCAGGTTTCATGTGGCGCAGGGGTTTACTACGTGACGCATCTCCCTAGATGCGTCACGTTGTAAATTTAGCGCAACGCGGCGCATGGTTTGCGTTGCCGCTGCGTCACATGCGTGACGCAACGGCGGCGCAAAAGTGGCGCAAGGGGCTTGTAAATATGCCCCGTAGTTTGAAAGAATACACTTCAGAATCCTGTGCGATCACGGCTAAAAACAGCGAGACCAATTGGCAGGTGTTCAGTTCCCTACTTCCCGAAAAGATTTCACGTGAACTGCAAGTGGGTTTAGTACCCCGTAGACACCGACGTCCTGCTGATGTCTGCCATGAATAAATTAATCAATGGGAGGTTAGATGAATGCATTCATTGAATGAAATTCAAGCGGCATAGTCGTGGGCATAATTCCGTGCACAACTCGCAAGAGAGAAGCAAAATTACCAGTCTTTCACCTGGAAATAATTAACTTTACTGCTGAAAGCAGGTCGTTTTACACTTAAGCAACAGCCTGATGTGAGGCATGAAGCTTGTTGGCCGTGTAGAGCGACTGATAGAAGAACTCAAAGACCTGTAGCCTGCCCTCTTTCATGGTATGAGTTATGTCGCCCACCCTGACTTCCCCTATATGTCAGTGTGCCTGTTGGGTCTGCAGTTCGTGAGACAGTAAGGTGCCTGGCTGTTTGCCCCCCTCTCGAACATGTGCTCCCGTTCGGGCCAGGAGGTGGTGGGCCTTGTTGAGCTCTAGTGCAGTCCCGGCTCGCAATACTCGCGAAGGGGGTCGCGCGGGGGTGGGGGCCGGGGGGAGTTTTAAAATAAAATAAAACTTACCGGGTCCGCGCCGCCTCTGCTCCGGGGTCCCGTTGGCGCCTAGAGGAACAGCCGCGTCACTGCTGGCAACCCCTCTCAGCCAATACTGGCGCTGCACCAGCAGCGCCAGGATTGGCTTAGCGGGGATACTCGCTGCCCATTAGGAGACCGAGGTTTGAGCCTTTGATCAACCCTCGGTCTCCTAATGCCAGCCTGAGCAGACACTAGTGCGCATGACTGGGTTGGTCAGAAAAATTCGCCGACCTTCACCAGTCATGCGCACTTGTGCTGCTGCCTGCCCCTGGTCTTCACTCTGACAATGCATGTCAGTCAACATGACGCCGGAACGCCCACCCCCTTCAGACTCTGAAGGGGGTGGGCGGTCCGACGTCATGCTGACTGACATGATTGTCAGTTCTCCCTCTGCGTCTCTGGACTTAAGTAAACTGAGAGTTTACTTAAGTTCAGAGACGCCGAGGGAGCTGCGGGCGCGGGCGGCTTGTGGGGCAACGCCCGAGCTCCCTAATGGACACACCGCCACTGGACTACATGGTATAACACATTTAACACAGAGGGTCCAATCCACAAACCACTCGCAAGTGTAAGCTTCACATACACTCCAGGACGGTGTTTAGTGCGCCGATGCCCACACATTGATGACAAACACATGCCCGCACATACTTTGGCGACCGGGGGCAGCAACTCGAGGCATTAAAGGGGATCAAGTGGTGCGAGGGCCCTCAGTCCAGCTGGAGCTTGATGTATGGTGCTTGTAGTCAGCCACAGCCCCACAGCAGTCATCGCACCATCCTACACTGGCGATGAAGGATGAGAACGCCTTCGCATTTTTGACACCACAATCCAGCATATGAAATTCATTATGGCATCTGCCTAAAACAAAGGGGTGGGCCGCAGAGAGATGCCATCATTAACAGCAGCGCCAGTCAGTCAGTCAAAATAATCTTTTTTTGGTTAATAAAAATAAAAAAAAGATAGAGACATAAAATAGAATAAAAAGATTGAAGACAAACAACTGCATACAAGTAATGAACCACCTCAGGCGGAATTGATCTTGATACAATAAAAAACAGGTGAGTGATAAAAGTTCCCAAATATTTTTAAAAAACGTATTAATTCCAGGGCGCAGTAACTAAATAAACCTCATCAGGGTAAAAAACACAAGCAAACAATTTGCTCCAAATACAAATCAACCCCTCCTTTTTCTGAGTCTAACAGTGGTCATTAAAAATCTAGCAACATTAAAACAAACAAATTCATCGGATAACATTTGAAGAAAAATAATAAAAGCACGTCTAGCTTCAGTAAACGGTCTCCCTTTCAATAAAGGTAAAATAAATTGTCTTTGAGGGACACAATAAAGGTCACAAAAAGTGGAGAGTGTCCTGATCTGAAAAATTGTCACAAGTGCATGGGTTATTGACTTTATTCCACCTGCTAAAAACCAGTGTGACTGGTTAAGCCTAAAATGAGTCAACAAAAATTGATGCTGAGGGTCAGTGACAGAATTAAGGTATAGTTCCCCACACCCAAAATTAAAAATCATAACGTGTGCAAACAGAAGGTTTTGCCAATTCTGTACACTCCCTAGTGTCCTGAGCTCTAGCACAGAAATGTTTCTTTTCCCATAATAATGCACCCCCTGTTAATAATCTGAGGGTGGGTATACAAATAGGGGCGGTCCCTTCTCTTGGCAAATAGAGCTAATATAGTTAAGCCATGGCACAGATTTGGCCTTGTCCAATAGCATACAATGCCTAAGGATAATCCTATTGAGTTTCAGTGCCAGTCATCAAACCCAGCATTAAGGCGCCCCAGGCAACTTAAAAAAATGTATATATACACGAAAGAGGGACATTAAAAAAAGAGGCCATTTAAGAAAGGGTATCAGTCAAGCAGTGATATGTGCAGGCAGGTGAACCAACCATGAGACAGCAGAATATTAAATTAGACATCCGTCTATTCCAAATCACGGCGTGAAGGAAGGCAAAAAAGACCCAAACAAAATACTGTATGGAAGCAGAAGGTGAAGCATGTGCGCACAAGGGAGCTGAAGAAGTTAGAGACAGTGCTCACTAACTGCCTGCACTGCGAATTGTTGCTGAGCCATTAGTGACAAGACCACACGGAACGGGAAAATTACCACACTAGCTACTCAAGAGAGCAAGAAGAACCGGGCTGGACACACACCCAACAGCCACAGAGGTATGCCACTGCTTCCACAGCAAAAAACTCATTTACACCAAGTTAGAGATGCCAGAAGTAAACCGCTACCACGCAACAGTGGTGCTGAGATGGAATGTGTGGTTAGCAAGGCTAAAATACAACTTTAAAGTCACTAAAAAAATAGGTGGTGGTGTCAAAAGGTCATTGCTGCTCCATTATGTGGGAGAAAGATAGTTCAAATTTTCAAGAAGCTCACAAATATAGGCAATGGTGGCACTGGAACTCCAATTCAACTACAGTTCAACACAAACTATGACAAATTAAAGCTCCAATAGGCAAAACAGCTTGAAAAGGAAACTATCAATGAGTTCTATGCTCCACTGTAGCAGCCAGTGAACACGTGCACGAAGGATGACCCCATAAAAAAGATTACGGCCAATCATCCAGTGTGGTATATCCTCCATGTTGAGACAACCAATCCTATGAAAAACATGTATGTTGCTCAATGACACATTGACATCGGGCGGTCTCAATAACTGTTAAACATGAAAGCTCATCCCATGAAATCAGTCCTTGCTAAAGATATGGTAAAAGAAGAGCTCATTGAGTTTCAGGAGCTCAAGACTGACGACAATCGTCCCCAACCTGCAAGGACCACAGGGAGGCAAATGAGGAGGCAAACCACTCCCACCAGCACACTGCCCTGCACCAGGGAAAACATGCTCCAGCTGTGGCAAAATCAACCAATATGCCAGATTGTGCCAAGATGAATGCAGTGAATGTGGTAGAGGACCAGTCAGTGACATAACGAGGCCCAAGAGACAAAGTGAGAAGCTGGTCCCAGCACAGCTGCTACTACCCTGACCTATGGAGAATAAGAGGATTGCAGTAAAGAATTCTTCATCATATCATTGGCTGTCCATCCAAAGAATAACAAATCCATGAGAGCCTCATGCACAATTCCGTCCCCTGGGTGCAAAATCAACACACTCATAGACACTAAGGCATCAGTGAATCTAAAGTAGACCATACGATTCCAGCTGTTGCAACCTCATCATCTACTGCAGAAAAAGAGACCCAGCAGTTTGGATAGGGCAGCATTGACCCTGTGCTGGGCACATTTGGCACTGATGCACCACACAAAATGGACACAATCAATGCAAAATTCTTTGTTACCGAAAAGGAAGAAGAGGCCCTCATTAGGCAGCCACACAACTTAATAGCTAGGGCTAACAGTGTTTGCCCCAGCTAACAGCGTTTGCCTGCCACGTCCAGATGTCCTCTATCTCTTTCATGCACTAGGTGGCTGAAAATTAGTCCCATAAAGCTACACACTTACAAATGAGTCCACCTAGTAGCCATGCGTCACCTCTAAATTCCATTTCATCTTCGAACCACAGTACAACAGGAATTCAGAAAACTGGAAGATCTTGAGGTAACGGAGGAGATGGTAGGTCCCACACTGTGGGTATCCCCAATGGTGGGGACCCAAAATAACCAAGCGCAGTCCGGATAAGTGTAGAAGTGCAGCTGACCAATAAAGACAACTATAGGGAGTGACACTGCACACCAACCCTAGAAGATCTGCTGCATGAACTCGATGGATCAAAGTGGGTTGCTAAATGAGACCTGAACACAGGTGTTGGGACGTAAAAGTCCTCTGCATGGTAAGATATTTGCACCCTAACCTGAGTGCCCAACTGTACTGGTGTTGAATGGATCCCTAATGGTGATTTTGTTTTGTCACAGATCATGTGTGTGCACCATGATATAGGCCTGCCTCATTCATTGTTGTCTTGTGGGACCAGGAGGGGTACCCAAAGTGCTAAACTCATAGTGGTGGAATGGCTACCACCATCACCAACAGTTAATCAGCACATGTGCGGTGGTGGCAGCATATCATGTAGTGATCAATAGTAGTGAACAGGTCCTTTTTACCTGTGTCACTAGAGTGAGGCCTAAAGGCTAGCTCGCCTTTTTTAAAGGTCTGCTGCTGTGTGCTTAACTCACCCTTGCCCTACAATAGCTAGATGTGGAGTGCTGCACAGGATTAGTGATCTGTGCTGGATGTACTGGTGCCTGGGAAGGATACAGTACAGAGATAAAGTAGTACTGTGTAGTATTTGTGTGGTTAATGCATGTGCTAAGTGCATGTATGCCTGCGGGGAATGCAAGAAATGTAGTGCTATGCAATTCATGCGCACTGGAAGCATGTGCTGGGTATATGTGTGCTTCCGTGAAGTACAATATATAAAAGGAGAAGTGTTGTGCAGCACGCCATGTGAGTGGGTGTGCTAGCAGTGCGTGTGTTTGTAAATAGCACACCCCGGGACAATACAGAAAAGCTACAGTGCTGAACAGTGCGCACAAACTGAATGTGTGTTCTGAATGTATGTGTCTCTGTAATGGCACAATGCATGGAGTTAGCAGTGCTGGACAATAAGTAAGCTGTGAATGTATACTGGATGCAAATGTGCCTGCAATGATATACTACATGGAAGACCCTGGGTTTCATTTTGGAAAGCTCAAGCATGCCTGGTCAAGACATGAGGAGAGGAGGAGTCCCCCTAGACAGAATTGTGTATCGCTGCATTCCTGTGAGCTGGGTGACACACACCTTACAAAGGTAGGGAGAGATTTCCCCCTTTACACTTCATAAGGGTGCTCTGTAAGTGATAGATTACAAACAAGGGGCCTTGGTTCATCTGTGGAAGGAAATGGGGCTGGTAAGGGAATCATAAAGAGTAGGGCTGGGAGCCCAGGATTAATCTTTTGATGCACGTTACTGTGGTTGCCATCCAAGTGTGTACTCTGGTCACCCTCATGAACTGTGCTGGGAGTCTATCAACTTTGGAGTCTTTCCTGCTGTGACAGACAGCCTTTCAAGAAGGAAGAAGAATAGGAAAAAATGTATACTTCAAAAGAGGCAGAACCCCCAACTTAGAACTTCAAAAACTCAGACCATGAATCACAATAATGTCTGGAAATGGAATATAGGAAGGGGAGGTTGAGACCTCAAAGTGTGTCATCTGCCAAGCAGCCAGATGGGGTGTGCAAGAAGGGGAAGCTCTGCAAGACTTCTGTCTGTGAGCAGGACTAGGGGCCAAGGTCTGCTAGTCTTCCTGCTGGGTGAGGGGATATAGCACACGGTAGCCAAGACCACCTGCTCTTGAGCCTGGAGCACCAGTGCCTGCATGCTTTCCAAGTAGAATGTGCCCTGTGAATGAAAAGGAGTGATGGTGAGAGTGAGGTTCAGAGGGGAGCCCTACCATAAGGACTCCTTCTGCGAGGTGTGAGGATTTGGCTGTACACCGATCAGGTCATAGACCATGTGCAGGATTGTTGGGACAGGGATTTGCTTGAAAAACACTATTGTCCCGACCTCGAGGGGATTGTGTTTTTGCTTACGAATGTCCTTAAATCTTTGCATGTGTAGAGTTAGAAATAAAATACTTATTTTTCTTATAAAAGGAAGTATTTGACTGGATATTGATTTATTGACAGTAGCGTGCGTACTTTGAGTTATGAGTCATGTTCACTTACCTGTATCTATACTCCCCCCTCCAGAGAGAGCTTTTGACTGCTTGTCCACAGCTATCTCTGAGAGTCAAGTGCAGAAGGGGTCTTGGCCGAGTTGCTCTGGATCCATAGTAAGTCGGGACCTGGGACATGGTTGATCCCAGAAGCTGAGGGTCTGCTTCAAGGATGCGCTGCACAGTGGTGGTTTTGATGAGCTGTGCAGGCTGCGATGCGGGTTTGCGTCGGAGCTGCATCATGCTGTGTCAGTTCCAATGAGGAGGTGTGAAGAGCTGCATCAGGTTTTCATTGTTCTGTGTCAGTTCTGATGAGACCACAAATGGACTGGCAGAGTACACTTAGCGCTACATCTAAGGGTCAGGGACTGGAGGTGCACAACTTTGGGGGTTAGGATTTACAGCTGGAAGAGTTCAGGTGCAGGGTTCAATATGGTTGGAGCCTTTTTTGTCCCTGAGGCTCAGGAAGCCAGCCAGCTACCCTTTGGAGTCACTGTGGTGGTCCTGGGTTAAAAGTGCAGGTTCAGTCCTTCTCACCCAGGCAGCAGAGTAGCAGGGCTGCAGGGCAGTCCTTGTAGCAGAGCAGTACTTATTCTCAGACTTCTACTGACCCAAAAGTGTACTGAAGAATTGGGTGTGAGGTCCAATATTTATAACTCGTGCCCTCTTTGAAGTGAGATACGTTTCTGGAGTTTGCCCCTACAAAGGTGTCTGGAATTTCCTGCCTCCTTGCCCTGGCCACAGTCTGTCTGGTGACACAATAGACTAGTGTGAAGTCTTTTGTTTGTAAACTTAGCCAGTGCCTTTGAGGTGCCAGTGTGATTGGTGACATATTTGCCCCCTATCAAGTCAGAGATGACCCATCCTGCCAATAGGACCATCAATTGTGATACTGTCTAGGAGGAATACACACAGGCCAACTGCCAACTATTCCTAATCATGTGACCCAGGAAAAGGCTGCAGGCACTACATAGTTGGGACAGGAAAATGCCAAATTTCTAAAAGTGGCATTTTCAAAATTCTGACTTAAGATTTGACTTTACCATTAAACCAGATTTTAAATTAAAATACAATTCCTCACATATCAAACATGACTTTCCTACCTGTTCCCAATCAAGAGTTAGCAGGTATTAACTGTAATAAGGTAACCCAATGTTAGTCTATGGGAGAGGTAGACCTCACAGTAGTAAAAAACAAATGTAGGCGTTTTCCACTACCAGGACATGCAAAACTTAAATGTACATTTCCAACTTTGTAATTACAATGCACCCTGCCCTATGGGCTGTCTATGGCCTATCTTAGGGGCAACATATGTTTTAAAAAGGAAGTTTTTTGGCTTGGAAATGGTGTTATTTGGCCGAGTTGAATCGGCAGTTTAAAAGTGTCACCAGGCTACAATGGCAGGCTTGAGACATGATTAATGAGTTACTCTGGTATACCACATCACTAAAGTCTTATAGGTAAGTTAAATATCTCAGATGTAAATCAATTTTACCATGTTTTAGGTAGTGAGCACAAGCACTTTAGCACTGGTTAGCAGTGGTAAAGTGCACAAAGTCCTAAAGCCAACATAAACGAATTAAACAAAATAGGAGGGGTGAAGGCAAAAGGTTTAGGGAAAGTACACCCTAAGGCTAACAAGTTTAACAGGGTTCAGTTAGCCCCTTCGAGTTAACGGCTGAGCAGCAGAGAGAATGTAGAGAGGTGTTGGGATGCCCATTAGGTTGAAGAAGGCTCCTGCCACTTTTCAGCACCTGGTGAACCATGATCTCGCAGGGTTGGAAGAGCTCAGTGTGGTCTATTTGGATGATATTGCACTGTTCAGCAATTCATGGAAGGATCACCAGAGGCACCTGGAATAGGTGTTGGCAAGGATACAGGAGTCGAAACTGACCATCAAGGCAACTAAGTGTCAGATGGGGCAGTCTTCTGTAGTCCTCTGTGGGGAACAGAAGATGCCACTGTTGGATGTTAAATTCAGTCTGTGATGGAGGGTGACTTACTTACTACCCAGACAGAAGTGAGGGCCTTTTTAGGACTCACTGGGTATTACAGAACTTTTGTGACCAACTATGGAAGTTTAGTTTGTTGCCCCGTTGACTGCTTTGACCTTCAGGAAGCAGACCAGGAAAGTAATATGGATGCAGTGTCTAAAGGCACTTGGGGAACTAAAGAAGACACTATGCACTGTACCTGTACAGAAATTATCTGAGTACAGTCAGCCTTTCATTGTACAGACGGAGTCCTCTGACAAGGAAGTTGGAGTGATGTTAGCTCAACTGGATGACAAAGGTGGAGAGCATACAGTAGACTTTATTAGTAGGAGATTACTATCCAGAGAGCAGAACTGGGCAGCTATTGAGAAAGAGTGTTTTGCCATAGTGTAAGCCTTGCGTACATTCCACCCATATTTGTTTGGCACTAAGTTTATAATTATAAATTATGTTTAAAGGTTGGATGAAAGTACAGGTACTCAGGTCAATGTTCTCATAGAGGACCATAAGTACCCTAAGTAAGCCTAGAGCAGGCTGGCATGCACTCTACAGAAATGCTTCATTGAAAATGAGGATACCTCAGTAAATGAGAGACGGTTTATGGACTTTTTGCAGAACAGGAAAGGCAGGGGGGTGGGTCAGCATCTGTGGGTGCCACAAGGCAATAGGTTTAGTTAGATTATGTGCAGCTACAACCCTTTCCTAGCGAGTACTACCCATCTGGTAGCTAAGTGCCAGTAGCTTGATAGAAGCTCTTATCTGCATCAACAGGTAGAGTGTTTAGGTGCTCTATGACTTGGTTTACTACTTCCAGGCAACATCGTGAGCAACCTAAAGTGTCAACAAAATAGGGATTCAGAGTCTGGTTCAACACCTTATGTAGTAATATGTTTTGTTTAGGAATCCAATGGAAATAAGACAATACAACAAAAAAATCAACAAGAAATAATTAATAGCCTTCAACAACCATGCAAGGGGATGTATTTAGAGCAAACAAACAATGGTAGACTTGAATCACGAGCTTTGATAGTGAGTAGGCCACTAAAATGATTAGATGTTTGACATTGTCCCTGTTATCTCTCTTGAAGTGCAAGGCTGTCAGAAGCTAACATGAAGTGCATGACTGTAGGGATCAGGTCAGCTGTGATCTGCACCTCACCTAGCATGGTGTTCAGCACTGCCTTTCACTGTGCTTGTATTCTGATGCATGGCTCCCACCGGCAGTGAAGATAACTCATGCTGTCGGTGATAGTGATTTCTGTTTTCGCACCAGAAGGAATGCAGATATTACGTATGCCCTGGATTTTGGGAAGAGGAATTTGGCTAGCCAGCACTGAACTGCCCGTCTCCATGGCAATCGAGGTCCCAGGAGTATGTCCTGAGATTGGTCTGGTTGGTTCAGCTAGCTGCACGATTTTTTGTGCAAGATGAGTAAATAAGTTATTATTGCTAGTTTTCTTTATCACTTTATTTGCATAGTGTAATCATAGTTTGAGATGAAAGATAGTTTATAGGACTAATGGGAGTCTATGACATGCCAAAATATAAGGAAGCATGCAGATCAACTGAGACTGTTGGTCTCTACCTGTCTGCATTGATATTTATACATCCCTCTGTATTAATTATGTAATGAAAGCGTGGGTGCAAGAAAATTCTGGAGGCCTAATTGGGTCTAGAGACAGGAATAGGGGAGTTGGGGTCTTTTAGAGTTTAACAGAGCAGGTAATCCCTCATAACCCGGTGGTGTACCATACCACCATTATGGTTATCCCCACCTCATTAAGTTGTGGGTGAAGTGCCAAGTTTCCAATGATGGAGCTTCAGCTGGCCCTGCCTTCATAAACTTTTGACTTGGCTGCCCATCGACAACAGGGCTGCATTTCATAGTGATGACTGGTTTGCCCTATTCAGAGTGGGGTGATTGAACATCACTAGATTTCCCTGGCCAAAACTGCCACATGAGGCATGGCGGTCCAAGCTAGGTGGAAAAAAAAAACCTCAGAACGCTCTGCGATTAAAGTACCTGCACATCAGAGCATTGTTTTATTGTTCATCAAAAGTTAACTCCTATGGGTTTGATGTTGAAGAACGAAAAAAGCTGCTAAGTGGGATCAAAACAACACAATGTCTACTCAACAGTTGCTCTGAAAGCAATGAGACTATTGCCAGGCAGGCAGGGATCTTACAATAGGGTGGGTGGTCCTGCACTGAGGCAGCAGAGGTCAGGCCCTCTGCTGAACTGTAGGGTTGGTCGTCAGGCACTCAATGAATAAATACGCTCCTTATTAACTGTTATACCTGGCCTCTTTTGGCATGATTCCCCCTGCCTTTTTGCTTTTGACGTCCTGTTTTTGACTGTGTGCTGCTTTTAGTTTTTGCTGGTCTTAGGAATCTGCAATACCAAAGGGGATGATGGACGGAGCGTTAGAGCAAATCAAACACTCACCCCCAGTCAACTGATCTGGGTTTAATCCATCATCATTCTTTAGCTCACTCCACCACCCCAGTTCAGACATGGCCATATGCAAATCAGTCTGACCCTGTGCCTCATGGGAACAGTCCAGCCCGAACTGCCAAGCCATGTCTTCCCTGGACCGGAAACAAGCATCCTGGGACCGGTTTCGGGTTCATAACCCTCATCAGCCAGGCTATCTTGAATCCAGTGGCAAAGTGAGCAAGGGACCCACGTCTGGGCATACCCTGCCAACTTAGGGCGAACAAAGCGATACCAAAGGGGACGATGGACGGAGCGTTAGAGCAAATCAAACACTCACCCCCAGTCAACTGATCTGGGTTTAATCCATCATCATTCTTTAGCTCACTCCACCACCCCAGTTCTGACATGGCCATATGCAAATCAGTCTGACCCTGTGCCTCATGGGAACAGTCCAGCCCGAACTGCCAAGCCATGTTTTCCCTGGACCGGAAACAAGCATCCTGGGCCCGGTTTCAGGTTCATAACCCTCATCAGCCAGGCTATCTTGAATCCAGTGGCAAAGTGAGCAAGGGACCCACGTCTGGGCATACTCCTGCCAACTTAGGGCTGAACAAAGCGATACCAAAGGGGATGATGGACGGAGCGTTAGAGCAAATCAAGCACTCACCCCCAGTCAACTGATCTGGGTTTAATCCATCATCATTCTTTAGCTCACTCCACCACCCCAGTTCAGACATGGCCATATGGAAATCAGTCTGACCCTGTGCCTCATGGGAACAGTCCAGCCCGAACTGCCAAGCCATGTCTTCCCTGGACCGGAAACAAGCATCCGGGGACCGGTTTCGGGTTCATAACCCTCATCAGCCAGGCTATCTTGAATCCAGTGGCAAAGTGAGCAAGGGACCCACGTCTGGGCATACCCTGCCAACTTAGGGCGAACAAAGCGATACCAAAGGGGATGATGGACGGAGCGTTAGAGCAAATCAAACACTCACCCCCTTGTCAACTGATCTGGGTTTAATCCATCATCATTCTTTAGCTCACTCCACCACCCCAGTTCAGACATGGCCATATGCAAATCAGTCTGACCCTGTGCCTCATGGGAACAGTCCAGCCCGAACTGCCAAGCCATGTCTTCCCTGGACCGGAAACAAGCATCCTGGGACCGGTTTCGGGTTCATAACCCTCATCAGCCAGGCTATCTTGAATCCAGTGGCAAAGTAAGCAAGAGACCCACGTCTGGGCATACCCTGCCAACTTAGGGCGAACAAAGCGATACCAAAGGGGATGATGGACGGAGCGTTAGAGCAAATCAAACACTGACCCCCAGTCAACTGATCTGGGTTTAATCCATCATCATTCTTTAGCTCACTCCACCACCCCAGTTCAGACATGGCCATACCTGAAACCGGTACTAGGATGCTTGTTTCTAGTCCAGGGAGGACCTGGCTTGGCAGTTCGGGCTGGACTGTTCCCATGAGGCACAGGGTCAAGACTGATTTGCATATGGCTGGGTTCAAACTGGAATGACATGTTGAGCAAAAAAACGATGGATTTAGCCCCAGATCTCTGTACTGGGGTGAATGTATGACATTGTTCTGCATTCTGTCCATCAACTGTTGTTTTTGCATTTGTCACCCCCAGTGGGACGGGTATGCCCAGACGTGGGTCCCATGCTCTCCATGCCACTGGAATCAAGCTATCCTGGCTGAAGAGGGGTGAAACCCTGAAACCGGTCCTAGGATGCTTGTTTCCAGTCCAGGGAGGACCTGGCTTGGCAGTTCGGGCTGGACTGTTCCCATGAGGCACAGGGTCAAGACTGATTTGCATATGGCTGGGTTCAAACTGGAATGGCATGGTGAGCAAAGAAACGATGGATTTAGGCCCAGATCTCTGTACTGGGGTGAATGTATGACATTGTTCTGCATTCTGTCCATCAACTGTTGTTTTTGCATCGGTCTTAGGAATCTGGCCACTGCATAACGCATCTTTGATGCAGACCTTGCTTCGCTTCTCTGGAACACACTCTGGGTGACACAATGCTCAGCAACCAGAATTTAAGGTAAATTTCTTAGTGGAACTAACTTAGTCCCTGTATCTAGCCCGCACTCCATCACGGTCGGCCTGAACTTGTGACTTTGTTCCTGTCCGGCGCAACCAAATAACCCCAGTTGATTCTCTTACGTAAATATTTAAAATTACATATCTCTGGTTCTACTGATTGGATTTTCGTAGTTTTGGTGTCAAATAATTTATTGAATTTTACTCTATCTTTCTAAATTGGTGTGGGCTTTTTCTTGTCTTCTATTTTCACTGAATTACTGTTTATGTGCTGCATAAACACTTTACACATTGCTTCTAAGTTAAGCCTGACTGCTTTTGTGCCAAGCTACAAGAGGGTTAAGCACAGGTTAATTTGGGGTTTGCTTGTGTTTGACCCTGACAAGGATTGTAGTTGCTGCTTTAGTAGGGCTTCAGCCCACTAAACCAGTAACCCAACTTCTTACAGGCATCCTCTCAACCCCACAAAGGTCTAGACAGTGAAGAATAGGAACATGGCTGGGGGAGACTCTGGCATGCCAAAGAACTCTACAGTTCTGCATGATGAATTCACAAGCCTCGTCAATTATATGGTGAAGGAAAACCAACACTGCTTAGAAAACCCAGCACCAAAAACACATCCAGGGACCAAGGCCAGCAAGCAGTGTTTGAATGTATCCACCTGATGTTGATGACATGTTCAAATTATTTCAAATGGCAGGCACTGGATGTTGTAGCTAGACACTGGTGCAAATGTCTAGCAATAAGAGGCAGCCTCATGCCATTTCTGTATTTCAGGCTATGACAGGGGCAGATGCTGTCAATAATGAGAGAATGGGGAGCCCGAATTCTGGAGACTCTACGTTACATTGCAGCCTTCACATGATAAGTGTTTTAGGTACTACCTAAGCAATATAGATGCTATTTCACAGGTACATAACATATAACAATTTCACTTTCCTATTTGCAGGAAACAAAGAAGATGCATGTAACTTTCATGAGAGACTGCCATTGTATACAAATGTACAACTTCAAGGCAGATAAGACGGCCAATCGTCCCTTCAAAGAAGTACCAGAACCCTATAATTGGTCTGTATAATTTCTTCTAAATCTCTAATAAAACATGTCAAATAAAGTGGTACTCACTGCTAGGAAAACCAAAGACGATGTCACAAGGGGACAACACAGAAACCACAGAAACATTTGGCACAGTTGAAGACAAATCTCTGGGGGGTGGAGATGCCAGAGTGTCTTTAAGCTCAGTTATGGCTCAGCCTATAAACAACGCGACTTCTCAGTCGATATTGGCCTGGCAGTGTCAGTCAGATGAGCTGTCTGCAGCAACGGTGACATCAAGTCGCTGTTTTTGCAGCCCGGGTACAAGTGGGCAAGCAGACATATTAACAGGGAGAGTCGATCCAGAACCAAGCTAAGGGTCTGGCCTGGCTCTCAAAGCCCATGCACAAGCCAAGACATGGAAATGTTTGGCATGTAAATAATTCAACAAGCATCAAGTATAAATATGATAAATTTGCTTTAAAAACAAAATAATTTTTTTTCTTTAACATGCCGACGTGTCTCTCCTAAGTACATCAGATTATATAATTGCATTGAGAGGCACTTAGTAAAAGTGATTGTTCTAAAACATAAACTGAAATATTCATGCCTTTCCCTACCCTGACAACAATGCCACTAGTGAAATCAGAGGCAAGTCATTTGTCATGTGTACCATATAAGTAGCCTAGATTCTTATTAAAGATGGAGCAAAATTAAAGAGTGTTAAATCAAACAGAATAGGTTTTTGTGCAGTCCTCTACCTGAACTTGCACATTTGAAGGTACACTCAGTGTTATAATGAATGAAAAGGAAGCTCCGTAAAATAAAATATTTGCCTAGAATCAAACAATTAGTTCAAGTGGGGAAGCTGGGATTGCCCTAGATTTTCTGGTTTTACATTGTGCAATTTAGCTTCTACATGTGAATCGCTTTCTCTTGCATGTTTTACATTGAAGGTCACTGCTTTTTAGTTAATTCTTGGCACATGAGTATAGAACGTGGAGCAGTCAAAACGATCTGGGTTAAATCCTTTGTTTTTTTTGCTCAGCATTCCAGTTTGGACTCAGCCATATGCAAATCAGTCTTGACCCTGCTCCCCATGGGAACAGTAAAGTCTAAACTTCCTGGCCAGGTTCTCCCTGGACCAGAAAACAAGCGTCCTGGGACCGGTTTCGGGGTATCACCCCTCATCCGCTAGGCTAGCTTAAATCTGGTGGCATAGCTTAGCAGTCAAAACACCAGATGAAAGCTCAGCTTGTATTCGGCTCGAGGGTTCAAAAGAATCTGCTAGGCATCTGCATTTAGATTTCAGTAGCTCATCCACCTCTGAGACTACACTTGGGATTGCAGAACTATGAAGATCTGTGTGATATAAAAGCAGGATCAAGGGTAGTGAATTGATTTGGCCCCTGCTCGTCACTCACTTCTCATTAGTGTGCCTCCTGTTATGTCTGCGGCGCAGCAGTAACTTAAAACTTTGAAATGGATTCCCATCCCTAAATTCATGACCTTCACAGGCAAAAACAATGCTCAAATTCCCGATGATTGTAGAAATCCATGCAGGAATCCATGACAATGATGCAATCCCAGTTTACACTGCATATTGCATTCATTAGGAGTAGTTGTTTGTTCATGCAACATATGATGGTTCACATGAACTGAGTCATCTCAAGGCATCTGGATGAATTCCAGTTGTGGATGACTGCTCATGTTGGGACACGAGTGAGAGCTCTGGAGATGAGTCTGAAGGCAGTCTAAAATTCTCACAGTGTCTGTCAGTATGTTGTATAGGTGATCAGACTAGTAGCAGTCGGTGGTGGAGTGCCGCCGGGCGCTGATGTGGGCGGGGAGGGGCAGGTGGGGGATAGTAAACTACGGATTACGGGCGATTACAGGTAGGTACACATATAAATAAATAAAACGAATTTTGTTTCTCGCGTTGCATCGCCAAATGTGATGCAGCGCGAGAAACGAAATTCGTTTTATTTATTTATATGTGTACTTACCTGTAATTGCCCGTAATCCGTAGATTACTACCCCCCACCCTGCCCTTCCCCTGCTCCACGTCAGCGCCCGGCGGCACTCCCACCACCGACCGCTACTGATCAGACTTCATATACGTGCAATCCTTGGCCTCCTTGACAGAGCACACTTGAATGAGGTACACAGCAGTCAAAATATTGAAAGCTACAAAGGAAAAAAAATGCAGTGATTGAAGAGCTGGTGTTTTGTGTTACATGGAGGGTTGGTAAAGAAAGGAGATGAGGGGAAGTATCTGCAGAAGAAGAGAGCGATAGGACGTGTTAAGAGGACAAGATGATGAGTGAGATAAGCAAATGGAGAATTTCAGAAAGATGTGGTGAGGGAAAGGGAGTGAGTGGCAGATTTATCAAGCAGTTGCATCACCTTTGCTCCGCACAATGTGGCGCAAGGGCAATGCCACTACTAAGTAAAATTTATCAAACCATGCAAGGCCACCTTGCATGGCCCTGCATGGCTTGATAAATCTAGAGTCACACAACACAGCGCAAATCGCTGCGTTGCATTACACTGCCCCTGGGAGGGGTTCCATGGGTGGAACGTGGCTGTTCCCACACATTCACCTATAGTTTGTATCACATTCCCAGCATCAAAATGCTACGCCTCCCCAGGTGAGGCATAACGAGGAGAAATATCTTTATTTCTACTCATTTTTTCATCTATGTGCGCTGCATTCTGCAGCACCATTGTTTTTGTGCAGTAAAGTGTCCCTTTCTGCACAAAATCAATCCTGCTTACAATGCAGGCACCCTTGCTCCATGGTGCAAGGGTGTCTGTGTTGACGCTAGGAAGCACATTGTGCACCAGCACAAGGAAAAAACAGGAATGCACTGTATAATGCTAAATACGGCACATTCCTGCCTTTTCCCTATCACCCACCGCAGCGCAACAACGTGGCTTTCTGCACTGCATACGTTTTTGATAAATGTGGCCCTACGTGTCTTACAGAGTGAGAGACATTAGAAGAAAGTAACAAAACGGGGTACAGAAGCAATTGAGACACTCAGAAGACCCACCTGACTTTCCACATATCTTAGCAATGTTTGAAACATTTTCAAATCTTAATATTCACAACAAAATCCTTGTTTTTACTCTTTTATTTCATACCGCTAACAAGCTTTGGCAAAACTAATAGATCTGGCTTGTTTTTAGGTGAATGTCTGTTGCTGTGTAATACATCTGGATGCAATTACATAAAACGAGACACAGACCAGATGGCATGCTTTCTATAGCACAGGAGTTTAATTTTAATGTTTTAAACCATACTCTTAATTATGTAGGACAAGACTCTGGGAAAGGTTTCCTAGAAAAACATGTTTGCCAATGCCCCTTTTAGACACACCCAGCCATTTTCCTCCCACTTAATGGATTGTCTGCCTGGGATGAGTACCATAGTGAGCCGATCAACACACAGTGTTGGAACGTTATGCCCTTATGTGTGGTGCTCACACACTTGGAACACAATGCTTCAACTATTGAAGTCTGCTCTTAAATTATGTGCTCCCTACCACAGCACTAGTTTTCTTCTGCTGAATCCTCTTGTGTATATTAGAAATATCAGATATCTATATGCTGTAGGAAAGTGACCCTTTTTGCATGGTTGCCCCCCACTTTTTGCCTAATGTTGATGTACTTTGACTGAGTGTGCCCTGGGTTCCTGCCAACCAGGTACCTAGGGCCTATGCTCTTTCCCTAAACTGTACTGTTGCAAAACCCAATTGGCAACTCTCTGATCACATATAAGTCCCTTGTAAAAGGTACCATAGGTACCAAGGGCAGTGTGACCAGGGAAAGCCCCTAAGGGCTGCAGCACTTGTTGTGCCACCCTTAGGGGCCCTGCACCTTTACACACAGACACACACACTGCCATTGCAGGCTGCATGTTTTGGTGCAGAACAAAGTGAAGAGTCAACATGGCACACATCCCTGTGTGCCATGCCTACAATACACTACCCTGGCATAGGTAAGCCACTCCTCTAGCTGGGTGCACTATACCAATGGTGAGGCTACAGGTGCATGAGCCCTGTACCCCTACAGTGTCTAAGTCAATTCTTAGACATTGTAAGTGCAGTAAGGCCATAAAGACTATATGGTATAGAAGTTTGTCATTACAAACTCCACAGCACCATAATGGCTTTACTGAACACTGAGAAGTTTGGTATAAAACTTCTCAACACATTAAGCCCACACTGATGCCAGTGTGGGATTTAATGAAAAATGCACTCAGAGGGCATCTTAGAGATGCCCCCTGAAAAACAACCTACCTCTAGGGTCCTGGCCGAGTGGCTGCTTGCCTGCTGTCACCACCAGACATGTTTCTGGACCCCTGGGTCAAGAGCCTGCAGCTCTTGGCGTCCTGAAATAAAGCACATCCTGGGAATAGGTGTCAAGCCTCCTCCCCCAGGATGGACAAGGTTCAAGAAGGGGAAACTTCAAAGGCTTACCGCCTTTGTGAGCCACCCCCAGCCTTCTGCTGCTCCCAGCAACTGGCCCCCACCGGTTCTGAACCCCACTTTGGGTGAGAGATTCGGCGGAAACACCAAGTTAGGAAGAGAGGTGTGCCCACCTTTGCTGAGGCGAGGTGAAGCACAACTCTTAGTCCCCGCCATCTTGAAGATGGGGGTACCAAGCCAACCAGAGTGAGGCTTATGCCCCCATCCCACTGGAGGGTAGCATAATAGGGGGTGTACCCACCCAAGGAATGGACCCATTGGTCCTTACCTGCATCCACATGAAATGCCCCTAAATTTAGTATTTAGGGGCACGCCGAACCTTGCCTCCTCAGACCAGAGCCGACAAGAAGAAGGACCGAACAGCTGCGCTGACAGAAGAAGAGGAGGACACCCACTGACTTGGCCCCAGCCCTACTGGCCTGTCCCGACCTCAGTCTCCTCCAGCAGAACCTCAGTGTGTCCTGCAGCCAGCAGCCCCCAAAAATCCAGAGAACCTGCCCTGCCTTTGCAACCCAAAAGGACTTTGTCTCCCGTGAGCACCGGACTTGCTCAAAACCAACCAACTCTGACTCCGGCCGACTCTGTGAGTTCCCACCACACCACTTCTCGCGCCTGAGCCTGAGTGGCCCAATACCCTATGGAGGCCCCCCAGCAATCCTAGCCTGGTTTACAGTAACCCCTGGACCTCCACAAGCTTCTAACCCGAGCCTGCAGCCAATATTTGGAAGGTCCCCTCCAACCACAACCGATGGCGACACCTCGACCGACTCTCTAACCGAAGCTGTCCAGGAAGACCGACCGCATTCGTCCGACCGACTCCATCTGCGAACGTTTGCGGTCACAAGACGTCAACTCCCAAAGACCCCATTCGCCTGTTCAGCCACTGACCGACTCCCAAGAATTTTCAACCGAATCTGCAGCATAAACCAAGACCGACGGTCTCCACTGAGAAACCTTGGGAACCCTCAAGGACCGCATCCTATACCCGGCCACCTCTGTGCCGCTGGTGGTGTAGTTCTTGTGCTGGCCATTGGGCCTTTCAGTGTCGACCTCGACCCCAGGAGCTTTTTGTTCTTTTTGTTCTGTCCTCGTCCGCAGTCCCCAAGCCAACGACCGTGCTTAGCCCGTTGGCTAAAGTGTGCTCCCGTCACTCTTCACCCGGCCGCCTCTGTGCCGCTGGCGGTGCGAACCAAGTATCCATCTGACTGAACCATACTCACGGACATGTAACTTCATTTCTGTTCTCCAAGACTAAGAGTATCTTGTGAGTAATCCTGCAAAACTGTAATTGTATTACAAAATGCATTACCTTCTTTTTCCTTCCTCTTAGTAATGTACCAGCGTGGTATCTGGAGATACCTCGCTGTGGAAGAAAAGTAACTATAGAGTAATTTCGGCTGCTTTTACAAACCTGTAACAAAACCAAGTTAATGACAAATTTGTCTTCATGATACCTTTACTTTGAAAGTACGATTCTGCCTATGATTTGGTTCTAGTAATAAAATACGACTAAATAATATTTTTATATAACCAACGTAGTTGAAGTTCAGTCTTTGAGTGTGTGACATCATTTCTTGCCTGAGTGTGTACAATAAATGCTTAGCACTACCCTCTGATAAAGCCTTACTGCTCGCCCACACTACCACAAATAGAGAGTAAGGTGTTATCTACTTTTATCTCTGCCTACCTTTGGGGATCCACTGGACTCTATGCACACTATACATTACTTTGTTATAGTATATACAGAACCAGCTTCCTACATTGGTGGATCAGGGTGGGATATACAACTTTGCATTTGTTCGACTGACTATGTCAACACCTGATCACACGACGGAACTCATAAATTGTCTCTAGAATTCTGATTTTTTTAATTGACAAATTTTTCCAAAATACTAAAAGTCTTGTTATAATATTTTAGAAAAATAAAAACTCACTACAGTTAGGGGTAAGAGGGGTTAGGATTTGTTTTAGAATGTCTCTTAACAAGAACCCAACTGTTAGTGAAAACATAACCAATGACATAGAGAACATGATTGAGGACCTCGGCCTCACCCCTTATCTCCATTTAGCATTTAAGGAGTTAAGGTCTCTATGTAAACTTAAAAACATTACAATGGGGTCCCATTCCTCCAAACAAAGGCTCCAGGAGCTATTGGCAGGGTATGCTAAGGACCACCCCTCTAAACAAAGTGAAGGCCTCTCAGATGGGGAAGAGGATGAAGGGGATGAGGATAACTTCCAAAACCCCTCACTTCCTATGGAGAACAGGGTCCCTGTGCCCCTGACTCCAGGGATACAACTCACAGCACCTAGATCCTACACAGGTGGGTCAGGTGCTTCTGAGCCCATTGAGGACAGCCTCAATGAGGAGACCAACCTCTTAGTGAGGTTGACCAAAAGATTAGATCTAGAGACCAGACTCCTGGCTCTGGAAAAAGAAAGAGCAGAGATGGGCTTAGCTCCCATCAATGATGGCAACAACTTAATAAATAGGGACAGAGAGCAATCTTATGATCCCAAAATCCCCAAAGGGATTGTCCCCAAATTTGAGGAAGGTGATGACATCACCAAATGGTTCACAGCTTTGGAGAGAGCTTGTGAAATGAGGAAAGTGAGGAAGTTACACTAGGGGCACTCCTTTGGGAACAGTTCACTGGTAACTGCAGGGACAGACTCCTGACCCTTACAGGGGCAGATGCTGGGTCTTATGACCTCATGAAGTACACTCTGATTGAGGGATTTGGACTCACAACTGAGGAATATAGGATTAGATTCAGAGGGCTCACAAAACCCAAAACCAGTCTTGGAGTGACTTCTTAGATTACTCAGTTAAGACACTGGATGGATGGTTAACAGGAAATAATGTGCATGATTTCAATGGACTTTACAATCTTTTTATGAAAGAACATATTTTGAGTAATTTCACTAATGAGAAGTTACACCAACATCTGGTAGACCTAGGTCTAATTTCTCGCAAAGAATTGGGAAAGAAGGCAGACCACTGGGTCAAGACTAGGGTAACCAAAACAATCACTGGGGTGACCAAAAGAAAGGGGTTACAAAACCTCCCCAGGGGAAAGGGGGTGAGAACCCCAAAGACAAAAAGACAGAGTCTTCTCAAGGTCCTCAAAAACCTGCTCAGGGGGTGGGTCCCAAAACTCTTCCCAGTCCAATGGTAGGTACAATGGGAAGAACTTTGATCCCCAGAAGGCCTGGTGTTTCAACTGTAAGAAGTTGGGACACTTAACTGGATATGCTACTTGTCCTAGCAAGAAGCCCCCTAGTCCTCCTCCAGTTAGTACTGATGTAGCTTATCTCCAGATGGGATCAACAGTGTGCCCAGAGCAAATCAGGGTTCACGCTGAAGCAGTTCAAGTCACTGAGGGTGAAGTTGAGTTTGCCACCTTAGCTGTGTGGCCACCCAACTTGAAGAAATATTTGCAATACCCCTGGATAAATGGGACTAGAATAGAAGTTCTGAGGGATACAGGTGCCAGTGTCACCATGGTGAGAGTCACACTGCTTTCCCCAGAGCAATACCTAATTGGAAAGTCTTATCCAGTCACCAACACTGACAGTGTTACTACTAACCATGCCTTGGCTATGGTGACATTAGACGGGGGGGGTTACTGGCCTGAAACAGGTAGTGGGCTCTCCAAAACTTCCAGCTACCTGTCTGCTTGGAAATGACCTGGAGACCTCAGCATGGGCTGAGGTAGAATTGAAAACCCATGCAGCAATGCTGGACATCCCTGAGATTGTGTGTCAAGACTAGAGCACAGAGCCGAAAGCAGGGTGAAAATGAAGTGTTGGAGCCTGAAAGAATGGCCCAACCTTCCAAGAGAAAAGGTAAGAAGACTGGGAAACCAGCTTCTGAACCGCAAAAGACTCTGGACCCCTCTTCTCAGGGAGAGGACTTGCAAGCCCCAAAGGGAACTGAGCCCATGGGACTTGACCCTTACCAGGTTCAGCTCTTAGGCCCAGGGGGGCCCACTAGGGAACAGATGTGCCTTGGACAGCAGACCTGTCCAACTCTTGAAAGCCTGAGGCAGCAAGCTGCTACACAGGAAAAGGGAGATGTCAGTGGTACCCACAGAGCCTATTGGGAGGAGGGACTCCTGTATACTGAGGCCAGAGACCCCAACCCTGGTGCCACTAGGAGAGTGGTAGTACCTCAAATGTACAGAGAGTTCTTACTAGCTTAGGCTCATGACATCCCCCTAGCTGGGCATCTTGGCCAGACCAAGTCTTGGGAAGCCACTTTTACTGGCCCCAGATGTCCCAAAAGGTAAATGAGTTTGTGAGCTCCTGTGTCACCTGTCAAGCCAGTGTCAAGACAGGTGGGTACCCAAAGGCCCCCTTAATTCCACTACCAGTGGTTGGGGGTTCCCTTTGAAAGGGTAGGTGCGGACATAGTGGGTCCACTTGAACCTTCCACAGCATCAGGGAACAAATGTACACTGGTAGTAGTGCATCAAGCCACCAGGTATCCTGAAGCAATTCCCCTTAGGACTACTACAGCTCCTGCAGTAGCCAAGGCCCTCATTGGTGTCTTCACCAGGGTAGGGTTTCCTAAGGAGGTGGTTTCAGACAGAGGGTCAAACTTCATGCCTGCATACCTCAAGCACATGTGGAAAGAGTGAGGAGTGCAGTATAAGTTTACTACACCCTATCACCCACAAACCAATGTTCTTGTTGAAAGGTTCAGCCATTGCATACTTGGGCTACCTTGTTGGTGAAGTGCAACCTTTACAACCCAAGATCCAGGCCATCCTGGACTGGGAAGCTCCAACAACCCAGACTCAAGTCAGGGCATTCCTTGGCTTGATTGGATACTACAAGAGGTTTGTGAAAGGGGATGGATCCATTGTGACACCCTTCACAGAACTCACCTCCAAGAAGATGCCCAAAAAGGTAAACTGGACAGTTAGCCTTCAAAAGGCTTTTGGCACCATGAAAGAGGCAATGTGCTCAGCACAAATTCTCAAAGCTCCGGGCTACACCAAGCAGTTCATTGTGCATACTGATGCCTCTGAGCTAGGGATAGGAGCAGCATTTTTAACAGCGTAACATCCAGGGAATCAACCGCAGATCATGCTTTATTTTATCATCCGCAGTGCCTTGGAGTACCAAAGTCTTGGGAAAGGCTACTAAAAATACTATACATCACAAAGGTGTCTTCAGCCAGATGGTGTGTGAACCTGAGAGGCTGTGTTAATAGCAAAACACTCACTTCTGTTGTGCAATAAGACTGTCACCCATGCTGTTAGTCGCATGTCTCATTCTGGTACCCTAGAAACCAGGATGGGTTTGACCTCAGTGAAGGAAGCACTTTGGTATTTGTTATTTGGAGTGATTGGGAGAATAAAAAACCTAGAGGAAACCCCTGTATCCCTTTATTTTGACTACCCCTGGTAAGGCTAAAAGAGAAAGTAATGGATGCCCATTAATAAGATTCTCCAAACGCTTTTGCCAGGACTTATAGATAATCCCTATTGCAGTGTTGTGTTTTATTCTATCCATACTAGTCTGATATGTGTATAAGATATAAGAAAACAACAACATGCAGTCTTACTTGCCGCTGTAGTCAAACATTGAAAGAAACAAAGATGGGCAGTCAATAAACTGCAAGTCAACTGTTTTAAGTCATCAGCGTAAATGTCCATCAACCAAATTGCCAGCGTGCACTCATTCAATCACACAAACTTATGTCCTCAAAGGCACCATGTAACCAGAAATCTATGCAGTCTCCTGTATGGATGACAAGGGATCGAGACTGGCTTCCTGGGGCCATATTATAGAAGTGCTCCGGGGGCACAACGTGCATTTGTGCGCCCCCCAGGCACTTTGGTATTACAGAAGGGGCCGCAGACGCCTGTTTGGCCCCTTCTGTATTACTGAAAGCGCTGGCACACATACAGTGCCAGCGCCTCCTCAAGAGGGCGTTCCCTTATTTGCATGGGGGTGTGACACTATGCAAATGAGGGAATCCCTTTCCCTCTGCGCCGTTGCCATATTACAGACGCAGGTGCAGAGGCAAAGAAGCTCTCAAAAGACGCAGTGATAGTGTGCCACCTAAAAGGTGGTGCACTGTTAGTGTGCCCCCTGATTGCAGCTCTCTGGAGGGGTGAAAAGGGGTCCCAAGGACCCCCCAGACATCGCCTTTTCAAGCGGGTGCAGTCACTCACTGCACCCACCTGCTAGGGGATTTCTAATCCCCTTTAAAAGTGAAGGCGGGTTGCCGCCTGCACTGTGAAAAGATGGAGCGGCTTCAAAGCAGTCGCTCTGTTTTTCACCTGAATGCGCTGCTCCCAAGGCAGCACAACCTTGCGGATGCCCTGGGGGCAGCGCATTCATGTTCATACGGGGCATTTTCCTGTTTAGCGCTAGGCGTACCTTTTGAAAGGTGCACCCAGCGCTAACCAGAAAAATGTGCAACATAGCTAATAAGACCCCTGATGTATTAACAGCCTCTGAGGCCATAGAGTGCACGTGTGCTCACATGCCAACAATTATATCAGCTAACAAATCCTTAACTATAATACCAGCTGATACAAGGAGAGCCATTGTACTTCAGGCTAAAGATGCATACCCCACAGATTGTCTCAGATGTGTAGCTGACAGATATAACTGCCAAATACTAATCACGGGTCTCAAAAAAGTATTTGATTTCATATGCATTTAGGGATACTTTCTGCTAACGCTATTAAATCCTTCGTGTTTTTTACAGCTGGCCAATACCTGTATTTATTATACAACTTATAAGCATGAAATCCGTGTTCTATGTTGAAAAGTTATTATTGCTATTGTTTTATGTATTATTATAACATACGCTAATGCTTGAGTTCCAGTGTTTCATCAATATCCTCAGACATTCATCAACTAAACAGGAGTGTGAATGTGGTCCTCCCCAATTGTAAAAGTCTAATACCCAATGAGCATTGTGAAACACTGGTATGTTTTTTTAAATTATTATTTTTAAATCTACATGTTTTGCAGCGTAATCAAAATCAGTCTACCAGAGAAAAATGCAGTAGCTGCCAAGAGGACATTTGATTGACCATAATAGCTCGGCAGCAAGTAGTCTCAGTGTGGTTCTGATCTTTGAAGACAACACAACCCTTGTCTCTCAAGATGGCTACTTTTACAAAGTCATCTGCATTATGTTTCTCTGATTTTTATTTGTCATGCCCGCATCTGATGTACAAAACACATCAGCCAAACTAACTCAAAGCATTTTAGCTATCAATGACACATACACATCTCTGTTATGCAACAAAACAAAAACATACATTTGTAAACATAGATGAATAGTCCTATGCCCTATTTACACCTAATGGCTCGATTGGCATTTAGAAAGCCTAGCTCTAATGTTATTTCAGTTTCCATCTAAAACAAAACAATTCCTTCAAACAAGCACGCTACTCAAGTCTCTGTACACCTCTCCGTCTGAGAGACACTCACAAACTGTGTTGTGATTAGATAAGACAGGGCCTCGCAGCTCGCAGTTAAAGTCAGTTCTTTTCCTTTCGAAGACAAACCTGATTTGCCTATTGTTGCTTCCCGTCTGTAATAACATAAAAGGGCTGAAAATTATTAAATGGAATGTTGCCATTAGATTAAGATTAATGCATGCGTTTTGATTGATCATTTTGATACACTGACGAGCCTTATACAAATAACAGATCCACATGCAAATCAGTTCAGGTAAATAGCCCCTTGAGTGATCATAAATGATTTTTACATGAACTTCCTATTTCTAATAAAAACTTGATTCACTTATCTTCAAAATGTTACTTAAATCAGCACCAAACACACTTCGTGCTCATTCGATCCTACAAGGAACTCTCTAAAAGGCTTGTCCCTTCAACCGCCCCTACAAGTCATGGCTGCTAAACACGTCCCCTCTATAGCATATGGTGCGGAGGCTCTTAGAGGCAATGCCAAAGCTGGCACTTATTGGCGGGGTTTAATCTTCCACGTCACGCCTCATGAGCTCAAATATGCCTGGAGTTCGGCCTTTAGACACACAATGTAAACAGTCTTGGTGCGTATCTTGAAACCTGTCACTAGCTAAACAAGCATTTGCAATGCAATAGGACTCGCATTTACGCGAGACCAATTGCATTGCAAACGGGAGTGCGGGCGGGCGAGAAGGCACGAACAACGGGGGGGGCCGAGAAGGCACGGACTGCAGGAGGGGGAGGCACGGGAAGAAAATAGTGCTCACAGTATAAATAAAACATACTGTGCAAGACTCGAAGTAAAGGGGCCAGTAGCCATGGAAGGATACAAATGACGACATGCCCGTCATAAGGAGGGACTAACAAGCCTAAAACCAATCGGAAGGCAGCATTTAGGAACTTAGCCAATGAAAAAGATGGGCGGAGAGTGGGCGTAGCTTCCACTCCATACCGAATACTGCATGCCTCGCAAAGCGAGCAGCGCATGCGCGCTGCCGCTATAGGCTCAACCTAAAATAGAGCCGAGATTCACACTTAGCAACATGGTGTGGAAAGTTTTCTCTGACCCAGGAAACATTCAGGCACATGACTATTTAAACAGGGCTCTAACGACATTTCAGGCAGGGGCTCTTTGGACCTAAACTTTCACCCAGCCAACTTTTAATAGAGTCATAAATTCAACAGCAAAAAAGCTCCCCTTTCTCTATGACAAAACTCTGCTGTCAAAAAGGTCTCATGCCTCGATGACATTAGGCTCATACGGTCTCTTAAAGCCTAAACTGTACCTTGGGGAACAGTTTGGACTAAAAAAAACTCAGGCTGCTGAACCATCCATTAGGTTGCTTACCTACACGTTGCAACCTTCCAGTCTGGAGAAGAAATGCTACAGAGACTGCTTGTCAGCTCAGTCATTTCCCAAAGGAAGACATTTGTCACATCATCTGCACCTGTCCCACCTTATTGCCAGAGTGAAGAGGTCTGTTGAAACAGCACTTTGTAAGGATCGAAAAGCATACATGCAGGCATGCAATTATAGCCTGAATGATGATGGATTTAACCCAGATCTGTGACTGGGGGTGAGTGTCTGAAAAGTTTCAGCGCTCCGTCCATCATCTCCTTGTGTTTGCTTTGTTCGCCCTAAGTTGGCAGGATATGCCCAGACGTGGGTCCCTTGCTCACTTTGCCACTGGATTCAAGCTAGCCTGGCTGATGAGGGCTGTTAGCCCGAAACCGGTCCCAGGATGCTTGTTTCCGGTTCAGGGAAGACCTGGCTTGGCAGTTCGGTCTGGACTGTTCCCATGAGGCACAGGGTCAAGACTGATTTGCATATAGCTGGGTCTGAACTGAGGTGGCGAAGTGAGCTAAAGAATGATGATGGATTTAACCCAGATCTGTGACTGGGGGTGAGTGTCTGAAAAGTTTCAGCGCTCCGTCCATCATCTCCTTGTGTTTGCTTTGTTCGCCCTAAGTTGGCAGGGTATGCCAAGACGTGGGTCCCTTGCTCACTTTGCCACTGGATTCAAGCTAGCCTGGCTGTTTAGGGCTGTTAGCCCGAAACCGGTCCCAGGATGCTTGTTTCTGGTTCAGGGGGGGAGCTGTCCTTGAGAGACACTTTTACCTCTTGGAATCATGTCGGTAGCCTTAGAGGGACACAGTCTGCTTTAAAAAAATGTTTGCCATGTTTACCATAAGAGATTGCAAATGTTGCTAATCATTGGGAGTCGCAAATTGTGACTGTCCCGATTAAGATTCATTGGGTTGGTCATTAAGCGACACCCTGCAAGTGGACAAGTTGCAATGTGACCTTGTTCCTAGGAAAATCAGAGGCATCACAATTTGCACACCCATTTGCAAAGCAGTCAATGGGCAAATTCCACATCCTCATTTGTTAATCATCACATATAATGTCTCCTGAGGACTTTCACAGAATGCCCAGGCAATTGTTCATGCTTCCTTTTCATGAAAGCAGAAATGCTCCATTGGCCAACATGCTACAATCCTTTGTGCACTCTTTGAAAGCATGTCTCTTTGATCAGGATAGTGGATGCTCATTCCACCGCACATTGGCCTAGATTTACTAAGCCTTTGCATTGACCTTGCGTCAACTAAGATGACACAGGGCAAAGCAAAGGCTTTTACAAAGCCATGCAAGGCCTGATTTGTTTGACCCTGCATGGCTTTGGAAAGACATGTAATGCTTTCACTGCATTACATTATATTTCAATCTGGGAGGTGTTCCATGGGTGGAGTATGGGCATTCCCATGCATCAACCCATGGATTTTGGTGCATTCTTGGATTTACTAAAGCTAGTGAATCTGGGAATGTGTCAAAATGCAACTGATTCCCCAGTGAGGTGTAACAAGGAGAAATATCTTTATTTCTCTGCATTATTTCCTCCTTCCAAAGAGGAAATTGCCTCTAAGGATTGTTTTTGTGCAGGACGAGGTTCCTTCCGTCACAAAAACAATCCTGCTCGTAATGCAAGCACCCTTGCACCAAAAGAGTACCTGCGTGGGCACTAGGCAGCACACGGTGCAGCAGCCCAAGGAGAGAGAGCAAAAAAACTCCATACCTTTGTAATTATGGAGCATTTCTGCGCTCTCCCTTTAATGCAACGCACTGCAGAAACGTTGCTAGCTGCCTGCATTGAGTGACAGATTAGTAAATATGCCCCACAGAGTTTAATGCTTGCTGCTTTGTATTTAAAACAATTTGCTGAAATTTCCTCTTTAAGTTTACACTGAAATCATGAGGTGGTCTTCTCCCGTTACATCTTTCATATCCTTTGCATATAGATCTACTTCACAGAAACAACCATCACTTTCAAATGTATCTTTTATTTAAGTGTTGATCGTCTGAGGGCGAGCTTACATCCTCATCCTCATCTATGTCTGGTCCTTCTGTAGCCTTATTAGCACCAGGTCTGACTAGTATGTATACACTTTTGATGGAGGGTGTCCCCTGCCGTGCAATGGGTTGGGATGGATGACAAACTGCAGGATGGGTTTCAAGAGAAGGTGCCATCCTTCTGTAACCATTGATAAGACTGCATTTATTTTCTCTTTCTGTGAAATCCTATAATCATAATTTGTTTTTGTTATTGTATAAACTTGGGTTGAAGTGCTCCAATACCCCTGTGGATTAGGAGTGCCAGCACTGAGGTAAAAAAATATATAAGAAACCTAGTTAAGGTGGTAAGCTGTTGGCCGTATTCAGAGAAGACCACCGATCTTTGGGTGAGTGTGTTTTACATTCCTTTGGCATGATCTGATTTGGATGTCATTTCATAAAGACAAGTTACATCGATGCTTTATAGGCACTGCGAGAAATCGCTCAGTAGAACATCTGTGGAGGAAAAACGTCAGCTTGCCGCTGTGTTAGTTGGTGCTGAAAGAGGATTTTGATTTAATTCAAAAGGATGTCATGATGTATTTGTATTAGATGAAAAATACAGCTCAATTTATAGACTCCTTTGTCATCATGTGAAGTTAATGGAATGCCTGGCCCTAATAGATGTGAGGAGGGCTGAGATAGCAATTATAGCCCTCAGAATGAAAAAGAGAAATTTCACAAGCTGTCAGGCAGAATTGTTTAATTGGAGCCCGCTGCATCTTTCTCCAACGCTCTCCTCATTATACTGCTCTTACTGATTCTTTTCCACATTTGCAATAAATTGTTCAATGGATAAGGGCAGCTACTTTCAGGGTTATTCAAGTTCAAAAGGTCGTAGAGGCAAATATTAACATGTAAATGTGAATGACAATTCAGCGCCTCTGCTGGTTAAAAATGCCCCAGTCCTGTAAGTAAAGTTCAGGGGTGAAGCTGCTAATGCGTGAATGATCTATCTCTTTGAGATGAAACATCCATGCGATAGAGGGGAAGGCAAAGAATCAAATCTGGTTGCACGGTGCAGGACACACCAAAAAGAGGGAATATAGAAACATTATACATGAAATCATATGACATTATTATTCATTATGTTAAGTTTTTGGTGTTGTACTTCATGCCTTGGAGAGATAGGGGGAAAAGTGAAAGGATGTCTTTTGTAATGTGCTGTGCACTAGTAACGCTCAGTCATAGCTGCCAAGGTTTCAGATTGCTTAGGTGTGACATTTTCATAATTTCAGTGTAATTATGAGTGACATTTAATGACTATGAGTGACACTTTCTCCCGATCAAAATCAAGCAATGAAGACGATGGTAACATATAAAAATCAGAAATTACACCCATTTGAGCAACGAGAAACTCTAAGAAGATCTTAAAACTGCTGCAGAGCGTCAGAAATGGAAGGTGACTAACCTACTTCCCCGCTGTAATTTTTAAAAAGACTTTACTTATGCTCACGATGACGCGCTCTAAGTTAGGATTCATGGGAGAAGAGTGCCTGCTTTAATGCCCCACGTAGTTGAAAGGGCTGGTGATGCATCACCCTATGAGTTTTGTGATGTAGCACCTGTGTTAAACCCTGCTCCTAACCTTATTCAGCAGTAGTGTAAGCAGTACCCTCTGGCATGTTGTTTAAAGAAGAAAAATGCACGCTTCTTCATTAAGTGCAAGCAGAGTTAATAAGAATCATTTATTATTTTCAGTGCAGGGGTAGTAGTGTATACCAGGAGCCAGAGGTGGTGCAGGCCGAGGTGCCCTCCCTGTGAGTTACAGCGCCAGGAGGCTCTGGTGTTGGCCATCTGCATGCTGGGCTCGCCGGGTTACTAGGCCGTGTCAGAGGACGCCTGCTCACAAACACACCCATTACAGAGTGCACACCTGCATTTGAGCACCCTTGCAGCCGGGGGAATGGCAGCACAGCACATACAGGATAAACCCACCACAGCACAGCAGGTGTTGTGACCCAGGAACTGCCTGCTGTATAATCCCACCCTGGGAGACACTGCTACCTGAGGGTGAGACAGCATGTGCTGTGTCTGTCAGCTGCTGCCCTGGCTCAGATGATAACAGCGCCCAGACAGTGCACGCACGCTGGTTGAAGTTTTTGTTGCACTCTAGTGTATGTTTTTGGAATTCAATGTTTTAAAAAAAAATCTGATGCAGACATGCGTGCATGTAGTTAAACTTCCGATACGCTACATGCCTCTTTCTTTTCAAGCATGGTGTTTCAGTTGTCAGCAGAATCTCACTTGAAGAGATAAGTACACACGGGGATAAACTTACACAGAGCTGGAGTGAGAGGAGGCTCACGTAATGTGTGGGGTGACCATTCAGACCCACGCAGGTGGGCAGCTGGAGGGCCCTGATACGACCATGTCGCCTGCGCTGTGAAAGCTGCGCATGCACGAGCCGAGAATTTACAGGATTAGCTCGGCAGATTCTGGAACAGGGCCAGAAGCTCCTGATCACTGTAATGTTTTCGGCGCGCTTACAACGCCAGACACTCGACGCAGGAGTCCACGTGCGTGCGGTGTCAGGGTTCGTATGGCACAGTGAAATAAGACGGGGAGACAGCGGTGGTGTGTATGGAGCTCCGGCGTGTGTCGTCCCCGACGTCACACCCGCCCTTGCTCCCATTTATTAACTTAGTCACGTGGGGGGCTAGACGGTTACACTGAAGGCAAAGTAGAGGGGGCTTAGCATAAACTCCCCTCTGACCCGCCACACTAATAGTCTCATCCGTGCCGCACCCATTGCGACACTACATTCCTCCCCAAACAGATTACACCAACATACTCTTCATTCTGAATAACTACTACAACAACTAATACGGCACAACTGCCCACCGGGGGCGAATGCAAGAATTTTACACATCCAAATAAACCTGAAATACAGCTTTGGCACACACATATAAAATGTGAAATGGAACAGTCTTACATGAAATGGTCCTTCAGTCTACAGGATGGCTCAGGGTTTCTTCTCAGGCTGTACCGGGTGCCCCCAAGACGCCCGGGCACACTGACAGGAGGCGCCACCGGGGAACTTTCTGAAGTACCGGAACTGGTCATATGGCCTTCCGGAGCGGGTGTAGCAGTCACCGGCGAGTCCGGTTCAGAACCTCCCCACTCTTCCTGGTTGGGGATGGTTGCCAGAGCGGGCCCCGGCCCCATTAAGTCCAGAGGTCCATCCTTTGAGGGGTGAAACTTTCTGAAAAATGACACATTCCTCGTGACAGTCTCAGCGCCTCGCTGCGCAGTGATCCTCGTGCCTCTACGGTGGGTGTTAATCCAAGGCTCTTTCTCATAAGGCAGTCTAAATTTGCCACCCATGGCACGGTTCTGAAGGAGAACGAAATCACGCACGTTGAGGTCTGACGGCTGGGCTCTTCGTCGTCGGCTGGCTTGATCATTCCGAAGTTGACTGCGAGCTTGAACTTGGTTCCGCAAACCCTGCCCATCTTCCGCAACGTATATTTGTGACCTTATGGTGTGGGAACCGTATGAGATGGTCGTCTTGAATTTTCCCCTCATTGCCAGCGGCTTATCTTGTCCATATGCAAAGACATTGATGGTTGTGGGCCTCAGAGATGGCTTCCGCCGACATGATGTTGAAAGTCGCCCCGTGTCTACGACAGCTGTGATGTCTTGATCTCCGACTCGCACCTGACATTGTGGAAGTCGACGTGATGTCTGGGTGGCTGCGCCTATCATGTATGCTGTGTGAACAGTATGTTATTCTCCTTCATCGTCATCCATGTCACTGTTTCCGCTCGGTGTTTCAGGGATTAGGTTGACAGTGGGCCTGGGCGCTTGGTTCTTCTGGGATCGGCACACTCGCTCGAAGTGGTTCATCTTCCCACATCCCGTGCACCTCTTTCATGCGCTGGACATTCAGTCGACCCATGAGGGTTTCCTCCGCAGTACCCACATCTCCGACTGTTCACGTATTCCTTCCTGCCTGGCTTGTTTGCTGGGCGGGTCACAACCGCATTGACTGGTTCCACTTTTACTGGGGTTTGAAGAGGTGCCTCCATGTGTGCTGCCCTGGCCCGTGACAGTTCTTTGGTCCGCCCTAGGGTTAGGATGTCGGCCAGGGGTTTCCCCGACTCCTCTAGTATTCTCTCCCTGAATTTGGCAGAGGCACATCCTTGTATGATTTGACCCCTTATTTCTTCTGCTTCATCATGGAATCCACACGTGCTCGCTAGGTCCTTCAGGCGAGCGTGGAACGTGTCAATGGATTCCTCTGCATGTTGATCTGTGTGAGATGTGTCTTGGGGGTCGCCTCATTGATCGACTTGGCAATTATGTAAATGTCTTTCCCCCCAAGATGCAGGAGCATGGCCCTCTTTTGGTCATCAGCTACCTTGGTGGCCTCGAAAAACAAGAGAATCCACTCCACCCATTCCTTCCATCTTGGGGCTTGGGCCGACGGCGGTCCTTCTACTAGGAATGGCTCAATGGGCGGTATCGTGGCCATGCTGCACTTCTAGCACTCCTCACAGTAGCAGCAGGACGTGCTGCAACTCAGACTGTTGTGCTCCCAACCAGAATCTCACGCCACCAAACGCTGTGAACAACACCCCCTGGCGAAGTCCTGGCAGCCGCTGTCGTGAGCGTGTACTGTGGACCCACCTTCTTGCCTGTATGGAGGTACCCTGCCGTCCAGCTATGTGCCCTGGCTCACATCTCTGTTGGTGTTCCTGATGAGGCACTGGATGTGAGACCACACTAATGGCTATTCCACCTGCCACCCTCCTGAGCTGATGTGACATCTATGGCTGGGCCACGCTGAGGGCACTACGTCTGTGAGGCACCTGGGCCCCCTCTGGAGAAGTCTATTAGGGCTGTGCCTGAGCAGAGATTTCTGGCCTGAGCAAGGCTTCTGTCTCCTGTTTGTGCTCCGTGGCACGAGCACCGCATGCGTGTGTCCCGCACTTGTGGCTGCCACGGAGTCGGTGAGGTGGTGATCGTCTCACACCCCTCGTCGCCAATGTAATGTTTTCGGCGTGCTTACAGGGCCAGACACTCGACGCAGGAGTCCACGTGCGTGCGGTGTCATGGATCGTGTGGCGCAGTGAAATAAGACGCGGAGACAGCGGTGGTGTGTATGGAGCTCTGGCGTGTGTCGTCCTGGACGTTACACCCGCCCTCGCTCCCATTTATTAACTTAGTCACGTGTGGGGCTAGATGGTTACACTGAAGACAAAGTAGAGGGGGCTTAGCATAAACCCCCCTCTGACCTGCCACACTAATAGTCTCATCCGTGTCGCACCCGTTGCGTCACCGGTGCGACGCTGCAATCACAGCAACTCTACCGAGAAGGAGCAGAGGAAGGTCAGATTGCACAATTAGCGGTTTTTTGAGCTGACTTCTTTCTTAGACATTTTTGCCTTATTCTAGTGGTTTGGGGTTTGCGAGTGCTTCTTTCACATAAGATCTGCAAATTGTATTATGAGCAAACGATGTTTATTTTTGTAATTTCTTTCTCATTGTCAAAATGGCACACCCGACTTAACTAATATTTTACCTTTTTGAACTATCGTTTTAAAACTCTTAACGGAGAAGACCAGTTTGACTTCTAGTTTAAGTCTATAATAACACTTACGGTTGTACTAGGAGTAGCACCATGATGCTACGGGCCAGCAGCAGAGCCTGACGATTCCTCCCTTCACAGCCTGGCTGCGTGCAGCGCTAGTCCAGGACTCGACGACTGTTGCAGTCTGAACCTGCTGAACTTGAAGCACCACCCCTACTCCTTCGGTGGGAGCGGTCTGGGCCATCAAATTACTGCAGTGCATTGCCAATGATGGTGGGATGCCGCTGCCAAACATAAACTGATTGCAAGCCTACTGACTATAGGTGCATGTAGTCAGTCTGTTGCAGGTAGCCATTGGGCAGAGCAAACCATGAAGGGTCACATGAAGTCAACGAATCGATCTGAACGCAGAGTCATGGGAGATGTTACATTCTAACCCCTAAAGCCAGCCCAGAGCGAGCTGAGTCAGCCCCCAAACCTGCTTCAAGCAGCGCGCATGCAGTCTGCGAGCACAGTCAGTGGTGCAAATCAGTGGTGCTAATTAGCAACAAGGCTCCAGCTTGACAGCTGTGGAGGCGCTTTAAATGCGTGACTTCGCATTTCAGTGTGGTGATGCGGACCAATACACTGAAATGCGTTAGACTAACGCCTGATGCATGGTACTTGGAAGGGCTGCGCTCTGTCAACATTCCATTGATGTCACACAGTGGTGGAATGTCAACAGCGGTATTACAGGGTGTCAGGAGAAAAGAGACAAGACCACAGCAGACAAGCGGTGATTGTGGCTTTTAATTCTATTAATAAAACTTTCTGTTTCACTTACTGGAATCTCCTCCAATTATTACATGATTTGACAATAAGTTTCAGGTTCACAATCACCGCAACGGAGGAAACTCACGCTGTTGGTGCTGGTGGTCAGACGGTCGGTCTGACGTATTAGGCCAGTGGTGGAGTGACGGGTGCTCCCTCTCCACTCGGAGCAATGTGAACCACAAGAGAGGTGAAAAAAGAAGCTGGGGGTCTTGATGTGCAATTGCTTGGAAAGCAGGAATCATGCAGGTGCGGCCTGCCAGCATAGGCAGCATTCCTAACCGGCTTTAGAAACAAAAGACAAACAATAGGAAGCCATTTTAAAGCGGGCTCTTATGCTGATCAGATTAACTCTGTTGGCTGTAGAAACCATGCACAAACATAAAATGTACTGCCACTCTAGGAGCTTAGAAAGACTACCATTCAAATTAATGGAGAACACAAGTTTATTGATCTGGTGATTACAAGATGAAATGCACTGAAGTTTTTGTTTGCCTGTCATCGGTGATAGACACACCAGTTTACAGCAGGTCATTTCTTTCAGCAATTATTTACGGAGAAAACTGGTTCAAGGGTCAAGAGGAACCATAATTGGGTGATTTAATTAAACAAGAATGGACACTGAGTTTTTGGAAACAACTCAGTGAACTACTCCCTTCCTTCATTGCTCATCACAGTGAACTTGACCATTTTGTAATTGCGAATGGCTAATCAGATACTGTAAAGCCCAGGCACTGTGCATGGTGGTTTACCTTGAAGCAGCAGGGTGGACCATTCCCTTATCATATGATAGTACAATTACAGTAATGCATAAGTAGTGCATGTTAGAATTGATTCTCGATTTAAATCTCAGTGTGGCTTGGGTTATTGGATACATTTTACAAAACAGTTTGAGGCGGTGTTTGTACAGGTAAATCCACCTCCACCTTTGCTGGAAACATCAGCGGTGCCTCCAATTCAGTGGAAGCAATGTTATGATGCATTTGAAATGTACTTGTGTGCAAATTGTGCTTCTTGGTTTAGGCACAAAAGAAAGACATTTTTGCTTCTACATTCATTGTGATTTGAAGGAGAGAAATTTTTAAACATCTCCCTGATTTAGTCTTGGAGAACGAAGAGGAAATAGATGAATATCAGGAGATTGTGAAAAAGTTGGTAAACAGGTTTGATATACAGCCTAGTGTAAGGCATACATTTTTCAAAAGAACACAAACACATGGTGAAAGTGTAGATATGTATATTAGTGACCAGCGAAGACTTGGTTCACAGTGTCAGTTTGCACGTTTTAATGATCAATTGATTAGAGATCAATTAATTGGTCATTGTTTAAATAAGGACACTCAACAAAAACTATTAACTATGGGTAATCCTGCACTAGAGGATGTTATAAAGGTAACTAAAAGTAATGAAATGCCTCATATTTTGGTAATAGAATTAAATGAAAGTCAAAAAGAAGTTGTGGGGGTGGTTCAGGGTACATCATCAACAAAGTAAGAAGGAAAGATTTATGAAAGGAATTTTTTAAACAGAACAATTTATGTTTTAGGTGTGGTAATCACCTCATTCAAAAAATGGAAAACCATATCCAGCAAAGAAGATTACATGTAGGAATTGGTCAAAAGTGGTATACTTTGTAAAAGTGCACACAGGCAATCGCAATGTGACAACAAAGATAGCTAGCATGCTGACGGATAGTGTTCAGGATTCTTCTAATGATTGGCTACTCCATGAGTTAGAGGACATGGTTTTAGTAGTTACTGAGGCTGAGGTGAAGAGTGGAAATTCATCAGATTGTATTGATCCTTATGTAGATATTGATGTTGGAGGCAAGAATTTACATTTGCTGGTTGGTTCAGGGGCTAAGATCACCATGATTACCTGGAACATCTTTGCTGAAAAGTGGGATTCTAGGGATCTGTTCCCTCTAGATAGAGCTCCTGTTTCATATGATGGGAGAAGGATAGAGTTGGAGAGTACATTTAAGACATTCTTGAGATTAAAAGAAAGAGGATTCCAGGGAAGATATATGGAGCCTGAAAATGTATCAATATTTTAGTTTGGTTCCACTAAGGGTTATTTGGCATAGTACTGAAACCAGTGACAAGAGATGAAGTCATGGTGGTTAAAGACACTTCGGTTGAGGACGAGCATGCTGTGACGTTTCCTAAAGTTTTTACAAATGATCTTGGTAAAATAGTAAGTTTCAAACATAAAATGAAGAAAACAGATGGTGCATAACCAGTCAAGCATAAAGTGGGAAATGTTTTATCCAGTTTACGAGAAGATTTAGAAAAGGTATTGAAGTCGATGTCAGATAAGGGTATAATTGAACTGGTAGAATCTAATTTGTGATTATCCCCATTAGTGATAGCATGAAAACTAACCCTGGGCAGGTAACTCCGCTCTGCCAGTGGAGTTTGCGGAGATTTGCCTACTCCGCGCTCCGTTGCGAATGCGGAGATAGGCAAAACTCCGCCTCCGTGGCGGAGTGGAGTTAGCCGCTCCCTCCCCCCTCCCAAATTATTTAAAAATGAAAAAAGAAGGCACTCACCTGCGTGTCTGCCGCCTCCCCTGCATGGCCGCTCTCCTTCCTGCTCCTCGCGTCCTTCTTCAATGAAAAAACTCCTACGTTGTACTTCTTGCACATGCACCTTCTTTTTTCATTTTTAAATAATTTGGGAGGGGGGAGGGAGCGGAACGAAACGGAGCTCCACAGATTCTTTTTCAAACTCCGTGGAGCTCCGCGTAGAGGCACTACGTCAGCTCCGCCCACCCTTAATGAAAACACAATGGAGATCTGAGACTGTGTGTAGATTTGTGTAGCATTAACAAAGAAATGTGGATAGATTCACATCCTCCCCCTAATATAAAGGTATTGTTGAAAAAATTGGGTGGAGCACAATGGTTCTTTAAAATTGATTTGGCATCTGCTTATCACCAGGCGGAACTGGATCACACATCAAGACATTGCACCTTGTTCAATTACCCAATAGGCACATTTCAATTCTGTTGCATGCCAGTTGGACTAGCATCTGCAGCGTTGGTGTTTCAAAGGATTATGTTTTAACCTCTGGATGATATGGCGGGAGTTGTGGTGTGCTAGGATAATGTATTGGTATTTGCAAAAGGTTTAGACGAACATGACAATATTTTACATGATGTTCTTAATTTAAAAAAAATTAAAAGTTGTTGTGAGGAAACAAAAATGTGAGTTCTGGAAAAAAAAAGTATAGAGTTCCTGGGACATGTGATATCTTCAGCAGGTATTATGACAAGACCAGGATGGGTGAAAGTGGTGGTAGAAAGTCCTGCGCCCACCGACAAGGATGAATTACGCTTCTTTGTCAATGTGTGAGTTTTATTCAAAATTCATTTAAGATTATGCTACTAAAATGAAGAGTCTCACGAAAATGTTGAGGAAATCAGAACCTTTTGTGTGGGATGACAGTTGTCAGAATATGTTTGAACATATCAAACCTGAAATGGTAGATGCTAGGTCACTTAAATCGTATGATCCAATGTTTCCATGTATCATTACAGTAGATGAAAGTAAACATGGGTTAGGAGCTGTTTTAACACAGGAAGTACATGGCGAGGAACACATTTCATTTGAATCAAGAGTCTTGAGAGATCCTGAAGTCCATTATTCAGTGACCGAAAAATAATTACTTACATGTTATTGGGCAGTTGGGAAGTTTAAAAGTAATGTCTGTGGAAAAAAATGGCTCTACAAATAGATCATAAACCACTAGTGTTTAATTCAAAAGGTTAAAAAAGGAGAAATGCCACATCACACATTCCTAGTCTCATTACAAAGTTGTTACAGTATCACTTTGATGTGAAATATATTCCGGGTAGACCAAATATTACAGCGGATTTTCTCTCCAGGCTTCCCATTGATGAACAAGAAGAATTAGTGGAAGATGAAAACATTGAAAATTGTTTTATTGCAGCAGTGGATGTAACTGAAGCATGTTTGTGTTCAGAAGAAAAGTTGAAGATGGCTGGTGACGATGATGATGTACTCAATGTGGTAAAGGGGCACATCAGAGATGGATTGCCAAAAGAAAAGCATGTACGGAATGAGGTTCAAGCTTTTGTCAAGGTTGCGGAGGAATTGTCTATTGAAGATGGGGTTGTCCTACGAGGAGATAGACAGGTTCCCTCCTGTAGTGTGCAGAAGGATTTGGTGATCGCTGGTCATGAAGGTCATTTAGGGGCTACTATGAAAAAAAAGAAGAATAAAAGCTGCTTTTTGGTGCCCATAAACAGACAAGGAAATTGAGACATTAATTAAAGAATGTGTGGTATGTTGTACCTCTGAGTCTGAGAAAGGCCTCAAGGTGCCTTCATCTTCGCTGAATCCAATGGAGTGTCCAGTTGGGCCTTGGAACAAAGTTGGAATACACATGGTTGGGCCATTCAATGTTTTACCTATGCAATATCATTATGCATTTGTGCTTATGGTTTATTGTAGCAAATGGCCAGAGGTTCGGTTTGTCTCAGATCCTACGACACAAAAGGTTACTGAACTTTTGAGAGATGTTTTTTCTAGAGAAGGCTTTCCTGAATTCATGATTTCAGACAATAGGGTACAATTTGTAGTGCCAGATATGGAGAAATTCCTATTAGATTCAGGCATAAAATATCTTAAAAGCTCTCTATATCACCCACAGACTATTGGATAGGTTGAGAGAATGAACAGGGTGGTAATAGATTGTGTGAAATGAGCCCACAACAATGGGTGTGTGATTGAGGATGCTGTTCATTTTATGTTGTGGTTTTATCACAACACTCCCCATTCAGTCACTAGTATTTCACTGTTTGAATTATTGAGGGGACAAAGGCCCACTTTTATACTATGTTCAAAATGGATGTCCCATGCTAAGACTCCCAACCAGAAAGTCCAGTGACTGTGCCTCCCTAGGCAGGTCTACGAACACCATTGAAGCTCCCAGCTCGGGATTTCCCAGGACATGTCCACAACCTCAGCCTCTCCCTCACCTCCAGGAGCCCACACTCACCCCATGCTGTCAGTGTCACATGCCCGCCTTCAGTTCCGTGGCGATCTGCTCTGTGCCTGCGGGCGGAGGTCGACACTTTCCACTGCAATGCATGGGCCTGGCAAAGCCTCTGGTGTATGGCGAGACTGAACTGTATGTACGAGCTTGAACAATGACAGCTACGTAGAATGGACCTGGTAAGTAGCTATGGGGTTCTTGTACCCGGGAGGCAAATTCGTACTCTTCAGAGACTTGCAAGGCCAGGGCGCGGCACAACACTAGATACCTTCCTGTTATGATCCTGATTGCGCAGCACATGCAGGGGGCACACAGCTCTTTCCTCATGAGCACCATGCTTTGCAAAGAGGGTCATGCAGGAGGGACAGGGTTATGGTTTCGGTTACCTTTTTCTCAGAGCCCTGCTGCTCTTGCAGCCGCACCTCACGCCGAGCCCCCATCGAGTCTGCCACTCTTCCCCCTGGAACACTGGGACGAGTCACTTCATCCTTCGCCCCAGCTCCTCACCAGCTCCTGGGCCCTGCTACCCTCAACCCCAGACTCCGCCACTCCCCGCGCTCTACCCCTTAGTGTCCGTCGATCTAGACAGACTTCAGTCAAAATCTCCTCTGTCAGCCCCTGGTTACACTGGGCCTCCTTGCCTTCAGATCTGCCTGCTCCTCTCTCTGCCTGGCACCTCCAGTCCTGGCTCCGCAGCCCCGGGTGCACTGAGAGGCTCAGCAGCATGCAGCTCTCACCCTCGTCCCCTCCTCTGCTCTTCGGTCCCCGGCTCCATCTTTTCCCTCTGTTCTGATCAGGGCCCATGGTGGGCGAGTGGAGCAACTACGCCCGTTAGCGAAACTTTGCGGAATTCCAGTGAGTTTTTATGCAACTCAGCGGAATTCCGCATAGTGCAACTCTGCGAGCTCCACCCACCCCTAATTTTATTGACTGCAGTCTAGTCTATTTCAGCCATCTGATTTTTTGTGCACCATTTTAGGCATGTATTAGGCGAGCCTTACTTAACGAGGAAAGAAAAATTTCTACCAGACACCGAGTCTGTGATAATATTTTACAAGCATGGGATTGTGGTAGTTCCTATACATTTGCACATTTGATTGACAAGGTGTATTATTGCTCTTATTGGACTACATGATGTTAAATTGAAGTTATTAAATTATCAATTAAGAGGAATAAGTCCATGAGAAATCTAAGACGTTTTATCAATCAAACCTATCATTGCCAATGTGCCTAGGACAGGTTTAAATGATTAATATGCAGAGTATCAGTGAGTGAAATTCCAAAGGCTATGATGGAAACAGCTATCATTAGAAATTATGCATTTGTTCTGGATCTCTATTAAGGGAGAACCTGGCTGTCTGGGTCTCAGATCGCTGAACAAGTTTGTAGAGTGCGTTTTCTGGGCTACTGGGCATTGTACTAATCATCTAGTTTCCAGAAAAAAGTGGATCCTTCCGTCTTCTTCCCAGATTCAAGGTCACTCACTTCTTATTCTATAATGAAAAAGCACTTACACAAGTATGTCTTTATTTTGTCTCATTTCAAGTAATTTTATATTTTTTCAACCACTTGTTTTCCATTTCCCTTCATTTTTCCTTAATATTGAGGAAAACCATATTAAATGCACTGAGGCTCAGAGATGTGCAAATCAAAGAGCCTGATTATGAGTTCGGCAGATGGGATACTCCTTCACAAACGTGTTGGATATCCCATCCACAATATTACAAGTTCCATAGGAAATAATGGAATTGTAATTTGGTGGACGGCATATCCGTCTCGTTTGTGATGGAGTAATCCTTTCCGTCAAACTCATAATCAGGCCCTTAGTCACTTAACCTTGTTTTTATTTGCCATATTATAATTTGCTGATTTCCATTTAAATTAGCAAAATGCTACAATTGATAACAAATCGGAATTAGAAACCAATAAGAGCAAATATGCTATTATTGATGCAATTGTCAATAGTTGTATATTTAAATTTAACCACATTTAAAGATAATACACGAGAAAATAAATAATTAGTGAAAATAGCTTTTAGGGGCTACTCACTGTAGGTACATGCCAACACTAAGTTCTTGCATGTACCACTTTTAAATACTTGCCACCCTACCTAGTGGGCTAAAAGGCCTACTTAGGGTGACTTTATTTAAAAGTAGGTTTGCTGGCAGGTGTAAATGCTGCAGGAGGTAGACTGCACAAGTAGCCCTGAAGCCATGTTTTTTGTTGCCTCTCTCTTGGATGGCACAATATGTCCACAGTCCACAGGTGACATCTAACTTTCCACGCTAATTGTGCATTTTCCTGCACCATATACTAGTCTTACTGTAAGGTTGAATGTCAATTAGGGATTAACAAATGTTACTATGTTTGAGGTGTCAGAGAACATACACTGAGGCCTAGACCACAGTGCCTCAGTGTACAGAGTTAAAAAACCACCACACAAAAGAGGCACAAATTCAGCATTGGTCTATACTGACTAGTTATTACTGCCATTTTGTTTGCTCTCTTTGAATCCATCCTCTCATCTCCTTCCTCGATCATACATGTGATGTCAGTATCTCATTCCAGACTTTTTGTTAGTATATTTTCTTCTTCGCATTTCCTCACACCCTTAATTTATCTCCATATTCATTCTACTCTTTCCTTACTGCTTGAAATTTGTTTTGTTTTGTATAATTATCCCTCACTTATTGCATGAGAATGTTTTCCTTCTAAATCCTGTATCAGTAAATATATTCTGTTTATTACTACACCACAGTGTTGTCGAGACTGCAATTGTGTCTGTTTTCTCTAAAAGGTAGGATGTGCACCTTGATATTGCCCCTTAATGTTATTTCTTCTGTTCACCTACAAGGTGTTCATCACTCGGAAGTCTGCCTGGGCAAAGGTGGCATGGTATTAAAAAAGCTGTATTGAAGCTGCGTGCATTGTTAACCTGATGCAATGTCAAGTGTCACCTCTATCTCTGCATCAAGGACCTACAACTTTGTTTGACAGGAGGCCAACAGCCAGGACTACATGCCTTTATGTGAGTAGGACAACCTTTGAACAGCTGATCATGAATCTGAGAATCCCTCTGCATGAATTTTTTGTCAAAATAAGGGGATTCCAGGGCTCAGATAGGAAATATGTCCTGGCAGATAAAGGAACACCTCTCACTGCGGGGGATCGCATCTGTTTGGCACTGTCAAAGTCCTCCTTCTGTAAAACCAATGTAAATTTGTCAGAAAGTGTCTTATGAATTTGGAGGAGAGGTTCCCATATCAACTTAATAAACTCAACAGGTTTAGCTTACAACACATTTCTAAATAAATCTCTGCTCAGCCCCTCAAGTAACAGACATTTCTCCAAAGAAACCCATGTTAAGTTCAAGAACAATTATAAATAATTTTAAAGTCAAGAACACAACAGAAAAAAAGTCCAAAATCAAGTTAGAAAAATTAACTTAATAAGCAAAAGGGCAAGAAAATAATTAGAATTTGAAAAGGGGTACCAGAGATATGAATTTGAAAAGTTTTAGGACAAAACACAATAAGAAAATACTAGGGCCCTGATTACGAAATGCTCGTTAAATTCCGACTCATGCATAAACTCCTGTTTATACATGGGTCAGAATTAGGATTTTGGATTTATTTAACAAATCTGATAATTATCGGACGAGCTAACTAACCCAACATATCTTTAAATTTCGTCAGGTCAAACCTGCCCTAATTTAATAGGGAAAAGCAAATGGTATTTACTGTATTATGCGGATTTTGGTGCATTAAACATCAAAATCGGGGCCTTGCCTGGGAGGCAATGGAGTAGGACATGCTCTCCCTGCTCTCCATGTCCCTGAGACCCATCGAGGGGCCATTGACCGCCACGGGGCAATCGAGGTGGCGTCCTGAAGCTTCAATGATCCCTGCTGCTGCCCCGCTTCTGGCTGAGGGGATCGGATGCATCAGCAAGGGGGCCTAAATCAGCTGAAGTGACGAAGAGGCCTGTTGTAGCTGAGACGGGCTGTCAGCGCCATTTTTTCCCCGAAAGTCGCCTCCGTCGCGCGGGCTGAGGTGAGGCGCCAAGGTGGACCCGTTTCAATCTGGGCTTGGTGGTGGGTGCTGCCCCCATGATCTGCTAAAGGGAATCCTCCCCTGTAGCTGGCTGATGTGACGCCCGCCGGCGCCGACAGTGGTGCGGGGCGGCTCGGCTCATGGCAGGCCCGGGTGCTAGCAGTCCTCTTCCCTGCCTTGCAACACACGCCCCGCCTCCTGGGCACTAAAAGCAGCACCGATGGAGAGGATTTTCACTACCTGCTGCCTGGTACTTTATTGTGAACCTTGAAGATATGACGTGGCTGGAGCGGACCCTCACTGCTGGCTGGTATCGGCGGCTGCAGTGATGTACCCCCTGCGGTGAGTGCGCTGAAGACAGTGAGGCAAACTGCCTAGATCCCGAACCAGATGAGAGGTGAGATGGCAGGGAGTCTGGGACCCCGTGTTGCTTATAGCTGACAGAGGGATCCCCGATTGGGCCCACTGGGGATGTGCAGCTGCCTGCTCCCTCGGGGCTGGCGGGTGACATTGACTCCTTGCTACTTGGGGGTGTGCCTTGATGCTCGAGGGACAGGTGTTTGACCACAGCTGCGGCCTGAGGTGTGAGGGGTGGTCTGCCCGAAGAGACACGTGGAATAAGGCTCGGGACCTGGGGCAGTGGACACTGTGGCTCCACAGGGGCCTTAGGGGGGACCCCCAGAAGACACTAATCCTGCTACCGCACCCTTGATTAGGATCTGCAACCCTGCCTCTTAATGGTCCATTCCCCACAAAAGACGCATGCTCAACAAGAAAGCATTGCATAGCGACACTTGGCAGTCTTGCTGCCTGCAACTGGGGACCGACGTGGTCTGCTGGGGGGGGGGCCCTCTCAGGAAGAACAGATTATCGACCTACAAACCAATCAGGAAGATATGGAAAAAAGAAGCCACTGCAACAACTTCCACATCTGGGGGGTGCCTAGGAGTTCGGAAGGCAGTGACATCATGTCCTTTACAGCGGAACTGTTACAGACGGTTTGTGGAGACCAGGATGCCTCCCTGCCTGCTTCCGATAGGGCCCACAGGGTGACTACTGCCAATGGTTGCGCAGAGATGGTCCCTGATATCCTGACCAAGGTACACATTTTTACAGAGAAAGAAACAATCAGGTGGGCAGCCAGTGATAAAACTGAACTTATGTTTCGAAGCTATGTGATACAACTCTACCAAGACCTTTCTCCTATCACCTTGAGGAAGCGGCAGGACTTTAAGCCTGTCACTTACAAGCTACGTACCTTGGGAATCCGCTGTTAGTGGGGTCATCCCTTTGCTCTTCTGTGCCAATGGGAGGGCAGACGCCACTCAATTAGATCTCTAATGGAGGCGAAAACCATGCTGGGACTCCCAGACGACTCTCAGAAAGGAGGAGCCTCTCTGCGTCGAGACTCCCCGGGGCAGGATCTCAAACCTAAATGGTCCACGGTTCCACCACGACTGCCTGACAAATGGCAAGCAGAGAAATCCTCACAAGAAACCAAGCACGATATTGAATGAAATTAAATGAAAATAAGATTTCTAAAGCGCACTAATACCCGCGGGTGTCTAGGCGCTGAAGCTCCATGGGGGGAGGAAACTGGGCAACGGTCCCGGAAGGTGGCAGATGCTGAGTAAAGGGAATGGGTTTGATCTAATTATTGAAAAGCCAGAGTTTTAGTGCTTTGCGAAAAGAGAGCAGATTACCTGAGGTTTTTAGGGTAAGTGGCATGGTGTTCCAGAGTTTAGCAGTTGTGACTGCAAAACTCTTTCCTCCCCAGGTGGTCCTCCTAAACTTGGGGACGGCCAGTTTTGCATGGGAGGCCGATCTTAAGTTTCTGGTCGGGATATAACGATTGAAGAGTTGCCTAACGGAGGCTGGACCATTGAAGTGGAGAGCTTTAAAGGCTAAGCATAAGGATTTCAACATACCCCTTTTCTTAACTGGGAGCCAGTGGAGTGATGGAAGAAACTTGGATATTATATATTATCCAACACCTCCATAGCCTTAGCGGAGATGCCTCCCCCGCTCGCTCAACCACAGGCTCTCTTTGATTTTAAATACCACCCGGCGAGACCCCGCATCAGTGGGAATTAACTGCTGCTACCTGCCTCTCTTCTTGCCCTGTTATGTGTGGCAGTGGGCCTCAGGCCCGGGAGGGCCCTGGCAACTCTTGGACTCCAACACCCCGGCGACCTCTCTGATGGCCGTCCCCCATCGACTTTCTCTTCTGGAGGTTGACTCCTCTAGTGGGTTTGGAGCACTTCGGTGCCGACCTCTGCAAAGTCACAGTTGGACCCTGTTGGTCTGTCATTACCTCTTGTTCTGATCTGTTTTTTCTCGCAGGTTGTATCTTCTTGGCAGCGGGACATGAGAGATGTTTATAACTGCTAGAGCCGGCCCCAGGGGTGCAGGGCGGGGTACTGCCCGAGAATGGATAGCCATTTTCCCCATGACCCTCCTGATGGGTCGCTGGCGCTTTGGACTCCTCAGTACACTTCCGATACCGTCATGGTGGGGGGGGTGAGTCCAGGTGGAGTTGATCCCCCCTTTGCTGAGCAGGTCACGCCTCTATACTCCCTTGCTCCCTTACCCATAGAACACTTTATGCACACTCCCCGACTCTACACCTACTCTGGGTGACTTTAAGCTGAGATCCCTGAATGTGAGAGGAATGAACTCTCCAAACAAGCATTATCAAATCTGGCGCTATGTCCTGCAGCATGACCCGGATGTCCTCCTGCTCCAGGAGACCCACTTGATGTGGGGTGACCACCATCGTATGGCACATCTGAAATACCCTAAGCGACACTAGGCATACATGACCACCAAAACACTGGGAGTGAGTATCCTCTGTAAGGCAAGCTTCAATGCATCAGTGGTTAGAGAGGTCCGCGATAAGGACGGTCATTATTTGCTACTACACCCTCTCTGGGGACAGCACAAACTGACGATACTTAATTTATATGCCCCAAATGAAGTGCAGGACACATACATTAGGCGCTTCCTGCAAGAGCGGCTGGTGGGTGACATCATAGTTTATGGGGACCTTAACCTGGTGCGGGACCCTTGCCTAGACCAAAGCGGATCAACTTTCCAGAACACTGGGGCTATGTCCTCGCTCTTAAAGAGGGATATAGAGGACCGAAGCCTCATAGACGCATGGCGCTAGAAGCATCCTGAAACACAAGACTTCTCTTTCTACTCACGTCCACGCCTCTTACTCCCGCATAGACTACGATTTCATTATTCCTAACCTCCTCCGCTGCTTAAGTGCGGTTGATCTCTCTGACATCTCTATTTCAGATCATGCCCATTTAGAGCTTACATGGGTTGATAGAGTGACCCACTCTGGAGACACATCACGCTGGCGCCTGCCCCCGCATCTTTTGCATAATCCTGTAAATGTGGAGGAAATACATAAAAGAATCACTAACTACTTTAAGCTCAACGCATTCCCCAAAACCTCCATCCACACGGCCTGGGATGGGTTCAAAGCCACTATTAGGGGCACAATCACATCCATAGCCCTTGCGCTGGGCCAGAAGGCGAGGCTGATAGAGTCAAACCTATCGGCAGAGATTAAAACTGCCCCCTCTCGCCAGACCAAGCGGCAGCTAGCTATCTTACATGGCCAATTGTGCACTCACCAGACAGGCAAGGAGCAGCAAACTCTCTTGGATCTCCAAATTATGGCCTCATACGTGGCACCAGTAGTCAGTGTCCGCGTTAACAGTCGAACCACGAGACCTATACCTCTTCGTCAGGGTGCGCGGCAGGGTTGCCCGATATCACACTTTGAAAGGCATACCTTTTGGTGGCCAAACGCATAAGATAAGCTTGTTCCTGGATGATCTCCTGCTTACACTGACGCAACCTGAGATATCCCTGCCCAGTGTTGTTGAGTGCCTGCAGGCCTACGAGGTTGTCTCTGGTTTTAAGATCAATATGACCAAGTCGTCCGTGTTTAATCTCACTATTACGGCCTGAGATGCACTATCTCTGCAGACCCTAGTGCCCTTTCAGTGGTCTTTGGACTCCATCAAATACTTAGGCCTTAATATCACCCCCACACTCACCTCCTGGTCTCGGGCCAACTGGTCCTCCCTCCGCGACTCCATCCGGTCTGATTTTCAGAGGTGGAAGCCCCTTCATATTTCCTGGCTGGGGCGTAAAAAACACCATAAAAATGAATGTTCTGCCGAGGGTCCTCTACCTATTTCAGACATTGCCCACGTCAATCACGCAGGATGATATCTAGCGCCTGCCAAGGGACATCCGAACTTTTATATGGGATGTGAAACAACCCAGAATAGCTCACTCTTTGCTGATGCTACCACAGTACAGGGGCGGCTAATCTAGTAACAACCTTCTAGAGTATTATTGGGCGGCCCACCTGCGATTTGCCTCTGAATGGGTGTGAGAAGCACTGATTCCACATGGACCGTGCAGTCCCGTGCAGGCCCCGGCCGTGCAGTTTGTATGTTGCCACACCGACTAGGAAGGTATTGGATATTTTGGACAGGGTTGCCCTAAAGAGAGGACGGACTACTTTCCCATCCCCTCAAACCCCCACTGCCTGTAACCCAGCCTTTCCTCCAAGACAATCACCCCTTTCCTTCCATAGCTGGACCGAAGGTAATTGTTGTATGCTCCAGGACCTCTTTATTGAAGGTACCATGAAGTCGTTTGACGAATGCAGAGCGGAATTTAAACTCCCACCCACCACGCACCTCCAATACCACCAGTTGAGTCACTGGGCGCTACACACCGTGGTTTACCAGGCGGCTACTGGCCCCTACACCCTATTTGAGAAGCTTGTGCGAGCCTTCGATGGCACTTGACGACTCATATCCAACACATACTAAGTGCTGCAGCATTCCACCCGATTCGCACCCATACATATCAATCCACATGGCATAACACCATTCAGGATGAAATAACAGCTAAACAGTGGGAGACACTGTGGTGGGACATACCCAAAACCTATTGCAGTCTCTCCCCCAGGGAGACCGCATATAAATTGATGTTTCAATGGTATTATATACCTGCTCGTTTGTCTACCATTTATTTGGAGATCTCCCCTCTCTGTTGGCATTGCGTGAGGGAGACGGGACCTTCTGTCATATCTGGTGGTCCTGGAGAGTGATTGCCACATACTGGAAGGAGATAATGGGCCATATTAAAGACATCTTCGGCTATCCCCTCCCCTTTCATACTCTACTACTCTATGATTATCTTAGGCCAACGTCATTCTCACTTGGCTGCCATGACCCACGCAGACTGGACACTCATTAGTTGCCTACTCTGGCAGCGCAACAACTCATATCGCTTATGTGGAAGCAACCAGCCCATCCCTCGGTCGCACAATGGTTAGCTCAAGTGGGGCATCTCCTAGCAATGGAGCAGGTATCACACAACCTGAATAACACTGACAAAAAGTTCCAACATCTGTGGAAGCCCCCCCAATGCCTCAAACACATAGAGTTTACTTGCTTTACTCCCCCCCCCCCCCGAAACTTCGGCCACTCCAGCTTTTTGATTAAGGGTATCTTCCACGCCCCCTCCCACTGTAGGGGATCTTGCATAATCCATGGACCTCCTTCCCGCCCTGCTGGATGGTACTGCTGCCCGCGCACATCTCTGCCCTCTGATAGATTAAGACCTGTGCACGTTATGTTTGTTTGTTGTTTTCAAGTTTGTATACAGCTGTACTATTTTTAAATTAAATTACTAAACTAAGAAAGATAGCCTGATATTACAATTTCTATGTACTATCTATATTCATGCTACTATGTGACTTTGAGTGCGACTGTACACATTGCTACAGCAAGGCTTATTTGAACCTGTCTCTGGCTTGTAAACCCTCTTGACAATGTCACATACATGTTTTATTTTGTGATAATCAATAAAAAGAACTTTACTAAACACCAAAATCCATATGTTATTCCTCAGAAACTTGTAATAGATGCTATTTATCGCACCCAATAAATAACGAACCCCTGGGTGTTGTTATTTACCAGGTGTGATAAATAGCACATAATTGTAATCTGGACCTAAGTGCTAACTGGAAGTCGCCGACCAGTTGACAGGGACATAGGTACGATTTCACACTGACCACAAGAAAGCAGAATTTGGGGAAGCACAGTGGGTGACACATCTCAAAGTGTTTTCCGTTCTTAAAGTCTTCCAGTGGGGCAATGCAGGAGGTTGAAGCCAACGAGGGTTCCTCAAAGTCAGGTATGTCAGTGTTAACCTCCCACTGATACCTTTAGTTTTGGCATCAAAAGCTATATAATTACTCAAAATGCACGTCCATGATTTTGGGCTATATGTTAGTGCAAAATATGTCCTCCCGTCAATTTTTCGCATGAGGATGCATTCAACAAAAACACCGGGCACAGCAGTCACGCACATTCAGGTGTTCCCATGCATTTGTGGTAAATGACACAAACGTTTCTGATGAATGGTGCATAATTATATGAAGTAGCATAATGGTGTAATTTCAGAAATTTTGCGTGGCAAGCAAAATTTAAATTTCTCCCAGACCTAATTATATAAACGTTGAAAATGCTAGGAGTTAGGAAAAAGTATTCCCTCACTTTGAACAGTAATAAAATAATGTTTGTCACTGCGCAGGTAAAACTACTTCGTACGTAATTAGGTCTAGCTTTATATGAAAGCCACTTGATTTTATTTTGGTCTAGTGTAAAATGTAATTTAGCTTCCAAGCCACTGGTGCATTATCGGAGCCATTTCACATGACCTTACTGGAAAGTTAAATAAGCCAATTAGGTAAAAGCAATGCAGAGTACATGTTTCATGGGAAAAACAGTCACTATGTGACACTGTGTAGGAGTGTCATAGCGCATAGTTCTAAAGTCAGCACAACAAACATGGAAAAGTGGGTGAAGCATTTAAAAAATGATGTCCTTTTTACAGTATTCCTAACACAAGAAACTAATGTCAGCCATTTGGTCCCATTTTGCCACTCTTCTGTCGCAAAAACCCCATATCTACTGTAGGCTAGAGTGGTTTGAAATTCTACTGCTGCAGTAAAAAATCGAAAATCTCAACAGGACCTAAAATGGGCGGACATCCAGATTGCGGCCAAACAAAAAAACAAACGCGTATATTGGACCCTAATTGCGAAAGAAATAGGCACAAAAAAACCTTTGCAAGCCTCATCAGTCCCCCCAAGGGAATGGGAATTATACTTAAAAAACTTATATAAATCAAACTTGAGGGAGGAAAACACCACGCAAGTGCTAAGCAAGATAGGGGACAATATCCTAGATAACGCCGCTCCCTCACCGTAACAAATTGAATACAATATAAGAAATGCAATTTCGTCCGCCGCAATGGGCCCGGATCAGATCGTCACCAAGATGGCCACCGGACGAGAGCTCCTCCACTGAGCTCCTGGGTTAGGGATCACCTATCGGTTAATATCCCTGTACAACCCGGCCATCCATCGCCCTCCTTCGCCCTCCTACATCATCACACAGCGGCCCCCGCAGCACCGCACTGACCAGCATTTATGGACCCCTCTTACCTCAACTAGGACCGTCGGCCACTGTCCAGAAGAGCTGGCCGTTGTTGTCTCCGTCGGATACCTCACTGCTGCGGACGAACGGAGCCCCAGCCGAGAGTTGCTCCCCGAATCCAGCAGGCATAAACGGAAGGCTGGGCTGCTGGGGGACTGACCGAGGATGTTTTGCCCAGACCAGAGACATCGGTGAGTCCGGTCCCCCCCGCTGCAGGCCACTCATCGTCTTGGGCCCCTGAGACCTGCCGGAACTGGCGAAGTTGCGCTAGCCCTCAGGCGAATTCTCCCTTCTGGTCACGGGCACACCTAGCGCAAGCCGAGGCCCTGGGGAGCTGTTTGCTGTGTCCCCCCCCGATGCAGTGCCTCCATACCGATCGCGCTCGGGGCAGCAGGGATGCCAAAGAGCTGCTGTATCCTACACCTTGAGCCCCCAAAACCTGTGACATGCGCTGAACTTTCAGGAAGTTTCCCTTCCAGTGACGGGCTCACCCAGCACAAGCCGAAGCCCTGGGGAGCTGTTTGCCGCCTCACCCCCAATGCAGTGTTCTCATAAGGATCGCGCTCGGGGCAGCAGGGATGCCAAAAAGCTGCGAAGCGGTGCGCCTGCCCTGAAGATATACTCCTAAGGAGCATCAACAGACGAGAAGCCTCCCTCAATTAGACTTGCACCGAGTGAGCAGTGTGCACCAGCAGGAACATAGCGATATCCAGACTACAGAAGTGGGTCTGGTATCGAAAATTTTAGCTGTACCTTGCAGTTGTCGATCTATGGCACAACAGTTTTATTGCCCCCAGCCATTTTGTGCACAAAGCTGCCCCTCCATACTGCCTCGGGCCTTTTACCCACGAAAATGGCAGCACCTGGCAATGGCTATAGAAAGAGGACTGACCTATAAAAACAAACAAGGGCCCACAGCTGCACCCCAGCCTGGCTTGATCAGACAATGGCAACAGAAAGAGGACTGCACCATCAACACAAACAAGGGCCCACAGCTGCATCCTGGGCCATGCTCGTTCAGGTGGCGGCCATCTTGAAGTGGCACTGACCTGCCATAGCAGGCAATGAAAAAATTTGTTGAACTTTGGAAAGCTCTAGGAATTTCTTCCTACTTACGACCTGGCCAATTTCTTATTTCCTGTAAGGTTACTATCCTAACAATCATGGACATAAGGAAATCTGCTGCCTACTGACCCACGTCTCTCCTATAGTGCCCAACCCTAGTCAACATGGTAGGTCCCAGTCTGACCGCTACTGGGGTAAACTCATACACCCTGGTTTACCCCCTAACCTCTCCAAAACTGCTACAAAAACATTCAAGCACCTCACCCTGAAAAATCACCCTGAGACACTGATCTCTGACCTGCGTTTCAGTGCGGACAACGGCACAGTCATCAACGACCTCGTTTTCTACTCCAGAAGAACCCCCTCTTGGCGCAATTCCTTTGCGCACCTCCTCAATGTACGCACAACCAGGAATATTCCTTACGGCACTAAGCTCACAATAGCGCCCTCCGCAACCCTGCGAGCTGACCTCACCATCACCCTCTACAAAAGTGGCATTGTATTGATCCAAGCCTCACCCACAAACCTCAATAAGTTTGCGGACCTTTTACCCTCCTCAGAAACCATGTGCACGACACTAGCAGGGCGACCAACACCCGCCTTGACGATCCTCCGACCTGCCTGCCTAGCAGGACTAACCTCCCACAAGCCACCTCTCTAAGGATTTCCAACTCAGGGCCTCCCAACCCCTCTAGCTCGTCTCCCGGCCCTGCTAACACTACCGCCCGAGACCATTGGTCTCCTCCCCACTATCTCCCCATACCGTCTCTGAGGCTTCTAACCCAGCTCATCCTAACCCCCTAGCTCATACACCGGCCTTGCTAACGCAATCGACCCGAGACCCATGGTCTCCTCCCTTCTTGCTCCCCACCCTGACTCCGAGACCTGTACGCCTCCAATGACCTATGATGCAGGTCAAGCTGGCTCTGCTAGCCCACAAACCACCCCTCCTATTTTTCCTAACACAGTCCTTCCTAACCCTCCTAGCACCTCCACTGCGCCCCCCCCTTATATGGATATCGATACTCTGCACTCCAGAGCCGCCAAAACAATTCAGAGCATCCATTTCTCCATTGTGGATCTAACGAACCTCCTCCACCTCGCCGAACTCTCCTTCGCTAGCCTCAAGCCCCTGCTGAACTCCACCTCCCCTCCTATCACAGAGCTCCCCAAACACCCACTACCTACATCCTTAAGGCACCTCCGCCCTCGTAAGCATCCCTGCCACCTATCGGAGGAGGAAACCCTAGCTCTCGTCCTCTCCTACAACCCTTCCCTCGCCACCCCAAATCCGCTAGACCTCACTAAAAAGGAAATCCTTGCCATTCTCCAGGACTACAACACAGCCCCAGCTACCCCTTGCCTATCAGACGTGAGTGCCGAACATCCCATCTGCACAGTCGCTATCAACCCCTGCAGATCAGCTACCCTCCAAAACAGAAGTGTGATTAGAAGCAATCTAGCGCCTGTACACCTGTCCGATCCGACTCCCGACACTCCCTCTGACCCCTCCCTGACTGGTCTCTTAATTAACTGCCGATCGGCAGTAAAGCATGCCGCCGATGTAGCTGCTCTCATCCTGAACAAAAATTTCGACTTGGCAATTCTAACAGAATCATGGCTAAACGATTCCTCATCCCCATGCCTAGACCTCTTAGTCCCTCCCAACTATAACATTGCTAGGCTGGACAGACAACATAGCAAGAAAGGAGGCGGCATCGCCTGCATCTATCGCTCTAATCTTCTTGTCACGGAACTTCTGGCGGATACCACCGACTCCTGCGAATACCTCGCCCTCTCTATTCGCAGTAACTCAACCCAACTGTGCAACCTGCACATCTTTTACCACCCCCAGGCATGAATGACTCCTTCACTGACCACCTCATGGAAATTCTCACAGCAAAGAGTTCCTCCAACGCAAAAGACATTTTCCTTGGCGATTTCAACCTGCACTGGAACGATCCCAAGGATCCTCATGTCAACGCCATTAAAGACCTCCTGGACGATCAAGCCCTGACCCAATCTTGTTCTCTCCCAACTCACTCGAAAGGGGCCACTCTTGACTGGATCATCTCTAAGGAAGCAACCGTCAAGCTTATCTCTATAGACCCCTGTGACTGGTCTGACCACCACGCCATTGCCTTCCTACTACCTGGCACCCACAAGACAAGGGCACCACAGCCGGTGTTTCCTAAACGCTGGGTCAGAGACACCAAGAACCTGGACCACAAAGAACTCGAGGCTCGGTGCAAATCTGACCTCCCCCTCGCATATCACAACGGTCAGTGACCTCAACGATCACTATTCTGCAACTATGTCGAACATTCTGGATGACCTAGCCCCACTAAAACTAAAAAGAACTCAAATCAAAGATAGAAACCCCTGGTTCACTGGATCCCTCAACAATGAGAGGAGATCCCTCCGGCAATCCGAAAGAATCTGGAGACAGCACCCCTCGGCCGCTCACCTAAAACTTCTCCGCCAGGCCAGAAATGCATACAACAGGAACATCCTCAATTCAAAAAAGAATTCTTCAGATCGGAACTGGGAACGCCCAGAACAGACCCCGCAAACTCTTCGAACTGGTCAAACACCAATCCAACAAACTGGCCAAAACATTGAAAGAAAACCCCAAATCTCTAATATCATCCGAGGAATTCTCCTCGTTTTTCGCGGACAAAATCAAAGCCCTAGGTAACGAACTTAGTTCCGCATCACATTCTATACCCCCCGACCTGCCCCCTCCACCCACGCCGCCCCAACAGGCTTCACCTAAGAATCAAGCACACTGGACCGATTTCACACTCTACGACGAAGACTCCGTCTCCAAAATCCTATCTACCTTAAACCCGAACAACCATTTCAACGACCCGCTCCCCTCTAACTGCCTAGCTGCCGCCGCCCAATCCATTATTCCTAGCTGGACCGCAATAATTAACGCCTCTCTCCGGCAGGGATCAATTCCGGACTCTCTGAAAGTGGGCCAAGTCCTCCCCATTCTGAAAAAGCCGTCGCTGGATCCAGCCTCCCCTGACAACTTCAGACCTATTTCCAACATCCCTCTCTTAGCTAAAGTGCTGGAGAAGTGTGTGCAACTGCAACTAAGTCATCACATCGACAACTTCCACCTACTCGATGACTTCCAATCTGGATTCAGACCGGGACACAGCACTGAAACCACCATGCTCCACATCGTCGATGATGCCCTCCAATCCCTTGACCAAGGCAAAACTTGTCTCCTAATCCTCCTAGATCTATCCTCGGCCTTCGACACCGTCAACCATGGGAAGCTTCTCGAACGCCTCAAACTCAGGATGGGATTAGATGGCTCTGTCCTAGAATGGTTTAGATCCTTTCTCCAAAACCGATCTCAGAGATTCCTAATTAACGGCAACCTGTCCGCTCCTCTTCGGTCACAGTTGGAGTCCCTCAAGGATCAACGCTGTCCCCCACCCTCTTCAACCTTTATTTAGAACCGCTTGCCGAAGTCCTACGCACCGCAAATATCTCCTACCATATGTACGCTGACGACACTCAGATCTACATCAAAATCTCATCTCTCGAGGAGATTCTCTCCCTGAACGAGGCCCTGAAGCTGACCGTCCAATGGCTCTCCTCCAATCAACTCAAACTCAACGCAAAGAAAACAGAATTTCTTCTAATTTCACCGCCAAAAAACGACCCTGAGATTCAGATATGGATTAAGGCCATCACAGCCTTAAATTGCCCACCAACCATTGTGGATTCGGCCAAATCACTGGGAATAACCTTGGATTGCAACTTGAACATGCGCGACCACATCAACTCCATGGCCAAATCAGCCAGATTCCACCTGAGCTACCTATGGAAACTGAAACCCTTCCTTGACGCTCCCGACCTAAAACTGGCAGTCCAAGCACTAGTCATTTCTAGACTGGAATATGGCTGTTCCACCCTCTCTGGTTTACCCAAGATCTCCCTAGCACCTCTAAAAGCCTGCCTCAATGCGGCCGCCAGACTTCTTACCGGCACAAGGAAATTTGACCACATCTCTCCACACCTGAAAGCGCTGAACTGGCTTCCTTTCGAGGCCAGAATACAGCTTAAGCTAGCATGCATCACACACAAGGCCTTATACTCAAACTCCCCTGCATATCTTGCACAGAAACTTGTGGTATCCGGAGGAATGAGAAACTCACGGTCCGCCAGAGACCTCCTACTCCAGCCTGCACGCTTTCGGAAAAAAAAACGTATAACCGGGCGTTCGCTGGGGCTGCGCCAAGAATATGGAACTCCTTCCCACCCACCATCAGAAGAATCCCCTCTCTTGCACGTTTCAAAAAGGAGGCCAAATCCTTCCTCATGGGTAAATTCCTCGTCTAAACCCTTACCCTCAACCGCCACAGGGACCCTGACCATTTCATGGCTGTTGACTCCTTCCGATGACCTCTCACCCCACCAAGAAACCTGGGGCCTGTCTTCAGCAACTGTAATGTAAACTGTACATTGTATCCCTCCATCCCTCTTGTACTCAGCACCTGTAATGTAAACTGTACATTGTATCCCTCCATCCTTCTTGTACTCAGCACCCCGCCCCCTCCCAATTTATGGTATACTCATGTGACCCCATGCCTCTTGTACAACTCTATGACTCTGTAAAGCGCTCTGATACCCTCACGGGTCAAGTTCGCGCTCTATAAAACACAAAAATAAATAAAATAAATAAATAAATACAATAAAGGTGCTCCAAACTAATCCAAAAGAATGGAGCTCGTTTTTAGCCCCCCTTTTTTCCCACTGCTTCGCCACCGGCGAAATTCCAAAATCTTGGAAGGGGAGCATCGTCATCCCAATACATAAGAAGGGCTCTCGGTTGTCTGCCGGTAATTACCGACAGATCGCCCTGTTGGATGCGACAGGGAAGATCTTTGCGGCCTGTGTCCTGGACCATCGCAAAGAGTGGGCTTATTCAACTGGATCGATCCCACTAAATCAAGCTGGGTTTCGTCAAAAACACTCTGTAACTGACAATATAGCGATGTTACACACAATAATCGATAAATATGTGGTCTCAAAATCACAGGTCGTCTACTCTGTCTTTGTCGCTTTTTCAACAGCATTTGACAGGGTAGACAGACCCATACTTTGACATAAGCTTAAAAATGGGGTATTTCGGACAACTTGCTCCATATAATTATGTCACTTCACTCTGAAACTTGGTGTCAAGTACAATTGGGGACAGAGAAGGGTCTCACACGCCCAATTAATACATTAAAAACGGCCTAAGGCAAGGTTGCCTTTAGCTCCTCTTCTATTTTCCCTATATCTCAGTGATCTTCCAGAATGTTTTATGCAGGTAATCAATTTTCCCCAAAAAATATCATTACATAAAATTTATACCATGATGTTTGCCGATGATGTGATTATTTTAGACCTTACCCCATTTGGCCTCCAAAGGAACTTACAAGCACTTACTAAATATACAGAAGAAAACTTTTTAGTGCCAAATGTAACAAAAACAAAAATAGTTCCGTTTCGAGGAAGAAAAAGATACACAAATTACAACTGGACTTTAGGAGAAAAATCGTTGGAAGTAGTGAAGGAATACACCTATCTAGGGCGAATTTTCTCACAAACTTTACAAAATCTCCCTCATCTGCAGCATTTGGCTCGCAAATCAGACGTACATGTTGGGGCGCTCCAACGATTATACTCCTCCACTGGGCACAGGCATTTTTCGTCTGTTTTACAGGTTTTTATCTCCAAGATCCCACCAGTTCTATCATATGCTCTTGAATATATCCCAATAAGACAATGGCAACTAATACAACTTAAAGAAGGCCAAATTCTTCGGAAATTAACTAAGTGCACCAAGTCGTCCCTGCACAAGCCTTGCGCCTTGAGCTTTCTTTAGTTAGTACATATGCCAGAGGAATTACCAGCATTATAAGATGGGCCTACAATAGTTTACATGCTGAACAAGGTACCTTAAGAGCTTTACTAAAATCGGAGACCTTCGATCACGGATTACCGAAACATGTTTTTACTCAAAATGTAATCATTGCACTCAAGATATCGAATTGTACAGTCGAATTGTTGAAATCTTGGACTCCGGCGCACTTGAAGCTCTTTTTAAAACATCTAACCCCAAGGATAAGTTATGACCTCGATATCCAGCACTGTATTAAATTGCAACATTATAAAGTATACGCGGAGTCAATAGAATTCAAACAAATGCAACAATATACTCGTTTCACCTTAAGGCATGGTGCCCGGCGATGTATGATATTACTTCGGCTTGGGATCCTTCCTTTTACATCTTTTACCTGTAAATGCACTCGTAATGAAAATGCCAGTAGCTTATGTGACCTTTGTAAAGGTGGTGTGCAAGTCTTGAAGCACGTTTTGTTTGTTTGCCCTAATTTGACAGTGGTTGATGCCAGAAAGCAGTTTATAAAACCAATTCAAACAAAGTGTACCACCATAACTGTACAGAGCCTGATCTCTCTTCTTAAGTCACCTCCCAATGCATTTGTGTGTTATAATCTGTTTAAATTTTTAAAAACTTTTATAAATTTGTATTAGGATGAACGTCTAATAATTTTTTAATAACAAATGTATTTTTATTGCTCTTAATTTTCTTATTTGTTGTTCTCAGCAGAGAACTAAATCAAATAAAATAAACTTGAAACTTGGAAACTTGGATACTGCTGCAGTTCCTGAAGTAAATATGATGAAAGATTTACAATTCTTAAAATTTGAATACGGATTGTTAAATCTGCTTAAGACTTAACATAAAGTGCTGCTTCCAAAAGAACCATCTAATTTATAGAAAAACCTAATTGATTGAAAACATTATTTGAGAAAGCACAAAGGCAGGCTAGCTTCTTTATTATTTATCAAAGGATAGGCCTCCACATTATAACACACTATTCTTTCAACTATGGTTTTCCTGTGGGATAGAAATCCAACTATCCTATGACGATAGTCCCTCTAATAAACAGCTCTTCATTATTAAACAGGGTGTATTCTGAAGCAATTAATTATATGAAATGCTAGCAAAGTGCCATAATGACAAATGAAGAGCTCTTCGCCATGGGAAGAGATTGCGGCATTAAACTCGAGCAGCATGATGACACATTATTTTGAATGGGCAAATATGGATGCATTGTCATTCCTCACAGCCTTATAGAGTCTCCCCAGGTATTATCTTATTAAAAATGATGTTCAGGTTTTGGGGCTCCTGGGACAACGTTCAATGGCCTTTCAATGCACAGCTCTCAACAACACAATGTTAAACAGAAAGAGCCCGATTATCGAAGTCTGTCTTTCTTGAACAAAAAAGCTGATTTCTTTGTGAAAATTCCCTGATAATTATTTGCAGAATTAGTATCAGGTGACATTTGAGAGGGCAAATAAGTTCACTCCTCGCAGGGGTGTTTCTATCAATGGTGCAGCAGCAGGGCCGGACTGGGATTGCGAACCAGCCCTGGCTATTATGTCCGGGCGGGGGGGGGATGGTCAATGTGGGGGGGATTGGCAGGGACACTGCTGCTGTCCTGTTACAAGTGGCCGATTTTGCAGCACTGCAAAACCGGCTGCCAGAACAAAAAACGGCCCCACCAGTCTAAAACCGTCCCTCACCCTTCTGGCCAATCGGGGAAATGCCCGGTGCCCGCTACAGCCAGTCCGGCCCTGTGCAGCAGTTGCAGTGGCACCAGGGTCGAGAGCTGTGAGGGGAGCTCAGCCTGTCCTGTACCAGCTGCAGTTAGATTCCAGGTCACCCCCTGTGTTCCAGCGTACAATATATCAACTTTGCAGATAGTGTTTTGTGGTAAATCCAAAGGATGTGCGAAATTCATGTAATTTGCTTTTGCGTAATTATGCAAACTTTGGGGAACATATCATGAAATTATGTAAAAGTATACCTAAGCATGCGAAATGCAAATCTGTCATTTAGTGCTATATTTAAGTGTTAAATACTTTCTTGCACCAATTTGTGACGCAAAGGGCACATTTTGCAGTAAACAAATGCAAAAAATACAAGTAGCATGATCAACAGCCACTCAAGTTTTGGTTGTTCAGGTTATTCATACCTGCTCCCGGTAAAACTTTACTGTGAATTGTGCATAATTACATGAAGTCACAAAGAAGCATATTTGGGGAATTTTGTGTAATAAGTGTAATGCAAAAGTGCCCAAAATTTTTAAAATGTATATTTTGCCTGGGCGCAGTAAGTCTCCGACCAATTTCTTTTATTTTTTGAAGTGTCACATCAAAGATCTAACAATATCACTAAAGTGTAAAGAAAGGATGTTTAACCTGACGTTGATGGCCTATTAATGGTAAAGCAGTTCAGTGGAATAAAGCAAGCACCTCCTTCGCAGATGTCAAAATATCTCAAAAACAAGGCAAAGTTGAATACCATAGGTCACAGTGACATAACATACCGTACACTAAAACAATATGGAATGCCCAACATCTTGCTCAGACTGGAAACATCCTCAGAATTCAATAGACTGACTACTATGAGACTTACTTCCAGACCTACCTTACAACAAACAATATAACAGAAGGTCTCTGCATCAAAGTCTTCTTGAGATCTCATTAACTTTTTATGCCTTTAAGTCAACAACCACAATCACACTACAATGCCTACCAAATAACTGCAAGTTGACAATTAAGCATCGGAAAGAGATTGAGATGCTATTGAGAGTATTGATGTGGATCTCATAATGCATTAATTAAACTTCCCAGCTTTGAATGGATTTATTCATTCCGTCATTCATCTAGACAGAATAGATAGAATGGGAGGCAGAGTCACTGTTATTTTCAAGAACAAGTGGCATCCAAGTCCTTCCCTACCTTTCAACATCCCATAGTTGAAATTAACTCCATTGCCTCTAAACTGACTGCAATTATCATAATTTGCCATCCACCAGGTGATAACCATGCCTTAGTTTAACATTTGAATCTCAGCTTGTCTAATGACACTCATATCTTTTTTCAGGGATTAAAACACCCATTGGGGAAGTCCTGAAGACTTTCTAGCAGTTATTATCCTACTCTCTGCAAGAGAACAACTTGATATAACACTACCTAAATCTTACTCATATGTCACTAACCAGGAGGCGTAATAGAAGAAGCACCAGGGCTCGCCACTCATCCAGTTATAACAGTAGTCTTTTGACACCTAAAAAGACTCTTACTGTGCATTAAACAATTAAACAGTTCATAGCTAACCCCGATACCAAGGTTCAATCAGTTGTTGTTCTTCCATTTGTGACAATACAGGCTACTGAAATGGCCAGGCCCTTTAGTTCTAGACCTTTTTTAGAGACACTCTCCGATGGTTCTTTTTGCAGCATGAAAGTGTAAAGGGGAGAAAATTCATTAACACACAGTTAATTCGCCAATTATTCTCTTTGATATGTAATAACCCACTGACAACTACATAAGGTTAGTTAGTTTATTACAGCAAAAAATAACTGGACTTAGAGACACCTCAACACAAGTGTATAGAAATACAAAGGAATTAGCATGAAGCCAAACCTAAGCATCCAATTAAAACGGTGCAACATGAACAACACTATTAATTCAAGAAGTAGAATACAGAAAATCAGGAAGAATGAGTCCAAATTTCCCTTCATCAAGGATTGGTGCGTGATAAGTATTACATCTATCCCTACTCGAATGCTAATATGACATCCCTATATAAGCATTTTCAGTGGAAAGGAAAACGGTGTCAGTACGTGCAGTCTTCCTAAGAAGCCTCTCCACCATCAACAATCAATCAGGTATCCAGAGGTAGAATTCCCATAGTGCACCTTGTACACGCCATCCACTCTGGGTACAGTCCTGAGCATACTTTTCCAAGGTGTTCTCGATGTGCAACCTTTGCAACATTTCGTCCTTGGCTTCCAGGACTTCTCCCGTGTGAAACCCAGTGTCTTTCCTTTATCGATCCCAGTCAGACGATTGTAACTTCTTCTCTCCTTGCCTAGCTAGTAAAACAAAGACATTATTCTGCCTAAAAGAATGCTTCTTCACCTGCAATACAAAATGTGAGAAAGAACAAATTCCACAGTGCACATTAAATTCAACTCTTAATTCTAAAGCGAGAGTTGGCAGGGATTTGCAGTACAGGCCTACGATTTCAGCTAACATAAGAACGTCTCATTTTAAGCACTACAGATTGGCATAACCCTATTGCATTTTAACTAACACATCTACCAAATGATAGAAACATCAGTGTTAAACACATTAAGTGTACGAGTTCTTCATGTTAACATTTTCTGCTAGTTACATCCATTTCCTACGTTAATTCTCCACGCTACTTGTCAATAACCTAAAATATGTCACGTAGTTACATTAACACATTTCACAATTCTAACACTTCACGTTAATATAGTTGCAAGATTATATGCGGGTGCACTCTACACGTGATTATGATGCACCCCTACAAATGAAAAGAAATTTCCACTCCATCACTTCTTAGGATTGGACACACAGAGACTGTGAGTAGGGACATGGATCAGGCTGACAAATGCCTCTGACAACAGCTATTGGTTCAAGATAGGCAGAAACATACTGACTACACTAAAGGCTTAGATTTCACAATCTTTTAAGGACACTGATTTTTATCCATGCAAGGAAGGGACAAATAAAGAAATTAGCCTTACTGTCTCTTGTACACATTTTTACCCATAAATATCCCTATTTTAATAGAACCCACACCAAAAAGAACTCCATTCTTTTCGTCATTACACAGCAACGGAGTGAACTACTAACACTGTGCAAGTGTATCACCAATGCTCCTTTTGCATTCTTCACCCTCCCAAGCGGGCCCACTTCTTACCTAGAGTATAGTCGCAGGAAGGAGGCATCCAAGGATGAAGCATGCCGCTGAAAGTGAGTAAGGGTAACTGTTCTTTTTAGGGAAGCACGCAGCGAGGTGTCAACAACAGTACGGTAGCATTCCCATGGTTCTCCTCTCCCTAATTAGGGGATCTCATGACTGAGCCATCATTCAGTCAACCCCCTTATACCTGTGCTGATTAAATACTGTACTTCAAGGGGATGTTTTAGGGTCTTCCACACAAAAGACTTTAATAAGCATCTCTCACTCTCCTGGTTTAGTTTATTCCATTGGAAGGCAATACGACACTGAACTTGCATGCTAAATATAACAAAATAGTGTGATTATTGGGTTCGTAACTTAACTCTTTCCATTTCAAAAGAAAATAAATAATCTGAGCCATTTTACCCTTCCATGCAATACATAAAGTAAACATAATGTCTTGCATTGTTTTGACCGCACTATTATCTTTACTACATCACACTTCAGACTAGGGTGCACATGCATCAAACTTCGAAAAGCGATTCCTTAAATGCGAAAAATAAGGATTCGCATCCAGTCCATGCTTCATTCAGTGCCCTGAGGAGCTCAGAGGAAGAGGCAGAGACCTGAATCTGAGTGGAGAAACCTCACACTCTGTATCCAGCCACTGTACCCAGACCCAGGATGGACAAAAACGATGCAGGGAAGAGTGCCACGCCTAGGAAGAGGAAGCTGAAGTTCTCTGAGAGGGAACTTGAACACCTCATTGAAGGTGTCAGCAGTAGCCACGACAAACTGTTTGGGAAATTGTCCCTGAAGGTGCCAGAGGCTGTGAAGCGCAAAATATGGCTGCGCATAAAGGAAAAAGTGAATGCTGTGGGAGTCACACACCGCAGCATTGATGATTTAAAGAAAAGGTGGTATGACCTGAGGAAACGCGCAAAGGAGTGCATAGCAGAAAGGGTGAAGGAAGCAGCTGGAACAGGAGGGGTCTATCGAATGCACCCGCAAACACAGCCCTGGAGGACCTTGTTGAGGGGACAATCGAGCCTGAGGCAGTCGTCGGAGTGACACAATTGGACACATCCGGCACAGCAGGAACATCACAAGGTAAGATGCATGCAAGCGCTACTCCTCTGCGTACTGTATAACCGTGCACAATCCCCCAGGCAAATCACAGTGTACAGCTAAAACCCCATGCCACGTTTCTCTTCATACACAAAATGCATCATGGGAGTTGTAGTCATGTCAGACAAGTGGTCATTCAAAAGCCAACATGGGAAATTAAACATACCAATCCCGCATGCCAGCCAGTGTGTTGAAGTCAGTGATTTATTCAGAAATGAGTTTGCCAAATGATAAACAGAATTAGGAAAATACAAGACTAACACTGCACTGTTTCACATCACAGATGCAGCGGAGGCAGACTCCGAGGACAGTGACCAGCTCGTCATCTCAGAAACACCTGCAGAGACGGATGCAGAGACTCCTGTGGTCCCAGAAAAAACACCACCCCCACCACCAAAACGCAGGGTACATGTACCCTCACTGGCAGAAATGGAATCCGAACAGACTCCAGCACCCACTACATCCTCCAGCCAGCCACGCGTCCCTTCACCAACTCCAACACCGGCACAGCTCCAAACAAGACGACGGCGCAGGTCCAGGGCCCGTATTGCGGCACATGCTGAGCAGGTCCCAAATGTATATGGCGGCGTGGAGTCTCAGATGCTACGTGTGCAGCGCCTGCAGGGGAGACACATGGGCACAATCAACATGCAGCTCACAAAGCTGGCCAAAAACATGAGCACAATGGCAGACAATGTGCGCGAACTGACATCAGTGGTTGCCGAGGGAATCGGCAGACAAACTTGAGCTTACAGGAGCTCACCCGTGCAGTCCTCGCAGGACAACGCATGAAGCGGAGAAGGCATCACCAGAGCCTGATCCGCATGTCAGCGAATACCAGGGCCATCAACAAGCTCTGTAATACCACTGCGCTATTGGCACGGCGCTCCGTGTCAATGCAGATTGATCTAGGCCATTTCTGTGGGGATGTTGCCAGGTCCTTAGGACAAGTCACCACTGCCGTGGAACACATCCAGTCCGGGACTGGGAGTGCCATCCACCTGGAAGGGGAGGAGGGGAGTGAGGAGGCCTCTAGCCTGAGTAGCCTATCGGTGCCAGTGACCACTAACAGGAGGCGCAGTTCGCGCAGCTCAACCTCCATGGGATCACGTCAGGGTGATGGAGGCGACAGGAGGCTGGGGGTACGTGGCAAGAGGCGCTAGCCATGCATATACTTCTGTTTGGCCATGGTGGGGTAACCATGGGCAATTTATACCTGGTGATTGCCCTCCAGTGCTGAGTACAGTTTTATTTTGTTTTTATAGACCAATGCAATCACCTTCCATTATTTCTGAACGCACGTCTCAAGTTTGACATGTGCTCATGTTAATAAATATTTACGTACAGCATTTGTTTGTCATGGCTCATTCTTACCTACCTCAAAAATGATGTTGTGTGATGTGTGCACGTCTCCTCTGACCCTCTGCAGTGTTTGCCACATGCGCCTGTCGGTGTTGTGCGGGTGGTTGCTCTGTCGCCATCCGAGTCACTGTTGTCCATCTCAATGGTAATGCCCCTTCTGGTGGCAATGTTGTGCAGCATGGCACATACAGCCACAATCCTGCAGCATGTCTCTGGGCTATATTGCAATGCACCACCAGTTTTATGAAGGATGCGGAAACGACTTTTCAGTATGCCGAATGTCCGTTCTACCACATTCCTTGTGCTTTTGTGTGCCGCTTTGTACCTCTGTTCCTGTGGTGTGGCTGGGTTGAGGTATGGCGTCATGATATATTCGCGCAGGGCATATGCGCTGTCACCTACAGGGTGGAAAGCAAAGGGTTAGACACAGTAATGCTATTACAGTTTGCCTCATGATGTAGCAACTAGGTATATGTATGTACCAAGTAGGTGTCCTTCGCCAAATTCACCCCTGAGCAGACGCCTGTGGATACCACTGTGGCGGAATATATACGAGTCATGTGTGCTCCTGGAAATTGTGCCACGATGTCCGTTATTATATGCTTAGCATTGCACACAACCTGCACATTGATGGAGTGGTACGACTTCCTGTTCCGAAAGATGTACTCGTTGGCTGCTGGTGAACAGATGGGGACATGCGTGCAGTCAATGCATCCGATGACATGTGGGAAATGTGCCACCTGGTAGAACTCCAGTTTTGTCTGGTTCAACTCCTGTGGGGTTGTGGGGAAGGTGATGTGGGTGTGTATCATTGCCAACATGGCGTCAAGGAAGTTTCGGAAGAAGCGTGAGAGTGCGCTTTGGGATACACCTCCGGCTACGGCTACTACCCCTGGAAACTGCCTGACGCTAGTAGGTGCAGGCTGCATAGGACCTGTACGTGTGCAGGGATGGCATTGGTCCTACGGGTCTGGTGCTGCAGCAGGGGTTCCAAATCTGCAATGAGGCTCATGATCATTGCACGGTTCAACCGGTACTTATCATATATTTCGTCTTCATTTTGGCCCAGCAATGTTATGCGCACTCGGAATACCCTCTCCTGTATCCTCCTCCTGCGCTGGGCTGCTGCATTGATCCTCATCCTCCTTGCCAGCACGTAGAGGGCTGCCATTGTGAAAGGCTTACGGGGTCTCCTGAGGTATTTTTCAAGGGTTTCTGATTGTTTGCACCTGTTTTTTTTTTTTTGTATCTTTACCTCCTGGTTGAGATTCCCCTTATTCTGCTCTTGCTAAATAGCGATTTTCATTGTATTCGCTAATTGCGAATTTTGATGCATTGCTTTGCGATTCTTTATTTGCTAATAGCTATTTGCGGGAGCAACTGTATGTTTCGCTATTATGGTTTCACTATTTTGCGACTCGCTAAATTTGCGAAGGCTTTTTTTGCGAATCTCTAGTTTTTTCGGTATTTCGGTTGATGCATTGGAAATGTTCGTTTTGCGGTCGCTAACGGCCTATTTTGCATTTTCGCAATTTTTGCCAGTGCAATTATGCTTGATGCATGTGCCAGAAGATCGCTTGAGTCTTCAAAATACTATTCATAAACACCTGTAGATTTAGTTCCTTGCATGGGTGCGGATTTAGGATTGTTTTCTAATTCACAAAGGTTTCAAGATTACTCCTTAAAACCTGCAGCAGTCACACATTTCAAGAAGAGCTCCCTGAGAAGTGTTTTGAATTCCAAATAGAAGCTTTTAAAGATGATTCCATTAAAGTAAAAATGGCTTAATATTTGGGAAAATTAACTTGGATTTATTTTTATGTCTTTTTTTCCGTGAGGAAAATACATTTCTTCAAATATAAGGTCTTTTTTCAACACCCTCACCAAATTTGATGTTTTTTCCCATTGTCGCCTAGAAACAGATTTGCTATTGTGCTTAAATATCCACTGAACACAACTAATAGCTTAAGTAAGAAGGTTTTCATGAGAACTTTCCTCTATGGTTCCATATTTACAACATTTGTTTAACTATGCACCGGCGAGAATATTAACCTTGGGAATCAGGAGAAGAAGCAACAGATGTTGACAACACCATCGGATGAGCGGTTTCCATTGGATAACAGCATAATACACTTACTAATTTTTGTTACATTATTGTGTGTTTTTATATTATGTTTGAGTGTTCCTAGTAGGGAGATGGAGACCGTTGCTGAAAGCTACTGCTGACGGTGACTTTAGTTCTCTTTATCCTGATTCTTACTGATCAATGCTACTGCAATGATCATTCCTCTATCCCTGATATTTCAACGGTTGCTACTGCAGCTGTGGGGAACTCGGCAGAGTTTCCAGAACGACACTTCATGGGAAGTTCAAGACTTTATCTATGCTATGAATAGCTTGCTACGGGTCCTGTACTAGGGTAGGTTAGGCTCCTTTAGCTAGTTTAGTGGCAATTTCCTTTATGGAACACTCTGTATTGATTTATGCTGACACTAGTCAACCTTCTTCTCGATATTTCTGTAAATTGGACTAATCTGAATAAAGATGACTAAATCATACTAATTCCTAAAAGATAAATAAAGGTTTTGGTAACTTCTTCAACCTCTCATCACTGACTGAATATTAAGGATCTGGCAGTTGATGATATATAATAATAATAATAATAATACGTCATTTATAAAGCGCCTGGCTACACCCACCGGTGTGTCCCCGTGCTAAGAAGCAGTTTCAAGCTAGAGCTGAAGGAGAACCGGACTAGTGCTGATAGAGCCAGGTTTTCAGGCCTCTACGAAAGATGGACTCCGATTTCTCTGCGCGCAGCAGAGGTGGGAGTGTGTTCCAATTTTTGGCTGCCAGGTAGCCAAATGAGCGTGCTCCCATCCTTGCCCTTTTTATCTTCGGTATTTTGAGCAGGTGAGCTCCTGTCGATCTTAGCTGTCGACTGGGATTTTAAGGGGTTAGAAAATCATGCAGATAGCTGGGGCCTTTCCCCTGTATGCTCTGGTGACAGAAACACAGGGCTTTGAAAAGAATTCTCTTTCCCACTGGCAGCCAGTGAAGGGAGTCAAGGGCTTTCGTCATTGAGGCACGCCTCGGTAAATTAAGGACTAGGCGTGCCGCCGCGTTCTGAATTCGTTGAGGGCGTTGCAGGCAGCATTTCGGCGCACCCAGGTTTAGGATGTTCCTGTAGTCCAGCTGCGAGGTCACCAGGGTGTGGACTATAGTTTTCCTTGCTGATACGGGGAGGATGTCTAAGGTTTTCCTTAGCATCTTGAGGGTGCCAAAGCATTTCCCTGCTACCTTTCTAGTGTGGGACTTGAAGGAAAGTTTTGGATCGAGCCACACTCCAAGATTCTTTACCTCTGTTTTAGGCGTGGGGACAGGCCCCAGCCTCTGGGGCCACCAGGCTGAGCCCCAAATGGAGGGAGATTTCCCAATGATCATGACCTCCGTCTTACTCCCATTCAATTTTAGGCAGTTGTTAGACATCCATGAGACCAGATCATTGAGACAGGAAGAGAACTGTGTCGCTGACTCACCGGAGTCTTGTGCAAGGGTCACTACAAGCTGGGTGTCGTCCGCATATGACAACATAGAGATCTTGTATTTGTCTATAATATCTGCCAGCGGGCCGATATACGGATTAAAAAGGGTGGGGCTCAGGATAGAGCCCTGTGGGACCCCTTGGAGGAGTGGCAGGGTTTTGGATCGATAAGGGTGCTGTGCCACCTGGAAACTCCGGTCCTCTAAAAAGGACTGCATCCACTTTAGTGCTACCCCATCCAATCCACACACCTGGAGACGCTGAAGAAGTAGTTTGTGGGATACCGTATAGAAGGCGGCGTTTAGGTCGAGCAGGACCAGGGCAACCGTCTGACCGGCGTCCACCCGTCTCCGTATAGACTCTGTTGCAAAAAGGAGTGCTGACTCAGTAGAGAATAATGCTCTAAAACCAGATTGTGTAGGGTGTAGGAGATAGTGTGTGTCAATATGAGCCACTAATTGTTTGTTCACAACCTTCTCTGTTATTTTGGAGATGTAGGGGAATAGAGAGATCGGACGGAGATTGTCCAACAGCTCAGGATTAGCTGAGGGTTTTTTCTTTAAAGGTATGACAATCGCGTGCTTCCATGACCTCGGGACCTCTCCACATTTAAAAGATGCGTCTATAAGTTGTTGCACGAAGGGTAGAATCAGTTCTATACCCTCCCTTACTCTGCTAGGTGCAGCTGGATCGGCAGGGGAACCAGATTTAATTTTTAAGGCCACTTCCTTGAGCTCTATCATAGGGGGGGATCGGAATTCCCACAGGGGAGTGAACCCCAGCTCAATAGGTTTCTCATATTGTCCAGTATGGCCAGTACGTGCTTCCTCAGGGAAGGAGTTGCATATACTAGATATTTTTTGTAGGAAGAAATTGGCAATCAGATTGCACCGCTCCTCAGAGCTGATAGGAGTGATCAGTGTCCTCTCAAGAGATGAAATCTCTTTAAGAGTAGCAAACAGTTCCTTGAATGAGTTTTCTGCCATCTCTATTTTCTCCTTATAATACACTGTGCGCCTCTTTTTTAGTAGCGAATGGTACTTGTTTTGTGCTGTCTTATAAGCTTCCTTAGATTCTTTAGAGACGGCTACCCTCCATTTACGTTCTAGGCGCTTACAGCCTTGTTTAGCGATTCTCAGCTCTTCCTTGTACCAGGGCGTTGATTTAGATCCTCTCTTCGGAGTCTTAGTGGTCCAGGGTGCTACCTCATCAAGTGCTTCCATGATCCACTTCTCTACTGAAGCGTTGGCCGTATTAATGTCGTTGCTTTGTAGAGGTGGATTTTTCTGTAGCGCGCTGGAGAAACTCTCACAATTGAACCTGGCCCATTTCCTACGTGGAAAGGCAGAGTCGCTTTTTTTCGTGGGTCGTGGTTCGGGTAGAGGGATATGGAATACTATGAGGTGGTGATCGGACCATGGGATGGGGGTCGGTGGCTCAACCACCAGCCCCGAGTGATTCGAGAAGATAGGGTCCAGCAAATGGCCCGCACGGTGTGTTGGCGCCATAGATTTAAGTTCTAATTGTAAGCTGCCCAGTTCATTGCATAAGGCTTGCGCCTCAGTCTTCATGTGACCCTCCATATGAAGGTTAAGGTCACCCAGAACCATAAAGTTAGTGTACTGAATGGCAATTTGCGTGGCCACTTCCGCAAGATTTGTTGTGAAATCGGTAGGCAGCCCAGGTGGGCGGTAGATTAAAAGACCGCTCATAATAGGGTCATTTGCCCTCTTCAGGGTGAAGAGAGCTGCTTCGGCGCTTTCTATTTGGACTTTATCCAAAGTGCAGTTAAGTGACAGGCGAAAAATGATGGCTATTCCACCTCCGCGCCTAAGAGGGCGATCTTGTCTGAGCATGCCATAGTCATTGGGGAGTGCTTCTAGTATGTTGGGGGCAGAGTCCTCACTAAGCCAGGTTTCAGTGAGAAACATGACGTCAGGCTGATGGTCAGTGAGGAAATCATAGATTTCGATTTTATGCTTGGCGAGGGACCTGCAATTTACAAGGACGAGCTTCATAGTATCTTGCTGAAATTACCTGGATTGGAAGCAAAGGGGAAGCTAGTACAGCTTAGGGTTCCCTCATTTACCCCCAGTGAGTGGTAACATGACCCAGCCAGAGGCCTCTCCAGTGTCCTTAATGCATTCCCTGAATATCGTAGGGGCTGGTCGGGCTGCAAACGGGCATAGTGGTTGGCCCCTGGCCCCGTCCTGACGCGAACGGGGCCAGGGGCCTGTACTTGTGTTCCAGCTTCTTTTGCAAACCAGTGGCAAAGGTCCATCCGACCTGTCAAGCGCCATGGATTTCGAGGGTCCAAGCTGTAAATTGGGGTGTTTGATTTAAAACACTATTTTTGCCAATCCTTGGGCACTAACCGGGATTTATTAAGGGAAATATTAACAGAAGAACGTGTTTAATATTTGGCGTTGAATTAGGTCCAGAGTACCAAGAATACTGTCCTTTTCAAGACATGTGATGAGTATGCAAAACGCTTCAAAGGGAATGGCTAACTTGACTGTCAATTATTCATCTGTGACTTGCACGAAATTGAAATGAACTTTTGGGAATGCAGTCAACGTTTAAAAATAATTGTCTCTAAAGTAGCCCGAATTTGAATTTGAATGCCAAAGGTTTTTCATAAAAGTAAAGTTACAGGATATTCAGAACATATTCTTGAACAGTGATCCGAGACTCTTGATTTTATATTCCAATAATTAAATCAAAGGAATGGTATAGCATTGGTCACCAATAGACTTAGGAAACCTTTGAATTTCACATACAATTTGAACCCTTTATTCTCAATGCCACCAATATTTCTTAATAGTGCCATAAAAATGGAAACATTTGCATTTTGAAGCTGAAAGAAAATTCCAAATATTTTAACATTTGTATCTGAGCACTCCACAGAAGGGAACATTTTAAGTCAGAATGGTTTCATTTGTAAAATGCCACAAAAGATCAATAGGATTACTAACTGCATTTTGTCAAGATGTATTTAAAAGATTTTATGTCCTGTGATTCAAGTAGTTGTCCCTATGGTAATCATTGGTTGTGTAGACTCACAATGAGGTCATATCTTATTGGCACTAGAATGATTACAAAATTAAATTGAAGTGTAGGAGATTGCCTGAACAAATGCCATTTAAGGCCTCAATACTTGTATGTTGGGCTCCACCATATTATGAGTGGTCCTGTGTTTCCAGACTGAAAATTACCATGTCTGCAAACACTGTGCCACTTTTACCAGGGGCAGAACGCACCGGATAACACTGCTGCTGAAGAGGAGTAAAGGCTTTGGGCAGATGTACAGTCTGGCTCCCAACTGCTCCGCTTCAGCTCTTTGCAGGTGATAAATGGGATCACTAATTTGTTTGTATTCCCACAAACATTTTTCCATCACCAACTCCTGTTGGCTGAATTTGTTTTTGTTTGCTTCAGGACTTTGTGCACTTTATCACTGCTAACCAGTGGTAAGGTGTGTGTGCTCTCTCCTTCAAACATGGTAAAACTGGACTACATCTAATTGGCACATTTAATTTACTCATAACTCTCTAGTAAATTGTACTATCAGTACCTAAGGACTGTATATTAAATGCTATTCATAGACAGCAGCAACCATTGTGCCATCTACTAATGTATTACTGTAAAACATCTCTAAGGCCTGCCAAAGCAGCCTGTGTTCAGTTTTAAATTGCTATTTCGACCAAGCAAAATAGACCTTTAGCCAGGCCTAAACTTTCCTTTTCAATATTTAAAAGTCATCCCTAAGATAGACCCTAAAGGTTTATAGGTGTGGGTGCATTGTATTTGAAAAGTAGGACATGTGTATTTAATTTTTACATGTCCTGGTAGTGAAAACATCCTCCAGTCATTTTCCGCTGTTGTAAGGCCTGTCTCTCCAATTGACTAACACTGAATTACCCTATTACAGTTATAAGTGCTAACTTCAGATAGGGAGCAGATAAACATATGCTGTTTTTAAATTTATATTTAACATCCTCTTTAATGGTAAAGTCGGATTTTAAATCATAATTCCGAAAATGCCACTTTTAGAAAGTTGGTGTTTTCTTGTACCAACCAACTGTGCTTTTCTGCCAGTGTCCTTGGTCACATGACTGAGAATGGCTCTGCTGTTGTAGTTTATGTATTACTTCTAGAGAGTGACACAAATGGGACTTAGGTGTGGACAGGATAGGCCATTATGGCAGGATGACTGGGAAGGGGCTGCACCTAACCTTACTTACACTTCAAAGTGCTTTGCCTCCAGCAAACCGAAGGGAACCTGACAAAAGGCCTTCCCTGCCTTTTGTCACCCCAGACACTTAGGAGTCACGAACAGGAGAAGTGGAAGAACTTCTCAGAACCAGTTGTAGGGTTAGGACAGGGGTCCCACAAAGGATGGCACCATGTATAAATAATGGACCTCAAGAGCCACTATTCACAACACTTCTGGACCTGTGGAGCATTCAGAGGACAGACTGCCCTGCTGCTTAAAGGTCTTCCTTGGCTGTCTGAAAAGGAAGACTGGAGCTGCTTGCCTTGATCCCAGGCTACCCAGAGATTTGAAAGATCTAATTATAAAAAAGTAAGAATGAATGCCATGAGGGACTGGGAGGATGCTAGCTGGAGTGACCTCATTGTAGTGCAAAAGTAGAGACCAATCCAAATTTTGGAGCCTATTAGCACAAGGAAACAAAGCAAATAAGGTGACTACTGACCATTTTCCGGATCCCGGTACATGGTGCAAACACTTTTCCACGTTGTATGCTGCACCAGTTGTATTAGACTCTGACCTAGAAGCTCTCACTGAGGTATACTCGACAGTAGTATATACTACATACCTTGAATTTAGTTTGGAGGACACCAGGATAGCTATAGATAGTTTAAAGTCAGCAAAAGCGCCTGGCCCAGACAAATTCCTGGGGACCTTCTGAAACATGCACCAGATGTTTGGGCTCCATATATGAACCAATTATGCAATGCAATAGCTAGAGGAGAGCCTATCCCGGAAACCTGGAAGGGGCTGAGATCGTCCCTATTTACAAAAAGGGTAGTAGGGACGACCCAGCGAACTACAGGCCTATAAGCTTGATAGACATTACACAAAAGGTCTATGCTAAACAAATTCTGGCCAAGTTGAATGCTTGGATAGAAGAAAACGATATTCTTTCACCCTGCCAGGCTGGATTTCGAAAGAGAATAGATACAATCGACCAAGTATTCCGACTTTTGAGTATAGCTTGGAAGTACACCAAGATAAAACACGGACATTTATATGTTGCCTTCATTGATTTGAAGGCAGCTTTTGACTCTATTCCTAGAGATCTTTTATGGAAATCATTACGGAGCCAGGGAGTCCCAGAGAAGATCTTAGATCAGATTATCAGACTCCATGACGGCAACTTTGCAAAGGTGCGCTGGGGCCAAGGAGGGGAGCTGACGGAGGAAATTCCCATTAAGAGAGGTGTGCGCCAGGGCTGCGTCCTGGCGCCAACTCTGTTTTTATTATATGTAAATGATATGGTAACACACTTGTATTCAGCCCCACACGACGCCCCAAGCTTGGAGGTACACATATTTGTGCCCTTACCTTTGCAGATGACACAATATTGCTGTCACAAACACCAAGGGTCTCCAAAACTTACTTGATATCCTAGACAACTACTGCAAGACAAAGGGTCTTGAGATAAATCCCAATAAAACCAAGTATATGGCTATCAACCCTCATAAAAACTTCCAGAGAAGACTAGTATTGAATGGGGTTCTCTTGGAATGTGTTTCAGCTTTGTATATCTAGGTGTTACAATCGATTCAAAACTTACCTTGAAATCGCAAATAAAAAAGTCAAGTATAATCCTAATGCAGAACTCCATTCCCATAGCGAAGAAACAACATGCCACCTTATCAAAGGCCATTACTCCCGCACTAGAAGTATACAAAGCTAGAGCCCAATCGGCGACACTCTATGGATCTGAGTTATGGGGAGGAGAAAATCTCCAGCCCCTTACCATTGGGGAAAACAAAATCATTAGAATGTTTACTCAGCTGCCCAAAACACCCCGATGATCCCTCTTACACATGATATTGGGCTGAAAAGACTGGGACATCTAGCAGTATGGAGGTTACTGGCCTATTGGATTAGGATATGGACAACTGAGGAATTAGAGATCTATAGGCAGACTTTGAGGGAGTTATTGCATCTAGATGAATTTGTTACCTTTCCCTGGTTGGTCCATATCCGTAAATGGCTCACCGACTTGGGGATGAGCCGCTATTGGGTAACTCCGAGTTTGATGACTATGGACTCGAAGAGAGAGATTAGGTCTATATACTGGGAATTTACACTGCACAAAGTCACTTTAAATCCTGAGTTGGGGAGATTGACTACCCAATTCTTGTCTTTTAAATTGATTCCGAGTTTTGAGCCCTTTCTCGATGAGATTTATCCGCAATTGGCTAAGTCACTTTACATGAAATTTAGGTATGGAACATTACAAGTTAATGGTTTTACAGCTAAATGGTCAAATTCTTGGTGACGCCCAATGACCCTAAATGCTCACTGTGCACACTAGGTGTTAATGAGGACATTGTACATGTCCTATTCTTCTGCGCAGCTTACACTACTCCTAGATGCAAGTGGATTAAGCCATTGTGCAGAAGTTTGAACATCAGGAGCTATTTGGAGTCGTTTAGAATATTACAATCGGACAGCAGCCAACTTATTGTATTTGGTGTTAGCAAATTTTTGTTGGCTGCCAGCCACATAAGACATAGAAAATGGCTAAAATTTTAAAACATTTTAAAAAGTTTTATAAAATATTGACTTTTAGAATTTAATATGTGTTTTAATTAGTTACGATTTTAGATTGAACCATTGGTTAACTCAGGGACCAAGTGAAATTTAAATGGGTGCTGCGTGCGACAATAGAATAGTTATCCTTATACTGTATCGGCATGAATTTTAAGTAATTTTGTTGTAGATGGGGTGACGATTAAAAGGAGAAAGACTAAAATGTATATATATTTTACCCTTATCCTTCTGCAATTGACACCTTTTAACACTTGTAAGAATCATGAAATTATTAATATGGATAAAGATTCGTTTTGTATACTTTGGATGATTCTTGAATCGAATAAAGTTTTTTGACTGACTGACTGCAATGTTCAGTTGGCTGACCTCCTGTGTGAGCTACAGGGACACAACAAACTTCTGAGAACTGCCAAGCAAACTAGCTGCAACTGGCCTTGCCTGGACCTGCTGCTTGAGTGAGTTCTGATCCCAAAAGGTGCCCCTCAGGTCTTGGAACCTTGGCTGGCATCAGCGGAAGCACCTCCAAAAAGAAAAGGTCAAAATAGTGAGGTTTGGGCTCCTCACGTCTCCGAACAGGGTGATTCTAGTGGGAATGAGCGCTAATGCCTGGATGGCCACTAATGCGCAGTTTAGGTGAGACCTGCTATTCGCGCCGACAGCAAGTGTCTGCGACGACAGCCAACACTTCAGTGACTATCAGATTTTCGCACTACAGCAACGACCATCTGCAACACTCAGTCTGCTCTTCACGCCGAAAACCTCCTACTCGCGGCCTCCTACTACGTGAATGGCATTTTTTGAACTGGACTTAAGAAGGTAACTCTTAAGGGCAACTAACAGGGTCCTGTATTGGCCCGTGCTTCATCATGGTCTGCCTAAATTTGTGACTTTCCCTGGTCAGGCATGACCAAATGACCGCGAGTGCTGCTTTGTCCTTTTAGGCGCTATTTTTACTTAAAATTGAACATCTCAGGTTCAACTGACTGGATTTTTGTCATTCTGGTATCATTTTAAAATGTGGGATTTTTGTTTACACATTGCCTTTAAGTTAAGTATGACTGCTTCCCACTCTAGTTTATAAAAGAGAGAATATTTTAATTAGCAAAATGCCACTAAAATGACAAAAATCCAAAGTGTGGAGCGGGAGACATGAATTTTTAAAAGATTTATGTGAAAATAGCACCAAAAAGCATAAAGTGCCATTTGTAGCCAATGGTCTAGGTAGACCAGTGCCTAGGCATGATTTGGGGCAGACAGTGATGGAGCGCAGGTTGGATACAAAAAGTAGATTGTCCACTCTAGGGTCTGGAAGTAGAAAAGTTCAAAAAGATTTCTAAGTCCCGCTCTGAAAAGGACCTTTGTTGTTTTTTTGAGGAAAGATTATTATCCAAGTGGGAGAAACCTGACATTCAATCTGACATCATGGGCTGCTGATCAGATACTTTTCATGGTCGGTCCCCTTGAAGTTCAGGAGTTTTGGAGCAAAAGTTTTGAAAAATTTCACAAACATTTTTGGTGACCAAACAACCACAGGATTACCACTTCACTTCCAAGGTGCCCATGACCTCAGGGGGAGCACTTAGAGACTCTCAGGGTGTCAGGTAGAGGGCAATAGCTCAGGTCCAGTTGCCACTGGTCAGCTGGGATTCTTTACAGGAATGTCTCTTCTGCTTTTTTATATTTCAGAAGCTACCGTGCGTGTTGGAAAATAGCCCTCCAAGAAGGGTCACCCCAAACATTTTGCCTTCCTCCTCTATTTCTGACCTTCTTTTTGTTGGCTTAAGGACTCTGAAAACAATGGTCCTAGACTACTTAAGATTACACTCTAGTTCTGAGAAGCATTCATTAAGTAAGAGTATACCAGGTACATATAGAATTCACATTGTATAATTAATGTACCACCAGTTCCTTCACAATTCCAGCATGTATATCCTCAAATGACACAAAGGCACAAAGTATAGCTCAAATGGTGTCTGTTTTATTTCTCAATTATTTTTATATTTATCACAGATCACCATATTCAATGTTTTCAATAGAGAAATGTTGCTCCAAAGGGAGTGTGGAAAAAGGGGGAGTGCTCGTGAAGTAGGACAGATATAAAGGAGGGAAATCCAAAAGATAGACCAAACAATCAGTTTCTACATTCTAATATTCTTAGTAAACTGGTCGTGGTTCACAGTGGCACCAGTTTTACAAATAGGCCTGTCCCTCATGTATTTACAAGTATTTATTATTTTCTGATGGTGCACAGAGTTTATTCATCTGTAAAAAGGGGCAGGGCTGGGATGTTGTCGGGTACAGGCTTACTGGGGGAGAGTGTCGACGTTTCGACCCTGGCGCATAGAGGGTGATTTATTCCTCTGCAGGCGGGTCTTCCTCTGGACGGGGGGGGCAACCTAGGATGAGGTGAAGTCAGAATTACAGCTCCTCAGGTGGCGGTCCACACTGAATCTGAGGTGTGGCTAAATTTAATCATTGACGAATCGTGGCTGCAGTGTTTGAAGAAATCAATCAACAGGGTGAGTATATCGCCCACAGCATCTCATTCTGTAGTCTAAGCGCAGCCCACGGGATCCGTGCTGAGCTCCTCGAGTCAGAGAACGTTACCCAGGTGCTTGGACTTCTGTGGGTCACCCCATTATATCGTAATGGCTTAAGGACTCTGGGCACATTACCACTGATGATTAGTGCTAAAGTGCATGTGCTCTCTCCTCTAAACATGGTATAATTGGTTTACACCCGTTTGGCATATTTGATTTACTTGTGAGTCCCCAGTAAAGTGGTATACCATATACCCAGGGCCTGTAAATTAAATATTGGTAGTAGGCCTGCAGCATTCATTGTGCCACCCACAGAATTATACTTTCAAATCTGTCTCAGGTCTGCTACTGTAGTGCCTGTGTGTGCAGTTTACTGCCACCTCCACTTGGCATTTAAAACTACTTGCAAAGCCTTAAACTTGCCTTTTATTACATATGTCACCCCTAAGGGAGGCCTTAGGTAGCCCTAAGGCCAGGGTGCTATGCAAGTAAAAGGTACGAATTGTACATTTATGTTTTGCATGTCTTTGTAGTGACAAACAGCCTATTTCATATTTCACTACTGTGAGGCCTACCCCTCTCATAGGCCAGCATTAGGAATTCCTTAATGCAAATTAGGCTGTAATTCCTGATCAGACAGGAGTAGCTTTTTCATGTTTCATATGTTTGGAATGATAATGACAAATCCTACTTACTGCTGAAGTTGGATTTCACATTACTGTTTTAGAAATGCCGTTTTTAGGAAGTGGACATTTCTCTGTGCTTATAACTTGTGTGCTTTGCAGCCTGTCTCCAATACAGGACTGGGTTGGGTAACAGCTACACTTTGTGAATTCCCTCTAGACAGGCACAAACACAGGAAGGTGAGGCTCATCTGCATTTTGAGCACTCATCTAATTCATCTGCATTCTGATCAGTCTTTCTCGGCAGAGAGAAATGGGAGGGGCTGACACACTTCAACAGGTTGTATCCTGTCCACACACAGAGAACAGATTTACCCCCCGCCCCTCCGGGGTTAGCATGGGAGACAGGACTGGGTTGAAAGGGATCACTGTGCACTTCAGAGAGTTCCATTAAAGTCATTCCCTGCATCAAAAGCACTTTTGGGTACTGAGTTTCTGGCCCCCTAAAATCAGACACTTCTGGATCTTGAACTGAACCTCTGTCAGAAGGACTGCTGTGCTGTATACAGGACTCAACTGGACTGCTTTTCTGGAAGAACTGCTTTTCTGCTTGCTGCCCTGCTGCCTGCAGCTCCCTGACTCTTCTGGAAGGACTCTGCCTTCCCTCCAAGTGATTCCAAGTGCTTGCTGACTTGCCATCTGTTTTCTGAAGTTTCAGGGATACAAAAGACTTCCTACAATGCTGATGGTGCTGCTGGACTCTGCCTTCTGTGAGTTCTACCCTTGCCTGAGGTGCCCACTCCAAGCTCTGGGCCTCAGAAGTGAGTTTTCATAAAAAAACAATCATTGCTTCAACTGCATGAGAAATTCCACTGCATTGCCCTATGATGCTGAAGCAGGGGCTGACCGAAGACAGCGGTTTGACAGCCTGCATGGCTCAATGACGATGCTCTGCACTGCTCAAGGATGACTCATTACATTCACTTCAGCGGAGCTTGACAACGATGCAGGGCCCACTTTGCGCGTCTTGACGATGATGAAGTAGACTCTCGAAGTTGACAAAAGTTCCATCCAAGGTATTTCTTCACCGGGACCTGTCTGGGTCCTGTAGCCGGGCTGACGTCGACCTGAACTTTAGATTTGCACCGGTCCCACGTGACCTCGTGTAACCTTTTAACCGCTAGTGACTTCTAAGCACTATTTTTGCATTTAATCTCTAAAAATTCATATGTCAACTTCTACTGATTTTTTTGGTCTTATTTTGCTCAAATAAATATTCTCTCTTTTTCTAAACCTGTTTTGAGTCTTTTGTGGTGTATTCATTGTGTTACTGTGAGTATGTGTTGCACAAATACTTTACACATTGCCTTTATATTTAAGCCTGACTGCTCTGTGCCAAGCTACCAGAGGGTTAGCACAGGTTATCTTATTGTGTATCTAGCTTATCTAGAGTGGTGGTTCCTGCCTGGCAAGGGTGCATAACTCAGCCAACCAGCAATCCAATTTCTAACACAGGGGATCAGCCTTATGATCCTTGGAGATCTTTCTCTTCTTGGATTTCAAGTTGCAGTGGGTCCAACCTCCTCATGTCCGTCTCAGAGTTTACAGATGAACAATGCAGCAGGCTCAGTCTACCGGCTATCCTTTTGCAAGTCCAGAAAGCTTCTGAGGAAGGTTGGGTGAGGGTCTACCTTTGTAGGATACAAAAGCCTGTGAGTGGGGACAACCTAAGACCCTGACCTACCCACTTTTGCAGTAGCTCATGTTTGCTTTACTGCAAACAGGCCCAAATGCAATATGTCAGGGCAAATCCAAGATGGCAAAGGTCTTCAGCCACACTAAACTTGGATGGCAGTGTGATTAAGGAATGTATTATGGTAATCCTAGTATAATCCCGCATCTAACACTAAACTCAACTTTGAAGCAGGGAGTGCAGCCACAACAAAAACAGAAACAAAGTCTGGTTGGACAAAAGCAGGGTCCTTCAACAACCAGGCAAAGGATACACAAGAATTGTCCTGGGATCCTCCTTTCTCCCTTTCAAGTGTGCCAAAGTGTTACATGTGATTCAACAGGCCTGTTAGGCAGAGTTTTGAAATACTGTTATCAAAATAATGCCCACAGCTACAACCCTGCCTTTCAAATTGAGCTCAGAGTAGTCATCCTCACACATTCAGGTCAGGCAATTGTGTGATCCTGGGAGGAATTTCGCATCTCATCCACATCTTATTCATGCAAAGAACAGGCTATGAGAAGCTGGAGAGCTAATGCAAACTAGCCTCCAGGAACTTCAGGTAGGGAAAAGGTAAAGTTACTTTTCCATAATATTTATTAAAAATCTGACTTTACCATGGAATTCGATTTTTAATAAATATTAAAAAGTTGTTGAATACTTTTTCTAGCTGGTCCTATTCCTAAGATATAGAAAATAGTATTTTAATCATACTCTCATTTTCTACATAAAACAGCTAGGTCAGCCACAGTAAAATTAGCTTTTAGGACTCATCACTGTAGAGACATGTAAAAATTAATTTTCTACATGTCCCACTTTTAAATTCTATGTGATCTATCTTTGAGGGCTACAAGGCCAAATAGAGATCACTTCCTAATGTTTAAAAGGAGGTTTATCTGTCAAAAAGGGTTATTTTAACATGTCACACTGCAGGTTTACACTGCAGTAACCAGGATGTAATTGTTGGCCTTAAGTCATGTTTTCTTTGTCTCACTAGTGGATGGCACAATAAGTGATGCAGTCCACAGTTGACAGTTAACTTTCCATGTCACGGTTAAGGTTTACACATCATATACTATTTCCTTATGGGAGAATTAAATGCACCAATCAGGGATGAGCCAATTTCTAAATGTTTTGGGATCAGAGCGCATACACTGTGCACTGGCAATCAGTCTAAAAAACAACAATAAAATTGAGCAACCAATTGGGATGAACATGCAAAAGAGGCATGACTATCATTTTTTCTGTCTTCTCTGACAATAAGGGGCCAATTACGATGTTGGTCGGAGTTGACAGACCGGCCCTCAGTTCGGCGGTTTTGACCACCTGATTACGATGTGACCGAACACTGTTCGGTCGCATACTCCCATCTCGCTATGGTAGCTTGTGCTACAGCTGTAAACCAGCTGTAATACATGCTCCCATGAAGAAATGGGGGTGTCTGTAAAACCCTGCACCCTGTGGCAGGCACCCCATGGTGCCTGCCACACAGTGCAGAGATTTACAGGGGGGCACCCTAGGTACCCACTCGGCCACCAACTGTAGGCCGCAAAGGCAAGGGGGCTCCCAAAGTCACTTTCAGACAGTCTTTCCGTGTCGGAAAGGCCGGCACTGAAAGGCTGTTGGAAATCGACATTGTAATCCCAGCGGTGTCAGAATTACGCGCCATCCATATGGGATGACAGTGCGGATCCGACCGGACGGCAGACCCCAAGAGCTGGTCGGAACGTGTCTGAATGAATGACCAGTTTACGTTCCGACCGCCGACATTGTAATTCGGCAGTCGTATCGCAAACCGACCGTGTCGGTTGGAAAGCCTCCGACCATGGTCAGAAAGGTTCCGATTAGCGGTCGGAGTCTTTCTGACCGATACCATAATCAGCCTCTTAGTGTGATACATCCAGAAGAAAACGTGAACGTAAACAGATGATTGAGAAATTCAAGAACATGGGGTATACAGGCACAACTGCAACCTGCTAAGCTTAAAGTGTTATTGTTCAATTGCTTCCATGTTCTCTCAGAACCTTAGCTGCTCTGGCTTTGTTATCTGAAATCCAGCAAGCTGATTTCTTAACGGAACAATAATGTACAAACTGACTTATTTATGTTCCTGCACACCTGTACTTTTATGCAGGCGGGTATTTACATGTACTTTGGAGATGTACATGTGTGCATATGTGTGGGTTTAAGAATAGATGGCCAGATCTGAAAGAAGGAAGGAAAGAACTGTTGTTCGGTGGGGCTTAGCCACAAGTTTTGGTGCAACATTGCCAAATAAATTTGCATAAAGGTGGGGTGGCGCCTTTGTAGAATATGAGTGGTGCTCCCAGAGCACTAGGTTTTCAAGTTGTTGAATACTTTTTCTAGCAGGTCCCATTCCTAAGATATAGAAAATAGTATTTTAATCATACTCTAATTTTCTACATAAAACAGCTAGGTCAGCCAGGCGTAAAATTAGCTTTTAGGGACTCATCACTGTAGAGACATGTAAAAATTAATTTTCTACATGTCCCACTTTTAAATACTATGCGATCTATCTTTGAGGGCTACAAGGCCAAATAGAGATCACTTCCTAATGTTTAAAAGGAGGGCTTTATCTGTCAAAAAGGGTTATTTTAACATGTCACACTGCAGGTTTACACTGCAGTAACCAGGATGTAATTGTTGGCCTTAAGTCATGTTTTCTTTGTCTCACTAGTGGATGGCACAATAAGTGATGCAGTCCACAGGTGACAGTTAACTTCCCATGTCACGGTTAAGGTTTCTACATCATATACTATTTCCTTATGGGAGAATTAAATGTACCAATCAGGGATGAGCCAATTTCTAAATGTGTTGGGATCAGAGCGCATACACTGTGCACTGGCAATCAGTCTACAAAACAACAATAAAATTGAGCAACCAATTGGGATGAACATGCAAAAGAGGCATGACTATCATTTTTTCTGTCTTCTCTGACAATAAGGGGCCAATTACGATGTTGGTCGGAGTTGACAGACCGGCCCTCAGGTCGGCGGTTTTGACCACCTAATTACGATGTGACCGAACACTGTTCGGTCGCATACTCCCATCTCGCTATGGTAGCTTGTGCTACAGCTGTAAACCAGCTGTAATACATGCTCCCATGAAGAAATGGGGGTGTCTGTAAAACCCTGCACCCTGTGGCAGGCACCCCATGGTGCCTGCCACACAGTGCAGGGATTTACAGGTGGGCACCCTAGGTACCCACTCGGCCACCAACTGTAGGCCGCAAAGGCAAGGGGGCTCCCAAAGTCACTTTCAGTCAGTCTTTCCGTGTCGGAAAGGCCGGCACTGAAAGGCTGTTGGAAATCGACATTGTAATCCCAGTGGTGTCGGGATTACGCGCCATCCATATGGGATGACAGTGCGGATCCGACCGGACGGCAGACCCCAAGAGCCGGTTGGAACCGTGTCAGAATGAATGACCAGTTTACGCTCCGACCGCCGACATTGTAATTCGGCAGTCTGATCGCAAACCGACCGTGTCGGTTGGAGAGCCTCCGACCATGGTCAGAAAGGTTCCGATTAGCGGTCGGAGTCTTTCTGACCGATACCATAATCAGCCTCTTAGTGTGATACATCCAGAAGAAAAAGTGAACGTAAACAGATGATTGAGAAATTCAAGAACATGGGGTATACAGGCACAACTTCAACGTGCTAAGCTTAAAGTGTTATTGTTCAATTGCTTCCATGTTCTCTCAGAACCTTTAGCTGCTCTGGCTTTGTTATCTGAAATCCAGCAAGCTGTTTCTTAAGGGAACAATAATGTACAAACTGACTTATTTATGTTCCTGCACACCTGTACTTTTATGCAGGCGGGTATTTACATGTACTTTGGAGATGTACATGTGTGCATATGTGTGGGTTTAAGAATAGATGGCCAGATCTGAAAGAAGGAAGGAAAGAACTGTTGTTCGGTGGGGCTTAGCCACAAGTTTTGGTGCAACATTGCCAAATAAATTTGCATAAAGGTGGGGTGGCGCCTTTGTAGAATATGAGTGGTGCTCCCAGAGCACTAGGGTTTTCATTTTTTTTCTTCTTTTTTTTTGGAGAGCTCGGAGGAAATAGATGAAGTAGGGACAATAAGGGTGCTGGTAAGGTTTGTTTTGAGGGGTAAAAGAAAACGGGAATGCAGAATACTCTCCTTTCTATTTTGGATTGGATTGTGTTTGATAATTTGTGTTGTTTTTCTCATTTTTACTAAGATAATCTATGATAAATTGAATTGTTAGTCTTAATGCAAATAGAATAAATAATAAGCACTACAATTTTTTAACAGTTGCTCTCCTTCAGAAAACCCACATTGTTCGCAATAAAAAACATTACATTATTCATGGCTGGAACAAACCTATTTCTCATCATCTACAGTGGCTATTAGTAGGATCGCTATTCTTGCCAATGAGAACAACACAGAGCTAAAAGTAATAATTAATTGCATAGCGGATGCTAGAAATGGAGGTCTCTAGTTGGCAGAGATATGAACCTTGTCCAAGTAGGGACCATTCCTTCTAGTCAGGCTAAGGGGAGTACATGTCTAAAATAACCATGGTCACCCCGTTGGTAGCTTGGCACGAGCAGTCAGGCTTATCTTGGAGGCACTGTTAAAGTATTTGCGCATAACACACAGTAATACAGTGAAAACACTACAAAAGTACACCACACCAGTTTTAGAAAAATAGCCAATATGTATCTGTGTAAAACAAGACCAAAATTATAAATATCCAACATACAGTAATCAAAATAAGAATATTGCAAAAATAGACTTAAAATATAGTTCATTGAAGTCGATAGCTCCAACAGAGGCTATCACGGCATCGTTAACAAACAAATCCAACAGTTCAGGCCGACCGCGGCATCGCAGGCCAGCTATGGTGTCGGGAAGAACCACAAACAGTACCTTGGAAATGCAGGGCGTTGTGGACCTTGCAATGAGCTTCAGGTAAGTGGCGTTGTTGGTTTCAGAGGTCAGTGCAGGAGCCGTTGGGCCCTTGAAGTCACATGTGTTGCAGATCGAACTCCATGAGTTTGAAGTCAGGAGCGCCGGCGTTGGGGCTGCGGTGCAGGCAGCAGCTCAGTGACAGCATCCAGTGGCGTTGGTGAGAGCAGGGCTGCGGCACGAAGTGGGGCGGTGCTCGTCATGGTACTGGCAGGTCAAAGTGCAAGCAGCACTGTCATCGTTGCTAAAGCGATGTCGTCTGCAGACGATCTGGAGTCAATGGTGCCGGCGTCAGTAGGCCAAGGCTGCAGTGTGGGACGGGGAATCTAGTAACTTATGAGTGGTGTCAATATTGGTGTGCGGTGGCACCATTGGGGATACCAGGGCAGCGATGTGAAGCATGCCAGTGCCTTAAGGTCACGGGGCAAGTGGCAGCTCCGGTTGGCGTCGACAGTGAGACCAGGGTTGCGGTGTGAAGCGGGACGATGCTCTCTGTAGTGCCAACAGGTCACACAGCCAACAGCGGCATCGTTGACGCTGTCAAGTTGCTTTTCCCTCTGTGGTAGGTGAAACATACAGTTCTAGAAACGGATATCCAGAGGATGGTCTAGTCTTTGGTGTGCCTGAGACTTCCAACAGGAGGCAAGCTCTACTTCAAGCCCTTGGAGAAACTTTGGAAAATAAGTTGCAGAAAGTTCAGTCCAGTCCTTTCACTGCCGAAGACAGAAGCAGCCACTGCAGGCCAACACAGCAAAGCACACAGCAAAGTGGTAGGTCCTCCTTACAGCTTCTCCAGCTCTTCTTCTTGGCAGGTTCCTTAGTCCAAACGAGTTGTCAAGTTCTGGGGTCAGGGCATGTGGCAGCTCCTCCGCTAAGGTGGAGGAGCGCCGCCCCACTGCTTTTTAGCAGTGAAATAAAGAGAAAATAAAATGATAATAACTTCTGTTATCATCATTTTATTTTCTCCTACTACCGCAGCCTTGTGTGAGGGGGCGGGGCAGGGGAGGAGTGGTAGCACCCTCCTAAGTGCGCAATGACTGCTTGGCCGGCCCTCTCAGGCGCCCAAAACAGTCTTGTGCAATTTGCATGTTCTCCAGGCAGGCTGCATTACAGCCTGCATGGAGAACATGCCCAGGCTCCGAGTCAGTGTCTGAGCACTGAAACACGCCGCTCAGACCAATCACAATGCTGCTAAGGCAGCGTTGTGATTGGCTGACTAGGAGCCTGGGTGTGCTTCCTGTTTTTCAGATAAGCAAGGGAGGACTATGGAGGAGAGACATGGTGAGGAGGTATTTCTTTTATTATATTTTTTTGTTGCCCTCTTCCCCCACATCTTCCCCCCTCCTGCCCCTGCCCCCACCCCTCTACCTCCGATCCATGCTGGCCACCCCTGGTCAGGGCCCCTATATTTATACCACTTTTCCCTTTGAAGTTTTAGGCAGAAAGTCTCTCGTTTCAGTAGAAACCATTTCTGTCCTCTCTAGTCTAGCTTCACTGCAGGATGTTGAGTCAGCATTGTGCAGAGCAGACACAGCCTATTCAGGTGCTAGTGAAAACTCCTCCTACCACTCTAAATGCAGAAAAGGTCTATTCGGCCTGGCTTTGAGTCACCCAGGAAAGGCAGGACATACCTCAACCCCCGTGTGACTGTCTAGTGTGAACGCACCTCCCCAGTTTCTGTCACTCCAAAACCAGATGGTGCATACACAACCTGTTAGAGGCACACAGGATGGTTATATAAGAAAGTGCCTACTTTCTAAAAGTGCCATTTTCAAGCACACAATTTTAAAAAACACCTTTGCTAAATGGTATGTTATCAAATTCTGAGTTCAGAGAGCCTAAACTCTATTTCTCTATCTTGTCTCAATGGAAAGTTACACTTGTAAGATGTTACAAGGCAGCTCCCATGTAAATGTATGGGACAGACAGCCTTTCAATAGTGAAAAATTAAATGCACAGTATGTCACTATCAGGACATGTAAAACACACTAATACATGTCCTACCTTTACACTGCACCCTGCCCATGGGGCTACCTTGGGCCTACCTTAGGGGTGGCCTACATGTAAGAAGAGGGAAGGGTAGGACTTTTTTTGCATTATTTATTGAACTGTTAGCAATGTATAATCGTATGCACCCATCAAATTCTCCCCACCCCATCAGAGACTTTTCAATTATAAAATTATATGTTGATGATATTGGGTTATATTTAGTAGCAAGCACCGAAAGAATTAGCTCTCTGTTATCCATGGGCAAACAGTATACCACGCTGTGCGGCTACTGTATTATTGAATCAAAAACAGACATTTTATCATTCAATACTTCTAAGGACATCCTTCCCCACATAATTCAAATTTATTACAATTTCGAAACTCAAAAAGTATTTAGGTGTATATTGTACTGAAGAATTTAATTCCTTTTTAAGACAATAATTATAGTCCGGTCATAACCAAGATCAAAGGAATATTTGCAACTTGGAATAATTTCCCACTTTCAATAATAGGTCGTATTGCCCTGATCAAAATGTCCTTCTTACGGCTAGTTTTTCTTTTTGACTTCTCCATATTATTGAATGACTATGTATTTTCTAAAACAAATAGCATTTTCTCTAGTTTTATTTCGGCCAACAAAAAAAACAAGAATCTCCATGAAAAACGGGAATTGTTTTATTGACCCGGGAGGGCCAGCTTTCCCTGATCTAGGTTTGTCATATTTGGCTTCAGTCGCAATCCAAATTAAAAGACTTATGACCAATACTGATTTGTTTCATGATGGAATACTAAATAAATGTTTTTTTAAAAACGAGTAAATCGCTCCTTGTTCGTTCAGATGGGGAGAGTACCTAGAAAGCATTTTATAAGACCCTTACTATTTTGTGTAAGACCCAAAATAGGCAGCATGCATCACTTTCAATTCCCAAAATACTTGCTGAGACTCCTTTAAAGTTACTATCTGAGCTTTTTATGGTTGCCTCTCCAAAATGGGAGTCCCAATTGGATTTTGTTCAGATTAGCAATTTTTCAAGATTTCCACAAAACAATTACAGCTTTCCAACAGCTAGACGTGGTTCTGACTGGTTGGCTAAATTTTGTCTATGTTCAGCTGACCCATTTGATTAAGCAGCTTCCAACTGAGTCAATCACAATAAACCAAAGAAATACCTACTTAGTTATACATATTGGACCTCGTAAACTTCAGATTGCGTTACTCTTATACCGTTTTAATTCCAGATTCATCCTCTAAAATTACCGACATCCAGAGAAAATAGCTCAATTCAACTGCATAATTTTTACTGCTAGGTCGAAAATCATCAATTTTTCTTATTCCACATTGCAAAGCGACAATTTTCATCAGATGGTATTTTCCAAAAAATGAATATTATATCATACCCTACCTAAGCTTAAACAATTTTCATCTCGTCTTCCGGCCACTTGTCCAAGATGTCTAAATGATTCTCTAGGGCATTAGAACCACATATTTTCTGAATGCCCTCTTTAGTTATATTTTGGAAAACTATTTTTTAGCTTTCGAACCTAACAACTGAATTGATACCATTGACAAACGATATTTGTCATGGTCTTGATTGAAATATTATAACTAAACACGGTCAATTTATGCTTTTCATTGCGATTTTGATTGCCCGGTCTCTAATAGCAACCTGTGGAAATACACAATCGCTCAACTTTGATCAATGGCACAAAAAAATGTGCAAGATTAATAAATTGGAGTATGCTCTATTTTATTGCAACTATAAGGAGTATTTGTATGGATACAAAGTAATTATTATTGTCACTTAATTTCACTTTTCTGTGGTACCTTATTCTATGTGTATTCTTTAAATTTTGTTTTCATTCAAGATGAAAGTTTTCTGCATTACCTTACAAAAAAAAAGAAAAAGAAGGGAAATCAAATCAAAAAGTTCTCAAACTAATTTAGTAAAAAAGAAAAAAAAAAAAAGGAAAATAATATGTTTCAGTACTCTGGCGCCAAGCAGTGAATAGCTGAGTTTCGAAACCGGATTTCACAAAACATTGCCTTATGCAAGACACAAAGGCAATTGTCATTGCTGTGATAACATGCATGTAAATAGATCCTAGAGATAATATCGGAACTAGCGATGGGAACCTAAAGAAATACGAATAAAACACAGAAGACAGTAGATGATAAATATAAAAGGGAAAAATATTACATACACCAGTGATATTATAATTATTTTTCCATTTTCCGCTATGCAAAATGCATACATTTTCACAAAAATTATTGTATAATCCAATTTTGCATAAATGTTTGCACGCAGGAGGCTCATTAAGAAAATGTCTTGCCAAGAGGCACTTTCTACTTGAACCAGTATCCTGCGGGTATCTCGCAACACTTTTTAATGCAAATAGAACAATTACAGAATAAAAGCCATGCAAGATACCTGTAAACCGCATTTTGCTCAAGAAGCGTAACTTTTTGGGAGTTGAGCCTGGGCAACTGGGCCATCTCTTGGCTCCCTGACGCAGGCATCATCTCCCCCACAACCGCAAGACAGTCACAGTAGCACCCACCCTCGAACCCTACCCAATCACTGCAGTACCACTGCACTTGCTTGGGGTAGAAATTAATCTGAATCCAGATTTTGCCTGACTTTTGACTACCTGATGTCAGGGTGTCTAGAAACTCTGTGGCCAACCACTAACCTAAATCGAAAGATACCACAATGAACATAAGGTTAGAACTGAACATTATTAAGCTAACTAGATAGGAATACCATCATGATGTTAATCAGGAATAGGTTTGAAAGTCACCAGTCCTAGCCACTTGGAACTGGAGGGTGGGTACAAAAACAAATTCCAGTGCGGTAAGTACAAGGTGGGCTGCAGAGGGTGCGGATCCAGTTGCAGGGGTGCAAATGGGAAAGAGGGCAATTCCCCAGAGCCAGCTCAAATGCTGTTACCTGACGCTCCTGCCACTGACCCCAACAACCCCTGCCTTCCAATCAAGTGGGAGCCCCCGCTTCATGGGCCCCTCACTCTCCATGACCAAATAGTGGAAACGTTAAATCAAAGAATTCCAGTAAAGAGGCTGAAAAATAGAGATAAGCCATCTGCCCCCTGGTATAAGGAGGACTTGAGGCTTCAGCGTAAGGAATGTAAACTGGCCGAAAGGAAATGGAGGCGGCTATATGCTGAAATAGACAGAAAAAGTTATAAGACGCAACTAAATAAATATAAGGAGGCAATTGCTAGTTCAAAAGCAGACTACTTTGCAGAAACCATCTTGCTAGCACCAAACAAGACCAGAGCTATCTTCAGCATAGCTAAGGACCTCTCCAAGCCTACGTGTACAGGTAATAAGATCATACCTACACAAAAGCTATGCGATGATCTAGCAACTTATTTTAATGAAAAGATCAATAAAATTATCAACGGCCTCAGCTTGAAGGATCAGACTGGAGCGGAAGATGACTACAACTTACCCCTGAAGGTGGGGAATGAATTTACTGCCCGGAAGATGCAAGATGAGCGTCTAGAGAGAACTAGCCAGCCTATCTTGGAACGCTTCCAAGTACCCCCAGAGGAGGTGGTTTATAATATAGCTATGACAGTCTCCTCCGGGTCTCCACTGGACCCCCTCCCTCAGAGAATATGGAAGGAATATAAGACGGAACTCTTTCCCCGGCTGCATCAGTTATGCTGTCAATCAGTAACTATCGGAGAAGTCCCAGACTGTTGGAAACAGGCAATAGTTACCCCACTACTTAAAAAACCAACGCTCGATCCAGCTCAGATGTCCAGCTATAGACCGATTTCATTGCTGCCCTACCCAGTAAAAATTCTCGAACGAATAGTGAGTAAATCTCTGTCTCAATATCTAGAGGAAAACCGGCTACTGGACGAGCTGCAATTCGGATTCCGCCCTGAACACGGTACCGAAACAGCCTTGGTAACTATGTTCGATGATTTAAGAATGCGCGCTGACAATGGCCAAGCAGCTGTGCTGGTGCTGCTGGACATGTCAGCGGCATTCAACACGGTTAACCATAGTATTCTGTTGAAGAGACTAGAAAGCATCGGAGTTAAGGGTAAGGCCTTAAGATGGCTTCAGTCTTATCTAACGGATAGATCACAGTTAGTAAGCATTCGACCTTTTACATCTCCGAAGACAGCTATTCAACATGGGGTCCCGCAGGGCTCAGCAATCAGCCCAATTTTATTTAATATATATCTACGCCCACTTATTTCCATCATTAAATCCTTTGGAGTGGATTTGGTCAACTATGCTGATGACACACAGCTCATGTTTTCTCTGGAGGGAGATCAAAAAATATCTATGGATAGATTTCATGAATGTATGACTATCACCTCACACTGGCTTAGACACAACTTCCTCCAATTTAATGGAGAAAAAACTGAAGTCATATACTGCATGACAAGCAAAGTTGGCCGTCCCCTCCCTGGTGACTTTCGGCTCACCCCCACAGATGGCGTGCTAATACCTACCAAAAGAGTGCGCAATCTGGGAGTAATGATGGATAATAATCTCCAAGTGGATTCACAAATAAATAAAACAGTGGGTACCTGTCTCTCACTGATTATAGCCCTTAGAAAGATTCTCCCACTACTACCAGCTTCTGCCAGAATACAGGTAGTGAGGAGCGCTATTTTGAGCAGGCTGGACTACTGCAACTCCTTGTGTCTTGGAGCTCCTAGCTCCTCGAAAATGAAGCTGCAGAGGATCCAGACAATTGCAGCAAAGTTGGCCCTAAACTGGCAGCGCAGATCCTCAGCATCTCAGGCTCTACGTGATTTTCACTGGTTACCGATTCAGCAGAGAATATTTTTTAAATCTCTCTGCATAGTTTTTAAGGCAGCAAGTGGTCTGGGTCCTAGGCCTCTGCAGAGTAAGTTCATGTGGTATACGCCCACAAGAAACCTTCGCTCGACCACAGCAAATCTGGTCAATGTCCCTAAATTTAAGAGGGTTAGAACAGGTGGGAGAGCTTTTAGCTCTGCAGCCCGCGATTATGGAATGAACTTCCATCTGACATCAGGAGGAGCAGAGACATAATGCAATTCAGGAAGAAACTAAAGACCTGGTTATTCCCAAGGGAAAGGAACACTTAGATGTAATTCCTGAATTCTCCATTGCTCCTCCTGATGTCCTTCTCTCCCCTTAGGTCTCTATTATCTATAACTCCCTTTTTCTCTTTCAAATACAGTATGACACATTACATCTATGTACATTTTCAGCGCCAGGATACCCGTTGGGTGACAGTGCGCTATATAAATGCTGTATTAAATACAATGGGCTTATACCCATAGCATAAACCAGCTCCCACCAGATCTGGCTAAAATGCCACAGCAACCATGCTCCTCCCCTGATGGTGGGTGGACATACACATTTGCTGGGCTCTGACATGCTGGTGGGCACCTTAAGTCAATTTTAAGACTGCCGTCTTCAGTCATTAACTGAACTGCAGAGCTCTCCCTATGGGAAAGGATAGAACAAGTCAATAAAGTTTATTATTTTAAAAAATATAAAAATATTTTAATTCAAAATAAAATTTCAAGTTAATGTCATTTAAAAAATTATAATCACCTAGAACTAAAAAAATGTCATCTTACAACACATACCCTAACACATTTGATCTGTATAAAATATTTAAATACTTAAAATATATTGTTTCATAAATATAAATTTTAAATGAAGTATAAACCATCAATCTCAGCCACATGAGCACAATAATATTATATTTTCATTACATGTAATTAAATGTTATTTATTTACTTGATATAAACTAATTTAAGTTTAAAAGTTTTTTTGCGTTTAAAAACAAGTTCATAATTGATTAAAATGTATATATTATTTAATTGTATATACCACATATTTTAACACTAACAAAAAGTATTATATATATAATATATATATATATATATATATATATATATATATATATATATATATATAATATTGAAGTCAAACTAATGTAACATTAATTTCTAAGGAGTTTTACTTTAAGTCCTTGCCTCCTATATTAGCCTGTGCTGTCTCTTCGAGACATGCTGTATTCACTCTGTGAGCTTACTGCCCGCCCATTGCCTTGTTTTTCATCCCTTCGATTGTCGTTCAAGAATGCATACTTGCTAGTGGTTAATCCTTCCTCTTTCTCCCTCCTTTTTGTGTTTGGTTTCCTCCCACAGAGCACCGCCCCATTACTTTTAACATTATGCTTCTGTGTTTAGGTGTTCCTTTGGGGGAATATATATTTCTTTGATTCCTTCTTGCTTCACTGTTTGCCCGTCTTCGTGGGTTCAGCTTAGGTGCCCATCACTTAACCTCCCCGTACCATCACTGAAATGAAAGGTCAGACACTTCAGGTAGTGTTTTCAAAATTGCTTCCTAAATTTTCTCTGACTTCAAAGTGTGAGGATTTCCCCCAAACCCTCCTGCTTTGCTGCTTGTTGATTTAGTGAGCCTCGGTTATTGGACATTCATCAGCCCAACCTTGCAGCACAGTTAAGGACAAGGCTTTGGCAACTCCTGTCACATTTTCTCTGACGCTTGCTTATACAATGTGAACTTGACTGACCCAAAGGTATTGAAGTGCCTTACAAAAGCGCCAGTTACATTACACAAGGCCAGGTTAATTTTTTTTGTTTTTAGGAGCTTGGAGATCAAGTGACGCCTAACGCTGCCCCCGTTTATTTATTATTTCCCTTTTAACTGACAAGTGGGAGCAGCACTCGTCCCTCCCTCCTCCTCCCATGTTGCTGCACACCAGCCCTGCTGACCTCTTGCTGTCGTCCTCCTCTTTGCAGAGCTCTAATTTCAAAGCACATTCACGGCAGCTCCCCTGGGACTGTGAGGCATTTTTTTAATATAATGCGAACTCAAGCAACCTGAAGATATTGGAGAGCTTTACATGAGCGCCAGTTACATTACACAAGGTCAGGGTAATTTTTGTGGTTTTAGGTGCACGGAGATTAAGTGATGCCGAAGCTGTTCCTATTTATTCAATGTTAGACCTGACATCTTTTGGCGTGTTTCCCCTGTCTTTTTGCTTTCTGGCCTCCTGGTTTTGACTCTGTTTTTGCTGGTTTAGTGTCTCTGCGCACTTTCTCACTGCTGTACAATGTTAAAGTGCAAGTGCTCCTATTGTAAATTGGATTATGGATTGGTGTTTCCATGATTGGCATATTTGATTTACTGGTAAGTCCCTAGTAAAGTGTACTAAGAGTGCCAGGGCCTGTAAATCAAATGCTGCTAGTGGGATTGAAGCACTGATTGTGCCACCCACACGAGCAGCCATTCAAAGGGTTCTCAGACCTGCCACTGCAGTGTGTGCATGCAGTTTTTACTGCCATATCGACTTGCCAAGTGCACCCACTTGCCGAGCCTTCACCTTCCCTTTTGTTACATGTGAGACACCCCTAAGGTAGGCCCAAGGTAACCCTATGGACAGGGTGCAGTGTATGTGAATGGTAGGACATGTCCTGGAGTGTGTGACATGTCCTGATAGTGAACTATTGTGTAATTTGTTTTTCACTGTCGAAAGGCTATCTGTCCCATAGGATAGAATGGGGAATACTCTGTAACATTTTGCGAGTATATCTTTCCATTGGGACAAGATAGAGAAACAGAGTTTAGTAGGCCTAAACTCAGAATGTAAAAATAAATCTTCTAGTAAAGATGATTTTTATGTTCCGTGTTTGAAAATACCACTTTTAGAAAGTAAGTATTTTCTTGCTTAGCCATCCGGTGTGCCTCTGCTGGGTTGTGGATTGACTGTCTGGCTTTGGAGTGACTGGGGCTGGGGATGTGCATTCTCTTCAGACAGCCACTGGGGGGTCAAGGTGTGTCCTGACTTTCCTGGATGAGTTAGGGCTGGGCTGGATAGACCTGGGCTGCATTTAGAGTAGTGGGAGGAGATTTCCTTGCACCTGAATGGGCCTGGTCTGCCTTGGGTGATGCTTTCTTTACCTCCTGCTGGGAAGCTGGGTCAGAGAGGACCAAACTGGTTTGGACTAAGCACAGATACTTTCTGCCCAGGAGAACAAAGAGAAATGCAGTACAAATATTGGGGCCCAGACCCCAGAACTTTAGAACTCACTGGAATCAAGGTACCTGGCAAGAAGAAGAGCTGGAAAAAGTGCGAGGAGGAGTACTGCCCCATTGCTGTGTTGTTGCTTTGTTGGGTTGGCCTGCAGTTGCTGCTTCTGCCTTGGTACTGAAAGGACTGGACTGAACTTTCTTTACTTCTGCAGAGTATCTCCAAGAGCTTGAAATAGAGCTTTCCTCCTGTTCTCGAAGTCTCAGGAACAGCAAAGGCTTCAACTACCTCTGGGTACCGCCTCTGGAACCATGGGTTTCAGTTTCCACAGAGAGAGAAAGCAGCCAACACGGTCACCGACACCGCTACGGGCTCCGTGTCCTGAAGGCACCGCAGAGGGCACTGCCACACTTCACACCACAACCCTGGTCTCACTGACGACGATGCCTGCTGCCGCCACCGAGCCACCGCTTGCACCACGACCTGTGGGCACTGCACCACCTCGCTTCACTCTGCCGCCCTGGTTTTCCCGACAACGTTGCTGCCGGCTGAGCATGACACCTGTGACCGCACTGTGGTTTAGGGGCACCGCTCGTAAGTTACACGACGCACCGCTCCGTCCCACACCACAGTCTGGGCTGACCAATGCCAGGTCCCATCAACCGGCACTGTTGCTTGCACCATGACTTGTCAGCACCGCAACGAGCACCGCCTCACTCCGCACCGCAGGCCTGGTCTCACCAACACCGCTGGAGGACCACCACCGAGCCACTGCCTGCACCACGACTTGAAGGCACAGCTCGCCGCACCGCTATGCTTCACATCGCAAGCGCGGCGGTTGCTACGACCGTCCTGTACCGAAGTGGTCAGCCGCAACCAAAGGTACTGTTTACGAGTCTGCTGACACTAAAGCCGGTCTGCACCGATGCGGTCAACCGGAACAGTTGGATTCTGTTATTTTCAGAACCTCGGTAGCATCAGATGGCGCTACCGGCCACAAGGAGCTGCATTTTAAAGTTATTTCTACAAAGTGCCTATTTTTGATTACTGTATGTTGGTCTTTTATCGTTTTGGTCTTGTTTGCACAGATAAATATTGGTTATTTTTCTGAAACTGGTGTGGTGTCCGTTTGTAGGGTTTTCACTGTTATTACAGTTAGTGATGTGCAAATGCTTTACACACTGCCTCTGAAATAAGCCTGCCTGCTGGTGCCAAGATACCAAGGGGGTGAGCAGGTTATTTTAGGAGTGTATCCCCCTTATACTGACTAGAATGAAGGGTCCCTGCTTGGACAAAGGTGCAAACCATTTCCAACTAGAGACCCCCCATTTCTAACATTCATTATTTCCCCTCTACCTGCCAAATGGGAGCATTTTGTTGTTGTTGCTATGTCCAGTGCTCCTATACCCAGAGGGCTCGGACAGAGGGCGGCGCATAGGCTTGCTGGTAAGAGGACAGTGCTAGTCCATTTTTTGAAAGAAAAACTCTACAGAAGGGTGCCTGGTGAATAGAGGCCTGGGGGAGGAGGGAAAGGACATCTCTGCCATTGAAAAGTACTTCACTGCTTTTTTCATTGGCTGTTCAATACTCTAGTGATGCAGGCACACATAGAATGTTATAGTGCTATTGACTTGCATCGAGGCACTTGTCTTTCTGTCTGAGCATTAAAAGGCCTTGGAATGTGTCCATAGATGTTTCCTGAGGCAAGCATATATCCTTGAACTACACTCCATGACCCTGTGTGTAGTTTTATAGTTCTTCATTCCCAGGCGACACAGCACCCAGGATAATGTGCTGCCTGGCTAAACACTTATAAGATCCCAAAGGCGAGACCTATTGGCTATGCCAATGCTTGTTTTCTATTGGAATTTATTTGCTAGACTTACTTCAAAACTGAGCTGGAGTGCATTTATGGCCGTTTTGTGAACTTTTGGACTGTATTAACTTTAGAAGTTTAGTTTGTGAATAGCAATCATCTTACTCTTTTATAGGTGGGTGTTTGTATCAGAATGCATGTCCCTAATTCAATCCTTAACCCCCTATTAACCCATCTTTACTCTGCCCTAAACCCCTCATATTTTGTAGCAAATAGTCTTCATTTCCCAGCAACTCCCCTAGGTCCCTCCCACATTTATTCCACAAAAGTGCACTTACATGTACAGTGATCTCCACATCAAGAAGATAAAGAGGTGGAGCTTGCCGCATGTAGATGAGTAAAAAGCATTGAGTAGTACTACTGTAGTACTGCTGCACGTACTACAAAATGCAGTTTGTGAATGGGCCCCAAAAGCATTCAACAGCATATTCTTAAGCAACCAATAACAGCTCAGGCGAGAAGAGAAGCCCAACTTCATGAGTAGTCATACAGCAAAAAACACACATCTTGTTCAAGGAAAGAGTGGAACAAAGACTGCCATGCTGCTGGGACTAAATGGACCCATTCAATTAAAATAAAATACATTAAAATACTTGTTTCTAATTCCCCGTTTCGCTACCGCAAGAGTACTGCGTTAATCACGTTATATTTATGTATTTTTTTGCAATTTCTTAGATACGTTTACCTATTTGGTATAGCGAAAAATTCCCAATAATGTAACATTCAGGATCAAGATATTGAGGGAAATGTTTAACATTTTGCAGTTTTTCACTGAATCCACTTATGTGTTCTCGTTATTCACAACAAGGCACAAGGATAGCATGGAAATGACTAAAAGGTTATAGTCCACCCTAAACCCCGTGTCTACGCATTCTGCATCCAAATAGGGCTATATAAAAGTATAGATTAAATATGTGCTCAAATACAATATGTTCATTCCAGCTACTCTGCTGGAAAAAACATACATATTTTGACCCTATGTGAATCCTGCATTCCTTCTTTTGGTCAAGACATCGTAAGCCATGTATCATATAATTCTAAACGTTGCATAAATGTCAGAAAAGAATGTAATGCAGGCATTCAAGTGTGGAGTATGGTGCATAACAGAAATGTTTAGGATTGAAAATAAATGTTGTCCTCTTTGGGGCCAAACCACAAAGCATTTATGATCACGGGAAGTAATACCAGGGGAGAACTCTTTTACTTACTCTACTAGTACTTAGTAAATAGGTCCTGAAACGCCCAACTCTCTATTAGTAAAAGTTCAAAGTGGTCATTGTACTTTCTATTTGTACTAACTGTGCGTGAATGTTCCCTGAACATTCACGTTTTACTCCCATTTTGGACGTTTTGGAACTAATTCACAAAACTGTGTAAGAGTATGTGAAAGAGTACTACAGGAGTACTATTTTACATACTCTAAAATGTCTTGTGAGTAGGCCACCCTCTGGTCCTACCACACGTCTTGATTATGCACACTTTCAGTGATCCATCAGTGTTGCCGCCCTTCACCCAGAGAGTCTCCCCCTATTTTACTTACTCTCAAAGTAGATTCTGCAATCTTTGCACCACTGAAAACATACTACCGGGCCTATTCACAAAGGTAATCACACATATGTATATTTACTCACATGTGTATTATATTACTACACCTACCTGTGATACTACACTTTTGTAGTATTCACCATTTCTCAGTGTAGTGTTACAACTCGGTGTAGATTTATATGTCTCCACCGCCTCAAATCAAAAGGTGAAACCTCCTACAACAGGATTCACGAGTGCAAAGTTAGCAACTCTGCACATGTAGGTGAAGATCTCTGTCACCCTGGCAGAGATCTCCTTATGGAAAAGTATAGGGAAAAATATTAAAGCTTATTATTACTTAAACAAATATCACAAATACTTTAACATAAAATATAAATGTAAAATAATTTTAATTATTTATTTCAACTAATAAATAAAATATTATAGCACATTAATTAATCAAATGATATGCTTATTAAAAAAATATTTAATTTAAATGCATTCATTTAATTTATAAAGAATAGTTTTTAACAATAAGTTAAAAATTGCCATTCTCACTAACATTTTTTTGGTCAGGCTTGACAGCGCCGCTGTTACCTGACAAATATGTGAGAATCACCAGGAGAAGGGCTTGGCTCTTCCCACATGTCTGGAGCCATGTTTACATGATTTTATTGGGCAGACTGGGTCATGAAACTTCGGAACATGTAGTTCTACTATGCCATCTTCCTGTAGCAGACAACCAAAAAGCCTCTGATGTACCGGGGAACTCACCTCAGAGCCATTACAATTATGGTAGGCTCATGGGAAAGCAACACAAAAAAAGGTATTTCTCGCACCAGCTCCAGTACCCATTTTGGGATATTGCAATGTCCTCAAACTGGTGCAGCTCCCGCAACAGGCAGCTCCGAGGATTAAACAACACGCCAATAACGCTCTACGTATGTACAAGCTGCCGTTGGGTGCAGAGTGGGTAAATAATGGCGGTGTACTGGCTGCAGAGTCTGGAGTGTTTACATGCGTAGCGTGCAGGCCTGAGCGCTTCCACCATCCCCCGCGTGGGCACCTTGCTGTTCAGTCCCTCCTGACTCAGGGTTTTTGTACTTTGTTCTCGCGTCAGAGTCAGACTCTAATGGGTGCTCCACACAAATGCTTTGCTTTGTTGTTCATTCTTTAAACATATTTAAAAGCAACCAAAAATATTTACGCCATCCCGCCCTTTGAACTCATACTCTAACTGAAGATGGCTGACACAGACAAAATTTTGTGCTGGTGCAAAAGTAAAGTAAAAGAATCCGTTTTTATATGGGGCCTTATACCGTCTTTCAGCCTTTTCTAAGATCTGTACATAGTAGGAAATAAATAACTGTGCGATGTGCTTGTAAAGCGCAGAGTATAATCACACTCCCAAGTGTGTTTTCGGTGCAGGATGCATGCACAACAAGCATTGGCAAAACCAATAGGTCACGCCTATATGAGAGCTATTGGCTTTGCCAATGTCTTTTAGCCATGCTGTAGAGAAGCGTGGCTGCTGTGCTTTATGGTTAAAAGTCAAAAACAAAAAGCGCTATAATGGGGGAAGGTTAAAAAAAACTGATATGATACAGGCAGCACTGGCTGCGGTTATAGAGCTTTTTTATGGCAGGTAGGTGGGGGGAACACAGGCAAGGGAATGGAAGGGGTAACATGAACAAGGGGGGCTAGCAGTAGCGGCCCGTGGTGGGAGTGCTGCCGGGCGGTGACGCGGGCGGGGGAGGGGCAGGGTGGGGGGTAGTAAACTACGGAATACGGCCGCACAGAGGTAAGTAAACAAACAAATAAATAAAACCAATTTCGTTGCGCACGCTGCATTGCCAAACCTAAAAAGTGGGCATCATTAGCAAAGCAGATATCGAAAAAAGTGGCCCACATTTGCAAATCAGGCCAGTTTTGAACTTGTAAAGATATGCTTTATAGGTGTTTTGCGGGGTAAGGTACCTCCTGATGGGCAGCTGCTCCTTCTTGTCTCTGGGCCCCAAGTTATGAAACGCTCTCCCGGAGTCTCAGAGATGTGGCACCTATCTAATCACCTTCCGCAAGGAGCTGAAAACCTGGTTATTTTAAGTCTCCTTCCTAAGCTGTTTTGCCTGTCTTCTATACGCTGTGAAACCCAATGGGTAGCTCTGCATTATACAAGAACATAATAATAATAATAACTATAAGCATGCATGTGTGCTTTCTATAGATACTGTGGTAATATCAGAAAAATCCATCAATTAATCAATCAATCAAGGATTTGTAGAGTGCAACAAATCACCCATGAGGGTCTCGAGGCACTGGAGTTGCTAGCTTCTACATGGTGATCTGTTCATTTGAATAGCCAGGTCTGTAGTCCTTTCATGAACTGCTGGAGTGATGAGGCGGTTCTAAGGTGCAGGGAAAGGTCAGTCCAAGCTTTGGCTGCCAGGTTTGAGAAGGAGTGTCCTCCGTTGTTGCCTCAGTGGATCCGGGGGATGTCTTCGAGGAAGAGGAAGAAGCATCGTAGTTGTCTGGTCGGTTGGTGGAAAGTCATATGTTTGTTGATATATGCTGGTCCTTCGTTGTGCAGGGCTTTGAATGCGTGGGTCAGCATCTTGACCTGGCATCTCTTCTGGATCAAGAGGCAGGGTAGCTTCTTGAGGTGGGGCTAGATGTGGATTCATCTGGGCAGGTTGAGGATGTCTGGCCGCTGAGTTTTGTATTGTCTGTACTCTCTTCAGGAGACATGCGGTGATTCCTACGTAGAGTGTGTTCCTGTAGTCCAGCCTGCTGGTGATAAGGGCCTGCGTGATGGTCCTTCTGGTGTTACTGGGAGCCACCTGAAGATCTTGCGGAGCATGCGTAGGGTGTGGAAGCAAATGGAAGAGACTGCGTTTACCTGTTTCTTCATGGATAACTTGTCGTACAAGATGATGCCGAGGTTGCGGGCGTGGTCTGTTGGGGCAGGATGGGCCATGTTCAGCAGGCCTCAGTGCATAGTTCCAAGGAAAGGTATTGTTCCCAAAGATGAGGACTTCAGTCTTGTCCGTGTTGTGCTTGAGACAGTTGTCCTTCATCCAGTCTGCGATGTTCATCATACATCTGTGGAAGTTCATCCGTCTTGTCCGTGTTGAGCTTGAGACAGTTGTCCTTCATCCAGTCGGCGACGTTCATCATACATCTGTGGAAGTTGGCTAAGGTGGTGGAGGCGTCTTCTGACAGCAAGAGGATGAACTGGGTGTCTTCAGCGTAAGAGATGATGCTGAGTCAGTGAGATTTGATGGTGTTGGCCAGGGGGGTCATATACGTGTTGAAAAGGGTAGGGATGAGGGACAATCCTTGCGGGATGTCGCAGATGATCTTCTTAGGTTCTTAGGTGAATGGTGGGACACTGATCTTCTGGGTTCTTCCAGTGAGGTATGAGGTGATTTATTTGAGGGTGTCTCCCTGGATTACAATGTGGTGGAGTCTTCTGATCAAGATATGATAGAAGACGGTATCAAAGGCGGCTGACAGGTCCAGGAGGATGAGGGCTGACATTTTATCCATGGTCCAGGAGGGCCCGGATGTCATCTGTCACAGTGCTGTGGTTGGCTCGCAATATGGATTGCGAGGTTGTTCAGGAGGTTGTTGCATTCCAGGTGTTCGGTAAGTTGCTGGTTGATTGCCTTCTCGAGACCCTTGACTGTAAAGGGGCGCAGGGAGTTGGGCCAGTAGTTCTTCAGTTCTGCGGGGTCAGTGGATGGTTTCTTTAGGAGGGCCCTCACTTCAGTGTATTTCCAGTCCTCAAAGAAGGAGGCCGAGGTGTTGGAGGTGTTCAGGACTTTCTTGAGCTCGATGCCAATTTTCTTGCTCCTGAGGTTGAAGGTGTGGTGGGGACAGGGGTCCGTGGGTGCTCCCGAGTGCACGGAGTTCATGATGGAGATTGTGGCTTGAGAGGGTCTCAATGGATGAACAGGTGTTCAGGGTTTGTGTTTTTGGGTGTGAGCAGGCTGATGCTGTCAGCGGTGGTGGGTTGGAGTTTGAAGGTTTCGTAGATGACAGAGATCTTGAAATGAAATGAAATGAAATGAAATGGAGATTTGTAGAGCGCGAAACAATCACCCAAGGGTGTCAAGGCGCTTGCTCATCAGAGACAGGATTTAAACTAGGAGGTTCGCAGATATGTTAAAGATTAAACAGCCATGTCTTTAGTGATTTCCTAAAAGCTAACAGATGTGTTTCTTGTTTCAATCTTATTGGGAGGGAATTCCATAACTTAGTTGCGCCAAACAGAAAGCTTCTACCCCCCCAGGAGCATTTTTTTACCCTGGGAATAATGAAATCATGGGCAGAGGATGAGCGGAGACAACGAACTGGAATGTAGAGTAACAAGTTCCTCTTAAAAAAACCTGGTCCTATATCCTGTGTGGTCTTAAAAACAATGCATAGAACCTTAAACTCTATACGTCTTTTTATAGGCAGCCAATGTAAATCCTTGAGCACCTTTGACACAGATTTGTGTCTTGGAATGTTCAGCAGCAGCCGAGCCGCAGCATTCTGTACAACCTGCAGTTTAGACAGGCATTTTTTCTGAAGATTGATAAAAAGCCCGTTACAGTAATCGGCTCTTGACAGAACGAGTGCGGAGACTACCAGTTTACGTAGCTCAACTGGAATAAATGGGAGGATCTTTCTCAAAAGCTTTAGCGTGTAAAAAGAAAGAGAAGTAACCTGGTTAACATGGTTTTCAAATGAGAGTTTGGAATCAAAAATGACTCCCAAATTCTTAACCTTGGTCACTGGCGTAGGAAATGGCCCAAGCTCCAAGGGCCAGAGATCAGGTGACCAGAAATCAGTGTGAGCACCAAAAAGTAAGACCTCCGTCTTACCAGAGTTAAGTTTTAGACAATTGGCAGCCATCCAGTCCCCAACCTGACGAAGGCAGGTATGGAACTGTTCCATAGTGTTAGTGGGGGATCCTGACACTGAGGCGATGATCTGCATATCGTCGGCATAGGAAACAGCCGAAAAGCCTAGGGACCTGATTAACTTCGCCAGTGGTGCCACAGAAATGTTAAAAAGAGTCGGGCTCAAGGACGATCCCTGTGGCACACCGCATGAAAGTGTAAAATTGGGTGATTTAAAATTTTCTAGGGCCACAAATTGTTCCCTGCCAGACAGGAATGATTCAAGAAGGGAAAGTGCATTTCCTTTGACCCCAATTCCCCTCAGAACTTCTAAAAGTTTCTGATGGTTCACCGTATCAAATGCGGCGGAGAGGTCAAGCAGCACAAGTTCTGCACTGCCCCCAGTGTCGACTGTCTGCCTAATCAGTTCAGATGATGTGATCACCGCCAGTTCGGTACTATGATGTTTTCGAAACCCGAACTGAGTGTCATCGAGAAGGCCATGCTTTTCAATATAGTCTGATAGAGTATTATTCATGGCCTTCTCCACCATCTTTGCTGGCAGCGGAAGTCTGGAAATTGGGCGGTAATTATTGGGGTCAGTCTCATCAAGATTTGGCTTCTTCAAAAGGGGAAGCACGGATGCCAACTTCCAACTAGTAGGGAATAGACCAGAAGAGAACATTTGATTAAAAATGGGCAACAGATGAGAGGCAAAGATCTCTGGTAGAAGATGGAAGATCTTTGCTGTGGAAGAAGACTGCCAGGGTGTCACACAATTCTTTGGAGGGGGTGATGTTGTTCCCGGCAGCTGCGGGGTTGGAGAAATCCCTCATGATGGCAAAGAGCTCTTTGCTGCGGATTCTATGCCATCTGCTGGGGCTTTCTTTTTTGTTTCTTTCAGGAGGTGGTGCTACTGGTCGAGTGCTGTCTTGAAAGTGGTATGGTCTCCTGTCTCTTTGCTGGTGCAACACTTCCTTTCTAGTTGCTGGCAGTTGCGTTTGGTGGATTTCAGCTCCGTGGTGAACCAGCTAGCTTTTCTGGCAGGTCCTTTGGAATTGTCTGGCTTTCCGGGGCCGATTGTGTCAGCGCATACAGTGATTCACTTGGAGAAGTTCTTCGCAACCTGTTCTGGATTGGATGTTGTGTCTGGGAGGTGGGAGTTGAGAGTGCTGTTCCACTGGTCTTCTGATATTTCTTTCCAGTTGCTGCGCAAGGAGCTTGAAAGGGATGGTGCCAGTGTTGGTAGGTCCTGAGATGGTGAAGTGGACGCTGTAGTGGTTGGTCCAGGTGAGCTTTGAAATGTGGTTGTACTTAACTCTGTTGCTGGATGTGAAAATGGGGTAGAGTGTGTGTCCTTCGATGTGGGTAGTATCAGTGACAAGTTATTTGAGGCAGATGTTGCTCATGCTTTCCAGGAGGTTGGTTGTGTTGGGGTAGTTGAAGTGGAAGTTCAAATCCCGTGGGAAGATGTAGTGCTTGGAGTCGATGGCAATTGGGGAGATGAGGTCAGGGATGGCGTTAGGGAGTGGTTCTGGTGGTCTGTAAGCGAGGGTGCCTCTGATGGTGTTTTTTCAAATGTTTGGGGTTGGAATTTGAGATGCTCCATTATTGGGGTCGAATTGTCAGAGAAGCTCTGTTAGACCTGACACGCTTTTGGTAATGTATCCCTAAACTTTTTGCATTTTTTCCTCAAGGGTTTTTCTGATTTTTTTTTAGTGGCCTTAGGGCTCTGAGCACTTTCCCACTGTAAATGCAGTGTGTAAGTGCGTGTACCCTTCCTACACATGGTAGGAAGTGGTGCTGAACTGATGACTTTAAACATACCTCAAGCCTGCCATTGCAGACCTGTGGGTGCATACTTGCATGTGAGATTTTTAAACATGTGTGTGCGCAATTGCACTTATGCACTGGTTGCCTTTCTAAACCACTGACTAATCCTGAGGGGACTTTTCACTACCACAGGGCACCCCTGGGGCAAGTCTTAAGGGGTGAAGCCAGTGCTAGGTGAAAGGCAGGCCATGTGCACATGTGTTCCCTGCCCAGGTAGTGAAGAATACCCATGTTTGTTTTCACTACCTATGAGGTTTGCTCTTCCCATAGGTTGACATGGGGAATAGTTGAAATTACTTCAAGCTGCAATAGTGGCTTACAGTGGAGCAGCCTAATAATGTTTCCTAATATTGGATTCAGAATGACACACCCTCTTCTGTGGTAAAGAGGGATTTGTCATAATAGCTTAGGAATGCCACTTCTAGAAAATGGACATTTCTCTGCTCTAAAACTCTTTGTGTGCCTTTTAGTTTGACTCCAATCCACACTGGAGGCTGGGGGAGCACATCTGTGCACTCCCCAGAGAAGGCTTTAAACACTGGGCATGCAACTGGAACGACAGACAACTGCCGTTTGAGGGCTTGGCTGATTATATTGGAGGAAGAGGTTTTGACACTTGACCTCTGGGAGCCAGATCATGGCCCACTAAAGATTAAGATCTGCATTCCACGGCCTCATGGCAGACAGGACTGAAATTTAGGGGAGAAATCTGTCAGACGAGTCCTCCTGATACTGCCAGATTGGCCTATAAGCCAGAATGACCCTGGGTAGAATATAGATGGCCTCCAAGTTCTTTAGGAAATCAGCCATTGCAAGAGTGAAAAAATGAAAACAGGAAGGATATGGTAAAGATATAGGGCCAGATGTACGACCCGCCAATTTGCGACTCACAAATTGCGTTGCATTTGCGACTTGCAATTTGTGACTCGCAAATTGGAATGTTAACAGTGTCTCAGTGATTCCTAATGGGGTCGCAAATTGCATGCCTCATGAATATTAATGAGGCTGTCGCAATTTGCGACCCCATTAGGAATGGCTAGCACTCCCAAGGATGATGGCCTGCTGGGGTCAGCAGACCACCATGTCTGGGACTGCTTTTCAAATAAAGCAGTTTTTTTAAATGCAGCCCATTTTTCCTTAAAGGAAAACAGGATGCATATAAAAAGAAAAATTAAACTTTTCAGTTTCATTTTTTTTAGGGCTGGCAGTGGTCCCTGGGACCACTGCCTGCTCTTAAAAATATTTTCTCACATACTCACAAAGGAGAAGGGATCCCCTGGGGACCCTTTCCCGTTTGCGAGTGGTTTACCACCTACTTGAAGTAGGTGGTAAACTGCGAGTGCTTTGTGGCCGCAAATGCGGTTGCAAAACAATTGTACATGGAATGGTGACTCGCTATTAGGAAGGGACGCCCCTTCCTAATAGCCGGAGTCGCAAATGCTATTTTGCGAGTCAGTGACTCGCAAAATAGCATTTGTACATGCTATTACCCTTTATTGCGGTTGCAAATGGGAGGATCTCCCGTTTGCTACTGCGAAAAAGTGTCGTACATCTGGCCCATAACCTTTTGCAGCTGGCTTCCCACATTTCGTTTGTTACACACAATCTGTTTTAATGTCACGAAGAATGCTGCCATAATAACATCACAATGGTGGTTTTGAGCAGGAGGATGGAAGTCAGCGCACTGCAGGATACCACGAACCTAGTGGCCTGGACCGCTTTCCAATGAAGAGCTGTGCCGTTGGCCTATTCTCTACGTGCTTCTGAAGTCCTACATCGAAGGGGAATCCTAGACTACTACTTCCTTACAGTTGGCTGGCTATACAGGTACTATACCTTAGGATATATGATCTTTGTTTCGAACAGTCTAATATATAGAGGACTCTGTATATTGTCAATGCTGGGTTTACATTAGAGGTGGTTTTGTCATTTATATATGTCCCATTCTGATTAATGAGTATTTAAGTTCTCAGTTTTGATGCAAGATAGTGAGCATCTAGAATGTTGAGATACAACACGGGTCTAATGGACCTGTATAATAATAATAATAATAAAGGATATTTATAAAGCGCACAGCCACCTCGAACAAGGTGTCCCGGCGCTAACGGGGAGGGCATCAGAGAAGAAGAACCGGACCGCTAGTCCCTTTGCTTGTAGAGCCAGTTTTTCAGTGACTTTCTAAACTCCTGCTCCGAATTCAACAAGCAAATGTGAGGAGGCAAGTCGTTCCACAGTTTGGCGGTTCCTACAGAGAACGATCTGCCCCCCTGCCTAGCTTTGGAAAAGCAAGGAACGGTGAGGAAGCATTTATGGTTGGATCTTAAGGATCGCACCTGGGAGTATGGGTGCAGTCTCTTCCTCAGGTAACTAGGACCCCTGCCCTGATAGGCTCAAAACGCAATAGTTAAGGCCTTAAATTCGATTCTCCTAGCGACTGGCAGCCAATGGAGTTGTTTGAGATGAGGAGAGTTGTGATGGTGCAGTGGAACCCTACGGACTAACCTCGCCGCCGCATTCTGCACTATTTGCAGCCTTCTGATCAGGAATCTGGGCAAGCCCAGGTAGAGGCCGTTGGCATAGTCGAGGTGTGAGGTCACCAGGGCATGCACCACCATTCTACAGCTTTCATCCGGCAGAAAATCCAGGAATTTTTGGATGGTTCTCATTTTCCCAAAACAGGCTGCAGAGACTTGACGGACTTGGTCCGAAAGGGTCAGATCTTTGTCCCATCACACGGCAAGATTTTTAACCGAGTCCTTCGGCGTTGGTGGAATGCCGAGTTCTCCAGGCCACCATAGGCCTGCGGAAGGAGGGGAGACTTGGTTAAAAAATAGATCCTCTGTTTTATCGGCGTTAAGCTGTAGGAAGTTGCCGTTCATTCAGGTCGCTATGTCTTTGAGACAATCTCTGAAAGAATCAAAAGCTGCCGTGGATTGATCTCTAAAGGCAAACATCAGCTGCGTGTCGTCAGCATAGGATATCACCTTGACCCCGCTCTTCGCAATGAGAGCAGCCAGAGGTGTCAAGTAAATGTTAAAAAGTAGAGGGCTCAGGGCAGAGCCTTGAGGGAATCCACACCTCAGTGGTTTTACAGAGGAGGTAAATGGGCGAAGAAAGACTTGTTGGTCGCGGCCGTGGAGGTAGGAAGAAATCCACTTTAATGCCGTTCCCTGGATGCCTATCTGTTTCAGTCTGTCTAGCAGGATCGAGTGTGACACCGTATCGAACGCTGCTGACAGGTCGAGGAGCACTAGCATGGCAGATGAGCCTCCGTCAACAGACAGGCGGATGGAATCAGCTACTTCGATCAGCGCTGATTCTGTGCTGTACCCTGTGCGGAAGCCAGATTGAGAATCGTGTAGCAGCTCATTGGTTTCCACAAAGTCCGCCAGTTGAAGATGGGCCAATTTCTCAAGTATTTTGGCAGGAGCTGATAGTAAGGAGATAGGCCTAAAGTTACTGGCTACATCCAGGTCTGCATTGGGTTTCTTCAGGATAGGTATTAGATAGGCATGTTTCCATGCAACAGGGACAATCCCCAGCCTAAAAAAGGAATTCCAAATGGGGTTTAGGATCGGGTCGAGCCACTCGGTTAATAACCTGAACTGCCATGCTGGACAAGGTTCTCCCGGCGACCCGGATTTGCATTTCCGCAGTTCAGCCAGAGACACCTCAGCGGGAATCATGGAAAAAGAAGAAAATACCGGCTGATTATTGGTGGGGCCGTGGGTGCCCCCCACAGTTCTGGAGTCGGGCAGCGAGTGGAAGGAGGCATAGATCTGCAAGATTTTATCTTCGAAGTAATTTGAGAGGCTAGTGCACAGGTCCTGGGAAGGTCGAGTACTGTGGTATTGGTGAAAGCTTTCACGATCTTGAACACTTCCCTGGAGGATCTTTTTGCGTTGGCGATACGATCAGCCAGGAAGTCTCTTCTTTTGATATTCGGGAGTTTATGGTATTTATTCAGGGCATTTTTATATATGATTTTGGCTTCTTGAGCATAGGACTTTCTCCACTCACATTCCAGTCTTTTGCAATCGCTTTTTTGCATCTAATTTCCTCTGAGAACCAAGGTGCAGATGGCATAGCTCTGGCAGAGCTAACGGATCTCAGGGGGGCTAGTTTATCAAATCGTGGTCAGGGTTATCGGTAAGAATAGGCCTTGAGCCATCCACTAAAGAGCCTAGTGTCGCCGGAGTGACCGTGTTGCAGTTCCTCCTACTTTCCTTAGATCGAACTGTGACCCTAGGAGTGGCCATCAAGGGGAGCCGGAAAGGGACAAGGTAGTGGTCCGACCAGATAATCTGTATCGGCTTGTCGACCTTCACCTCCAACATATTAGAGCAGATGAGGTCAAGCATATGTCCGGCTTTATGGGTGGGGGAGGAGACTCGTTGGACGAGATTGAAACCAGCAAGGGTCGATAAGAAGTTTGCACTATGAGTACAAAAAGGGTCGTCAACATGGAGGTTAAGGTCACCTAGGACAGTAAAGTTTGCATCCCGGGTAGAGGCCTGGGCAATGTAGTCTGCTAGAGACGATGTGACACTGTGAGAGCAATCAGGCGGCCGGTAGAGGAGAAGTCCCGAAAAGGAGAAGGTGGGGGATAGGTTTATGCAGAAAGGGAGTCCTACAATGCTGCCAATTTGGCTGAAGTTGGCAGTGGCAATCTCCCAGATGTTTTTGTAAACAATAGCCACCCCACCCCCCAAGTCTGTTGCCCCCCCTATTGGTGCATACCATGCGATAGCCCGGCGGAATAGCCAGGGTAACCGCAGGGTTCGAGTCTTCACGAAGCCAGGTCTCCGTGAGAAACATTATGTCCCAATCATTATCATCGAGGGATTGATAGATTTCAAGTGAGTGTTTGCGTAATGATCTGCAGTTAATTAGACAGGCCATTATTTCATTTGAACAGGAGATCTGAGGTGGGACATGACCCACAGCCTCCTCAACCCGATTAGTAAAATCGGGCTTGAGGGTGACGTTACAAGCTGAGCAATAATATGCCTTGTCCCTCCCTCTCAAGATAGCACAAGGAGTAGCAGTGCATTTATTGGGCCTAAATGGCAACAAATCATCTCTCCCCCATCGTACCTTTCTGCCACAGGTGGTTTGGGCAGCATGGCTGGCGCTGGCTGTGATCCGGACGCAGACTGGCGCAGATGGGCTTGCCTTTGGCGCGCCAGCTGCGCGCATCCGCTGCGTGTCCGTGTCGCCATGGTGCTTAAGTAGCAGCCAGTTGAGAGAACTGGTCTGCTAACCTAGGAAAGATGTCGGCGGAGAGTGACACCACAAGAGCGAGAAGAAATGGCGCTCAAGCGGGACGTCTCCACGCCAGTCAAATGGCTGCTAAAATACTCTGCTCGACCCTGGGAGAGGAGTCCACACAGCGGAGCAGGCAAGCGGTAAGACGAAGGTGAGCAGAAGAGCTGTGCACCCTGCAACACGCAGCCGTGCACAGCGCAAATAAAAAATTAAAAACAGACCAGTTTAAAATCAGCAGGAAGAACGAGTAAAAGGAAGGGCTGTGCACCCTGCAGCACACAGCAGTGCACAGCACGGTAAAAAGATAAAAAACACTGTCAAGATCTGTTTAAAAGTCGGGAGGGAGATATAGGTAGAGCGGAAGGCTGTGCACCCTGCAACATGCAGCAGTGCACAGCGCAGAGGGACAGGAGATAAGAAGATTAGAAGCAGAATGCAGAATGTATTAAGCCACAAAACCACAGGCAGCACGGGCAGCGGTGCGTCTTCAAGTCTGTAAGTTGGACTCTATAGTCTTGGTCAGTAAGCTCCTATACAGAGCTAGTTATGTGCATTATGATTGTTCTCTATGATGCACATTTTTATGATTGGCTATTTAAACCTTTGTGTAATGAATTCCTTTTGAACTTTTTTGCTTTGAGGCAAGTGCAGTGTATGCACAGTTCTAATTGATCACCTCTCTGCAGTAGTGACGGTAGAAAATCGTGTCTCTTTCAACTCTGTTTTATAGAATAGATCGCATTACGCATATTAAGAACGTGTTTGTGAGGTCAGACCATACTGGGACCAGTTTCTTCTGACGTATTCCAGCTTTTATTTAGATCCCATTACTGCTTGGTAAGAATTTATTATTTAGAGGTTTTGCTTTGTGTCCTCTCCAACATGTTTGTTTCTATTCAATATGGCGATATTGAGTGGAATACATTTGTCACTCTTGGTACGGTCTATAAAACTTCTCACATTTATACACTTTTTGATTAAGAATTAACACTTGGGTTCTGTGCTTGTACTTTAAGGCATGCGAGGTCTATGTCTTGGTGGTAGGATCTGGTATCACAATTAGTTTTTCGGGTGTCTGTCCCTGTCAATCACAAATAGTTTTTAAATTAATATAATTAGGTTGCTGTTGGACACATACCTTATGTGTTTTTTTTTTTTAAAAACAAATTTTTATTCGTCAACGTACACATATATAGCGGCACCCTGTACCCCAGAGTTGTCTGCACCATCAATAAACCTTACGGGGGCAGACCCCCTGAATGTTGACATTTAACACGCATATGTAAAATGCATACAAGAACACAAAATGTAACACCCCAACACCCCGCCTCCCCCATCCCCCCCCCCTGGTTCACACAGAAGTCCACTTTCTCCGGCATAGTCCAGCAAGCAACGATGACTGCCACAATGTATAGAGTCCCCAGGGCGAAATGCCCCCCACCTCAGACAACTAGGAAACATTGGAACGAGGGGGAAAACACCCTTTATTCCAATAGGGGGGGGCTCTGGCTCCATCACAGGTTCCAACCATATCCCCCGATAATCCGCCCACCTCTTCCAGATTTTGTAATGCTTGCGTGGGCAGCCTCTGGCGACAAAGATCGGTCGCTCCAGCCCCATGCAAAAATCTAGGCCATTCTTCCATGCAGCAACTGATGGGGGCCTCGAGTCCTTCCATGCCCGGGCTATATCTCGTTTAGCTGCGGTAAGGCCTAGCAGCAGCAAATGCCTCTTGTAAGTGTTACCACCAATCCCATCCATAATGTGTAGCAGGGCTAAGCGCGGTGACCGCAACAGTTCCCAGCCCAGTACCTCTGTCAGACACCTAAATACCCCTCCCAGAAGCGATCAAGTGACAGGCAGTGCCATACCGTTTGTATGAATGAACCCTCTTCTCGGCCACACCTCAAGCAGGTGGGAGACGCTATCAGTCCTGCCCTCCACAGACGCGCGCGCGTGTAGTATACACGATGGAGGTACTTAAACTGGACCAGCCGCAAGCGCATGGTTATAGCTGCCCCCCTAGGGCCCGCCAGGGCTTCATTCCAATCTTCTTCGTCCATTGGGCTGACCTCTAGCTCCCAGTCCCCCCGGAGCTTCTGAAGCGTGGAAGAGCAGTGGGTGATCAAAGTCTGATAGATCTGAGAGATCTTGCGTTGCCCAAGGTCGCCCATAAAGACTTTAGCCTCTATCAGACTAAATTCGGGCAGGGACTCAAGGCCCTCCAGACTCGGCGCCAAGGCATGCCGAAGCTGAAGGTATCGGTAGAATTGGGTCTTTGGCATAGAGAACTCCCTCTGCAAGTCCTGGAAGGATTTGAGTGTTCGGCCCCGAGTCACATCCCCCAGGACCGAAATGCAGATGTTGTCCCAGCCCTTGAAGCCCTGCAGGGCCGCCATCTGCGGCAGATGCCCATTGTCCCAGAGGGGAGTCTCTCTGGTTAGTGTACCCCACCACCCCATGCGCCGGAGGGCCTGGCGCCAGACGTGAAAGACTACCTCAGTGGCCGACGGCAAGGAACGCCGCCGCGGCGCCGAGTATAGGAGCGTGTGAGCCGAGGAGTGCCCCATGAGGTACCGCTCCAGTGCATATGCGGGGTCTGCCCTATCCCCATACCACCACTCATTAAGGATCAGTAGATGAGAGGCCTGGTAGTAGGAAAGTATGTCTGAGGTCGCAAGCCCCCCGCAATATGTGGACCTGAAGCATGTCCGAATCGCGACGCGAACTTTACCCCCCTCCCACAGAAACTGTCCCAGCACTGCATGGACCTGCCGAAACCATCGAGGGGCGATCCGGTAGGGATGATTCTGTAATTGGTAGAGAAGCTTGGGCAAAGCCACCATCTTAAAGATGGCCGACCTGCCGTAAAGGGAAATAGGCATGCAGGACCAGGACTTAATATCTGCCCGTACCCGTTCCCAGACCGGAACTAGGTTACGCTCCCATGATATAGCTGGCATGTCCGTTATGAAGACGCCGAGGTATTTCAGTCCCCCAACCGCCTGCTGAAGCGAGGATGCCCATGACCCTACCTTCGTAGCGGAGCCGAGCGGCCACAGCGTAGACTTGCGCGGGTTCATATATAGTCCCGTGGTTTCCCCGAAGATCTGCATGATACGCAGCAGCCTTGGGCCCGTTCTATCAACAGCCGTGAGAAAGAAAAGGACATCGTCCGCATAGAGCGCAATCCTGTCAGACAACCCCGCGGCCCACTCGAACCCCTGCACCTGCGCATCCAACCGCACCCAGGTGGCCAGCGGCTCCATTGCCAGAGCAAATAAATATGGGGACAGGGGGCAGCCCTGTCGCGTGCCTCTCCGCACCTGAAAGACGCGGGAAGACGCACCCGCCACCCTTACCGTCGCCGTCAGGTCCGTGTATAGTAGGGCCAAATAAGCTACGAATCTCGGGCCTAGGTTGAGGCGTCGTAGCAGGGCAAAGAGATAGACCCAGCTGAGGGAGTCGAATGCCCGGTCCATATCCGCAAGTAGGAGAGCTGCCGGAACCCCAAGTCACCGAGCCTCCGCCACTGCCACATGGGCACGACGTATGTTGTGCCTGGTGGCCCTCTGGGGCATAAAGCCGGCCTGGTCCATATGGACCAGGGCCGTAATATGGGGTAGGAGGCGATTGGCTAGTGCTTTGGCTAGTATCTTAGCTTCCACGTTGAGGAGGGATATGGGGCAATACGATGCATGATGTTCCGGGGGCCTGCCCGGTTTGTGAAATACCACTACCTCCGCGTGTCGCCAATCTGAGGGGAGGGATCCCCGCTCGCGCGCCTCCTCCACCGCCCTCTGGTAGTGAGGACCTAGTTGTAGGAAGTAATGTTTAAAAAACTCGCTAGGGAACCCGTTGGGACCCGGCGCCTTACCGGAGTTGAGTTCCCCCAGGGCCAAACCCAGTTCCTCCTCCGAAAGGGGCAACTCCAATTGGTCACGTACCTCGTCAGTAAGGGCCTTGGGCAGAAGATCAGCAATGAATTTTTCAATAACGTCGGCCGAGACACATTCTTTGGGGGCATAGAGCTCGGCGTAATATCGGGCGAAGCTGTCTGCGAGAGCTTGGGGATCGGTAAGCGGCTCCCCCGCCGACCCCACCATCCCCGGTAGGGTCGGAGGCTGAAGCATTCCCTGGCACAGCCGATGCAACATTTTACTCAATTTGTCCCCCCATTGGTAGATCCGGCTGCGTGTCGCTAACCAGACCTGGCGGGCCTCGTCCATCAGCCGGGCCGCGTAATTCTGCTGTGTCAATAACAGTTGTCGTAAGGCCTGGCCGCCGCCCCCCTCCCGCCCCCGCCGATCCAGGGCCTCAATGTCCGCTTCCAACTGCAGGAGATCTGCCCTACGCGCAGCCGCGCACCAGGATATATCCACCCCCCTCAGGGTGGGTTTAAGGGCTTCCCATAAGACCCCCGCACTGGTGACCGACCCTACATTATCCGCCAAATAATGTGACAAGGCTTCGCGCATATGTGTCCTATACTCGTCGTTCTGTAGATGCCAGACCGAGAGGCGCCATCGGAAGGTCTGTTGCACCTGCCCCAACCGAATCGTCAGTGCCACCGGAGAGTGATCTGACAGGCCCCGTGGGAGGATCTCAGCCAACACCACCCTGTTAACCATTTCCCGAGGGACAAAAACATAGTCGAGCCTGGAGTAGGAGCCATGAACCGCCGAGACATAGGTGTAGCCCCGTTCCATGCCATGGAGGTACCGCCAAGTGTCCACCCAGCCCATGCCCTCCACCAAAGAGGTGAGCCGCGTAGGACGACTCCCTTCTGGACCACCCCCGGCCCTCCAGCGATCCCTACGATCGTGAGGGCACTCGGCACATCAGCCCAGAGGGCCAAGAGCTTCTCCGTAAGCGACCATTGCAGTGGAGGGGGAGCATAAACACAACCTAATACCAGGGGGTCATTCCCAATCCGGCCCTGAAGGAATATATAGCGCCCCTGCGGGTCGAGCCAGTGTTTGACATGTGTGTAGGGGACCCTGCGATGTATCAGGATGGCTACCCCCCATGAACCCCTCGTAAAGCCCGAATGAAAGACCTGTCGGTAACCGTATCGCTGAAGGCACGGGGCCTTCGTGCCCAAGAGGTGTGTCTCCTGTAACATGAGGACATCCGCCCCCGCCCGCTTGGCCCAATGGAGTATGGCCCCACGCTTAATTTTGTCAAGGGCGCCCGCACATTCCAGCTAACAACCCGGAGAGTGCCCATGGGCACCTGGCCATCACCCTGGGGAGCAGCCATCCAAGCGTGTGTCTATATAGGTGATGAGCTGGAACCCGCGCCGAAGGTCATCCTGCGTGCAAATCTGTGTGATCCCGTCGAAGAAACATGCCCCCCAACAAACCCCCAACTCCATCCCTCGGGGATATTGTTATATCTGTCGCTGCAGAGCAGACCCAAATCCCCAAACCGAACCCCCCCAACAAACCCCCCACCCCATACCTCAAGAACATTGAAGCATCTGTCGCGGCATGGTTGACCCGCCTCCCCCAATGGGAGGAGACCAGCCACCTCATCCAATGGATCCTCAACCCCAGCCCCATAGCAATTGGGCCCGTATCCCACCCAGGTAGGTGTGGCGGGAGTCCTGGCCCACAACAACTGTGCTCCTAGTGACCTCAAGAAAGGAAGACCCACATGGACCCCACCGGCCCCTCACTCAGTCCTTCCCTGGCGGCAGCACTACCGTGCCACCCTGCCGTAATGTGGCCCCACAGGAGAGCGAGCGTCGCTTTGACCGAGACCGCCTGGCACCCCTACGGCCGGATCGCTGCCTCCTCTGGTTCGTCTCACTCACGGAAGAGTCGGACTCCCTCCCGGACCCCATCCGGGGCGGGGTGTGTGCCCTGACCCTCACTGTTTCATCCGTCCATTTAAACACCTCCTCCGGAGTGTCAAAGAAATGGGTGCGTGACTGGAAGACCACCCGCAGTCGAGCAGGGTAGAGAAGCGAGTATTGCAGATTAAGTTCTCGCAGGCGGGCTTTCGCAGCCTGGAAGGATTGCCGTTGCTGCTGCACTAGGCGTGTGTAGTCCGGGAAAATGAGGATCTTCACATTTTCGTGCAGCAGGGGTTCCTTAAGCCGGGCCTGTTTCAAGATCGTGTCCCTGTCCAAGTAGTTCAATATTTTCGCAATTATGGGACGTGGGCGAGCCCCCACTGGCGGCTTCTGCATAAGTGCGCGGTGGGCCCTCTCCACCACAAAACACCGCGACAATGCCTCAGGGGGAATCCAGCTCTCCAACCACTGTGTGAGGAAGCGCTCCACACTACCCCCTTCACTGCCCTCTGGAAAACCAATGAAGCGGAGGTTGTTGCGGGGGGCCCGGCCCTCTGCATCTTCCGCCCGCAGGGCCAGCCCCCGTTGGGTCGTCTCCATCGCGGCCACTTTCTTCTTAAGGATAGTGACATTGTCTTCCACCCCCGAGATGTGGGTCTCGGCCTCCGTGATGCGGGAGACCGCGTGGCGCAGGTCTTGGCGCAGGAGCGTGACATCCGATCCCACCGCTCCTATCTTCGCGTCCAGCATATCTCGGGACTGGGTGATCGCTTCCATGAGCGCCGCATTGTCCGGCACGGCCCCCTGTTGGCTCCTGGACCCACTCGGGCCCGTGAATTTGTCGATTGGGCCCTGCTTCGCCGGTCCGCTGCCACCTTTGTCGCGGGTCATGATCGCCTGCAGATCTCCGCCCCGATCTGCCAAGTGGGCAAGATGGGCCCCTCCTCCGTGATGGACACTGTGCTCCTGTGGATGCCCCGCGGTCCGACCCAGCCGCCGAACGAAGGCTCTCGGGCAGGGAGGTGAAGTCCCCCCTGGTTGCAGCGGTCCACCAGGGCCTGCGCGCCGCCCAGCGACGGGCGCTGCCACGGGCCGTCCGGACAAGCCGGCCGTCACACTCCTCTGCGGGCCCGGGACACCTCCAACCCTCGTTGTGCCCTCAGGGCCCGACAGACCCCCGACACGGGCAGCCTGCTAATCCAGATGACTGGGCCCCAGGGGTGGCTCCCCCGTCTACTCAGCTGCCCACACTACTGGTCCGCAGCCCATGCCGCCTCCTTCCGCCCGTCCGGCCCTCCCACGCGGGCCGACCGCACCGCCGAGGGGAGGAGGGGAAAGAGGCAATGGGCACCGCGAGGGGGCACGCAGCCGCAAGAGCCCCCCCCCCAGAAGGGCCGATGTGTTACCCGCTGCGAATGGGGGCAGGAGGGGAAAACTCATCCAGTCCGGCCCGCGCGAGGCCCACTCCACCACCGCGGCCCGTAATGGCCGCCGAGCCGCACCACCAGCGCCGCAGACACAGCGCCCCAGACTCAGGCACCACCAGGATCACTGCACTCACCCGGCGTGGGAGCACTGCTGTTCCACTTGTCCTCCGGTTCCCGGGCTGGGCCCCGGCGCAGATGCCCCCAGCGGCCGCCGGCACTTGACCTCCCGGCTTCCCTTCTCTCTCTGGGCCGCAGACTCGTGTGGTCTCTGCGCCTCTGCCCGGGGGACGCCGGCCGCCACGATCGCCGCCGAGCCTCCACCACCAGGGCCCGGGGTCACCGACACTCCGCTGAGTAGGTAGCAGACACTAGGAGCCAGGATAATTTGCAAATTTATGGCGGGCTGGACGGAGCTCGCTTAGCACACGTCCGCCATGTTCGGCTGCTAAGCCACGCCCCCCATACCTTATGTGTTTTAAAAAAAAATCTGCACATACATATAAAATGTTTGACTATATAGGGGTTTGTTTATATATGTGTATATGTTGTTTGCAGACTTGAAAAAGTCCAAGGGACGAAACACGTGTCGGCTGTCATTGTGCTTGTTTTGTACAAAAAGAATGGATAATAAAAAGAAGAAAAAACATTCCGGACTGCTTTAGTTGTGTAGCTACGAATCAGCACTACTGTATGGACAACCTATGTGTGCCTTGGTACTTTTGTATGTTAATAGGTTTCTCTAGAGTCCTACTCTAGAGGTTATACCCTCCAGGTGGCTGGGGGGTTTTGTTACATTGAGAGCACCGCAATTCACTAATTGTTAACCATATACTTATCCAGAAAATTTCCCTAATAGATGTGCATTTGTACAAGGCAGAGTCACTTTTTTTCAGTTTTGCTACAATAATTGTATATGCTAGATTTGCACTCTATGAACACCGGTGGATACCATTTAAGCACATTATTTTTGTGACAAGATTTGTTTTATATCATGTGATTGTATTGATTCTCGAATATGACAACGTTTGACAATGATCGAGATAATCTTTTAGAGGAACGTTTCCAAAACAATCCAAATATAGCGCACTGCAGGATACATTTTTGCAAAATACCATGGCAAACGCAGATGAAAATCAACAAATATCGAAAGTAGTGGGCAATTGAGTGACGAGACCGGCAACATGATCAAACAAGGGACAACAACAACATGACTGATTAAGAAGAAGAAAAAAAAAGTACCTCAACCTGAATACAACCAGTGGACGGATGCTAATAAAGCAAAATCAGTCAGTACTTGGCCCCTGATCCATCAAGGGACACACACACATGAAGTAGAAAGTGAAACCGGCTGTGATGACCAATGAAAATGAAGAACACAAGAGTGGCCATGAAGCCTACCAACAGTAAGTAATGGGTGGGCTCAAAGCTCCTCGTTAGAGGTTTTTCTTTTAAGATGCAGGAAATCGACGGCAAGCAGCAGCGCATGTGCGCTGCTTGCAGGCTTGACCTGAAAATGTGATTTCGAACTGAAGGTTAAAGGACCCGGTATATAAGTTGATAAGGAAATTATGGGCTTTCTGCAGAAGTTGTTGCTGTAGTAACAAATGCAGTCACCACCCCAGACAGTGGAAGTGTATTGCCTGCATTCCTATTTCCTGTGACTCGAGGGTGGAGAGCCTACACTAAAGTAAGAAAGAATGGTAATAGGGCTCCCCTTAGAAATTCAATGAGGGTCCTGCTAGGAAGGGGTTGCTGATTACTTGTGTCTTCTGAGCACTGCAGGTTTGGTAGATGGTAAGTGTGAGGACTGAGACTGCAGTTTCTATTGCTCAGGTGAAGAAGTTTCTAGGTATGGCCTTTCCTTTTCTGTGTATGATTACTGCCACAGGAAGACTGAGTGATGGTCAGATGCAACATCTCACACTAGATTGTGCTTATGCTGTGTGCGCTCCAGATTGGAGACAGCCCCAGTATTACCGGCCCATAGAATCATTACTGTATACAAACTCATTAAAACAGGCTCAGGGTTTACTTCATCTAATCCTGATCAGCAGAGTGAAAGGGGAAGATCATCTTTACCACAAACATTCAAAATACAACATTCCTGTTTTGTGTTTTCCTGCCACTGGATTTATGGAAAACTGAAACCATATTTATTTTAATTCTATTAACCCGTGGCTGTTGAGTGTGCGTGTGTGTTCTAATGGCCTACAGTGAGTGATATCACAACACATGCAAATAATGCTGTTTCTTTTTACAGTTTTGAATGCAATATCAATAAGCCTCCACAATATTCATAAAAACCCAACATAAAAACTGACTTTGACTTAAAACATATGATTGGCGATTGTTCTTTTTCTTATGAATAACTTTGACCTTCCTTTCCATCCTCTGCATGCCTCCTCTCTCCAAAAATAGCCTTCTTTAAGGGCCCTATTAAGATGTCGGTCGGAGTTGCCTCTGACCAACACCGTCTCGGTATGGGAAGTGACCGACCATAGGTCGGCGGTTTCGAACACTGTATTACGATGCAACTGCACATGGTGTGGTCGTAAACTCCCAATTCTCTATGGGAGCTTGTGGTGTGGGCGGAAACTGCCCGCAGCACAAGCTCCCATAGCGAAATAGGAGTTTGTGTAAATCCCTGCACCATTTGGCAGGCACACATGGTGCAGGGATTTTCAGGGGGGCACCTTAGGTGCCCCCCAGGCCCACAACCGTAGGCCACGGACAGAAGGGAGCCATGTTAGGGGGCCTGAAAGTCAATTTCCGACAGGCTTTCCATGTCGGAAAGCACGACATGGAAATTCTGTTGGAAACCGACATCATAATCCCGACGCCGGAAACGCCGTCTGTTAGGGATTATGTGCAGCTTCCGAAAGGCCGACGGACTCCTTGTGCCTGTCGGAAGCCAGTCGATTTGACCGGCCGGTTAACACTCCAACCGCTGACATTATAATTTGGCGGTCAGACTGTAAACCTACGATGTCGGTCGGTAAGCCTCTGACAAGCGACCGGAGGCTTACCGACCGACATCATAATGGAGCCCAATGTGACATGCATGTTTGTCTTAATCGAACTTAGGCACGAAATGTGATATCTTGCACATATTATTACATTGTCTTAAGGTTCTTGACACACGGAAATAGTTTTTACTACCAATATTTTTAAAATATGGTATAAAGCACCATGCACATGCAATAGAATTACTAACGGAAATGACCCTTTTGGACATAGCATGTGCACTGGGAAGATTTATGCTTTAAGTCAAAAAAGTTTTTAGTGTTTATAAAATTGGGATTTTATGAATTTCACTGTAGGATAATAGGATTAAAAAGTGAAATAACTATTTATTATGGTATTGTAATTTTACTGTGTATAAACGATTAATGATACTGTATTACGGAAAGACGGAAATGTTTCTTTTTTTGTTCTATTTTATGGTTAAGGACCGAAGGTCCAAATAAACATTATCTTGACCTTGACCTTGTCTTAGTCCATATTATTGTATACCTGCAAATTGCCCACACTTCATTTTAAAGACCACAACCTATCTTTTATAAGTCCTACCTCTCTAGCCTAACAATACCTATTCTCCTACCGGTTATCTGTTAATGTCTCCAACTAATTCATGAACTCACCTGACTCCTTTAATTTAGTCCACCACATTGAAACTGTAGTAAATTCATGACATGTTTTCCTTGCACAAGAGTAATCCCATTAACCAGCAATAACAAAAATAAAATACTAACCCTGGATTCTGGAACAGCACGCTGCCCGGTGTTACAACATCTCGTCGAGGTAGCTAGTGCAATGTAAATGATGCAATTGTATTACAACCCAATATATAACTAATACCATAATACTCTGCTGTTGGCAGATGATTGTAGTTCATGCAAGCTGCATAAACATTCTCTTTTACTGCTTGACCGTCTTACACCTATGGCATAACTGCTAAGGGCCATGTCAGCCACCCAGTGCTGTACCAGTCCACAGCAAATAAACCACTCAACCCAACTGATCAGGTGTGGATTAACAAAAGAGATATGCCACATGCTGCTTGCAAATGGAGTATTTTAATTTAGTCCACCACTGCAGAGCCCAACAAGCTACATACTGCGACCGCTTCTTGATATCGCACAATGACAATCAGCTATGGGATGATATTAATAAAGTCCATCCCAGCAGATCTCCCAGTCATTTTTCCCTCAAACTTATGCCTGCTCAGAACCATAAACTTTAAACAAAATATCTCGGAATGGGCAACCCATGCAATAATCAGTTAAGTGGCTATGAACATAAGAAATTCCATAAAGGGATCTGCAGAGGTGCTCAAAGCTGCCAGTTTACTGAAAAATCATAAACTGCACTCTTCTTCAGCCACGACACTGCTAAAAGCTGTGTCCCAGAACACGATAACTGCACCTTGGTGGTCATCATGCACAACATGGAAACACTTCCCACAGAGGATCAAAACAAAGACAATGCACTTCCAACCACAACCCTACACAGTGTAGCTGGCTACCCATGTAGGCAAGTGCTTCAGCATCCCATGTACGGGTAGCAAGTGATATATAAATGTTGCAATGCAATACTGTTAAAAATGGATTACTGGTTGACAGGGGTGTGACCCTGGTCAAGTAGGAACCACAATTTTAATCAGGGTAAGGCACAAGCAAACCCCAAATTAACCTGTGCTCAACCCCTTGGTAGCTTGGAACAGAGCGGTCAGGCTTAACTTAGAGGCAATGTGTAAAGTATTTGTGCAACACTACAAACAGTAAGACAGTGAAAACACAACACAAAAAGGATCCACACCAGGTTAGAAGAATAGACCTCGGTTCCAGTGACACAGTAAGCATAGGACACACGTCTGGGCATACCCATGCACTTAGGGTGGTACATGAAATACAAAAGGTGATGGGAGGAATGCTTGGCTGGGTTGCTTGCGTTCTGGCTCTGGAAGGACCTGGCCTGGCAGTTTGGGCTGGAGTGTTCCCATGTGGAGCAGGATCACAACTGATTTGCCTATGCCTGGGTCCAAACTGAGGTGGCATGGTGAGCAAAAGAACAATGGGTTGGGATGCTACCCCGAGCAATTGCCAGTGGTTAGACAAATTGCAAGCATTACTCCCATCATTGTTTGTGTGATTCATGTGTCACCCTAAGTGGCATGGGTATGCCCAGACATGGGTCCCATGCTCACTGTGTCACTGGAACCAAGCTGTACGCGGCTGATGAGCCCAGAACTAGATCAAAACCGGTCCTGGGTTGCTTGTGCCCTGGTACAGGGAGGACCTGGCCTGGCAGTTCGGGCTGGACTGTTCCTATGAGGAGTAGAGTTAAGACTGATTTGCATATGAATGGGTCAAAATTGAAGTGGCATGGTGAGCAAAAGAATGATGCGTTGGGCTCCTACCCCGAGCTATTGCCAGTGGTTAGACAAATTGTAAGCATTCCTATATTCAACTTTTGTGTGTTTAATAGATTGGCAAGACTGCCATGTGTTTTTGGTTTTGTTAGAATATTTTTGAAAGATCATCGCCTTTGATTTTTGATGTTTTAATTTCAGCTTGTTCTTATTATTAAAAATGTGAAGTGCATTCAAAGTTTTCTGTGGACCAATACTAGTTTGGTCAAGGATGGCAATATCATCGGCATATTGCAGAATTTGGAGTTGATGGGTTGCCATCCCATGTGGAAAAGATCTGTCTTTATTTAAGTCATCACTGATATCAACTTTCCCATCAATGTCTAACAAAGCTGTAAAGCGATAACAGGATAGGTCTACCCTATTGCCCTTTTCATAAAGAGGACAGGCAATCGATCCACACCACGATTCTACTGTGATTGGTAGCTGAAAAGATGCTCAATATAAAGAGATGAACCAGGTCTCCCAGTAATCATTGTTTGCATTTAATAGGCCATGGGGGATTCCGTTACGCCCCGGGGCACTGTCTGATCCACACCATTTTAAGTCTAATTGTTTCATACTTGAGTTGATTAAACAGCTTCAGTCAAAGCTCCTGGGGTTACCTTTCCTAATTACGATTGAAACTGATGATCATCTATTCCTGTGTCCAATGTTCTTGCCTGATCACAGTTATTTTGGGTGTAAATTTGATGAATATGTTTCTCCCAATCAGATAAGCTTGCCTAATTTTCTGTAACCGGTTGATGCTCTCCTCCGGGTTGGTTATATATCTCCAAAATTGACTTTGATCCCTAGAATTTACGATTTTATAAGCAAATTGCCATTGGGTTTCATTATATTTTCTCTCTGCTTCTCACAGCCTTTTCCTGTATTCTGATTTTCACAAAGCTGATTTCCCTGTAAGTCCTAATGTTGTCCGTTTTTTTCCATTAGATTTCAATTTTCCTGATCTCGACTTTGCAGTGTTTTAATTCAAGTGTGAACCATCCTTTATGTCGGATTACTTGTGATTTCAATTGGAGCTCGCCTTAGTCATCACATTTTGCAATCTGCTAATCACCACTGGCCACAGTGTTAAAATATGCATTTCAGTGATAATAATAATAAGAATTTCCATGCAACTCTCAGTTTCTTGTCATGTTTTCCATTTTCAGACTTTCTCTATGTTGTCGGCCTCCCACCTAATACTTCGTCGGCATTAGATACCCTCTTCATTCCCAATAATTGGTAGTCCTGCTGCACATTTAAAGGGCAGGTCTAAAGAGATTACTGTAGGATTATGGTCACTTTAGAACCTTTGAATAACTAAGTCCATACATGTCGAGAAAAGAGACCATAATGTATATGTATAATCTAATATGGCACTTTTACCATGAGAGTGTTGAGTATTGTGACCCGCTGTTCTAAACTTTTCACAGCATTTTAAAGGAATTAGTGAGAAACTCATCTATATATTTACCCAGTAAATCTTGTTTTATTTCTGGTGTGTGCTTTACTTCTGGAGGAACTTTAGTACTGGATATAGGCCCTCATTACAATGACAGGTGGACCCCCACCGACAGGCTGTCGGTGGCAGTCTGCCCGCCATGCAGGGCACCGGTCTGACCGCTGCAATACCATGCAGCTGGTCAGACTGCAGAGGTCGGGGTAGGACTGCCGCCTCCGACAGGATCAAAAATCCCGTTGGGATGGCATGGATTCCTAACCCTACAATGTAGGCAGTGCCTGTTCAGGCACTACCGTAGGGATTAGGATATAACTTTTTTACTTGCTGTTCACGGCTCTCCCACTGCCATGAACAGGCAGACGGAAAGGGACTTTGGGGGCCTCAAGCAGGCCCCTCCCTCCCCGTAGGCCACTGTTATGTGGCACATCCATGCACCGTGTGCCAGGCACCATATGGTGCCTGGCACACGGTGCATGGATATGCAGAAAGTGCCTTTTACTAATGCGACTTGTGCTGCAGCACTTTTTCTGGGCCGCAGCACAAGCCGCAGTAGAAAAAGGCACTTTACAACCACCTGCATGACAGTCGCATCCTAATAGGGCATGCAGGACCGCCGGCTCATTGTCGGACGATCTCCTTCCCGAAACAATGGCGGTCTGACCAACCGCCATCGTAATAAGGCCCATGGTCTTTTGGGAGCCACTTTTTATATCTTGTTTAATATAATTAGATTACATTTTCCTGTAATTACCACTGGCCTGGGTAGGTACGAATTAAGATGTCCAACTGTTCTAAAAATGTTTTACCACCTTTCTTCATTTTTGAGTATGTATATTTATGTGCACATTGATCAGTAGTAAACTCCATTGTTTATTACCAATTTGAAGTTTACTTTATATCACTGCTTGTAAAATATTATTTGAAGGATTCACCCTGAGTATGTCAACTTTTTTGCTGTAGAGACATACATTACTAAGCCTTCTGATGGCCTGCCAAAGTTACTACGCGATGTTGCTAAAATGTGGTCATCTTGAAAATATTTAGGTTTAGTGGATTTCAGCACCAAGTCTCTTAGAAGCAAATTATGTCCTATTTTTGAAGAAATTCAGCTGACTCCTATTTTTACATTAATTTATTAAGCCCTGCTGCATTTCAAGAGAGAATAGCTAGACAATTATTCGGCCAAGAGAGACTTTTATTTTTGATTTGCAAAATGTTGTTAGGGGGTGCTGTCCACACTGCCCCCAGAATTGATGAAAGCCAACTCCAATCTGCATTGCTTTCAAGCACTACTGTAGGTGTAAGATAGCAAAATCAGAGATGACCACCTCTTACCGTGATTTAGATTGTGTCTCTAGAGTTGTGACAAGGGGAAGTTGCTCCTCACATCCCTTTTAAGATAGATTGGTGCTTTCTATCTGTAAGATCCTTCCGCCGTGAAGGCACCAGCGTTTCGAGGTACTTTTTGGCTCCTTTTTAGTCAGCCAGTTGGATAAAATGTCTTTGAAACTGTACACCAAGTCATCTATTTAAACTGATCTACAACCTGAGTTGCCTCTAATGTCCTTACAGAGCATGAGGGTAAAAAATATATGCTAAGCATATCTTGTGATTTTAATGTAGATAAGTCTGGTATGTGTGTAATACAGACTATGTTACTTCTGTTTGAGATGTCCTCTTTTCTTCTAGAAACACACTGTGGTGTAAACATTAGTGTTGCATCCTGTTCAGAGCTGGAATTATTGATTTTATCAAAGATATTGTTTGTGTTTAGAACTTGTGATTATGATCACACATTTCTTTACTCTATAATTAAATCTCTATTTATAAGACCACTTGATGTCTCACGAAAGTCGAATTCTGTGCAGGCCGAGTGTTTAATATCTGTACGTGTTTGTTTCTGATATTCTGTAAAAGTTGAAAAATGGTCTATTAATCTTTGATTAACTTTGTGAATTTATTTGCCTGGGGTTTGCTATTGAACACATCAGTTTTTGCTGGTCAGACTAGATGCCTATGTCAGTAGTTGTGACTGATAAAGTCTGTGTGTAACCAACTGAACTTACATACCTGGCCTAGCTCGTTGCCTGTTACATAAAATCCCATTTACAATATTGCTTTCTGTCTTCTCTCAAGGTCTTTTGAATTGGTCAGAGCATTGGAGTATTTGTAATGTCAACTATTGAACTGAGGGAAGCCAGGTGGTTACATTGCTTTCTGTCTTCTCTCAAGTTCTTTTGAATTGGTCAGAGCATTGGAGTATTTGTTATGCCAACTATTGAACTGGGGGACACCAGGTGGTTAGCTTTGCTTGCCTTAATCTAATGTAAGAAAGAACTATGATTTGTGTCATGTGAAGGACTTTGAGACTCATCCGAAGCGTGTGCAAACATTGCATAGGCCCTATTTTAACTTTTTACGGTATTCCCAGAAGTCACTACATTTTTATAGATCATGTTAGACTTTGTTTGCTTTTTTTAATATATTCAGTTCCTTCCTACTTAACGGTTTATTTGATGATGTTGTTTTGTTAGTAATTGCAAGTTCCTCAACAGTTGATTCCCAATTTGTGACCCCGGAGCAGTTTAGGCTGAGTGCTTGTATTGTGTCAGTGGTTGGAGAAATGCGAAGTTTTTCAAATTTGACCCAATGTCTTCCCTTTCGCTCTGTCCCCAATAGAGCCTACTCATGTTCTAATTTGTAGAGTAATTAATGGCTAAATAGTGCTGATTAGTAATTTTAGCATATCTGGCAAAGTACAAAATATATCTACTATATGAGTGCGATCACAGGTGTTGTCACTTAACAAACAATTTGTGATTACAATTGAGTCCAGACTTGATTGAAGATTTTTAAGTTGCTGTCTGTGTTAGATATATAGTCGGCAAGTGATTGCAAAAGATCCTCTTGTAATTCTAATTTATGAGATTGCCAATCCAGTACCTTTATGGCTGTAGCTAATGGAGAGTCAATGTAACCATGTGTGTAAGCGTGAGTGTTAGTTGAAGCATCACGATTACCTGGGCTTAATGTGGATTTATTTATCAATGAGTTGTTCAGTCATCTAAGTGTTCCACATCAGAATTATTCAATACAAAATTGTCAGAGTTGTTAAATTTTCTCTGTTTCAATAACTCATGTTGTTCTGTCTTTGAAGGACGAAGCTGTGGTGATACCGCAAAAACTGATAGATCCACAATATCTTTGGCTTCCCAATGAACTTGGGCTACAGTCTCTATGATAGGCAGTAGAATCATGGATTATGAGGTCTGAGGATTATTGAGAGTTACAGACCAATAAGGGGTTCTATGATGTTATTTGCTATGTTATTGTGCTTACCTAAAAGCGTCCATAGGCTGTAAATTAAGTCTCTCATCCTCAGATCTTATTGAGAGGATTGATGTGTTTAGGAAGTGTAATACATATTCTTTGTTTTCATGACTTTCAATATTTTACTTTGCGTGTTGTTTGTAGCTTCACAGTGGCTTTTCATTATATAATTTAAGTTTGCCAAAGTGCTAAGTTTGTAAAATAATTTTTAAGTGGAGCACTTTGAATGTGTTGCAACTCACCCATTACTTATTGGATTTTGTAATACCCTTTTTCGATCTGATGCTTCTATGAGGTTTTTAATATATGCTGCTCAATTCTTCAAACTTTCCTTGCTTGGCTTGCATAATTCCAATTCCGAGTGAGCTTAATTCTAGGCTTATTAGGTTACTTAAGGTTCATTGCTTGCAGATTACTTGCATTGGATTATTTATTTCTTCATATCATTTTCAATATGCTTGCATTGCAATTTGCTTATTAACAAATTAAAACAATAAAAATGCGACTTACCTCCTCCCTTGGCAAAATCCAACCTTGGATTTACTTCAGCCTTCACCACTACCCTATGTATTCAAAGTGCTGGGATCCTTCTAATCAATAGTGCATGTCTCAACTTCAGTTTCTGGAGAAGCTCTGGAGCAGTCGCGGTGGTATCAGTGCTCACCACTCTATGGGCCAGATGTACGACCATTGGAAATTGCGACTCGCAAATTGCGCCAAATTGCGACTCGCAATTTCCAATGTACAGCAGTGTCTGAGACACTGTTTGTGATTCCCAATGGGGTCGCAAATTGCATGCCTCATGCATATTAATGAGGCTGTCACAATTTGCGACCCCATTCGGAATGACTGGCACTCCCAGGGATGGTGGCCCCATGTATGGGACTGCTTTTAAATAAAGCTTTTTTTTTTTTTTAAATGCATCCCATTTTCCTTAAAGAAAAACGGGATGCATTTAAAAAAAACTAAAAACATTTTTGTTTCATTTTTTAAGTTTTAAGGGCAGGTAGTGGTCCCTGGGACAACTGCCTGCTCTTAAAAAATGTTTGCGCACCCATTCACAAAGGGGAAGGGGTCCCGTGGGGACCCCTTCCCGTTTGTGAATGGTTTACCACCCTCTTGAAGAGGGTGGTAGACTGCGAGTGTTTTGCGACCGCAATTGCGGTCGCAAAATATTCTTACATAGGTGTTGGACTCGCTATTAGGAAAGGACGCCCTTGGAATGCCTCTTCCTAATAGCAAGTCGCTAACCCTATTTTGCGAGTCGCTATTTAATAAGCGACTCGCAAAATAAAGTTAATACATGGGCCACAGGTGTTTTGCGTGCACAAACTGGTCTAAAACCCATTTGCGCATGCAAACAACCGTCGTACATCTGGCCCCTTGTCTCCTCAAAAAAACCCTGCCACTCACCCACCCTTTCAAGCTCCTGGGGGCGGTGGACAGTCGGGGAAAACTGTAGTGGACAGTCGAGGGTACTAAAGAACTGAAAACTTTGCAGTAACATGCAGGTTTCCCACGTGACAATTCTCCCGGTTACAACCAGTGTAAAGACCAACTGTGGACGACACTTTGGAGCTGTAGTTTGTGTACTGTGCCAAGTGCAGCAATTTTTTGGCAGGGTCCGGGCCACAAGGCCACAGTCAGCCCGTTGATATCCGATGTTACCATGTGTCTCGGACACTTAGGCTGAGAGCTGATCCTTGAAAGCTATGGCTGTTAGCTATTAGCTGTAGCAAAAAGCGATCATAAGCAATCCTGGGCAGAAATGAGCACAGCTGCAGTTCAGCACGTCGTTGTCTATCATCAGACGTAGCAAGAGGGAGGAAGAGAGGACCTTAAACGTGGACATTACTTAATCAATACAACATTAGTTCCTTGTATTATTTTATTTTGCTATCTCTATTGTTTTCTATGGGGAGGGAGGTAAAGCAGTACCAATGAAGGTGAGGTACTTGACTCACTCCAAGGCTGGGCTGGAGTAGATTCAAGCCTATTTTACACCTTTAAGCTTGTAGTAACTTTGGATGTGTAGTTTGTGAATGGCAGTTTTCTTACTCTTTAGTGAGTGTGTGTTTGTATTTTCATGACCCTCTCTAAACTCATCTTTAAGGCTACCTAAACCCCTCACATTTAGAAGAATTACCCATTTTCCTGCCACCACCCCTTCTCCATCATCATTCAGTGATAAAATGTATACTTATGTGAGGGGAGATCTCTGCCACCATGGTTGAGACATCCACACAGTCTCAATGCAATGATCTAATGTTTGATTCTTCTCTGTAGATGAGCAGCTGTATGTGCTACTTATCATAGTAGCCCTTAATGCAAAGGGCAGTTATGGATGTGGAAGCACCTTTCTCCTCAAATGTTCCCTATGCAATAGGCGTGTAAAATTTTGACTTTGGCCTCTTTTCTGAGAGGATATATCATTGCAAAAAAAAAATGTAGTTCAGTGAAACATGTGACATGGTATATTCTTTCATTGAATTCCTGTACCTCGCTTTCCTTCACCTCGCTTTCAGAAAAAAAATACATCTTTCTTCTTTTGTGTGTGTTCACTCAACCAATCGAAGTATTTCATGTATATGCTAATTACAGTTACTTAATCTTTGGGACATGTCTTGGTTCGAATTGCAGATGAGGAATAATGACTGACTAGAAATTTAGAAAAGTCATAGTTAGACCAAATGTTTAACTTTAAACAGGACAAGCAATTTATAGATAGCTGCTAGTCCAAACTATATATACAGTTTTTTGTGTATGGTAATTGTCTTAAATTTGATATCACAATGCATTAATTGATTTACCACACTACCTAATATTATTTGATCACAGGAACACACTGGATTTTGTGTTGTGGTATCTGATCATATCCTTCCTTTCCCCACAAGTCATCCATGACAGTCTTATACCTTTGTTGATACTGGCCCTTAGAAGAAGCCTCGCATCTTTGACATGCAAGTCCAAGGACATATATAGGGGCAGATGATTAGGGGTTCAATATATAAAATCCTATATGATCTCAGGTGCTTGGATTGCCACTAAGAAAGATAAACCTCTCAATGGCCAGTTGTGTTTGCACTCTAAAAGCATCCTAGGTACCACAGTCCACAGCCCTATTGCAAAGGAATTTTTAGTCCTGGAAATTCTGTGTGCCTTGCTAATGATGAGTCAAGAGGCACTGTGCCTGTGACAACTGGGATCCAACTCCCAATTGTCTTCTCAACACTCCACCTAGCCCTACAGTTAATCCCATCCTGATAAACCTTTCAGCCTTGATATAACTGATTAATAATAGAAATTTTACACAAGGGAAAATATTTCTGTAAATAATATTTATAAAACAATATATTTCAGACAATATTTTTACTAAAGGTATTCTGACATACAATCATAAAAGAAGAACATGAAGTTTCACAGGGGTGTACGCCACCTTGTCGGGGTCTCACATCCTTGTGATTTTACAACCAGAAGAAAACTGCGCAGACAATTCATATTAAAAAACACTTGCTAGCAATGGCAAGTGTTACTGGGTAATCAGAACAAGCATTAGCAATGCCAATAGGTTTCGCCTGCACGAGAGCTATTGGCTTTGTCATTGTTTTTTTGCCATGTTGTACAGCAGTGTGGAGTAGAGTAGAGGAGTGGAGTGGGAGATGTAGAGTGGAGTGGCTAAGAGTGGCTTAGAGTGGCTAGGAGTGGCGTAGAGGGGAGTGGTGTAGAGTAGAGTAGCATATAGTAGAGTGGCATCAAGTAAAGAGGGGAGTGGACTGGACAAAGTAGAGTAGAGTGGTGTAGAGTAGAGTGGTATAGAGTACAGTGGCATAGAGTGCAATGGTGGAGAGTGGATTGGCACAGAGTTTAGTAGAGTGCAGTGGGGTAGACTAAAGTGGAGTGGCATGGTGTAGAGAGAGAGGTGTGGATTGTCATAAATTGGCTTGGAGTGGCCTAGAGTAGAGTGACGTAGAGTAGAGTGGAGTGGAGTGGCGTAGCATAGCGTAGAGAGAGGTAGAGTGAAGTGGGGTAGAGTGGTGTAGAGTGGCACGGTTGTGGCGTGGGGTAGAGTGGTGTAAAATGGAGTGGCATAGAGTGCAGTGGTGTGGAGTGGCATAGAGTGCAGTGACAGAGTGTAGTGGTGCCGAGTAGAGCGCAGTGGTGCACAGTAGAGTGGCGTAGAGTGCAGCGGCATAGAGTAGCATACAGTGCAGTGGCACAGAGTGCAGTAGCATAGAGTACCTTGGAGTACAGTGCAGTGGGGTAAAGTGCAGTGGTGTAGAGTAGAGTGATGCAGAGGCATAGAGTGGTGCAGTGTAGAGTGCAGTGGCACAGAGTAGTGCAGAATGCAGTGGTGTAGAGTGGTGCAGAATAGATTAGAATGGTGTAGAGTGCAGTGCCACAAAGTGCAGTGGTAAAGAGTGCAGTTGCGTAGAGTAGAATGATGCAGAGCAGAGTGCAGTTGCATTGAGTGGTACAGAGTAGAGTAGAGAGTCATCAAGTGGTATAGCATAGAGTGCAGTGGCGCAGAGTAGACTGGTGCAGAGTGCAATGACCTAGAGTAGAGTGGTGCAGAGTAGATTAAAGTGGCGTAGAGTGCAGTGGTGTAGAGTGCAGTGGCAAAGAGTGCAATTGCATGGAGTAGAATGGTGCAGAGTAGAGTGCAGTGGCATAGAGTGGTGCAGAGTGGCCTAGAGTGGTACAGCGTAGAGTGCAGTGGCACACAGTAGAGTGGTGCAGAGTGCAATGGCCTAGAGTAGAGTGGTGCAGAGTACAGTGCAGTGATGCAGTGTAGAGTGGCATAGTGTGCAGTGGCGTAGAGTGCTGTGGCAAAGAGAGCCGTGGTGTGGAGTGCTGTGTCAGAGACTAGACTGGCACAGAGTAGAGTGGCCTACAGTGCAGAAGCATAGAGTATAGTGGTGCAGACTAAAACTGAATGGCGTAGAGTGCAGTGGTGCGGAGTAGAGTGTCACAGAGTGCAGTGGTGAATAGTAGAATGCTGTGGCGTAGGGTGGTGCAGAGTAGAGTGCAGTGGTGTAGAGTAGAGTGGTTCAGATTAGTGCCATAGAGTGCATTGGCATAGAGTAGAGTGGTGCAGAGAAGAGCAGAGTGGCGTAGGGTGCAGTGGCATAGAATGATATAGAGTAAAGTGCAGTAGGATAGAGTGGTACAGAGTATAATGCATTAGCATAGAGTGTGTTGGCATAGAGTAGAGTGTGTTGGCATAGAATAGAGGGGCTCAGGCTAGAGTGTAGTGGTGCAGAAAAGAGTGCAGTGGCGCAGAGAACAGTGGCATACCGTAGAGTGTAGCATAAAGTAGTGCCGTGCAGAGAAGAGCAGAGTGGCAGAGTGCACTGGCATAGAGAGCAGTGACGTAGTGTACAGTGGTGCAGAGTAGAATGCAGTGGCATAGAGTACAGTGGTGTAGGGTAAAGAGCAGTGGTGTAGAGTGCAGTGGAGTAGAGTGCAGTGGTGTAGAGGGCAGTGACATGAAGAGTGGTGCAGAGAAGGGCAGAGTGACATAGAATGCAGTGGCATAGAGTGCAGTGGCATAGTGTTGCAGAGCAGAATGCAGTGGCGTAGAGTGGTGCAAACTAAAGTGCAGTGGTGCAGAGTACAGGGTAGGGGGTGAAGGGAAAATAAGAAAATGGAAGGGATGGGTGGGAGGGAATAGAAGGTACATGGACGATGATATAGGAGAGGGAATAAAAACACAAGCACTCATATGGAATGCTTGAACACAAAGAAAAAAGTTGGTCCATGCTTCAGGGTCCATGCTTTGGGGGAGGACCAAACACAAGTAGAAGACATGATGCTCGCATGCCATGACAAAAGAGGACAAAGGAAATGAGAAATGTTGAAGGAAACAAATGACAAGCTATGGGCGGGCTGTATGCCCACTGTGTATAAACAACATGACTGGCAGAAACAGCGCATGCGCTGTCTAGGCAAAACTTAAAAGAATATTAGGAGAATGACTTTAGAAAAGTGTTTATACACTTAATGCCTCACTAACAGAAGAGTCATACTGGCTGTAATAGTGCAATATGTGCGAGTTTATGATCAGAAAATAAGTTTTGTGGCAATTACAGTATGAATGAAATGTTCATCCAGCAACTTTCAAATACGTGGTATTATAGTTTTCTTACAGGCAGAGGGATGTGTGCGATGAAAAAAGAGCATATTTTAAAAATCGTTTAAAAGTCTCCTTTTCAACATTAATTAACCCTGAGAAACACTATGGTGCAGAGGAAAATCGGGGAAGATGTCAACCTCTGACTGAGAAAGTTAAGACACTGAGAGGCTATATAACTATCTTTCTGTGTAAGGCCAAGGGAACGAACTCTAAAAAAATATAGCTTCCACGTGAAGATATTATCAGAACGGCTGTATGGGTTAGGGAATGATCAAAGATTACTGCCAGGTATATAGTGGTCTTTCGTTTAGGTGTATCTATTGGAATATTGGCTGCTATCCCCAAAAATACAATTGTTTCTTTGTCAAAACTTACAAAATCATACTGCATAGATGCAAGAGGTGCATTAAGATTTAACCATGCCCCAGCCAACCTGAAAAGCCTTTATTGGTTTTCAATCACAACTTGAATTCATTTCAAAACCTTAAAAGAAATGTATTCTATGCTATTTACATATCATTAACTACCATTATAACCATTAATATGCCAAAGCACTGCATTATCAAGCTGCACACCATTTCATTCAGACTTGGGAAAGGGATTCATCAATTGTTTCTGTCGTATTTGACACTAGAGGTTACAAGAGTTTGTACCATGTTTAGTTTAGAAGCGATTTGCGTAGAAGTGTGAAAATATATTGCATTAGATATTGGGAGATCTTAGTAGTGTCTTATGTGTGTGGGTGGCCTTGCCAAAGACTTTAAAAAAAATTCCTCTGAATTAGGAGGTTGGCTGTCCATTGCTCCACTGAACTAAAGTTCTCTGTTTCTATGCTTCACAATCCTTGCAGGTAATTTTGATGCAATGCTGTGTGTGATTTATCAGAGAGGTCCTCTGGTGTAAATTGGTGTAGAGTGTGACAGTAGTATCAACTATACGGAGTCCCACAGCGATCGTCCCTCAGCCCCACCTTTTCCAACATATACATGACACCGCTTGCCAGCATCATTTGATCACGAAACATCACAGTCATCTCCTACAACTCATCCTCTCCCAGACGGAGAAGACAATTACCACCAGAACCAACTCCACAAACTGCATGGGCATGGTAGCAGACTGGATGCGAACCAACTTCCTAAAGCTCAACTCTGATAAGACTAAAGTAGTGGTCTTTGGCAACAAGATCTCCCCATGGGGCTCAACCTAGTGGTCGTCGGAGCTAGGACCAACACCCCCAGACCACGCAAGAAATCTAGGAATAATCCTAGATGACAAGCTTAATATGACAGCTTCAGTCAAAGTAGTGCGCACCTCCTGCTTCCACATCCTACGCATGCTGCAAAAGATCTTCAAATGGTTGACTCAGAACACCGGAAAGATCGTCACACAAGCACACATCACCAGAAGGCTGGTCTATGGCAACACTCTCTATGCCGGAATCTCCACACAACTTCTACACAGACTCCAGACCATCCCGAACACTGCTGCAAGACATATACTCAATCTCCCACACCACACCCACACACACACCACACTTTAGGAAGCTTCCCTGGCTCTCCATTCACAAGTGAAGCCAATTCAAAGTTCTCACGCACACATACAAAGCCCTACACAACACAGGACATGACGACCTAAACAGCTGCAAACAATTTCCCAACCTACCAGACACCTACAATCTGCCTCACTCACACATTCGCTGTATCCACAAAAGCAAACCTGGAAGTCACTAATTCTCCTACATCGCACGCAAGACATGGAACGATCTCCCACAACATATCAGAGCCTTCTCACTTCTTGAGTTCCACAAGAAGTTGAAGAGCTGGCTCTTTGTATATGCACCGTGGGGACCATACACCTACACATCAGCCCAAGCACCTGGATACCCTCTCGGGTGATTAGTGCACTACACAAATCAACATAACATAACATATGCTGAATATAAGGTTGTACTAAATATAAGTGCAGAAGAGTCCTTGACACTTGTGTGGTGGAACGATGGACAGCAGCCGAGTCATATACTGATGTCATCATCTCAAAAACTGGTGGAAATCCCTAAAGTTTAGAAGGAGCACACTAGGTGGAAGAGCTTTTTGATTGCTGAAAGCCAAAATAGAGCACTCTCTGTCACTTCAAATCAAGTAGTCCTTGTGTATTAAAGTCTTGATAAAGAAGAATAAACCACTCCTTGTATGCTGGTATAGGAGTGAGCTTTGCAAGGCTATATGAATGACCTGCAATTCCCAACAATTTAAACGAGGGCACCCTCACATAATGCTGAACTAGTAAGTGTGTGAGTTATCTAAGAGACAATAGTCCAATCCTTTTCTCTTCTCCCTCCTTTGTATGATTATTCCCAGATGTATCAACAAAGGCTTACCCGGAAATCAGTTAACTAAAGCACCACTTCAGGAGCCAAGGAATGGGAATAAGCATGCAGAGCAAAGTCTATGTTTTTTGCAATTGTTTGGTCTGTGTCTGTAGTGGCACAGTGAGCAAAAAATGTGCACTGGAACTCGGCCCATGGTAATTACCAATGGCTGAGATTAAGTCGAGCCATCAAAGCGCCACTTTTTTGTGTGCAATGCTAATTTGCATGTGGCTGGCACTAGCCTGCGTGCACATAATATACAAATAAGCAATTCCTTGTGTAACATTGCTGCTTGTGATTTGTTCCACTTGACTATAAATTGTTTGATTTCTCCATCCTAGCAGGATAGAGGTAGGGGGTGGAGGTTGTGAAATTCATGGAATTTCCTTTCACATAATTACACAAAATGAAAGCAAAATTAAGTGAAGTTCTGCTCACTTAACTCAGAATGCAAAGGCATCATTTTGTGTTATAATTTATCGCAAAATGCTTTCTCCGTGTCACTTTTTAGCACGAGGACCCATTTGTTCAAAAGAACCATGAACAGCAGTAAATGTTTTCAGCAAATGGTGCATAATTATGCAAAGTGTAGTAATGGTAGAATTTTGCATAACAAGCATAATGTAAAATACCGCAAATTATGTAAATTATGCCTGCGCAATTTAAATTTTGCCTAGTTCTAGACAGAAGGCCATTTACTTATGAACACGGTATATTGTCTCTGTTGTGAGCCCATTTTCTTCTTGAAATGTAGTGATTTGTTGTATGAAGAAATATAAATATTTCTAGCTGTTGTCAAAGGAACATTTTGCGTGATTTAAAAAAATTCTAAAACTCAGATTGTTCTTTTCAGACAGCTCTTGTGGTGTCAAGGGATTAATACACTACAACACTGAAAGAATAAATTAAAGAAAAGAATGAAATGTAGCAATAGATGAGAGTGAGAACAATGGGGAGATTAATCTTCTCTCTAGCCTACTCTCTGACCTCAATGCAGAAATTGCCTCACTGAGTGCAATTGTGAAGAAATGCAATTTCAGCTTTTTATGCCACAGCAATATATCTACCAGGACCAGCTCCATGCAGAAAACATGAACCCCATTGTAAAAAGCTTTCAATGTTCAGAAATCTCTTGGGAGCAGTTGTCAAAAGCAAAGTGAACCACATTCTAATGACACTGACTCAGATTTGACGAATAAAACAGCCTGGGTTGAGATATAACAGTATTTTTGGGGTCAAAATAAAGGAAAGAAAGACATGGAAAATATATCTTAATACATCTCAAAAATCGAACTGGAACGTCAACGTGCCTTTTTGCAAAATAATGAAATGGGTGAAATCCAGAAATAGTATAAATATATGTTTCTGTTCCAATGCTTGCCTGTGGAAACTTAGGTGGGCCCAGATCTGAAACCTTCTGTGGGGCCCCCTAACGACCCAACCACACCGATATGTCTTTTTTTTTTATGAACAAGGCATTTCAAGAAAAAAACAGTAGGGAAAGTGCATTTCTAGCATATTGGACTTTTAGCCATGGAGAGAACTATGATTTATCACAATGGTGTTGAACGCAAATAAAAAGGAGGACAGATCGATGCCCGATTTTCGGGACATCCGCATATGATACGTTTAGTTACAATGGAGCCAAAAGTCACATACACAAAGCTTTCCAGAAATACGCATAGAAAGCTTTGCCATACCCAGGCATTCTAGCATACTCCAGGAAATCTCAGTGGAGAGACCAGTGCCTCCCTACACTGTAGTACGCGCATCTGCCGCCCTGGGGGGGGGGGGGTGAATATATATGTATATATCTATATATATATATATCCATTTCAATCCACTTTACACACCAGTATGGGCAAAGAGAAAACAGACCTCAGCTCAATTCTATTGTAGCATGTTTTTTAAATTCGAAAGCAGCATAAACACACCCCTTGAAGGTGGAAGTAAATATATATATATATATATATATTCACTGAAAAAACCATAGGTTTCAGACACGTTATAGTTACAAATTAGCATTTAAAAAACCTTTGAAATTCACTGAAAAAACCATAGGTTTTAGGGACAATTATAGTTACTTGGACATTGCACTCGTACAAAACCCGTGAAATTCCCCCGTTATAGTTAGTTCAGCTAACTATAACTCGCGCCCGCAATGCACTGCTGATGACGTCACATATTACATCACTCATGACATGGTCAGTGACATCACTGATGACATCACTGATGACATCTCAAATGACATCACTGATGACATCATCCAGTGACTGTGTGTTTCTGTAAAGTTTAAATATTTTTAAAATATATAGGAAAAGACGTATTGAAGAATGAGTGGGTGTCTAAGTGTCTGTATGGATGATTTAGTAGGTGCGTGACTGACTCTATAAGTGAGTGATTTAACGTATCTTACTGAATGCATGGGTTAGTGACTAAACTGGGTGTATGTCTGTATCCGTCTGTCTGTTGCTGTGTAAGTGGCTGCATGTGTTTGTGAATAGCTAAATGATTTTCTATATGAGTTATTGAATGCTTGTCTGAGTATCTGTATGGGTGCCTGAGTGTTTGTGTGGGAGGGGTGTGTGCAACTCTGTGCATAGATGTGTGAGTGGGTGATTCACTGGGTGGATGGTTTCAAGAGTGCATCTGTGATAGACTGTATGGGTGGGTAAGTGTGTGTAAGAGTGTGTTAGTGAGTGAATGTATGTCCCAGTGGTACATGTGTGAGTAACTACATATGTGAAAGGCAGTATATATGTGTGTTGGAGTATATAAATAGCTATAAGCAAGAGTGAGTGATTGTGATAGTGGCTGTATGGATGATTGTGTGCTTGTATCAGTGATTGTATAAGAGCGTAACAATGTGCTACTATTTGTATGAGTAAGTGAGCTGGTGTGTGTATAACTGTATAGGTGAGTAAATGGCAGTGTGTTTAATTATTTGCATGACTGACTAGGTGTGTGAGTATCTCTATGGATGAGTGGCGTTGTTTGAGTGTCTATATAGGAGTAAGAGTGCATATGATAGTCCTGTACTGAGTGACCGTAAGTATGAGTGACTGTACGGGTGAGTGAGTGGATGTGTGTGTGTAGACCTAAGAATCAGTGAGTGGGTATGTAGTTATTGGTGTTGGAGTGTCTATGGTTTTGCGAACGGCAGTCTGTAATTTAGAGTGGGTGTATCAAAGATTATATTAGGGTGTGAGGAGGTGCATCAGATTATCACGTGGATGATGTCATCAGTGATGTCATTTGAGATGTCATCAGTGATGTCATCAGTGATGTCACTGACCATGTCATGAGTGATGTAATATGTGACGTCATCAGCAGTGCATTGCGGGGCGCGAGTTATAGTTAGCTGAACTAACTATAACGGGGGAATTTCACGGGTTTTGTACGAGTGCAATGTCCAAGTAACTATAACTGTCCCTAAAACCTATGGTTTTTTCAGTGAATTTCAAAGGTTTTTTAAATGCTAATTTGTAACTATAACGTGTCTGAAACCTATGGTTTTTTCAGTGAATTTCAAAGGTTTTTTAAATGCTAATTTGTAACTATAACGTGTCTGAAACCTATGGTTTTTTCAGTGAATTTCAAAGGTTTTTTAAATGCTAATTTCTAACTATAACGTGCCTGAAACCTACGGTTTTTTCAGTGAATTTCAAAGGTTTTGTAAATGACAATTTTTAAATGTATTAATTGTTATATTAATTTTTTTCATACTGATTTACTACATTTTTAGAAACAATTTTTTTTTACATATTTTATTTGTCAAATTACATTGTAATTACATTATACATTACATTACAAAAAATACTTTCTCAGAATGAATTACTTTAGTTTAAATACTTTGCAGATAGGCAATAGACTTTTAAGTACAGTAGTTACAGTTGTTGCAATGGGCAACACATTTTCAAACACAATGCAACATTCAGCTCAATGTGAATTTCTAGTTAAATGCAATTAGTTACTTTATGGATTACTTTTGTAACCACAGGACTGGATCCTAGATTCAGTCCTGGTACATCTCCTGTAAACAGTTGAGTAAAAGCGTTTTGGTTACAGTCGTGATTTTTAAGGAATATTATTGTATTTTAAAAGTTGACACTTTGAAACTTTTTCTCATAGAATCACCAATGTTATCCTATGGAAGGAAATTCACTTAGCAGGTAAAAACTGTTATCGTTACTTTTTCTTACTCAGTGTTGGATCCTGGATCCAGCACTGGTGCATCTCCTGTAAACAGTTGAAAGAATGCGTTTAAGTCATACAGGCGATTTTTAAGGAATATTTGTAGTTTGTGAAAATCAACACTTTGAAACTTTTTTGCTGAAAACCAGTCAATGTTAGCCTATGAAGGAAATTCAAGTTACCGGTAAGTACGGTTAAAATTACTTTTGAGGATCAGTACTGGGCTGAAACATGCAGCACTGAGGTCTCTCCTGATAACAGGTGAGTAAATCGGAATTCGTATTTCGGCTGATTTTAGAGGAATATTTTAAAGTTCCAAAACTCCACACTTAGAAGAATTTCCAAGTGAAACCAGTCAATGTTAGCCTATGAAGGAAATTCAAATTACCGGTAAGTACGGTTAAAATTACTTTTGAGGATCAGTACTGGGCTGAAAGATGCAGCACTGAGGTCTCTCCTGATAACAGGTGAGTAAATCGGAATTCGTATTTCGGCTGATTTTAGAGGAATATTTTAAAGTTCCAAAACTCCACACTTAGAAGAATTTCCAAGTGAAACCAGTCAATGTTAGCCTATGAAGGAAATTCAAGTTACCGGTAAGTACGGTTAAAATTACTTTTCAGGACCAGTACTGGGCTGAAAGATACAGCACTGAGGTCTCTCCTTATAACAGGTGAGTAAATCGGAATTCCTATTTCGGCTGATTTTAGAGGAATATTTGCACAATGGTGAAGGGAGGGGCGGGGCCTGAGGTGACATCTTTGCAAACGCGCCCCGTGGCGCGTTTTAAGTTGGGGGATTAAGTTCCCTTGAATCCTGAGGGTCCCTAGGGGCCAACTAGACCACCAGGAACCTCCAATATGCGCCAGGGGCTGCGTTGCAGAGACGTGTAGAGAGGCCACACCCCTTTTACACCTCTCTGCAACGCAGCTCTGTGGCGCTTTCTGGATGTACCTGTTGGGCTAGTTGGCCCCCAGGGACCCTCAGGATTGAAGGGATTTAATTCCCCATCTTAAAACGCGCCACGGGGCCTGTTTGCACACATGTCACCTCAAGCCCCGCCCCCTCCCTTCACCACTGTGCAAACGCGCCCCGTGGCGCGTTTTAAGTTGGGGGATTAAGTCCCCTTGAATCCTGAGGGTCCCCGGAGTCCAACTAGCCCACCATATACCTCCAAAAAGCGCCATAGAGCTGCGTTGCAGAGAGGTGTAAAAGGGGCGTGGCCTCTGTACACCTCTCTGCAAGGCAGCCCCTGGCGCATACTGGAGGTTCCTGGTGGGCTAGTTGGCCCTCAGGGACCCCCAGTATTCAAGGGGAATTCGTTCCCCTCTGCAAACGCGCCAGGGGCGCGTTTGCAGAGTGGTGAAGGAAGGGGCGGGGCCTGCGGGCCCGATCGTTTTTTTTTTTTTTTTAATTTTTTTTTGGGGGGAGGGGGGCCGCGTGGCCTCCCTCCCGGGCCACTACTTGCCCCGGGGACCCCATCCCCGGGGCTGGCCCTCTCGTTGGGGACTGTGGGGGTCCCCAATCCCCCACAGTCCCGCCGGCTCCCCGTGTCCTACGGGAGCCGGCATTGCTTTACACATGGGGAGCTGCTAAGATGCAGCTCCCCATGTGGAAAGCAATCGGCTTTGGATATTGGAAGAGAGAGCAGGTTTCCTGCTCTCTCTTCCAATATCCAAAGCAAGTTTGCAATGACAGGACGGGAGCCGCGAGGCTCCCGTCCTGTCATTGCAAACAGCAGTGTCCCGGGGTAGGCACCCCGGGACACTGCAGGAGCCGGCCCTGGGGGGTGGTGGTCCCCAGGGCCATCAAGGGCTCCAGGAGGGGGCCGCGCGGCCCCCTCCCATTCAGTGCACAGCCCCGGGGAGGTGGTGGTCCCCGGGGCTCTGGGGTCCAAAACGGACCCCCATTGTAATTTTCTTAGTGCCCCGGGGAGGTGGTGGTCCCCGGGCGTGTGGGGGCTGGAGCCCCCACACAGGTTTTTAATAAAAAAAAGAAGCCCCGGGGAGGTGGTGGTCCCCGGGGCTGCGGGAGGGCTCAGAGCCCTCCCGCACCATTGTACATAAAGCCCCGGGGGTGGTGGTCCCCGGGGCTTGGGGGCCCTTAGAGGCCCCCACACATAAAATTAACCCCCCCAGCATGCCCCCGGGACTTGGGCCACCCGGGGGCCAGTGCATCGAAGCGCGGAGACCGCGCTTCGATTTTTTTTCGGCAGGGTTCGCGCTCCCTGAGCGCATCCTGACGATTTTTAAAAAAAAAATATTTTTTTTGCCCAGGGGGTCCTTGTGGGACCCCTGAGCAAACCTAGGGGGTCAGGGTGTTTCTACCCTCCCCCCTTTGTGCGCTTTGCGCACTTGTTTCTGTCCCTCGGTTCTACCGAGGGACAAAATGGCTGCCAACATTTCCTGAATCGGAATGTTGACAGCCAGCTGACAGCCAATTAACATGCAGCTCGTGATCGGGAGGGTGCGCGAATCCTCCGTGCCCATAGATATATATGTACTTTTACTTTTTGATTTTCTCAGCAACTACTGAACGGATTTACACCATTTAACAAAAAGGGTTCTTTCTGAACCAAGAACTACCTCTTTGCCAAATTTGGTGTAATTCCGTTCAGCAGTTCGGGCTGTAGCCGTGTCTAAAGTTTCCTATGGGAAAATGCATGGGGAAAACGCGTTTTGGGACCCCCCTTTTTTCTCGGCCCCCGCTTGACGTATCACCCCGAGACTTTCAGGGTAGGAGCGGACCGGAGCGCCCCACGAAGTTTGAAAATTTCGCGAAGATACGTCAACCGGCAAGAGAGTTATTTCAAATAGAATGTCGCGGATTTCCTATGGATAATAGGTTGTAACTATAACTATCTACTGGCGACCGCCAGTAGATAATATAATATATTTATATATATATATATAATATATATATAAGGAACCACAATCCCGAAACTTCACCAATCCCATGACGGAAATCAGGTACGGACCACAGCGTGCTTAGAAGATAAAGTGCTTTATTGCAGAAGGATTTACAGCATGACGCGTTTCGACTGGGTTGCCACGGTCTTGATCACATGACGCGCTAGAACCATTGGCCACAATATATAGTGTGACGAGGTAATTAATTAATGAATGAACACTCCCCTTACTCTCGTAGAGCTAGACAAAATACTACACATGTGCGTGAAAAAATGTATGTAGAGTCAGTATTTGCTAACTGCATATATTCTATATACACAGACCCGATTAGTGTATAATTAAAACAAATTGTCTTGATGTGCTAGCACTTTAACATTGGTCTGTATATAATAAAAACCTAAATACAATTATATTAGTTTTTCCACAGGGTACGCCGTAAGAGAGGGAGCAAAAATCAAGTGCATAAATAAAAAAGTGTTTGTGCTGATTAAAAAAGTGTAATCGTCTTAAGTATTCAGTTATTGTATCCATCATAACTGTCAACTTAATTACAATATATAGGAAAACTTAGGCCATGCCTTGTTGTATTAATTCAAGTTCATACAAATGCTGCTACTTCGTTTACCATAAACTCTATGCATATATGTATATATATATATATATATATATATATATATATATATATATATATATATATATATATATATTTCTTCCAAGGTCTGGCGCCATCACCGAAAGAAAAGTGGGCACTCTAGTATGCATGTGTAAAATATGTGTTTTTTATTTACCTGGTCTCAGCTGCTCTGGCATGTTTCAGTTGTAAACAGCCTGTGTCAAGGTGGACAAGCCCTATTTCCCATGAAGAATACATAATACATCATAGACACTGAAGAGATACTGTGTGTCTCTACGAGTTGATCTCGCATCAGTCTCAGCGCGCCAATAATGAAAATAATTAAACATAATTAAAGTGCATCAGCCCCTATTCCCAATATATCGACCACGATTCTTGAGAAATCAAAAACATAGGAAAAAAATCTTCTTATTTGGCTTATGATGCCAACTAAACTTTGAAAAGTGAGGGCTTATGAGTGAAACCGTAGGCAGTCCATATTCAAGAGTTAGATCCCCACATTTTATATTCTGCAACAGAGCAATCATTAAAATCAAGTGCAAAGGGGAAGAAATTATAAACCTTCCCCTAATGGACTACTGCATTTCACATGAAAATAATCATTCATAAAAAGTACACATTGTAATGGATATAACAAATTAATAATTCTCAATTTTATATCCTGAAGGAGGTAGGGACCAATGTGTCATGTCCAAGTGGGCACTTGCTCTTCCAAATTCAATAATTCATTAATTAGGTTACATCGAATAGGATGTCAATTCACAGGGCAAACGTCCATACCTTGCCACATATAGGCACCAATCATAAATCTGTGTGTGTATATATAATTCCATAAAACAAGGGAAAGACAACCTCAAAATCCATAACAATTCAACATGCATCATATAGGCAACCCTAAATATAGAGTGACATGCTACTGACTTCATCGACAACCCTATAATATTCAGTCAAATCAGAATTACATTTTAATTACAATTTCAAGTCAAGGGACACTTCTCTTCCCAGCAGATAATGGACTTCCCATCTTCTGAAATAGATGGGATGCAGTGTCAGAAATGAACTGGGGTGCGACATTGAGAAAAGGAGAGAAAAAGAGTCAGAGAAGGACACAAATGAGAAGATGGGTTAAAAAATACAATAATTACCCCACATGTACTTCTAATTCCTGATCCTTATTTAACCCGTAAGGGAATTTTGTGTATAAATCCAATATTTATCTCGACTCGAGCTGTCATAGTCATCTCACTCCATCACCACCCCGTATGCTCTTCTGTACCCTATCAATGGCAAGGAAACTCAATTTAGACACATCACTGTTGTGTTGCTGTGAGAAATGCCTCACCATTGAATATGTAAAATCTAAATTTCTGATGGCACACTGGTGTTCCAATATGTGTTTTCTTAAGGGGAAAATCGTGCTACCCACATACATGAGCGAGCAGGGACACTGAAGGACATAAATACAGAAATCAGATGCACAGTTCAAAAATTGCATGATTTCCCTTTTGTGACCACTAGATGCTACAAATCCTCCAGTATTAGATATGTCCCCGCAGGTCTTACACTGACCACACTTATAGAATCCCTTGAGTTTAGTTAGCCAAGTGGTAGATTTTTGGGTCCTCATGTGGTAGCTACGTGTGAGATGACTCCCCAAAGTCCTCCATCTTCAAGATGGAGGGTTTGAGTGACAATTCCGGACCTATGACAGCGTCATTTTTCAAAATTGCCCAATGTTTCCACATCAGTTTTCTAATCCTGTGTGAAGAGGCATTGTATGTGGTAATAAAACATATGCTTTACAGCTGGTCCCTTGTGAGCAGATCGGCCTTCTTTTCAGCTATACATAATACATTAGCTGTATACCCCTTCTCCTGAAATCTTAGCTTCATTTGTGTTGCCTTTTTCCTAAGCTCAGTGTCAGTGCTGCAAACTCTTAAGTCTTAACATTTTCCCCTAGGGGATACTGTTAATTAAATTCTGGGGATGATAACTACTGTAATGCAGCACACGGTTGCCAGCCGTTTCTTTGCAATGTATGGTGGTATGTACTCCCCTATTTTCCACCCATAATATATATATATATATATATATTTTCCATCAATTAATCCACTGCACTCCAGAAGTCGTGTTGTTCAAAGGATTTTATTTAAGCATAAATTCCACCACCATTACCACCACCAAACGTTGGTCTTTGTCACGTGACAAAGACCAACGTTTGGTGGTGGTAATGGTGGTGGAATTTATGCTTAAATAAAATCCTTTGAACAACACGACTTCTGGAGTGCAGTGGATTAATTGATGGAAAAGATGAAAGCAAGGTATGGTCTAACCTCGACACGAGCACCAGCTAAATGAAGAGCGCACCGAACTGGGACCGTTTGTTTTTGATATATATATATATATATATATTCACTGAAAAAACCACGGGTTTCAGGGACGTTATAGTTAGTTGGACATTTCACTCGTACAAAACCAGAGAAATTCAGCCGTTATAGTTAGTTCAGCTAACTATAACTTGCGCCCCCGCAATGTACTGCTGATGACGTCACATATTACATCATTTATGACATGGTCAGTGACATCACTGATGACATCACTGATGACATCTCAAATGACATCACTGATGCATGCACCCATTCACTCACCCACTCAAATACTTATGCTGTCACTCACAGACCCATTGAGACACTTATACACCCTCTCACAGATCCATTCAGACACTCATACATCCACTCACAGACCCACTCAGACACTCACAAACCCATACAGTCACTCACAAAACCACTCATAGACCCACTCAGAGACTTATGCACCCAGTTAGTTATACACTCAGAGACTCATATATCCACTCAGTCACACTCACAGACCCACGCACCCACTGACAGAATCACTCAGACACTCATGTTGCCAGACAGAGACCCACTAAGAGACTCATGCACTCACTCACAGATCCACTAAGACACTCATGCACCCACTCACTCACCCATTCAGACTTAGACACTCATGTGTCCACTCACACATCCAGTCAGACATATACTTACTTACAAATGCACAAATGCACTCATGCACCTACTCACAGATTGAGTGAGAGTCTTACACAACCAATCACAGACCCATTGTGACACTGATGCAACCACTCATAGATGTAATGAGGCAGTCACGCATTTTGTTACAGAAGTATTGATAGACTGATGCATCGTCTCACAGATCCCCTATAATACTTGTACAGTGAATGAGAGACTTAGTGATACAGTGATGCATGCAGCCACAGATCACATTGAAAAAGTTATGCACTCTGTTATAGAGATATTAAGGGAGTTGTACATGCTATTATGCAGTCGTTTAGATAGTAATGTGTTTAGTGTGTTGGTTATAATTCATTTTGCAGTTATAAGTTTTGAATGTGGTGGTGGCTACTGAATGTCTGCATTTGTTTAGTCATTTGGCGACGTATTTGTGGTGACCACGGCTATAGATATCATCACGATGCCCGGCGTCACCGCAAAAACAACAAATCGGTATAAATGGTTGTTTTTATGCAAACTCCCTACAAAAATCTGACTTTAAACAGTGCAGTAATAAACCCCTAGTGTCTAAAATATTGTAAAATGTGTGCATGTATGTGTTTTTCTACACACTAAAAAATACGCGAGCTTCGCGGTTACCAGAGTCAACGGGACTCTCGGTGTAATCGAGAAAATGTGTAGTAGGGTTCAAACACAGATTTAAAAAAAGTTACTACAAATATATGTGTACAAATATGTTTTGAAAGTAGTGATGTGGTTAGTAATGTGTGTATTATTATAGTTAGAAAGAATTTTTTAAGTAAAATTTTTGGAATGTGCTGGTGGTTGTTAAATGGCTGCTTTTCTTTTGTGATTTCATGATGTGATCGCGATCATCGCGACGTCGTTGCGGATTTTAAAAATTCCCCCCCAAAAATTATTTGACAAGAAAATGAACAAAATGTTGGCCTCTTGGGTGGCTCTGATTTAAAAAATGTCTTTAAGTGTATTTTTCAGTTTGTGAAATACATTTGCTAATCACAGATTCTCCACAGTAAATGCGACTATGTTGTGCCGACTCAAAAAAATCTTAAAAATAAAACCAGTTATTAATGTACTTTCTGATAAACACATACCAAATCAAAAAATGAGTGGCATATAATATGAATATAATATACAATATCCAATTTTAGAAAGAAAATAGGAGAATCTTAGAGGCTCACTTAAAAAAATGGACATTACAATTAAGAAATGGAATTTTAAAAAACCTTAGAAATTCACTGAAATAAACCAAAGGTTAGTGCGACTTTATAGTTAGGAATTAGCATTTAAAAAACCTTGGAAATTCACTGAAAAACCAAAGGTTACAGAGACATGATAGTTAGAAAATAGAATTTTAAAAAACGTACAAAATTCACTGAAAAACCGAACGGTTACAGGGACATTATAGTTAGACTTTCACTCTTACAAAACCAGAGAAATTCAGCAGTTATCGTTAGCAGTGCTAACTATAACTCGTGCCCCCGCAATGCACTGCTTATGACCTCACATATTGCATCACTCATGACATGCTCCTTTCAGGGTAATATTTCCATGCAGTATGTGATTCTTGTTACTTTGGTTTTTTTTGAGGGTGTGATTTGCTTGGGACTTTGTGTCAAAGCATTCTTTCTTGTAGATCTGAGTGTTTCCTTTGTGACATGCCTTTTTCGGGGGGGAGGGGCGGCTTGGGGAGTGCTAACAGGATTGCTATCCTGTGACACAGGTTCATTAATAAATGATGGGACCTAGAGAGCATTTGCCTCTGACGTGATTTGTCTGAAGTGGTAGTTTTACAGTATGACTTCAGGGGTGAAAGTAACAGAGGATTTAATGTGAGGTCTCCTGCAATGAAGGGTCTCGAGGCGAGGCTGTAATGGTGTGAACATTTTCCTGGGCAGATATTCTCTCATGATGCACCACCTTTGATTCCTGGCTTCGGACATCCCTAGAAGGCCTTCCTTCTGTGCCTTCAAACACTGTCCGGGACCAATACCATCTCATCCACCTCTGAAGAGTCCTGACATTCCCTTGCTTCCTGTTGATTGAGCCCGGGACCTCTTGGCACATTGAGGATGTTTCTGTTCTCTTGCTTTTGAGTACCTAACGTTTCTGTCTAAATCACAGTTCACAGTAGGATGGGGGAGTGAAATTTCCATAAGCAATTGAGCCATCCTGCAGGAACATCTCATTGGCCAGTGGCCATGATGCTTACCATTCTCAAAGCACTGACTTCAACACTCGTATCATTCCTTAGCTCTTAAGTCATAGCTATTGCCAGCAGTGGCTCTCGTTTTTATCAACCTTAGGAGAAAGAAAGGCTTAGTTGACCCTGGGAAATTAAATTCACTAGTCTGCAAGTTACGGACAGATCTCAGCCGCAGGTGCTCAGCCCACTGAGTCATCTCACTGGTCAATGTATGACCATGCAGCTGTGATCACCAGTCACAGCCGCTATGCACATCCTGCCTGTGTTGCTGGTGCAGCCCCCGCCCAGCATAAATATCTCTCGTAAATCAATTCTTCCACCTCGCAGGTGGCCAATCTACCAGGTTGGTGGTTTTGGCAGAGTGGGCGGGGCTTGGTTTCCTTTTGAGCACTTTGCTTTGCATTGCCAACAGAAGGATTTAATACATTTATGGCATGTTATTTAATCTTGTGACAACATCGTTTCTCAAAAATGCAATAAACCATTTATTAGTATGTGGTGGGAGGGGAGCGTGGTTACTGCTGATGCAATGCATATTTTAATGCCTTGGGCAGGCTGCCAGGTAGTGGGGCGGGGGGCTGGGCCTGGGCAAAGCTTAGCAGCTGAACCACTGGGCTGGAGTACTTTATTTCCATGAACGACGAACGACACACCCGCTCAGAGTGGCCATTTTTGCTGAGTGATAGCGAGAGCCACTCATGCCTACGCCAGAGAGAGGCATCTGGTGCGCATGCGCCCATAGTGACAGCGATGAAATTCAAATACGAACATTCTGTGTTGGAGAAAAGATAGTATGAGCTTGTGCTTCGTAGCGCTAGATCCCGAGAGAAGAAGAGTTCGAGTCTGCTGGTAGGATGAACCCTTCACAGAGGTGCATGAGTTTTGTATTGGTTAGGTTGCGAGATTGGAAGTAGTGCTGTGCTTTCACTGGGGCAGCCTCTTTTAAAGCTACGCCCACCAGCCCCATGTTTACTGCAGTTCCCTCTAGCCCATGCTCCAACAGTGGGAGTGGACTGCTGGAGAGGGACTTTGATCTTCTGGCTTCATCGCCAGCGGCAGACCCTCTGTCCTCTACGCTGGCTTAATTTCTGTGCCAGGGCAGATACTAGCCTAGACAGAGACTTTGCATTTTGCAAGCTGAAAGCGCAGTGCCATTAGTTCTCGCTTGAAATTAACAGCATTTAATATTTGCGGTGAAAGTAGGGTGGGCAGAACTCTGCGGAATCTCGCAGAGTTTTTGTGTGACTCCGCGGAATTCTGCAGAGTAAAACTCTGCAAGTTCTGCCCGTCCTAGTGACAACATCTTACTCACCCTCAAACAACCTGCCATGTCTATTCCAGCAGATAGCTTTCATTACATATTTTGCTGAGTTCTTCAGCTACAAAATTATTGGAATCAGAGAGAATTTATGCCCCTGTCTAAGGGCCACACTGTAGCTTTTATTGGTGTACCTGGCTTTAAATGGGCTCCCTCACATATTAATAGAGAACCAAACTGAATGTTATTGGGCATTCTCTATACCCTGATGGTCAAAACCAATAATGATTTCCTGTGTTGGTCTTCTTTACAATTATCATTTTGGAGTCGGGTACAAATTGTGAAGATGGTGGTGGCACCCAGATATAACTATCTATTGGGAATGCAGTCAACCTCCCAGATTCCTCAAACTATGGACAAGTACATCAGAACCTTTGTTTGGGCAGGCAAGATATATACACCCACAGGAGGAACTCCTACTACAGATATCTTTGTATCAAATTTCTCAGCTCACCCAGTTGTTACTGACTACCCAAATGTGGGTAACCACTGAAAGAACTTACTTAAGTAATGAACCCGGACTTACTGGCCTGTACAGCCCATGACACAACACCGTCCTTGCTCTGCCTACCATCAAAGTCCCATAAACATCTGAATGTCCAAACTTACATACATGACACAGCACTGCTCTAGAATAACACAGGTTTGTTATTTGGTAACAGTGACAGAGTGGTTTATTAGTTGGGGTGCATTGGTGTCCACCACAAGTATTAAAGCCAATATCTTGTTAGGCCCAGACCAAGGCTTTAGTAATTTAAACCTGAGATCAACCCCTTGTAGCAAAGGCACAGAGCATATAGGCGTAGCTTAACAAAAATGTGCAAAGCATTTAGAAATCTGAAAACAGTTAAAAAGTCAAAATAAATCAATAAAACTCAAACTGCAATTTATAAAAATATTTAAATATATAATAAGCAAAATGGCATCAAAATGACATGGATCTAATAATAGGAACTGAAATATGACTGTTTTAAAGATGTAAGAGGAAACAGCGCCAATAAACACAGAAGGATCAACTGTGCTTATTGGTTGACCTAGGCACGAAAAGACTACAACAGCAATACAGCGTGGGTCAAAAAAGTTTCTAGGTCCCAATCTGAAAAGGGCCTTTGCTGTTTTTTGGAGGAAAAAATCTTCTCCATTTGGACAAAACTAAATTCAATCCGATGTTGTGGAACTGAAGGTCAGACGCTTTTCGCAGTTGGCCCCCTTTTAGCTCTGGAGATAAAGTTTTGAAACAGAGACCAAAGTCCAGTTCAGGTATGGCTGAGTGGTATTCCTCACCAAGATTCCCTCTTCAGCTTTTTATGTTATTGAAGCACTCAGTGGATCAGTCCTATAATCCTTGGAGCACTTTCACTTAGATTTCAAGTAGAAGGGGTCCAACCTCCATATATTCTTCTCACAAGTAGTCACAGCTAGTGGGTGGGGTTGACTCCTGAGCATTCCCTAATCAAAAGAGTAACTTTTCCCAGGGCAGCCCTACCCACTTTTTCAGTAGTTGTTCTTTGCTTTACAGTAAAATACCATATGTTGGCTCATTTTCAAGATGGCCACACTTAACCTGGGGTCTGAGGGCAGGGGTTGTGTTGTGGGAGTGTTATAGGAAAATCACCAGTGTCCTCCCATAACTAACATTAAAATCCAGTTTGAGGCGGGCATGGAACCCACAGCAAATCCAGAGACAGAGGTCTGGTAGGGCAAAAGCCAGAGACTGAAATCTGTCAGCACAAAAGCAGGGTCCTTCAGTAACCAGATAAGTGGTACAGAATAATTGGCTTGACATTCTGTTCTCTCACTTTCAAGCACGGCCCAAGTCTTCCATGTGGTGGTCAAACTTGAAACACTGAATAGAGACACAAAGGCATTACCTGACCACGTTAAACATCAAATCAAGATTAAAAAGAAGGAAATGAGAGACATAGAGGGAGAGAAGGCCAGGGCGCAGGCCAGGGCTACTCAACACCGCCTGTACGAGATTGGTGATAAAGCTAATAAATTGATGGGCTGGTTAGATAAGAGGGACAAAGCAAGAAATTGGGTGCTGGAAATACATACCCCGGAAGGGGAGACATGTAGGACTGGGAAATAGCTAGCCTCTGCGTTTGCTACACACTACGAGAAACAGTACATGTCCACCTCAGACAGTACGCGGCTTGCCTGTGTTGAACTCTTGTGAGATGCTAGACTCCCAGTGCTATCCCCAGAAGCACGGGACGCACCAGACTGGGATTTCACAGTGGAGGATATTAGGCACGCCATCGGATCTCTACAGTCAGGCAAGGCGGCTAGACCAAATGGTATTCCAGCCGAGCTCTACTAGGGAATGGCGTCGGAGATAGCCCCGCACATGCTAGATATTACCCGGGAGGCGTTAGAGCGAGGTAGCCTCCCGGAGGACCAACGGCTAGCTACTATTGTGGTCATTCCAAAAAAAGTAAACCCCCGACAGATTGCAATTCCAACCACTTGACCTCACTTTTAAACATGAAGGTGAAAGTGTTGGCAAAAGTACTAGCAACAAGACTCAATGGAGAAATAACGTCCATAGTGCACCCTGATCAATCGGGCTTTATGCTGCACAGGAGCACTCAGCTCAATTTAAGACGGCTATATGGAGTTATACATCTCAAAGCACAAAGGCCAGAGGAAAACGCAGTGCTGCTGTCGCTGGACGCCCATATGGCATTTGACAGCATTGAATGGCAGTATTTATTTGCAACACTGGAACGGTTTGGATTCGGTCCAAAGTTCTGTGCCTGGGTCCGGCTTCTATACACAAATCCGGTGGCCAGAGTAAGGGTGAATGGGGTGGTATCACGAACAGTGGCCCTACATAAAGGTACACGGCAGGGCTGCCCACTTTCTCCTATGCTCTTCGCATTGTCGTTGGAGCCTCAAGATGCATGGGTCAGAGAGATGAGGGGTGAGATAAGGGGGATATCGGGAGAGGATGATTGGACGAGAAAATATCCCTCTATGCGGATGATATACTGCTATATACCACGAACCTTAAGTCATCGATAGGTCACATTCTCCATATATTTCATCTGTTTGGGGGATATTCAGGCTACCAAATAAACTGGGACAAATCCCTACTCTATGTGCTTGCCGGGCCTGTTCGGGCTCTACCTTCTAGCACCCGTACCCTTGTGGTCAAAGACAAGTTTAAGTATCTGGGAATAACAATTTCTAGAACAGATGCTGAATTCCTAGATAATTACCTAGTTCCACAACTGGATAGGCTCCAAAGGGATGTGGTACACTGGAGACAGCTACCACTGTCTGATAGGATGGGCAGCGCTGTTTAAAATGATGGCGCTGCCACGATTCCTATACGTTCTGCAAAACACGCCATGCAGGGTCCCGCCAGACTTCTTTCGGAAAATAGATAGTGAAATAAGACTGCTCTTATGGGACGGGGAAGCCCGAGAATAGCACTACACAAACCACAGAGGGGAGCATTTGAGGGTGGATTAGCAATTCCAGACATACGGAAGTACTATTGGGCAGCACAACTAGTCACAATCAATGAATGGGTGTTCATGGGATGAGATGAACCCGCTTACAGGGTCGATCACTATTCAATGGGGCAGAGAGGATACCCAGCTACCACCACATACTCAACAGGTGATACAGATATGGAAAGAAGCACCAAATTTTGGGGTTGGGAAGGGAAGTTGACAGAAAGAACTCCTTTATGGGATAGTGACCTCCTACGGGAGGTTGGAGGCCTACAGGGATTCCACAAATGGGGATTATTGGGTATAGACTGTCTGGGAGACGTGTGGTAGAGGGCAGAGGATGATTGAGTTCACAGACTTACAAAGGGAATACGAAATGCCTGAATCAGAACAATACACATACATTCAGCTAAAACATGCACTGTGGTGTCACATACCAGACGGCAAACACATAGTGGAATACACACCCCTAGAGGACAGGGTTCAATTAGATCCTATGATTACTAAAGCCACCTCCCTCATCTATAAAAAAATTATGAACAATACACCGAACTCACTGGTGGCTCTCTGAGAGGCATGGGAATCAGACCTGGGTAACACGGAGGAAGATGACTGGGCATAGGTGATACAAGGCCCTAAGGAGGTAGTAATAAGGGCGAGATTTAATCTAATCCAGCTATGCAGACTTCATAGATCCTATAAAACTGCTCTTATGGGACGGGGAAGCCCGAGAATAGCACTACACAAACCACAGAGGGGAGCATTTGAGGGTGGATTAGCAATTCCAGACATACGGAAGTACTATTGGGCAGCACAACTAGTCACAATCAATGAATGGGTGTTCATGGGATGAGATGAACCCGCTTACAGGGTTGATCACTATTCAATGGGGCAGAGAGGATACCCTGCTACCACCACATACTCAACAGGTGATACGGATATGGAAAGAAGCACCAAATTTTGGGGTTGGGAAGGGAAGTTGACAGAAAGAACTCCTTTATGGGATAGTGACCTCCTACGGGAGGTTGGAGGCCTACAGGGATTCCACAAATGGGGATTATTGGGTATAGACTGTGTGGGAGATGTGTGGTAGAGGGCAGAGGATGATTGAGTTCACAGACTTACAAAGGGAATACGAAATGCCTGAATCAGAACAATACACATACATTCAGCTAAAACATGCACTGCGGTGTCACATACCAGACGGCAAACACATAGTGGAATACACACCCCTAGAGGACAGGGTTCAATTAGATCCTATAATTACTAAAGCCACCTCCCTCATCTATAAAAAAATTATGAACAATACACCGAACTCACTGGTGGCTCTCTGAGAGGCATGGGAATCAGACCTGGGTAACACGGAGGAAGATGACTGGGCATAGGTGATACAAGGCCCTAAGGAGGTAGCAATAAGGGCGAGATTTAATCTAATCCAGCTATGCAGACTTCATAGATCCTATACATCTAGGACACTCCTGTACCGAATGAATCCTAGTGACACTGATGAATGTACACAGGGTTGTGGGGAAAGGGGCATCTTTTTGCACACGCTATGGGACTGCCCCCTTATCCAACAGTACTAGAAAGAAATAATACGGATAATGGTAGAAGTGGTGGGCCAGGAAGTCCCAATGAAAGCCAGGTGGCACATACTATGTGTGACAGGAGAAGAGAGAATGCCCAAATTCATTAGAATTTGGCTTATGTTAGCAGACGTGGTGGCAAGAAGGAATATAGCAAAGGGCATGGGGAGCGAACCAACCACCAACGGTCACTAAGTGGAGTGAAGATTTGGACTGGTGTTGTGCAGCAGAAAAAGTGGTGTTTCATAGTAGGGGCTGCCCCAGGAAATGGGACAAGATCTGGGGCTGTTGGTTGACGTAAAGAAGTTGTTGAGGTCCACATGACTACATGTTTTCAATGTATGGGGTGCTCCACTTGTTAATGTAATATCCTGTCATGAAATGTATCGAGTGTGAACGATTTCCCTATAAATGCATGAGACCGCCTCTTGTTGTAACTTATCTAATTCTAATGCCAAGCTTGTTTAAAAAATAAACAGAATCACAAAAATAAGTGTTACATGTGGCGCAACAGACATGGCAAGCAGGATTTGACAGTGTGATATCAACAGCATGCCCACAGCACCCACTCTGAATACTCTGTCGAATTCAGAGGAGTCACCTCTGCCCATTCAGTTCAGCCTATTTGTTGCTCCTGGGAGGCATTTCGAACCTCTTTCACCCCTACTGATGTGCACCCTGGCAGTGGCTTATTCAAAATACAGTTCAGGCAGGTAAAGGGTAACTTTCTAAAAGTTAATTTGATTTAATATTTATTAAAAATCTGACTTCAGCATTGAATGACTTCACCATTGAATTGTATTTTTAATAACTATTAAAAATACTGATACTGGCTTCATTTGTTTATAGCTTGTTCCCATTTCCGAGATAGCAGCATTAGTATTTTAATCTGTTTTTCAACATAGAACAGCTAGGTATGCCACAGTGAAAATAGCTTCTAAGCCCTTGTCACCGTAGGGGCTTGGTAACATTAAGTTTCTACATGTCCTCATTTTAAATACCATACACCTTACCTTTTGGGCTACAAGGCTTACATAAGGCTGGCTTTTATTTAAAAGAGAGGTCTTTACCTGTTAAAAATAGTTTTTTTTAACAGGTCGCACCGCAGGTTTTACACTGCAACAGTCAGGCTACAGTGGTAGGCCTGAAGCTTTGTTTCTCCTTTGACACACTTGTGGATGGCACAATAAGTGATGGAGTGAACATGTGACATTTACCTTTTCATGAGATGGGTGTATTTCTGCACCATACACTATATTCCTGTAGAAAAGTTTAATAAGCCATCAGGAATTAGACAATTTCTACATGTTTTAGTGATCAGAACACACACACTGGGGCACTAGACAGCAGTACTGCAGTGTGCACAGTCTAAAGACTAGTAATATAATTTAGCACAAAAGTGGGGCTGACCATGTAAAATGGGGCATTTTCTCACAATAACCACACTTTCAAATGGCAAGTTTGGAAATCTCAGGGCATATGCATGCTAAATGATCTTCTTGCAGGGACTGCGCTCAAGTCTTTTGATGACCTGCATCATAAATATGGCCTTCCGATGTCCCAAATGTGTAAATACCAACAACTTATTCACTGCCTTAGTACTGGGGCTAGCTACTTAATCCCTACCTATTTCTCCTCATTTACCTATAGAACTGGTGTGATTGTACTGGATATTCCACAGATGGTATGAGGCACACATACTTACATTGGTCCCAACTATTAAGTCAAGATTACACAGAAGAGAAGTGGACATTCCTTCTTTCCAGACACAACATAGATCTATGAGAAGCCAGACTGAAATATATTTACTTTAAATTTTACACAACTGCTATTGGTAATCTTACACAAATTGTATTGGTCAACAGCCAAATTATGTGCTGGAAAGCGAGAAATCTCTGACGCATGGTGGAGATGCCGCTCCTCAGATTGTGAGCTTCTCCACATCATTTGGACTTGCCCACATCTCTCCTTGTTCTGGTAAGGTATGTGGCAATTTCTGCATGATATCAACGACATCCCTTTAATGCACTCAGTTAATTTTGCCCTACTAAACATCATGACCGATGACGAAGACTACTCTTCACATTGGCGTCAACTGCTAACATTTGTATTCTTAGACATTGTCTCACGCCTTATGTACCCATAACTGACGAATGGACAACAGAATTCTTGTAACTTGCTACTCATGAAAAACTTATATATATATAGGCTAGATAACCAAGCCATGTTGTTTGACCGTATATTGACTCCTTTCCTTGAATGCACAGAGACTGCAGAGGATTACATTATTCTGTTTAAAGAAATAGGTGCCTCCCTGTGTACGATATTGCATCCTCTCCCTCTTCCAAGCCACTAACCATCATATCCCCTGTCTTAACTTCTCATAATCTCTGATCTAAACCACTGACGAAAATACACATTACACCCTGCTACTGCTTTCGACCTCTATTTGAGCACAAAAATGACATCACACTCTTTCCGTTCTTGTTAGCTGGATAGCCATCTCCCCCAGACCTTCTATCTTTCCTTGTTTATCGAGAAATGCTCTGTGCACCATAACACTTCTAGATGATAACTCTAGAATCGTCCATTCATTCACGTCACTCCTTCTCTTTCTTCTATTGGTTGAATCGCCATATTTGCTTCATCAGTATGCTTAGTATTATACATACTGAAAAGGAATAAACAAAAAAAACATTTTAAAAAACATGATGCTCATGTTTGGTGATCCTGAATAGTCTAAACAAGGTGGCATAGCAAATAGGAGAAAGAAAAAAGGGAGGTAAGTGCACAAAGAAGAATCTTGCTGACAGGAGTGGGGGGCAGGCAATGTTACACATGTACTCCGTGTGGTCAGGCGTTATGGTGTCATGTTGTAGAGGCCACATCAAAAGAAGAATACAACAGGGCTGGGGTAAACTGTCCTTTTTGAAACACAGTGTCTGAAAAAAGGAATCAGGCCATTTCTACGGTGGCAAAGAAGTACAGATTGTGGATGTGTTAGTAACATAGAAAATACTAAAAACAATAATTTCCGTACAACAATTTTGTTTTCGTTGTCATTGGTGCTGATTTGTTTGATAATAGTTCTGTAAGTGACGTTTTGATATGGGTAAATATCTAATCCGAACTTCATTGAATATTGGTTAAGGCCAATAACAGTCTTCGAGTGAGAAATGATCGAGGATAGTTATGTGGGCTTATGCACATTGTTACTCGCATTTAGAATCATATGGGCTACAATGACGTCAAGATCGCGCCCTTTCAAGCCAGACTAGTAGCAAAGAAGGACAGCGTTTACACACCACAGCTGCCTCGAAAAATATGACAATCAACATGCTATCTTCTTTGTTTTCAAAAATGAATTAAACTGTCCAACTTGAATGTTAATGTTTAGGTTTGTATGTGTTCCTGTCCCGGACAATGACAAAATTACGCTACACAAATAATTTCCCACTCCTGATCTACTTCACGGGAGTATTCATTCTTGGTAAACATAATGATGACAATTAATGAGTTTCCAATATTACTAGCTCAAAACTTTGGGAACTATATTTCACACTACTTCATGCAGGCCTAAGTAAACAATAGTTACCAAAGTTATATCCAGAAATCACCAATGACAAGCCCATTTGTCCCCGCCAGCGTCGCCAGACATACTGCCCGTTTTAGGAACCCATCCACATCGGTTACATCCTAGGAACTGCTGAGATTAAACATGGTGGTGTCAGTGTTAACGGGGATGGCTGTCCAAACAGATGCCACCTGCAGCCAAGAAGCTGATTCGAGGAGACAAGGTCACCACTCAGTGTAGTAGAGACCGCTTCTGAAGAAACAATTCCCATTGAATGTCAAGTGAAGCTTCTTTTTCTCAGATGATGCAAAGTATGGACGAAGGCCATACTATCTTTTGTCAAGAGTGACGGAGCCGGAGGACGAGGCAGACATCCCTCCAAGTCCATGAATTCCCGTGTTTGAGCCCAGCGACCTAAGGGAAGGAGGCACTGTGGTCCCGGACGACACAGCCCTGGCTCTGGATCATGGCTACAGGCAAGTAACCCTTGAGGCTTATCCTGAAGTGAACAGGTGATGGGGAAAACTACCGGGGTGCTTGGGGGAAAGGCACTCGGTGGAGAGACTTTGCCACATTTGTAAGGGTGGAAGTTAGTGGATGCTTTTCACGTCAGGGGGCACTGGGGAAACACTTGTGGTGACAGACGCACATGGTGAGAACCGCACGGTATTTGAGTTTACAGGAACTCAGCCATTTGTTCTGTTTTCTCAAGGGCCTGAACCTTCCCAGGAGTCCATGGGCAGCAACCTAATGAAGTTGAAGGAAATCTGCTTGTTCTGACTAAAAATCGGAATGAGATAGTCTCTGGTGATAAACCCAATGTGCTTTTGTGGAATAAACCACGAGTAAAGTAAGCTGTCCGGTTGTGGTCATGTTTGCAGTCCTGTCACACTACCCATGAAACATTTAATGCCAACAGTGGAACAAACTCTTGGCGCATAAAACCGTGCTTCTAGCCCATGGCACAGGATACACTGGCAGACTCAAAGGCCCAGGTTACTACTGCCAGGAGGTAGGGTCACACTATCTGCACATAAATCCGCCCTTCATTTCCCGTAGGAGCCCGAGCCTGGCCACCCCTCTTTGATATTCCAGTAATGAGTCTCCTGTCTTGTTAAGGTGCTGTTTTCTTCTTTCCTTCATATTGTCAGTGATTGGTGCTGTTCGTCTATGGACAATGTGTTTGACCCATGAATGAGCTTTAAGTCTTTCTTTTTTTACTTTTGTGTCAACATGGAGAAACGAAAAATGGGAGCCAACAAATCAAACCCTAGTAGTCTTACAGGAAGCGCGACCTTGCAGGGTACTTTTTGCATGGGCTGCGGGGGTAATAGATAAAGAGATCCAGCTAGTGGAGCAGCGACTCTCCCTTACAGCCCCCCATTGTCTGCCACATCCCTAGCACTTCCATTGTCAAGTGGCCCTGACCTCACAGACATAGTTCAAGAGAAGGATCTTGATATGGGTGAATCTTGCGACCAAAGTCCTTGTGTGGTTACCACTCCTATCCCTTCTCATCCTTCACCTGCAACTGATTTGGCACTGTCTGCAAAAAGGAAAAAAGTGACCCAGGTCTGAGGAATAGTGAACCTCCTGCTAATTCAGCCCCTGCTTCCGTTCTTCCAGTCCATGGAGATTCTTTGGAAGCTCTTAAGTTAGATATAGTTAAACAAATGAATGATCTATTAAAAGTTACTTTGGACAGTTGTTTCCCGCCCCTTGATATCTCATCTGAAAATATGCAGCTTTATCTGTAATACAAAAAAAGAGATACAGGACTGGGTGGAGAACGTGGTGCACTTGAGAAGGAAAATAATTGATCTAAGGGACCCGATACCTCGGCTACCTCTGCCATCAATGTCCAAACTTTCGCATCAGCAATGCCCTCCACGGAGGCTGGGGATCCCACCTAACCATCTTTGGATCATTTGGGCTCCTCCCTGGTGCCAAATCCCTCCATTTCTGGGGTGCATTCAGAAGGCAGAGAGGTTACATCTGTTTGCCATTTACCCATTACTGCCTGCCCCTAGGTCTTAGATCTAGCAAATGTGGCAAGTGTTTCTGCTAGCAAATTAGAAATGACTGAGCATCAACAAATGGCTACATAAGAACACTAACAATTGGACGCTTGTGTTTGATGAATCTTGTTTGCCCACAGGGTGGGATGGGTAGCCCCACGGTCAAGATATTTGAGTGGGGATTGTGTTATTGTGAATTTCAGACAGCCACATCTAGTAGGGATATTGTTACAGATGCTCTGTTTTGGGTTGGATGTTGTTAAAATTCTTCCACTAGGTTATTTCTACAGGAGCCTGTGGGGCATAATGTCCCCTTCTGAGTCCAAGACACGTACAAGGAGCTCTCACACAGCCTCAGAGAGTTGCGCTTCTTGTAACTTACAACCATTATTGTTCTCAAACTAACAGGAGCTTGACTAACTGGGGATCCCAGAGGGGAGTCCTGCAACCCATATGTTGCATCCAGCAACTCAACTTAGTGGCAGCCCTGAGGGAGAACCCATTGTGGTAGTGATCAAGATGTGACCTGGGATCTCATAGTCCAATTTGGATGAATCCATTTACTTCACTGGGGGGCCAAGGGTCATAAAAACCTGAGCTCGAACATTGCAGGTGTAACCAATAAATTGGCCAACGATACTGGATGGACTAAATTAGGGGTTGTAGTCTAGTCATAGTCAAGGAAACCTTGTCTACAGTAGAAGTTTTCTTTGGTGGCTATACCTGCTTCACAATCCCAGCTGTCCCTTCAACAGCGGGGCATGTGCAGGACTAACTGATGGTTGAAGACAAATCTGTGCTGTTCTATATATGTGATTTACAATGGCTAGCAGTCTGTTAATGTTTTCATAAAGTTGGGGCAAGCCGTTCGAGACTTTTAATGAAGCAAACCACAGTCCAGGTGTATCGGTCCCACCTTTGGTTCCACAGATGGTGCAGGAAAGCCAGTATCCAACTGAATCAAGCACTCCAAGCCAATACTAGGGACAGGGAGGCTATTGCTAGATGTAGGAAAGTGTACAAGTTAACTCTGAGAAAAGGGAAATTAGACTCCAATGTGATGCTTGGGACAAATTAGTTTGCGCCAGTTAGCTGAAAGATGCCAAAATATTCTGGCACACCACCAATTCCTGCAAATTATCTAATGCTGGCCACAAAACCCTGGATGTTAACATAAGCCTTGATCAGTGGGTCAACCACTTCATCAAGATTTATAGTCCTGGGGAGTTCAATAAATCTATTTGTGAACAGCTTCTGCCCAACTAGCCCCTGGACCTCGAGTTCACGTTGGAAAAATGTATTAAGGCCAATAATTTTAGCCGTACTAATAAAGAGCCTGGGCCGGATGTGGTCTTAATGGGCTTACAGAAATTCAATTTAGATCTTTGGGCCCCCTTATCACTAATTATATTAAGCAGGCTTGTAAAACTGGCTTATCTAAAGCCTGGAGAATAGCTTTAATTGCACCAGTTTTTAAAAAGGGAAAGCAAAATGATCTGAACTGCTATTGCCCAATATCTCTTTTAGATTCTATTGTGAAGATTGTAGGGAAGATCGTTCTGGATAGGCAGACTACTTCGGTCGAGGATAAAGGCGTTCTTTCTAAGTTGCAGTATGGGTTTTGAGCTGGTTTGGAGACACCGGATCAATGTCTCAACCTACATCTTATGATCTATAAATACACCATTGTGAAGCAGGGGTCAATTGTTTTAGCCTTCATGGACCTCTCCTGGGCATTTGATTGTGTGGTGAGGTCCACTTTGTGGGAAAAACTGGAGACAATGGGGAATGGGAAGGGACTTCTGTGTTTCCTGAGGGCTCTACATTTTGACCTCTCTGTCAAGTATGGGGAAAAAGGAGAGTTCACTGATCTGTTTGGTACGGATTAGGAGGGGTACTCCAAGGGTGTATGCTCACCCCAATCCTCTTTCTGTTATATGTTACCAGGTTAGAGGAGGTGCTGATGGCTATGAATGTAGATGTTCCAGTTGTTGCAAATAAGCCGATCCCAGCATTAACTTATGCAGATGATGCCGCTTTGATCTCTAGGGCGCCAAAGGTGCTTTAAATTTTGATGGAGAGTTATATTGATTTTGTGGCATCTCTGAAGTTGACAGTTAACCCCTACAAAACTTACACAATGGCCTGGGGTCTAAGTAACCCTAAAATGTGGCCACTTTCTATAAGATGACAAACCCATATCAAGAACATGCAAGTTTTCTTATCTGGGGGTCACTTTTGATTCACGTGGCACCTGGTCCCCCTGTATAGCCAAGGCAGAACACATTTTACACATAGTGTTGGATTCATGACCAACTGAGCCACTGCTATTGGTAAGAAGTCTATAGTCTCCTTTTTAGAAATGTATAAGAGGAAGTGTTTCCTGGTTTTAACCTATGGCTCCTGCCTTTGTGGCTTTAAAAATGTTAATAGTCTTCAAGATGAGGAAAATAAAGTCTGCAGAAGACTCCTCGGTCTCCCACCTAGGTGTTCCTCTTTTATGTTGCATGAGGAACTAGGGGTTGCATATCTGGAAGATCATAGCAACCTGTCCCACTTGTTGTTGTGATGCTCGATCTGGAGTAATCCCCAAGCCCTGTTTACTAGAGACGTTATTGAAGACTGTCTAGCCTGTGGCAGGGGCCTTCAAATTTCCAGGTTAGAATATATTAAGATGTCCACCTTCCTGGGCAGGCCATATATATCTACTAAGCCTGAGGGTCTCCTGAAAGTTGCAAGGTCTTGGATTAAAAAATCTTATATGAAACGTAGACAGCGGGATCGTGAGGTGACCAAGCTAGTCAAAACCCAGAATAAGGAATACATTTTAATCCAAACTCTACCAGGGTTAAAGCTGTAGCTGGATTTTATATTGTTTCTTGGGATAAAATTCTTCTAACCAGATTCAGAATAGGGATTATTAGATGACAGTTATGCCTTCCTCTTGGGCAGTATGACTGTTCATCTATTTTACTCTGCCCATGTGACCAAAACTCACTGCAAAATTTGCCCCATTTTGTATTTTTAAGTATTATTCACTATCATAATCATGATCTGTGATAGTGTCAGTTTTTCTCTTAAAATGCTCTACGTGTAAGAAATTGAATTGTTTTTTAATTAGATGGGAAGGTTGGTTCATGGGCATCTATGCTCTTATTTTTAATTCTAATTATTTATTATTCTGTGATCATCGTATTGTATTGCTTTATGATAAGTTTATAATTTTAGAATAAAGCATATCATATCGATTACTAATATGCATCCTAAAATATAGACCATATATCTATTTTAAAAAACTATAAAAACCATTACATGCAAGAACTTCCGCTCAGAAGTGAAGGGAAAAATATCCGCTTTAATGTTGTAGATGAATTCGAGTCTAATAAGCTGATAACGTAAATTCTACCATTAATTGGCAATTTTTTACTGGTGCATAATTTTACGCTGACATTTGCACCGACACAAATAAAATCAGCAGTCGGTTTTTAATGGTTGAGGAGTGCAAGTAACGGAAAAAATACCCTTTCACAGGTGTCATTAATGCAATCTGACTGATTTATGTGTGACTAATAAGGCAGCGAGCAATACAAAATGGATTGCACCAGTGGAGCCATTTCTCACAAATATGTAAGCGGTTTGCATTGCAGTCTATAATATTGATACTGATTGAAACCAGAGCTGCAAACTTTTTTTTACCAAGGTCTAACATGTTCAAATTAATTTGATATAGGTACAGAGAAGGTCCAGATCGTACAAACAGACACAATGGACATCCCAAACACTCTTTTTTAAACAAGAACAATAACATCCGTTGTAACTCTGTTGAACCGACAAATTGGCAGCAAACGTGCCCATGTTAGTTAACATCAGTTGTTGGCAGCACATTTTTAGTGAGGCACAAATCTTTAAGTCTTTTTTCTCTAATGGCTGGCACACAGCCTGCACTGACTGCTCCATGAAAGCACAGGGTTTACACGTGGAAATAACCATTACCCAAAATGTGAATTATGTCAAATTAAGCTCAGGTTTAGTAGCTGCAGCAAATGTGGCAGAAATGCTCCCAAGCAGGTCCTCTCATAATTATTTTACACTATAGATCTTCCAGAGGGTCTTTTTTGATCTGACTCAGTGGTTCTCGGCTACAGACACTTTTGAGTCAGAGAGCTTCAACCGTATACTTGAGATCCAACATGAACATGCGCTGTTCCGTCTCTCACTGCCCCCACCAGTGACTACACACACAATAATATAAGGGGCACGGGAAAAGGGCATAGGATAAGAGAGAAAACTGGACTCCACCACTTTGATTCAACCCTCTGAGGAGTGAGGTTTGCAAGAAGTAGCGGGTTGTTAAAAGGCAATAAGAGATATCATTAGTAACTGGCCAAATCATTGCTGCATTTAACTGCGAGAGTGAATGCTTATACCTTAATGAAATATCTCTGTATAACCAACTCTTTGATTTTTATGCGGAACTAGGTATTCCTGAAACTAAATATACAAGAGATGAGTGTCTTAAATATGTGTTCATGAACAATTGTTTCAATGAATACAATGATTACCTAAAGCTCTGACACTACACCCTCTCCGAGGAAGATGAATTATAGTTTCTTTTTGAAGCATGTGTCACTGCAAAGTACTTAATAAACATTAATATTCTGTGGTTTCTAACTGGGCAACTCACAAAAACACAATTGAAACTCTGAATACCTCACTTATAATCATAAATACATAGCATGAGCAACATAGTACAGACTGAAGAATCCTTGTCCTTCCATCGCAGGATAACATTAAGTGATAAGTGACAATCATACAGTCCTTAAAAATTTCAAGTTAAATGTTCAAATAGTTCAAAGTCCATTTTCACAATACAACTTGATTTTCCTGTATTTTCAAGGACATAAAAAAAAACAAAGGGGAGCAGCATTTCTGTTCAAAGGAAATCCTAGCGCTACATAGCAGAGTCCTGGCTGCAGCAATATAGTATCACAATTGCTTAGCAAAGATGCTGTGGGCCAGAAGGAAGTTATACCCAGAAATCCAATATGGCCACAGCATCTTTGCAATATATATTCATGGCCTGTTGAGAAATGTAGTTCGTCATCAGGGTGCTGTGGCATAGTGCATTCTCCATGGTGGCAAAACCTCTCTCTAGAAAGGGCTTACACTCTACAACGACCGCCAGCCTTTACTTTCCTGAGATGGACTCATGCCAAGCAGATTTGGAGTACAGCTCCTCTGCACTTCTAAAGTCTTAATCGGTAAGAAATAACTCCAGTCATGCTTCCCAACATTTAGTTGCCTGCTGGCCTGACCTATTATTACCAATACAATACATATACTTAGAGTGTGATTTGGTAGAGGAAATAATTTCTGTCATTCTATCTCCCCGCAACTCTCCTTCTCCCAACCCACCTTGTCTCCACCAGCTGCCATTTTTTGTAACAGTTTTTGCCACTGGCTGTAATACTAGCAGACATCAAGCTTAAAATGGTATTGTGACCATTCAAAGATCATCAGCTTGTGCACAGGCGCATTCACACACATCCTTGGCTGCCATCATGGAACAGCATTCTGTTATAATGAAATGTTTCAAAGATTTTTCATGCATCTTGCAATGTTCGACAAAATGCTGTTTAAGGTTGCCACTTAAAATGCATGTGCCTTCGTGGTGGCTCTCTAGGATAGCAACAAGCATGTGGAAAGACAGGAATTAGCGGCTATTGCCAATGCATGTTTTTTCTTAGCTTTGTTCTGCACTGTTGAAGATTGATAGCATTGAAGTAAAAAGACTCAATTGGCTTTGCCAATGTTTGAAGTAGAGAGGCGGCAAAATGTGGTCGAGTAGATAAGCACATATGGATGATCTGAAACAAGATCATTGTGGTCAAAGGCACTTCCTGTTGCAACTCATTTATTTATTTCACTTATTATCATCCTAAGCAAACAGCTGGGCTATTAAGAAAGACACACAGAGCAACTGGGAGCCAAATAGCAGAGTGGTCTCACAACGCAGTTACAAACGGGACACAATTGGTAATGTCACTATGTTATAAACCCTTAAATGTTTCTACACAGCCTTGGCAGACTTGGATTTTTTCTTCTAGGGAAAAAAGATTACATATGAGAAGAAATACTGTAAAAAATTGGAGTATTAGTTGGGTGGGGTGAAAACCTACTTCCAATAATATTCACAATCCTTGTCAGGGTGAATTACTAAAGTCCCTAAATAAACCAGGGGCGGCTGTTGTTAATGGGCAAAATGGGCGTCGCCCTGCCCCTACCACTCTGAGAGGAGAGGCAAAAAGAGAGTTTAGAAAATCGTCACGCAGCTGAAAATAAACTACTACTTGCTGCTCTCTTGTTAGGTCTCGCCTACGCAGCGCGCATGCGCTGCATAGGCAAAAAGACCTTTTGCAATCGCTTCGGCTTTTCAGCCAAAAACGTGCACGCGTTCCATTACCTTCAATGGCAACGCGTACACGTTTGGCGATTCACTTGCGGGAGTGAGCGGCGCCATATGGTAGCAATTATCGCTCCTGGCGCCGCTCGCTCCCGCAAGGGAAACGCTTTCACTTTTGCCGACAGTTTTTTTTTTTTTACTTGAGGCGCGCACGCTTGTTTTCTTTTCTTTTTATTCTTCATGCAGCGCTTATTCCCTCCCAAATCACGACTTTTAGGACAGCTGTATTCCATTAGGAAGCGGAGCCCATGTGTACATACTGCCCGACTCCCTCAAAACAAGAGAAATCGATAGCACACTGCTATATCAGGGTCTTCTTACTGACAGCACTTTTAACATTTTTACGCAATTTGCTAGCATACAATTTGGTAAGTTCGGTATGTCTCCAATATTCCGTTCTTTTTTGCCGAAGTTGCTGCTTTCCAAGAACTTTGACCGATTATGAATCATCATCTCTGGGATGGTGCAAGGATCAAAAATTCAAATGTTTTGATATCTGAGCGCACGTTTCTCGAAATACTTCTTGGCGAAGAAATATTAAAAGAAAAGGTGCGATTTCAGAGCTTTGAGTGATTTGCAGGGATCTAAATATCACGAATGTGCAATGTAAGGGAGTTTCACACCTTTAAAATGTGTAAGAAAAGATACGGCCCCCATATTGAAGCAATGTTATGTCCAAACCATATGAAAAGTAAAATTGTATCGGCTAAATGCCACAAAAAGTTCTGGAAATTAGAGCAAATAGAACAAAGAAAGCGAAACTAGATTTCACGATTTTCCATCGAGTCACTTAGTCATTAACATCAAACTTGTTGGGAACCAGTGCAAAACAGTGGAAAAGTCAGTCCAGTACATCCATCAACATAGGCGTATAGGATCGGATAGGAGTAGTGAATGCGGCTCAGTGAACAAGTTATATTTGGACTCAAACAGTTTTATCGAGCAGAGTTCTTTCCCGCTTCCTTAATATTCACATTGTACCCAACAAAGTGTATTCAAAGGTGGACACAGTGATTCGTGGGTCATGATAATTAGTTGTGGTAACCTAGAAGAAGCTCATAGGGAAGTGCCCCTTGACAGCTGATGTATGTATGGAGGTTCTCTGATTCCCTAGGTGGTCGCTTCCCTTCGACGCTTCTCCTGTTGCTTGTAGTTTGGATATTTGACTTAGTCCGTTTCTGTCACACTAACATTTTACTCTTGGCCCTTCAGGCTTTTTTGGATCCTTCTAAAAAGGTGTTTGTGGAGTTTGTATCTCGCAAACCAGAAACCGTTGTGTTGGTGGTGTTCTGGCTGATTAGCTTATGACTGCATATCAAAACCACACTTTGGTCGGGACCTGGAAGTTTGCACCAAAGTCTCTGAGGAAGAGGCTTTTGTGTATAAATGCACTTCAAGGAGCTTTGCGTGCTGGTATTGTGACTCCTTTCCTCTGGCCAGGACCTGGAAGTTTGCACCAAAGTCTCTGAGTAAGAGGCTTTTGTGTATAAATGCACTTCAAGGAGCCCTGTGTGCTGGTATTGAGACCCCTCTTTGCTCTGGTCATAACTTGGATGCTTGCACCAAAGTCTCTTAGAAAGAGGCTTATATATACGAATGCACTTAAGGAGCTTTGCGTGCTGGTATTGTGACTCCTTTCCTCTGGCCAGGACCTGGAAGTTTGCACCAAAGTCTCTGAGGAAGAGGCTTTTGTGTATAAATGCACTTCAAGGAGCCCTGTGTGCTAGTATTGAGACTCCTCTTTGCTCTGGTGATGACTTGGATGCTTGCACCAAAGTGTCTTGCTGCTTCCATAAAAAGTTGGAAAGGTGCTTCTGTATACACTCGCCCTTCAAGTAGCTCTGTATGCTGTTATCATGGCTCCTCTTTCCTCCTGTACACCACAGCAGCCAGTGCTCCTGCTTCTTAGCAGTTTGGTCTTTGGCGTCTAAGGCTGTCAGTTTTGTCAGCAAAGATGTGCATTTGTCTAGGGAGAACAAAACCATTGTGATTGATGCATTTTACGAGCCTTTCAGATACTATTGTCCAATCCCTAAAGTGGCCCACGCACTTTTTTAAGGATTGATACATTGCCACTATCTGGTAGACTCTGGATCAGGGCACCTGGGCTCTGTTGTCGCTGTTCCATTGAAATCCCAAAATGAGTCAGGGCTTCACGCTTCTCTTGCCAGATAAAAGGCATGGTCAGCTGTCAGTGAGATGAAGTAAACGTTCAGCCCATTGGACGTGTGGCCAGTGACGCCCACGCTCCCCCAGAGTCAACTGCGTCTGTCATTTTCTGTTTATTATTGTGCAAAGTATCAGTTTATTTTATTCATGATCAATTAATTAAAATCATTACATGTATGGATGCATACGGTGCTGTTACATATTGAGTATTAATAAGGGATTATCAAAAGAGTATCAAATACAGTCAATAGTATTTCTAAGAATAGCACAGCACCCTATGCACAGTATTAAAATTATTTAGGAGTAAAAAGAAATGAGTACAAAAGATTTTGGGAGGTTTGTGCTGTAGAGGTAGCATCCAAGTTACGGGAAGTGAGGAGAAGGTGCAGTTAAATACCTTTTCCTATTGCACTATTGCTTAAAATCATTGCGATCATTACAAAGGAGAACTTTATAAATAGTAATTTGTGGTAATAAAATACACCATTACTCATAAATACTTCATCAATAAAAGCTCAGGTTAAAAATGTCTGCAAAGAATTAAAATCTAATGATGGCATAGGTTTTTAGGTCTTCTCTCTTGATGGTCAGTCTCCAGCAAGTCAGCTACAGCTTTCATAAATCTCATAAAGCAAGCTGCCAATTGTACAGAATCCCCTCTCAAACATGTCTCTAATGCCCCATGGCAGGTCCGGATGTTTAAAATGCGCCAAATTGGGCAAAGCCAGAACTTTCTTAACGAGGTCAATGTCTTGCAGATACAGAGCACATAGGTCAGCGATTCCTCACTGTTGAAGCAGAGGCAACATTGCTTTTCCTTCTCCTCGAGATTCCTCCGTCCGTACCAGTATGCCTTCAACGGGACTAATCCAAAGCGCAGGCCCATTAAGTGCCGCTTCATTAGCAAGTTAAGGGGTGAAGAAAGGTAGGATGGCAGAGACCCTTGGTCAGAGTTTTGCAGCCCAACTGCCATGCCCCAGGTTTTTCACTGATTGTGCATCACATTCTGCCGATATTACATTCGCTTGTTTTGTCAGTAGCATGGCCACCACAGGGGTAGGCAACCCGCTTATCCATAATGACTGTACATCCAAGGCCTCCACGGAGGTTCAAGTTTGTTACAGGATTGCCTTTTTAATGCCCAGATATGGCTTTTTAAGGAACAATCCTGGGCTTGCTTAGCTTTCAGACAAAAAGCTACAAACCTAGCTCTTAATAACCATTACTGTGATGTCAACCTGAATTTCTGAACGAATTTAAGCATGGGATGTACAATTCGGCAGCAGGAACACTACGCTAGCAAGATGATTGTATTCTGTCCAGCCAGGTTGCCATTCTGCCTCTGAATATCATCGCCCCATAAGCCACTGTAGGAAGGAATTTGCTGCTTATTACCTTAAGTAGGGGAAATAAGTCTGGTGTGCTCATTGATTTTTTTCACCTTGTTAAAAGCCCCTTCTAAAGAATTTGCTACCTCCTGTTGGGTGGTGATGTGTGCGGCTAGGCGTCCCCTATGATCATGCCAGACACCGAGGTATTTATATGTGGTCACCACTTCTATGCTTTTCCCTCGATGAACCAGGACCCTTTTCTTGCACGTTGCCAAGTGACTATCATCACCTTTGTTTTTCCTATTTTTACTCTCAAGAGATTTACCTTATAATAACTGGTCAGTGCAGTGAAGAGTCTCTGCAGTCCCATTGGTGTTTGGTCTAGCAGTACCATGTCAGCTCCATACTGTAATGATTGGATTTTGACTCTTGCAAATTTGGGTGGAAATGCCCTTCTCACGTGCAAGGTGCTCTGGGAGACCTGCCAGGTACAAATTGAACAATAAAGGTGCCAAAATGCACCCTTGTTTTAGTCCTTTGTTAGTTTCAGGTTTACTTGTGGTGACCCATCCAGAGGTGGCTCTTATTTTCACCCAAGTGTCTGAGTAGAGAGCAATGATTGCTTTTAGTAGAGTTTAGTAGAGTTTGGGAGATGCCCCAATTATTTGGTTTTTCCCTTAGTCTTGGGCATGATACACTGTCAAAGGTGGTTTGAAAGTCAATGTATCCTAAGTACAGAGCCCTTCTCTTTCCTGCTAGTGTGTCTTCTATCAAATGGGCAATGCAAATAAGATTATCTTCAATATGGGAGCCCCTTTCGAGGCCGGTTTGAGTTGCGGGAATCAGCTTGCTTTCTTCTACCCAGCCTAGCAGCTCTTGGTGTAATGTGCTGGCTTTACACTTCCCTTTCACATCTAGCAGAGCCATCAGTTGATAGTTCTCGGGGCATGCTGGAGAGTCTTTTTTAGGTCTCGTCTACGCAGCGCGCATGCGCTGCATAGGAGGGCCTTTAGCCGTCGCTCTGCTCATTTTCAAGCACACACTCGTGCTTGTGGCGGCATCCACCTTGCGGGAGCGAGCAGCGGCATGCCACTAGCACGAGTGCAGTGCTTGAAAATGAGCAGACTGCTCTCCCAAGCGCGCGCACCACTCACGGGCTCACCTCCTGCTCCCCCTCTCTCTCACAACCTCTTCACTTGGCCACTCCTCTTCCTGTATGCGACGCTCACCGGGGCCGCGCTTGTTGCCTCATGGTGAAGTTTCTGTGAAGGACAACGTACAACCGGTGGCGCCATTGCGCCTCTAAACACGGTGCATCCCTCCCGTGTCTACGATCCCGTGTTGTTCCCGGGATCGTAGACATCGGCCGATGTCCGAGTCGATTGTGGAACTTCCCCAATAACTTTTTGCCACCAGGATGCAACCTTCTGCCTGAGTACTCGGCTACTTCCCTGACGGCCGCCAATGGGAAGTCTCCTCTATGCAGGCAGTCTCCGGGCTCCCTTTGATCGTACTGTGCGCTTCAGCTTCGAGGCGCTGACTGCTCGTCCCTTCTAGTTATCTTTTGTCCCCAACAGCCGGGCCGTGGGCTTATTACCACCTCGGTGATTGCGCGGACGAAATAAAAACTTGTCGCCTAAGCAGAGCCACCCAGGACTGTGTTTTTACGATTTGCTTAACTGCAGTGTTGTCCAAATGACTCCCACCACGTTATTCATTCGCGTCGCTATACAGAGCACCAAAACATGCTGCAGGACAGAAGCGGACACTGGGTTTTGCAGCCATTTTTTGATTTCTGCTTGACTAAATTCGTCTTCTTGTGTGCACTGCTTGGTTCACTGTTTCTGAATTCATGATGTATTTAATTCTGGCTGCATCCTCTTCATGGAGGAGATGTTTGCGGTTCCTCGAAGCACACAACAAGGGCACCTTCCGGAGGCCTCTCTGGGTTTCCGATGGATGATTCGGCGGGAGAAGGGCCTACGGGCTTCATTGCCTAGAAGAACCATACCCGCTCACTGTGGTCTTAGAAAAACCAGGCAAGCATGCAGCCCACTTCATAAGCAACACGCATGCACCGATCCGTGCACTTCCTATGGAACTGCTGACGTCCGGGAGCCACCTTAGTATATAAATGCTGTGATAATAGTCATGCCAGAAACAGATGTGCTCCTGCTGTCCCTTGGAAGCGGCCTCCTTGCTCCAGCTGGGTGAGTTTATGTTCAAAGGCAACTCACTTCCTACTCTATTTAACAGAGACTGATGTGCGTGAAGTGAACCCACAGTGGTCCGCTCCCACCCTCCCCTTCACACTGCTCATGAGGCACTACTGTTCAGAAAGCTTGCTTATCATTAAAAACAGGGTTTTGTGAGAGGACAGAAAGAGTTAGAATGGTCTTACTAGTTTCCACGCTGTCGTACTTTTTTTTGGTGACAGCAGGGTAGAGTCAAACGGGAGGTTTCATTAGCTAGTTTACATAGCGCCACCAAGCCCCCCAGTGCTACTGTAGGTGCTTCCGAAAAACCAAACTCCCTTTTCTGTACCTCTTCAAAGTCTTTGGTTCACTTTAAACAGAAAAGAATGGAACTTGCTGACATCCTTTAGCTCTGACTACCTCTCCGAAAATAGTTTATGGCCAGTGGAGCCTTTTAATCGTAGGCGCTGGAGACGGTAGATGCTGGCACGCATCTTGTGGTGAGTTATACAGTAATTAAGTTCGCAGTTAGCGCCTGCGAGGTGCCCTTAATAGTTGAGCACAGCTGCCCGCCTGCGTCCGCCCCCCTCCCCCGCGTGTGTGCGTGTGTGCGCGAGTGTGTGTTTGGGAGTTGCCGTTTCCCACAGCTCTAATCTAATTCAGACGAAACTCAATATCCGTGTGACCAACCCCGCGCCAGCGCTCTCCCACCCGCCGACAGCCCGCTCACTCAGGCTGTGTGCGTGTTACACATTTACATTGTCAATCTGGCAGGCTCCCCTCAAACAACCCTTGAGTCAGGAGACTGTCTGCAGCAAAAACACGCTCATGACCCGCGTCCCTGTCGTTCATGCCCCCCTGCGCCCCCCGTCCCCGCCCGCACTTTTACTTCAACAGCCTGTGTCCTGTGCCCTCGGAGCGCCGACACCAGTGATCAGTCATTTGGTTAGAAACCATTTCCCTGCGTGAATTTCACAATAGTTCCACGCATTGCGGCACCTTTATGCACGGAGTAATACAGCAGATAGCTCCCTCTCTCCAAAATATACTGACCGATTCAGCACACAAATGCCTTACTCTGCTTAAACATTTTAAATACGGGCCTCAAGGATTTTCCCGACAGTCCATACGTTCTCTGTCCAGGTTCTAACAGAGTCACCTCAAATACATTTTGTAGTCTTGCTGTCCCCATCCAAGAACTCTGCCGCTTAGTCCAAACAAGCATTGGCATAGCCAATAGGTCTCGCCTTTGGGACCTTATAAGTGTTTAGTTATGCAGCACAATATCCTTGGTGCAACAACGTCAACTGTTGCATGGCTAAACACTTTAAGGTCCCAAAGGCGAGACCTATTGGCTATGCCAATGCTTGTTTTTTATGGGCAGCTGTGATGAACTTTGCAGATGTCCTGCTACTGCTGTGCATGTGCCTGCTGGGCGAGGTATTCTTCGACCTGCAGGCACAAGCTACAGCTGTGACATCAGGGCAGAGGGCGTGCCGATTTTCAATGTCATGAATAAGGTGGGATTTCGGGCGCTTACACAATGGCCCTAGGAGGAGTTCACAGAACTCCATTCATTTCAATGGCAGGGGGTGGGGCAGGCTGAGAAGGAGAACGAGGTAATGGGTGGTAACAACTTAAACTCATCACGAGAGGGGGCGGGCTGTAGGAGGGGTGCAGCCGGATTCTTTCCTCATTCCTCGTGTATCTTCATGTGCTTTCACTTTTGGAAATGTTACTTATGAAGCGGAAGTTGTGCCTGAGCCCTTTCTCTGTGGACACCTCTCTCATCTTGTTCGACGCAACACAGGCCCAAAAGAATACAGGTTGGCACCTATGTTCCCTTTAACTGCTATTACATGAGCGCCCTGGCTACATTATAGAGGTCAGCTATTTTCAGGCACCAGGTTAAGCGATTTGCCCAGAATCACATCACAGGATATAGAGTCGGCGCCAAGACTCGAGCAGCACGTTGTGCTTTTTTTCTCTCTCTCTAACCTCTGTTTCACCTCGTGTGTTTTTCTCTTTCGGCAGTGCACATCATATGCCTGTGTCTTGTAGTGTTTACCCCATGTCTGTCTCTGTCTCTTCAGAGCACATTGCGCGCCTTTCTGTAGTGTGGCAGCCGGTAGCTGTCTCTTGTTACTTGTATTATCAGAAGGGGCTTAAAAATCCCAGGCTGCAAAGTGACGATATAAGATAAAACCGAGGGGAGGAATCACACGTGGGCCTCTGTGGACACCAGGCGCGCACAAACACTGAACATGGCAAAGATTCACCCCAGGGCAGCACAATCAGCAGATCAGAACATCTCCAACCTCCCGCCTTTGAAAACATCCTGCGTCAGTCAATAGTAGTACCTAAAAACACACCGATGGGAATATGAAAATACATTTCACGTTGGTGACACTGTCGACCAAAACTATTTGTTGAATTTAAAAAAAACATACAGTATCAGTCATGAAAAACTACTCTATTTATATTCTTATGTTATATCTCGTCTGTGCAAGTGTCACAATACCATAAACAAATATTTTAAAAGGAAAGTTGTAGCTCCTCTTTTTGTGTCAAAAGAAGGACGTAATTATATTGGACGGCCGTTATGCAGCTCAGTCATACAGTGATAATTAATTGATGATAAATATCGGAAAACGTTCACGAATTTGGTGTCATCCTTGCGCAGGGGCCATGCTAATTTCTGTATGGTTCCAATAAACTCTAATTTTCAAACAATTCCTTACTAGGAGTGTCTACATCAAAGTAAAAACTGTGGGTATTATGCTGGTGGTACTTTCCTAACAAAATAAACTAAGATTCTTTAAAGAAAAAAAAATGTGGACGTAGAAAAAAACCTGCTTTACATCAATTGCTGAAAATAAGTAGAAAATTGCCTACAAGGGATTTTATTTCTGGACTTAGTTCAAAAAAAATTTGAAGAAATTATTCAATGTTCAACCCTAATTAGTGGTGAACTCAGACTTAATCCAAAATTGGAATCAAGGAGAAGTGAATATGACGGGCAGACATATATCTTGAAACCCTGAATTAGGTAACACGGGGCTGGCTTTTCTTCAAAGAAACATATATTTAATATATACAAAAATAAGACCAAGGGAAATATACATGGAATCAACCAAACATAGTTATAAAGGTATCACAAATTAACCTACACAAAAACTATGCATACATCTATTCCATAAATTAACAAAGGAAAGCGATCTGACAGAACAGAAAACGATTCCTTAAAATCAACAAATGTATGAAGAAATAGACGTTGTAGTCGACGTTTCGGTCTGTGTTGGCAGTAAGACCGTCAGACCATCTTCAGGACGTAGGGTTGATTATGAAACCAAATTGTATCCTTATGAAATTTCTTTATAAGGAAATGGACCCAGAAGCATCAGGGTGTTTGGACGCGTACGTCATCCAATTTAGAGAATTTCTTCTATGACTCGCTTCTAAGCACTTAAATCGTTGTAACCAGATAGGCAAACGGCAACGGTAGTTTTATCCGATCGAATTCGCTTCTGTAAAGTGTACTCTCCCTCCGCAATTGCATCGCAGATGCACTATGGGTATGCAAGTTTTAAAAATGACATCCCTGCCCAGGCTGGTCGTACTACTCAGCTGGCAAAACAAGTGTGACTGCAAGACCTATAGAAAGAACTATGGAGGAATGAACTCCCGTTTAATTGTCATGGTGATGTTTAATACAGTCTCAGGGAATCAGTTAAAAGTGTCTCACTGAACTGGTTAATGTATCATTCTGCTGGTTAATTGTACCTCGTGAATCTGGTTAATAGTGTCTCAGGGAACTGGTTAAAAGATACTACTGCTTAATAGTGATTCTCAAGAAACTGGTTAATAGTACCTCAAGAAATTGGTTAATGGTGACTCAAATAACTGGTTAATAGATTCTAATAGAACTGGTTACAAGTACAACTAAGGGGTCAATTCAGATCCCGCTCGGAAGGGCTCCGAAAGCGAACCGGCCGGAAAAAGCACGAGCTGGACACGTGTTTCCCGACCGACTCGTACAGCCGTACGGACGAGCAAGTACGATGCGAGATACGCGAAATCGCTGACCGAATCGTTTCCGGCTCCGAACCGCTCCGTACGACTCAACCGTAAGCAATCCGTGCCGTGCAATGGAGGCGATTTCCGACCGAGCCAGTACGATGCACGATTCGGACAGCCAGATCGAGTCGGAGCCTCTGACACGTAAACGCTCCGGGAAGCGGACTTCGGGGGTCCGCGCCGGACCCCCCTTCACCCGTAGCCCTACGAGTCGATCACACATGTCTGTACGGTGCGGGTTGCATAGACGCGTCCCCACTACAGGGGGCGCCCTTGTGCGCAATGTACCTCTTTGGTCAATGGGAGCCTGTGTACACATCGTACAACAGGCTCCCATTGACTTCAATGGGGCTCCGAGCGACCCGTGTCAGTCAGCGCTTGTTCGCATCGTACTCGGGCGCTCGGAGCCCCGGAGAACGAGTCGGACGGAGAGCTTTCCTAGTGAGATCGAAATCGACCCCATAGTGTCTCAAGAAACTGGGTGACCGTGTCTGAGAAATCTTGCTAATAGTGTCTCACAGAATATGCAAAGTCCTGCAGAACCGGTTATTAGAATATCGTGCAATTAGTTAATGGTGTTACAGGGAATAGTTTAATAGTGTGTCATGGTTACGCTCGCGACGTAACACTTATTATCAACTTTTACGGCTCACCACTTTCAAATGTCACCAGCTGCCACTGAAATAAACCAGTGCTTACCTCTCTGGTAGCTTGGGACAGAGCAGTCAGGCTTAAACTAGAGGCAATGTGTAAAGTATTTATGTATTACTGAAACAGTAATTAAGTAAATACAACACAAAAATACCCCAGACCAATTTAGAAAAATAGAGACTATTCAATAATAAATAAAATAATACCAAAATGACAAAAATCCAATAAGTAAAACTGGAGATATGAATTTTGTAAAGTTGAATTAAACATACTGCCAAAAAGCAGAAAGCGTCTATCACAGTTATCTGGTCACACAACACTGGGTCAAAGCCATATGTTAAGGCAGACCGTGATGGAGCACTCATCAGATACAGAGACCAGGTTCATCCTGGTGAAAAGTTTACCTTCTGACTTAGAAAGCTTCATGGAGAAAAAGTGGTCATCGATAAGTCGTTGGTGTGGCAAGCGTCAAGGTGGATCAGAAGCAGGGCTTGATGATGGCTGGTTGCTGAAGAGCTTGGTCCCGGTGCGGTCGTAGGATGAAGGAGGGAAAACTTTGAGTTGGCGAATTCCAAAGTACATGCCTGAGAAGGCCTCAGTGTCGATCAGCTGCTGCTTGCCATCTGCCAGGATAAAACCCTCTACGTTCGGACTTAGAAACTTTTCTGGAAGTCAGATCTTCAGGGCGTCAAACTAGCAAGCTGGGGCTGACTGGCAATTTGATGTCTGCAGCTTTGACGGTGAATCCGGTCTCTGTTGGTTCTCGAGGTAGAATGTTTCCAAAAAGTGTTTAAGTCTTACTTCTTGCAGTTTTTGGGACAGGAGGAGTACACTCTAGCACCAGCCAAGGATCCAGAACCTGTGGGTTAGGACACCCCAACAGAAACCAGCGGCAGGGTCAAGGGCAGGCCCAGTTGTAACTGGTCAACTGGGCAGTTGCAGGGGCAGAGAATTTTGGAAGCTTGTTGTGTCCCTGTAGCTCAACAGGAGGTCAGCCAACTGACACTTAGAGTCACTTCTGGAGTTCGGGGTTAAAGCAACCAAGTCTAGTCTTCCTTCAGATTATAGACAGCAGGAAAGTCCTTCTTCTGATCTTCACAGGCCCAGTAGTGTTCTGAGGATCGTACTAGGGCTGCCACATTTATGCCCAGTGCTTGCTTGAGGGTGGGCGATACTCCTATCCACTCCCTAATCAATGGGGTAAAGGTTCCCAGTGTAACCCTACCCAATTTTGCAGCACTTCCTATGTGTTTTACTGTAAACTATTCCAGAGTACCCTTCTTTCCCTAAAACCAACATGGCAGAACCTTTTTCCTCTGGTGTGATCTACCTGTTCCCCTCCCAGAGGTGTGGCTATGATAATGGTCAAGCCCTCCCTTGTGGTCACTACAAAGCAGTTCTGGGGCAGCTCCTTAGTTCCACTGGGTCTGGGACCAAGTTGTCTAGGCAGAAAAAAGGTAGGAAGGCATAGGTGCAAGCTACATCTGTCAGTGACAGGGTAGGCATCCTTTGAAGCACAGCCCCCAGGCCATCTTGCTCAAGGAAAAAAAAAACACCTCCTCAAACTAAGCCCTTTGTTCACTGCCTGGGAGCAATCCACATTTCTCCAGTCATTTCGGCAGTCAGGTGACACCGGACACTGGTGGAAAGGCCCTTTTTGCTAAGGTAGAAAAATTGCAACTTTCTAAAAGTGTCTTTCCTGAAACAGTAATATAAAATCCGACCTGACGATTAAGTTGGATTTTAACTTACTATAAGAATGTGCCCTTGATTTACTTTTCTAGCATCTCCCAAACTGTAATTAAGCATTAAGTACGTTATGTTTCCTATGGGAGAGCGAGCCTTGCCACAGTGAAAAATGACTTTGGAGGTTTTTACTGCCAGGACATGTCAAATATTAAATATGCATGCCCTACCTTTTAAATACTATGCATCTTGTCCTGTGGGCAGTTAGGACCTACCTTAGGGCTGACTTATAGGTATCACAAAGGAAGGTTTCAGCCTGACAAAAAACGTATTTGCCAGGTCAAATGGCACTTTAAAACTGCACACCCAGGCAATAATGGCTGGCCTGGAGACATTTTTATGGTGCTACTTTAATGGGCCGCACGTGTTTACAGGCCCTGGGTACATGTAGGGCATTTACTAGGGACTTATAAGCAAACTTTAACACTCTTAAAAGGGATAAAGTGTAAAGAGTCCTTTAGCCAGCAAAAACTGGTTAAGCGAAAAAAAAGGCAAACAATCTGGAGCATACCATGCAAAAAATCGTCATGTTCAACAAATAGTGATTCCTAATTGTATTTAAATTTGTGATGATAATGCTAAACACTTGCCTATTTTGATTGAAATTCTGTGTTTCCTTACATTTCTATGCATCAATTACACATTACAAAGAGGTACACTTCTCTTTCTCCTCTATCGTTCTCTCTCCTCCTTGACCCTCCCCCACTACTTCGCCCCCACTGAAGCAAGCACAATAAGATAGGTCATTTACAAGCAAGCAGAGCGTTAGTATTAGATACAGCCTTAGCAAATGGCAAATCAATGTTCTAATCAGAGCCACTATTTACAACAATTAAACCAGCCAATAAAATAAACACGTTTGATAAGTGTTGCATTTCCGGTATGGGCAACTTTTAAAAGGTTCTCTTTGGTGTACGAATTAGGTATGGATGACCTGCCGGATATGCTAATCTTACTAACTTGAAACACCACCAGAATAGAAAGCAGGTTTGTTTTTGTATAATGCATGCACACAGAGGCACACAACATAAATGCACAGATTTGTACATACATCAATCTTACATACATCATTCTTGCATGTAGATGAACAGCTTCTGTGCACACTGAGTAACAGACATATAGGTCCCAATGCAAACAGATCAATATGCACTTATACAAATAGGCACCTATACGCGCACACCAACATCAATTATTAGAATGTTCGCACATGCACATACAGACCAACATACAACACCTTCCTATACAGCACAGCAGAGATAAATGCCCAAAGACATAAACAGGAATACATATACAAACATAGGTCCTCACTAATAAATACGAGTACAGCAACCCGTCCACATAGGTCAACTGACCTATAACATGCACAAACCCAGAACACATAGAGAAGCTATAGACCAACAAACATGAAGAGAATCTGTTGGAAAGTCATCCTTTTGCCCTGTCTGGCCACCACCATTTTTTGTTGTAGGATACTGGTGGTACTGGTAACTGACTCTGACTGTGCCCTGGGCCCTGTTGACAGGCCCAGGCCAGTGCTATGTTGAAAACACAAGTAAAAATACACATATGCATTAGGGTACGCTCTGTGTTAGGGTACACCTATAATTGGCATGACCTACCTTATAAGTCCCTAGCAGATGATAGGGTAGGGGGGTTGAAACTACCTATAAGACCCTAGTACATGATAGAGCATGGAAGTTTAGAGGACAGCAGCCTTTGTTGCACTGGCATGTGTGCACTGCTGAGTGCCTGAGGTCATGTTAAAAGCAGTCCTGCTCTGCAGCACTGCCTTTAAATGTAAATTGTGCCCAAACTCGACTTTGGTGGTAGGGCCACTTAAAAAGTGAGAACTCACGCTATTTCTAAATATTAGGCACTCCCAGTGCTCCGTTCTCCAGCAGGCACGTGCCCGTCAAGAATGCCGGATCTCTTCATTAGTGGCCACGTATCCACATAAGCTAATTGAGGCTACTAGCCAGAGACCAGCTGAGTTCATAAGATTGGATCTTAGACCTTCTTGAGTGCTTCCCTGCCAGATACATCTTACAGTCCTACCTGGATATCTCCCTATTATACTGGGTTGTTTATTCCATGGCTTCCTGAAGAAGGCGACTAGCCGCAATGCTAGAACAATATTTACATTGGCTAGGCCACAATTGTGGAACGATCATTGTAATATCAGAACAAATATTCTTCTGTACAGTATATGACCATAATTGACTTTAACCTTATTAGTCTGTATGAGAGATGTGCAAATGCATGAATGTATGAGGGTGTGTGAGTAAGATAGTAAGTAAAGTAAGTAAGTCCGTTTTTATATAGCGCAGCTACTCACCCTTACGGGTCTCAAGGCGCTGGGGGCCGTAGTGGAAATTAAGTGAGCTATTGCCCAGAGTCACAAGATACAAGAATGAACTGCATTTATCCCGTTGGAAATTATATATAATGATTATGCATTTTTGTAAAAAGAATATAATATAGATGCAGTGATATCTCTATTTTATCATAACAATAAATAATTATATTTTTCTATTTTTTCATCTATCTGTCTCTCTGTCCATCCTAGTATGTGCCTTTTACCTTGTTGTACTTAGAAATAGTTGCCGTAGACTTTTCTACAATTTATCTATATGCCCTGGGGATACAGAAATTGCACATTTTACTTCCGTCATTGTAGTAAATTCCCTCCTAAAGACGACTTTGGTTCTATGAGCACTGTGGGATGAGGATTCAACATTATTTTTGCATATTCAGGACCCCCAAGGTCTCCCCTAGGTGTCCAAGTGGTGGGGGGGTCATGTAACTATAAGCAGGACCTTTATAAAAGATGGTTTATATGCCCTGGTGATGGAGAAATTGCACATTTCATTTTCCCCATTGTAGTACAAAGCCCCATAGGATAACTTTGCAATAGTTTATCGACGCATAAATATTGCTAGGAATTGAATAAATATCATTCAAAGACTCAGACGAATAGTATTGATAAATACAGCAATATGCCAGGGCTGAATTTTTCCCAAATTGTACATAAAAGAAGTTATAAGCCTTTCTTGTCTGCAAACCTTCCTGCAGTCTACCCTGATTTGTCCGATATAACAGGATTTGCCAGGCTGCTTTGATGACGTGATAAGCGGCTCACCAGGGGATAGGCTATCTGCTGGAGAGGGCTCTGCCACACAGGAATGCCAGAGCGGGGGGGGGGGTCTGCCTACCCCAGCCCCTCTGACCTAGCCAGATGGCAGGCTTAAGGAAGGAATCTGCAGAATTAGGGGAAGGAGAGCTATGGAAGTGAGCCACACTGAAGGTTGGTTTAGCCAGTACTTACTCCTCTGCTGAGATTTCAGCCATCATGAATTTTGGAGGAATGGTGCTTTCTAGGACAAGAATATGCCACACTTTGGAGGAAGTTGTCATTCTATGGAATGTTGTCTTGCACCTCATTGGACAGGAGCGCTCTCCTGCTTGACTCCAGAGAACACTGAATAAATATGTGAGCAGTGCAGAGACTCTCAGATCTGTTGATGGAAACTAAGAGAAGAAGAAAGATTGCCATGCTAGAAACTTGATTTGCACCACCAGGCCCTGCATTCTGACTGACTGCGTCTGCTGCACTATCTGGAACTACAGCCCTGTGGATGTACCTTCCTTCAAAAGGATTAAAGAGTGGACTCCCTGCAAGCGGCAGGCTAACAGAGCTTACCTGTACCATCACCAACAGGAGTCCCCTGCCTAGAGTGTGTCCAGTGGACCTTTAAGGGTTTTGTCAAGGTGCATTGTGGGAGTTGTGGTCCCAATCTTTCAAGGACCATCTTGGAGCTTCTAGACCCTTGGATTGTGTTTTGCACCCTTTGGACTTTCAAGAGGAACTTCAGGAAGAAGTTTGGAGCAACTTTGGAAAAAAGCTCCATAAGGTGACCGACTCAACTGCGAGACCCAAGCCGGCCACCTTCAACAGCGACCCGGCCTTGATTCCAGGTTCGTCCCGCTGAAGACCTGCAGAGGTCTGACTTCCAGAGCTTGACTGGGAACTCCCTGAAAGTCAAGCCGACTAATCCTCTCTGAAACCGGACTGGTGAAGAGCATCCAGGGACCTCGGAAGAAAAAGCTCCAGAGAAGTCCAAAGGTAAAATTTTCACCAAGGCCTATCGCATGGGGGATCCGAGCAGGGCTGCATCGCGGTGGGCCTCAAACTGTCAACCAGGTGCCCAAAGCAGGCGCTATTGGTTCCTAAGCACTAGAAAGTGCTTATTCTCTAACAATTCATATCTCAGGTTCCCTACAATAGATTTTTGTGGTGTTGATGTCATTTTAAAGATAAAAATATTTCCTTTTTTTTATACATTGGTGTGGGATTTTTATTGTGTGTTGTGTTTTCATTAATTACTGAATTGGTGTTTTTAAATGCTTAACATACCTGTCTCCTAAGTTAAGCCTGCCTGCTCGCAGACAAGCTACCAATTGTTGAGCATGGGAATAATTTATTGACACCTATACTGAGCCATTTACTATGTTGTCAGCATTTTGACCAGTGGTAGATGCATATTTAACACTACTAATAACCCACTTTCCAACAGAATCGATGCTCACAGACCAACCCAGATACAACTACTCACATCAATTAAAGCATACACGCACTCTCACACACACACCCACTCACATAAATAAAAGATTACACACAGCACAAACGTCTCATTCACATCCCCTTGTAGACAAATATGAACAAACATTCATGAAGCCTGTATGGAGAAATCGTTGCAAACATGAATCTCAATTTTGAATCCATTTTTATTAATATTCATGTATCAGGATATCCCTTGTGCACTGTTTCAAGTTTTATGTCACTGCTTTTTAAAGGCTAAAATATTTTAATGGGACTCATTAAAAAATCTAATTTACTAATAACAGATTTCCTTTTACGTCATTAGAATTTTCTAAAAAGTAGCAAACGTTTTTGATTAATCACCAAGTGTAAAAGCATAACAAAATAGTTTGCATTAAAAATCATTAGTGAAAATAAAATATATCGATCAGATGAAAAATGCAAACAGACCTGCTACATATACTAAGCAGAAACATTTGAAATGATCCATAAGGAACACTTGTTTAATTTACAAATTTAGTAAACTAAATGTTTTACTCAAGTGTTAGTCATACTTAAACCTGTATTAAACCTACAATGACAATTATGTTACCTTATTTCTTAATTTACATTCAATAAAAACTGCTCTTAATCTCAAAGAAGTGCCAAATGTTGCAATTCGAAAGAAGCTAGAAATTGGAATTTAAAATAAAAGGAGAGTCCAATGTTGCATTCCCTGGATTCCCTGCTGAACACTTTAATGTTATTCAATAAAACAAGTTGCATGTTAGACAGGCGAATATAAAACCTGAAGAAAAATACTTTCAAGGTGGCATCTTTATTCAAGCAACAAATTATATCAAGTTTCAGTACAAATTGTCGATACAGGCTTGTTGGTTTGTTCCATAAGTGGACCCAAAGAATGTCTCACATACATTTGACTATATATGGATATTACAACATATACACTACAAATTTTAGTATATGGATATTCCCACAGATATACTACAAACTATGTTTTACAATTGATGAGATGCCTCACTTTTTGATTTTGGTGTGTTTTGTATGTTTTATGTTTGCATGTCACCCATACAAAATTTAAACATGTTGAAAATAAAAACTAAAAAGCTCAACAAGGGATAGAGTTAATAATGGGATTTGTTTGGGGTCAATAACTTTGTTTGGATCTATACATAAACTGGTTCAGATTCCTAGCCCTTAGGAAATCATAGAGGGATCATTCAAATGGACTGCATTATGACAGAAAAGGTTACGCACTTCAGAGGCAGTCATGTTAGCAATGGAGAGAAGAGTTGTGTGTCACCTGTCTATTCAATATGGGCCTGATTCACAGAACTAACTTACGTGAAATACGTAAAGTTAGTAATTTTCGGTATTCACAGAATACACTTCCCAATACTAACTTTATGTCCGCTCCCGGGCCGGAGATTCCGGCCCTGTGGCGGAATATCCGCCTCTGGGCCGGAATCTCCGCCTCCGGGCCGGAATACCCTCATTTAGGCCGTTTATGCTCAAACGGCCTAAATGAGGGTATTCCGGCCCGGAGGCGGAGATTCCGGCCCAGAGGCGTAAATTCCGCCACAGGGCCGGAATCTCCGGCCCGGGAGCGGACATAAAGTTAGTATTGGTAAGTGTATTCTGTGAATACCGAAAATTACTAACTTTACGTATTTCACGTAAGTCAGTTCTGTGAATCAGGCCCTATATCTTTGTACCCTCAGGAAACCCTTATATTGGGTGACATCAACATGTAGGCACTGATTCACACATACCAATTGACACACAGGCCTCTGTACACACAAGCCAAAAACACATAGGCCCACAAGTTAACAGACATACAGGGACCCATGCACACTGAGCAAGGCACAGAGACACATAAACACAGGCAGCACACAAAAACACATGCAGGCATGCAATGTTTAAGTGGCAGATAGCCAGATGAAGGGATTTCCCGAAACAATACAATAAAAGGGATCTCTGTGCAAACCGTTAACATATCAGCCGCATATTACATTTTCCTACAAACACTTTCTACTGACTGACTCACAGACACCCACGCATAAACACCAACAGCCATACACACCTAGGAACAAAACATTTACTGACCCATTTTTAGGCCTCACCTCTCACACAAGGTGAGCTGTCTGGTTGGAAAAAAACTATTGTCAGCCCATCCATTGCTTACCATTTGTTTGTTTGCTTTGTATTCGTTAGCTTGTTTGAACTTTCCTTTCTCTTCTTGCATTTGTACCTCCCCTGGAGCATAGCCTCTATACTTGTGTCTTTCCACTGCTTACTTAATTATCCAATGCTTATGTAATTCTCTTCAACCCCACCATGGCTTTATGTTGCTTTCACCTGTGTGCTTCTTCCCCGCCCTCCTAGGTGTTGTGCTGGACTTCGTGAGCATCTCCCCTTGCACCTCTCCCAGTGTTGGTTTCTCACTCATGTGCTTCTCATCCAAGTGCTAATTCCCCCACCATCCATTCACACTCCTTTGCTGCTGCCTCCCCAATCCATGATTTTTTTTAAATATATAGATTTTTTTATTTTGCAGAGGACCAGGCTGCAACTTGCTGCTAGCCCATTCCAAAGATATGAAACATGATGCAGCTACTCCTTTCTAATCAGGAATTAGAACTTAAAAGTGTTTTAAGGAATTTCCAATGCTGGCCTATGAGAGGAGTAGGCCTCACAGTAGTGAATAACGACTTTGAGTGTTTTTCACTACCAGGACATGGCAAACTTAAAAGTACATTTCATACCTCTTAGTTACATATCACCCTGCCCTTAGGACTACCTAGGTCCTACCTTAGGGGTAACATATATATAATAAAAGGGGAGTTCAAGTCTTGGCACGTGGTTTTCAATCCCAAGTCGAAAGTGGCAGTGAACTGCACACACAGGCCTGCCAACTACAGGCCTGAGACAGGTTTGAAAGGCTACCTGTGTAGGTGGCACAATCAGTGCTGCAGACCCAATGGTAGCATTTAATTTACAGGCACTGGGTATTTGGTATACCAATGTACAAGGGACTTACAAGTAAACTAAATATGCAAATCATGTATACACCAATGTCACCATGTTTAGGGGAGAAGCACATGCACTTTAGCACTGGTCAGCAGTGGTAAAGTGCTCCGAGTCCTAAGGCCAACAAAAAGATACAGCAAAAAAAGGAGGTAAGCAAGAAAAAAGTTTAGGGGAACACCACCCTAAGGATGACAGGTCTAACAAGTGCCCCCTCCCCCCCAGCTAAAAGTGTGGAGAGCTACTCAACCTCTAGGGAGTTCTCATCAGTAAGATGGAAGAACCTGGATAGACCATCAGCACTGGCGTGGTCTACTCCTGGTCTCTGTTCCACCCTGAAGTCCATACCCTGTAAGGAAATGGACCCCCTCAACAGTTGTGGATAATCTCCCCTCATTTGCATAAGCCACCTGAGGAGCTTGTAGTCAGTCTAAATCAGGAAGTGAGTGTCAAAAGAGGTATGGCCTCAACTTCTTCAGTGCCCAAATCACAGCAAAAGCTTCTCTTTCTATAGCACTCCACATCTGTTCCCTGGGGAGTAGCCTCCTGGAGATGAAGGCTACAGGTTGGCCTAGGCCCTCTTCATTTAGCTGTGATAATACTGCCCCTATGCCATGTTCTGATACATATGTTTGAACAATAAACTCCTGAGAGAGTCTAGGGGCTCTGAGCACAAGGACTGTGCACACAGCCTTCTTCAGGGAGTCAAATGCTTGTGGGATGCACTGGTCCAAATAACATTTCCGGGCTGCTTCTTAGAAGTCAGCTCTGTCAAGGGGGCGAAAATGGTGTCTTATCCCTTGACAAACCTCCTGTAGTACCCAGTGAGGCCCACGACTGCTCTGACCTCAGTTTGGGTTTTGGGGGGCTCACAGGCCATGATAGTCTCCATCTTAGGCTGGAGGGGCTGCACCTTACCCCTGCCCACCAGGTGACCCAAGTACACCACAGACCTGCTGCCCTATCTGGCACTTACTAGCCCTTGTCTTGGTCACTGAGTTTAGCACTCTATAATCCAAAAAGAACCTCAGTTCAGGTGTGGTCCCCGTTGGGGCAGGATTTGGTACAGAACCACAGGACTGGACCATGGGCTGCTGAAAGGTTCTATAAAGACCAATTCCAGCATTTTAGAGACTTCACTCTTAATGCTGGCCCTCACTGTTAGAAATGGGGTCTCTAGTTGACAGTGAGTTACACACCTAGGATAACCCCTGCTCATTCCCTTCATAGCTTGGCACAGAGCAGTTAGGCTTATCCCAGAGGCAATGTGTAAAGTATTTGTACACACACACACACACACACACAGTAACACAGTAAAAACACTACAAAGGGACTCCACACCAGTTTAGAAAAATAGCCAATATTTATCTGAATAAAACAAAACCAAAATGATAAAAATCCAACATACACAAGTCAAGATATGAATTTTTAAAGGTTAAAGTTCTTAAAAATCAATGGTTGCGTTAGATAAGGACAAAGTGCCTAAGATGCTTCAAAAATCAAAGACGATGCGAGGCGCAGGAGAGGTGCCAAAAAAGCAGGCAATGTATTGGTTCCTTGCTGGTGCAGGGGAGGTGATGCGTCGTTTTTGGACACGCGGCCTCGGTTCCTTACTGCGGTCGGCGTCGAGGAAGAAATCGGCGCCCAGTGACAATGCGTCAAAGTCAAGTTGAGATGCATCAATTCCACAGCGATGAACCGGGTGCTGCATTGGAGTCAGAGCAGTGCGTAATGAACTTCTGTGATGCTGTGCTTGAAACTCACGCTGTGGTGGTTCTTCTGACTCACTGCGACGAAAAGCTGAGGCCTCCGTTGTAAGCCACGATCATTACGTCAAGTGGGGACCATGCGCCGGTGCAGGCAGTGGTGATGCATCAAGTTTTGCAGCAATGCGTCGGTTCTGGATGACACTGGGAGTCCACACATTAATTTATCTTCTTCTTGCACAAGAACTCACTTCCAAGGGCCAAAGAACTGGATTTGGCATCACTTGGCAAGAAAGGGCTCTCAGCAAGAGAGGCCAGGTGCTGGTAGGTGAAGTCTTTGATGGCCCTGAGACTTCTTAACAGGAGGCAAGCTCAACTCAAGCCCTTGGAGAACCTCAAAAGCAAGATGTAGAAATCAAAGTCCAGTCCTTTCACTCCCAGGACAGAAACAGCAAGCAGCATACCAGCACCTCACCTTATCTGACAACCTGTAAGATTTAATATTAACAGGAAGGTTGTTTCCTGTGTCCACATCATGGGTACACAGGTGGGTAGTCCCAAGAAGATAGACTGGGGGAAAGGATATAGACTGGGGGAAAGGATTACCCCCTTCACCGACCCATCTTTCTCCTCGGAGTCTAGGAGGTCAGGGAGAGGTTCAATCTCCTCCTCCTCTTCTCCATCTGACGCAAACAGCATGGCCTCTCAAAGTGGCATTTGAGGTCATCCCCTGTGGGGATGCCTGGGGGTCTTGCGGTCCACCAGGTAGGTGGCCTTACCCTTTCTCAATCACCTTATAGGGCCCAGTCCAACAATACTGGAAGGCCCTGGGTTCCACAAGTTTCATAATCCACACTTTCTGGCCAGGTTGCAATTCCACAGTGGTGGAAATATGGCCATACCACTCTTTTATCACAACCTGACTGGCTTCGAAGTCATCTGAAGCTTGCTTCCACAACTTAGCCATTTGGCTCCCGAAGGCCAGCATGTAGCTTTCTACATCCTGGGGAATCTTCCTCGGAGCTTGCTCCCATCCTTCCTTGACCAAATTCAGAGGTCCTCTGACAGGGTGCCCATACAGAAGCTCAGAGGGGCTGAAGCCCACTCCCTTCTGTGGTACCTCCATGTAGGCAAACAACAGCAGGGCAAGAGGATATCCCACTTTATCCCCAGGGCCTCAGGTAGGCCTCTAATCATGCCCTTCACTGTCTTGTTGAACAAGCCCATTTGCTTATAGATGGTAAGGAGTGGAGAACTTTTAGGTTACCCCACACCCCTTCCACATTGACCTCATGTATGCAGATATGAAGTTTGTGCCCCATGTCAGACACAACTTCCTTGGGGAAACCCACTCGGCTAAAAATCCCCATCAGGGCCTTTGTCACTGCAGGTGCAGTCATGGTCCTCAGGGGCTTGCCTCTGGGTACCTAGTGGCGTGATCCACCAGAACCAGGATACACCTGTTGCCTGATGCAGTCTGGGGATTCATAGGCCCAACAATGTTGATGCCCACCACTCAAATGGTGTGCCTATGACAGGCAAGGAATTAAGGGGGCACTTTCAGCCTCTGCCCTGTCTTCCCACTGGCCTGGCAGGTCACACAAGTCACACATCAAAATGCATCTGAGGAATTCTTGATTCCCAGGCCAATAAAAGTGGGGGACAAGCCTTTGTTTTGGTCCAGGTGTCCTGCCAGGGGAATTTTGTGACCCATCACCAGTAGGAAGGCTCTGTAGCATTGGGGGACCACCAAGGCCCTTGTTGTCTCATGTAGGCATGGGTGTAAAATTCTGCTCCGTTCATGGAGTTTGCGCAGTTTTGGCCACTTCACACTCTTCATAGAGTTGGCAAATGTGAGGAAGGAAAATCGTACTCTAGACCACCTCCCGGTGATAATTCTCAACGCGGGCGGTCACGGCAGGTCACTACCACTTACATTGAGAAACCTGCCGCTCTCATTAAGGAAGCTGCCGCTCGAGTAGAACATCTACTCGAGCGCATAAAGAAGCTGCCCCCTCTTGCGCTGCATGTGGTGCAGTTCGATCTGATTTTACAGCACGGGACAAACACCCGGCACTAAAAATCAGTGCGAGCAGCCAATTGCATAACTGCACTGAGTGCAGCGGAGTTTTCTCAGCACGTCGCGGAGTTCCACATAGCGGTACTCCGTGAACTCCGCCCAGGCCTAGTCCCATGCACAGGAGCCTTAGGCTCACTGTAAAAGAGGTTATCCTCCTGGTAAATGCGATAACTCTTAGAGGTATCACCTGCTTCTTGGGCTTCAGTCTTTTGCCTCATGCCTTCAAGGGTTAAACACTCCCTTTGTGCCCTACAGAACTCCTCCTTGGTGGGTACTCCTTCTACATGCTACCCAGCAAGTGTAGTTTGGTCATAAGGGAAGCAATGTTCTCTTCAGTGGGCTCTGGGGTGGCCATCGCAGGTGCCCCATCCAACTCACTGGGAGTACAGTCAATGGCTGGTTTCACACACCCTCTGCCTTTCCCTTTCTTAGGAGTTGGCTAGGCAATTATTACGTGCTCCAGCCCCTTTTGACTTCCATCCTGGGCAGCCATGGACCACGTGGTAGCACAGATGCTGTCAGGTAACCCCAACATCTCCACATGAGCCTTGAGCTCTGCCTCTTGCCAGGTACTGTGCTCAAGTTCATCACCAAACAAACAGTCCACAAGCATGGCAGGGCACACAGCAACCTTCAGAAGACCTGAACCCCACCACTCAAATTGAACAAGGGCCACTGGGTAGTGACCCTCTCTGTTGTCAGCCACCACAACTTGGTGTAATGCATTGGAAATCACATGCTCTGGGGACACCAGCTGACTCCTTACCATAGTCATGCTGGCACCTGTATCCCTCAGAGTCTCAAAACCTTGCCCATTGATGGCACATGGATCTTAGGAGCCGTCTCACTGTCACCTAGGGACACTAGGGCAACCCACTAAACTCCCCCACCCTATTAACTGGGACAAACTCTTCCCCCAGCACAACACTAGCCATCCCTGGAGTCTTTCCTCCAGTGGGAGGTGGTGCTCCTTTTGGACACTTGGGATCTCCTTTGTAGTGTCTATACTCAAAGCACTCAAAGCACTTAGGAGTTTTGGGCGGCTGCTGTCCATGTCATCCCCCACCACATAACTGGACACCAAATCCTTGGGTATCTGGACTCTGCAGTGGACACTGCAGGTATGCTGCCACCATTGCTCACACTGGACCCCACATGTGAGGCTCTGATGTCCAGCTCTCTCATGCTGAGCTCATGGGACATTTTTCTTTTTTCCATGGCTAGCTTTTTCTCCTCTAGAGCTTGCTCGTTCTCCATTTTATAAAGGACATGCTCCTTCTCTGGCTTGGCAAGAGCCTGCTTCTTCTCCAATTTTATTTCTGAAAGCTCTAGCTTCAGCTTTCTGGTTCACCGTCCTGTCCTCCAGTGCCTCTGGGGACAGGTTCCTTGAAGATACACTGCTGCCTGGTTTACTTTATCTTCCAGTCCTGGGAGGATGTTACCCCCCCCACATCAGTAGGCTGCATGACAAGACCTCCAGACAGGTCCTGATCCAATTCCTCCTCAAACTCTGACCCCTTATCCTTTGTGTTGGTCTGGTGGACTGCTGCCCAGGCTTTCTGAAGCTCTGCCCTCTTGGCACTTTCCTTAGTGAATACCGTTGTTTCTTTGCGGAACCCCTTGAGCTGGGCCACTGTGTAGGCTTCCAGATTGGCCAGCTCGAATTCCATATTGCCAGATAAGGCCAGAGACATTGCAGATAAAAATGAGTATGGGGCAAAATGACTTGGAAAAATTAAAGATGTCAATTCAGGAAGAATTGAAAAAGGTTTGAATTGATATGTCTAGAGTTGTAGTGAACAATGAGTTATTATATGCTATTGAACAAACTACAAGTCCTATCCTCACCGCTGAGCACCAATGTTAGAACTGGGGTTTCTGGTTGACAGAGTATGCACTCTGTACAAGCAGAAACTACCACTCTTGTCAGGGTAAGCTAGATACGTACTGAAAGGTAATCTGTGCTCATCCTCTGGTAGCTTAGCATACAGCAGTCAGGCTTATCTTAACCGCGGCGCGCGGCGGTTTTAATCAGTGGGCGGGGCCGCGTCGGCCAACGGACGTGCGCAGCACTACGGAGGTAGTGCTCGCGACGGCCGTTGGCCGACGGGAGCACTTAAGGGGTTAAGAGGCAATGTGTAAATTATTTATGCCACACACATACACAGTAACATAATGAAAACACCCCAAAAATACGCCGCACAGTGTTAGAAAAATAGATTATATTTTTATAAGTAAAAACAGACCAAAACAACTAAATTTCAATAAGTAGAACTGGAGTTATTCATTTTTACAGAATAAATCAAAAAGAACTGCTTACTAGCGCGGTGCCTGCCACGTTGTGCATGGAAATGCACAACATGGCATTTTCCTATTGCGGCGGGTGTTGCAGCCAGCAGCACCCGCCGCAAAGTTAAAATGCCAGATGCGACCGCCGCGGTGGCGGTCGCATCATAATTTGGGTGGCGGAACCGCAGCATGGCAGGCTGGCGGTCCCGTTACCACTAGGATGGCAGGCGGACTAAAGTCCGCCCGCCATCCTAATCATCCCCTTAGTGAGGTGATTCTTGTTGTACCAAAATTATTACAGGATATCAGCAAAATGTGATCCTTTTGAATGTTAGGGCAATCACAATGCTCCCAGGTTTTACACCTCAGTAAAAAGTAAAAGCAAACATGGTAGAGTCGTGGTTCTCAGACTTCTTGTTTGAGAAAAGAGCAAAATTAAGAGGATTGTGCTTGAGTTTTTTTTTTAAAGAATCTGAATTAAGGTATTCATCAGGACCTGTTGTGGTTGAAATGCCAGTATGAAAACTGGTTATTTTTAAAATTCTAAATAGCTGGTTTGTTATATTGTCTCAAAGACTTATGTTCAGTTATAAGGCATTTCAATAATCCTATTTCAACTCCATTTGGGTCAGATCATTCACATCTATTCTTGTTCAATTTAAATGTCAGTTTCTACACAGAGTCAACTCATTACAGTGTCCATAAATGGCCAGAAGTCTTGGATCAATGCTGAACTCTTTGTGGTATGCGAGAATGTACATTCTAAGGGGTCGATTCCGATCCCGGTCGGAGGCGCACCTAATACCATTCGGCCGGGAAAAAAGCCAGGCGAATGCCTGTTTCCCGACCAATTCGCACATACGTCCGAACGAGCAAGTACGATGCGCACAACTGCCCAAATCCCGACCCAGTCGTACTCACCCAATACAGGTCCTGTTCTCCGACCGAGGCGGATCCGGAAACACAAAATCGAGTCGCACGGAAGCCAAAATGCAGCCCCGTCCGGCCGGACAAGTACGATGCGCTTTCCGTACGCGCCGAACCCGTCGCTACGCACGGCACGTCAAAGCATCCGGGAGAGGCGCACATAAGCTCCGATTCGCACCACAAGACGATCCACGGCTACGAGACGAACACGCCAGCGACGAGGACGAGGCGAAGCAAAGAGAAAGACGAACGAGACGAACCAACCATGAATCCTATCGTGCCGATCCTACCAATATTCTACATCTATTACCAAAACAGGCACGGACGCGTACGGCGCAGAAGGTAAGTCAGACACCAACAACAAAAACAAACTACACGTACCCGACATATCACACACACACAGAGGGATGCAGAAATTACTTACACCAGCAACAGCAGCACCATAGGGGCGGGATGGCCATCACCAATGCCACATATACACATAGGGGCCTGGATGCCCACCACCACTACCACCCCTACTCAGGGGGTGCCAGATGCCTACCACTACTACCACCTCTACCCATGGGGGGCTGGATGCCTACCACCACTACCACCCCTACTCAGGGGGTGCCAGATGCCTACCACTACCACCACCCCTACCCAGGGGTGCTAGATGCCTTTCACTACTACCACCTCTACCCATGGGGTGCTGGATGCCCACCACCACTACCACCCCTACTCAGGGGGTGCCAGTTGCCTACCACTACTACCACCTCTACCCATGGGGGCTGGATGCCCACCACCACTACCACCCCTACTCAGGGGGTGCCAGATGCCTACCACTACTACCACCTCTACCCATGGGGGCTGGATGCCCACCACCACTACCACCCCTACTCATGGGGTGCCAGATGCCTGTCACTACTACCACATCTACCCATGGGGGCTGGATGCCTGTCACTACTACCACCTCTACCCATGGGGGCTGGATGCCTACCACCACTACCACCCCTACTCAGGGGGTGCCAGATGCCTACCACTACTACCACCTCTACCCATGGGGGCTGGATGCCCACCACCACTACCACCCCTACTCATGGGGTGCCAGATGCCTGTCACTACTACCACCTCTACCCATGGGGGGCTGGATGCCTGTCACTACTACCACCTCTACCCATGGGGGCTGGATGCCTACCACCACTACCACCCCTACCCAGGGGGTGCCAGATGCCTACCACTACTACCACCTCTACCCATGGGGGCTGGATGCCCACCACCACTACCACCCCTACTCATGGGGTGCCAGATGCCTGTCACTACTACCACCTCTACCCATGGGGGCTGGATGCCTGTCACTACTACCACCTCTACCCATGGGGGGCTGGATGCCCACCACCACTACCACCCCTACTCAGGGGGTGCCAGATGCCTACCACTACTACCACCTCTACCCATGGGGGGCTGGATGCCCACCACCACTACCACCCCCACTCAGGGGGTGCCAGATGCCTACCACTACTACCACCTCTACCCATGGGGGGCTGGATGCCTGTCACTACTACCACCTCTATCCATGGGGGGCTGGATGCCTACCACCACTACCACCCCTACTCAGGGGGTGCCAGATGCCTACCACTACCACCACCCCTACCCAGGGGGGGCTGGATGCCTGTCACTACTACCACCTCTACCCATGGGGGGCTGGATGCCTACCACCACTACCACCCCTACTCAGGGGGTGCCAGATGCCTACCACTACTACCACCTCTACCCATGGGGGGCTGGATGCCTGTCACTACTACCACCTCTACCCATGGGGGGCTGGATGCCTACCACCAACAACACCCCCACTCACAGGATGGCTAATGCATGACACAACAAGCACACACCAACATAAGGAATGCAACAAAAAGACATATCCCCCCCAACAGCATGACAAGCGTGTGTAGACTGTGTCAAATGCCTACAACACTGAACATGACTTTGAACATACAATGTGACCCCCTATCACATGTGTCACACATAAATGTGTGTGGCCCCCACAATGCAAGCAGACCATGACCACTGTGGCAATGGGGTCTAAGCCCCCATCATCACAGTGACCAAAAGGTAAGTGTGGGGTCCATAGCTGAAGCACCTTTTGAACATTGTGGCAATGGGGTCTAAGCCCCCATCATCACAGTGACCAAAAGGTAAGTGTGGGGTCCATAGCTGAAGCAAATTTTGCACATTGTGGCAATGGGGTCTAAGCCCCCATCATCACAGTGACCAAAAGGTAAGTGTGGGGTCCATAGCTGAAGCACATTTTGCACATTGTGGCAATGGGGTCTAAGCCCCCATCATCACAGTGACCAAAAGGTAAGTGTGGGGTCCATAGCTGAAGCACCTTTTGAACATTGTGGCAATGGGGTCTAAGCCCCCATCATCACAGTGACCAAAAGGTAAGTGTTGACATAGAAAAAGCTGCAACTGCCAAACTGCATGGATGATTCCTGGTCACAGAACAACAAACACATCAGTGGCAAAGTAGTGCCTGTGTCCCATAGCAACATAGATTGGGTGAGGCAAACAGTGCAGTGCAAATAAGACATACCTTTGGCCATGTGCAGACAAACATCACCCATGGGGGCTGACACTGTCAACATCCATCAATGACACAATGACAGAAGTGACCATCATAATGCAGACCCACATATTCGCACCAATGGGCACACAAATGTAGATACCCTGTGGAGACTGTAGATGTGAGGTGAACAAATAACATACCATGCAAGCAATGGGACACACAAACAATGATCATTGTGCTGACTGATGACCTAGGAGTCCCAGGGACAGCAGGTCAAACCCACCAAACAACATACAGCCAATAGCACACTAAAGATATGCCAATGCAGTGGTGCACATGCACAAACAGGCAGACCCACACTGCACAACAAACACAACATGTGAGGGGGGGTGCCAGTGTCCCCAGGCAACCACACAACACATGATGAGGCCTGAATACCAATTACACAAATGCACATACAGTGCCACACAAAAGTAACTCATGGATCCAAATCCCCTATGTGGGCAATCAGGCATTGTTAGATGAGAGGGAGCACAAATTGCACATGTCACACAAGCATGTAGGAACTGCAACTAATACAGCAAGAGTCAGACCCACCACAGCACTACCCCCAGGGACCCCATATTGTGCTGACACTAGCCTGCATGATAATCCCACTGTGATGACAATGTCAGATGTCGTTCACACTGTGAAACCCAGCCATGTGTCCTGAGCAACTAACTACCATCACACCTACACAAGCTCCAACCAATCAGCACGGCCTGCCAGCCAAGGCCAATATGGAGGTAGGGGTCTGGCCGTGCAACAACTCACTTCTGCACACACTCAACACCACACACCCTGATCTCCACCAATGTGCAGCAGTGAAGCTCACATGGACAGGTGACATTGCACATGCACCCATGACAATACCAGGGGTGGTGGTGGGAACCAAGGTGCAGAAACCCATCACACATGGCCAGTCAACAAGACTTGTCAATGTCTGACACACAGCACAGTATGCTGTACATGGGCATGATGTGAAATCCACCACAATCAATGGGATCCTGCACATAGTCACACACCAATGAAGAAGCCAAGGTGACACACGAAGAACACACATACAACAACTACCAACATTGCAGCTCTGACCCTGAGGAGTGGCAGCAGTCACACACACAACGTGTCACAATCACTGTAAGCTAACACAAACTGTAAATCACATGACTCGTGTAAACAACAAGTGCCAAGGGGAATCCTGAATGTGTCCCATCTGCGTTTGCCCACATCCCCACCACTGACAACAAAGACAACCTGGGATGACAACCTCATGAACATTAGTTTGCCATGCACCCACATCACAGAGAAACCAGGTCCAAGATGCTGGATGAACACAGAACAACTCAGCAAGCATCACAAACAGGAACATCCCTAGGGACACAGCCTGTGTAGGAAAAGGGAAGGGAACACGCACAGACATGCTTACACAACACAGGCCCACGCAATGTCACCAGATTCCACACTGCCATGAGGGCACAACACTCCTGTGGAAGGTCCGCTGTGCCAAACCTTGTCTGTGCACGACCCAAACATGTCAGCAGAACACTCCGTCAGTGAGTCAACAACCACAACACACAGAAGGCTCTGCTCACATCAGCCTGGGTACGGGGGTGTCACGTCAGTCATCTGCACACACACCAAACACGTGTCAAGCAAGTTGCACTGTATGCACAGATGAGTCCTTCGACATTGATGTGTAAAACTGCATGTCCAGTGGAGCTGGGCACACAGTCAGGGAAATAGGAACATTGAACAGTGCTAAGCCCACCAGATGTGCATCAGTGTAAGACAAAGATGTACATTTACAAATGCAAAAGGACATCCCTGTGTCTAATGCTGAACATTACACCCTCAGACTGTAGCAAAGGATGCCATAGATCCAGAATACAACAGGACACATGTTCCATGGACCACATGGAGTCCATCACTGCAACACTTCATCGCCCTGATGTGAACACTATTACAACTGCAAATGCAGGATGCTACTCATCCACATCATGTACATCAAAAGAAAACCCAAAAGTAAACAAAAATAGGCTTTATTCAGCAAATGTCAGGGTAAAAACGGAAGTCCAAAAGAAACTAAGGCCAATGGCCAGTCCAAAATAACAGTACCAATGGGGGGAGAAGTGACAACTGGTCACACATTGCTTGCCTGCACTGGTACGTTTGGGGGACATCCCCCTTGGAGGGTCATACAAGGAGCAGGCCAAGCACCGCAGGGACAGGATCAGGGGATGGCAGAGTGAGGCAGTGAAGGGGTGGTGGGTGCAGGAGTGTCACCGGCAACTGCAGTGGAGGTGTCTGACTCAGGGGGCCGGCACCACCGTGGTACACAAGTCAGTTGGTGTGGGTGCCGCAACCACTGCAGTGGGCTGGACTGATGTAGTGGACTGGGTACCCACTGCAGTGCCCGAGTCAGACGTGGTGGTTGTGGACTCCACTGCAGTGCATGACTCCAAGGAAGTGGAAGGGTGGGCAGATGAGGTGGGCAGGACAGAGGGGGGACCCGGTCACAACAACAGTGCCACTAACAGGCAGAGCGTCTGGGTTGGGGGTGGAAGAGCAAGTGGCAGGGGGGGAGGGCCTAAGCAGTCTGGGGATGTGGTATCGGTGTGTGGGGGAACCTGGGGCAGGGTGTGGCGGGGGAACGTGTGCAGTGGTGGCCTGGGGGATGGAGGAGAGAGACTGGGCGCTGGAGCTGCGTGGTGGTGGTGGTGGGGTCTTGCTCTTCCTGCTCCGGGGGACTTCCGAATGGGCTCCTGTGTCTGCCTGCGCCTGGGGGAGGGTGTCCGGGGGCGAGGGGCACTCCTCTCTGTGTGGGTGGACTTCCTCTTCCCCTGGTGTGCTGGGTCAGCAGGAATGGTGGGGAAGAGGCCGAGGTCACACAGGAAGACCTGCTGTGTATGTGTGGTAGCAGGCGAGGCAAGGGAAGGGGTCTTGGAGGGAGAGGATTTGGAGGACTGCGGAGTGAATGTGGATGCCTGTGTGTGTGTGTGTTCCCCATCACCTGTGTCTTTGGTATCAGTCCCCTGAGGATGCTTGTGTGCACGTCTTGCCTTACTCTTTGGTGTGTCTGTGGTGCTTGTGTCTGTGTGTATGGATGACTGTGCAGGTGTGCATGTGCTTTGGACAGGTAGGGGGGCAGGAAGTGTGGATGGGGCAGAGGTGGGAGGGGTGAGGGACTGTTGGAGGAGGGACACTGCTGCCGTCAGGAAGGAGTCCATGGACCTATTGCTCCTCTGTAGGGCAGACGTTCCCGTCGAGATGCCCTCCATGAACGACACCAGCTGTGTCAACAGAATGGTGTGTGCATGGAGGACACTCAGCATTGCTGTCTGCCCTACATGGAGCTGCCGAAGGAGGTACACAGACTCCTCACTCAGGGCAGCAGGGGACACAGGGGCAGGGGCTGCGGTGCCTGGCACGAAGGAGACACGCTCCCGAGCACGGGAGCCTCCACGGACCTCAGGAATGGGAGCCGATGGGAGGGCGGTGGTGGTGGTGGCGGGGCCAGACAGACTAGCTGGCCTTTGGTCACTGCCGAGACCCGCCTCCACAAGGGAGTCATCCTCCGAGCTGCTGTGGTCCCCAGCTGAGGTGGATGGTGCTGAGGACTCCTTGGTGTGGCTCCCCTCGCCCTCCGTGCCACTGGGTCCCTCTGACCACTCGTCCGATGCTGACCCAGTCTGGCTCCGCTGCTCCTCCAGGTCCGTGGAGCTGTCCCCTCCTGTGGCCGTGGATGTATCTGCAAACAATTAGGGAAACAGACAAACATCAGTCACCTGCACTGACCGCACACACCACAGTAAGTACAGCACATTACAGAGCAAGCCCTGGCATCCTTAGTTGAACATTGCCTAAAGTCTTCACACAGATTCGGGAAGCCAATTGTCAGTCTGATGATCAACCATGGGACTCACACCCCTCCTGCCCTTGCACCCATCTGTCTGGTGCCTGTCTGATGGTAAGACCCCAGTGTGGACACATGCACCACCTACACAGTTGTTGGACATTGCAGGGAACACGGTGAAGCATGTGAACATGCACACATCACATCTCTTGCCACTGAGTCAGTGCAGGTGTCCGGATAAAGGGATGGCCAGATTCTAATTAGAAATGCATGTGATGCATACCAGCACCAGACACCATGATGCGCCCATGTCCGGATAGTCAATGCCACAATGGGGTGCATGTTGCACATGTACCTCTCCTGCAGGATCAGTCCCAGGAAGTTGAATGCCATGACACAGGAATGCATGCAAAGTCATACATTACTGTCTCAAGTCACATGGCCATGGCAGCCATACAACAACAGTCTGCACTGTGTCACAACCCGAGGGCATGGGGAATGCAAGTAATGTGACTGACAAGTGCACATGTCCATCCCCCAGAAACCACATCATCTGTACTACTATTTGACCACGTCATACCAACTGGACATATGGGGGACATGAAACACAACTCCCTGAACATGAGCACCTCACAGTGTGCTGTGAATGAAAATACAGCTTCCTGAAAGTCACAGTCGCAAACACCTGTGTGCACAGTCAAGTGATCAGACACCTATAAGTCACAGAAGTATCGTCTATCATGGTCACATCTCAGATGGCATGCTGAGCCCCAAACGATGAACATACCAGTAGTCCTGACAACGAAGACACAGCACAATGAGACAGAGGCAGACACCTGAGGGTACATTTCACTGACCACGACATGCCAGATGATACACGGGAGTGGGAGTACAGAGTGTATTGCATGCACTGGAGTAGGCATGACTGTCCAGCTCCACCTGTAAGAGGGATGAGTCCTGGACAGTAGGCAGGTGGCTAAGCATGTGTGACACACTGGATACACTTACTCCTGAGGCCCAAATATTGTTCACACCAGCAGCATGGGTGTGTGCCACATTCCCCAGGGAAATCTGGTGCGTCAGAGCAGCAAGCGGACCACATATCAAAGTTACACGCAGATCACATGTCAGAACTTAGGCACTGTGTAGGCAATTGACCCACCCATGAATCGCACAACATAGTCACGGGAACAAATGCTGTCCCCCACCTTGAGCAAAGCAAAATGCAATGACACAGTCCACAAATAACACAGTTTCCTGACTATAAGGGTCACAAATATGCGTATCAGAGGAGAAGTGGGCATGTAACAAATGAGGGACATGGGTCCTGGACCACATGACTGATGTACTGTGGAAGTTTAACCAGGCCAGAGGAGGGCACATAGCATGTCAGACAAAGTGCACAGTGCAGTCATGGACTCACCCCCTCCTTGCCGCTGTCTGTCCCTCAGCTGCCCATCCAGGTCAGGGAAGACCACCGCCAGGATCCGGAGCATGTGGGGGTCAGGGTCCGGTGTCCGCCCCTCCTGCGAGGAGGCGACAGCTTCAGCTGGACCCTTGCGATCCTCCGGGTCCAGCCACGAAGGTCCTGCCAACTCTTTTGGCAGTTGCGGATCCTGCGCCTGTAGACCCCCATGGATCTTACTTTCCGGGCGATGGTCAGCCAAATTTCCTGCTTCTGGTGGGCATCAATCTGTGAGGATGACAAAGTGAAAAGGCCATTACTACACATGCAACATATCCGTGCATCACACAGTTGGATACACATGTCTCAATTACAGGGGCATATGATGTACACAGGCAGTGCAACAATGGCTATGAACAGTTTGCCAGCAGTCACTACATGGTATCATTGCATGGGAAGTAAACCTAGTTGGAATGCACTGTTACTGCACTGTACCAGTTCAGTGCATGTAACTACACACTTTGGGGTGTGACAACTACTCAGTGGGCATGCTAGCCAGTGGTGTGCACAGTGAAAGTCCTGCTAGTCAGACAACATGCACAATTAGTGATGCAGTGGACAGCACACTCACCTGCTCCCCTGGTTTCCCATACAGCTTGCTGTACTGTGAAAGGAGGCTGTCCAGCAGGGCCTGGTTCTCCTCAAGGCTGAAGGCTGGGGCTCTCTCCACAGTACGTGCCATTGCAGGAGCCAGAGGATGCATAAACAGCAGCAGTGTTGGTAGCAGATGTCGTCCTGGAGCATGTAGTGCAGGCAAGTGAGCTCTCAGGGGAACAGCCAGCATTATATGTGTGCTGCAGAGGCAGATACTGTCCCATGTGTCCAAAGTGATAGGTCCAAGTCATTTGCATCTTCTAAATCTGACCAATCCATGGTATAGCAGCACTAATACACGCCCACAGCATCCTTCAAATCTTCAACTTCATGACACCCATGATTTTGCAACATTGTTGTGGCTGGCCAACTAAATTCACTGCATCAGACTCGTTGGAGCTTCGAAAACGCGTCCGTTGCCATGCCAGGCCCCAGCCAATGTGTGCGCACCGATCGGTCCATTGCTGTACAACGCGTACCCGCGATACAACGCGTACCCGCTCACATTGAATGCAATGGGCCGGCCGGGCACACCGATCGGTCCATTGCTGTTCAACGCGTACCAGGCATACAACGCGTACCCGCTCACATACGATGCAATGGGCCGGCCGGGCACACCGATCGGTCCATTGCTGTTCAACGCGTACCAGGCATACAACGCGTACCCACTCACATTGAATGCAATGGGCCGGCCGGGCACACCGATCGGTCCATTGCTGTTCAACGCGTACCAGGCATACAATGCGTACCCGCTCACATACGATGCAATGGGCCGGCCGGGCACACCGATCGGTCCATTGCTGTTCAACACGTACCAGGCATACAACGCGTACCCGCTCACATACGATGCAATGGGCCGGCCGGGCACACCGATCGGTCCATTGCTGTACAACGCGTACCCGCGATACAACGCGTACCCGCTCACATTGAATGCAATGGGCCGGCCGGGCACACTGATCGGTCCATTGCTGTACAACGTGTATTGTGAATACAACGCGTACCCGCTCACATTGTATGCAATGGCCAATGTGTGCGCACCGATCGGTCCATTGCTGTACAACGCGTATTGCGAATACAACGCTGTACCCGCTCACATTGTATGCAATGGCCAATGTGTGCGCACCGATCGGTCCATTGCTGTACAACGCGTCCCTGGACAAGTCACTGGCATATGTCACCATGCCTGTCACAGGTGAACATATGCCAGCCACATATACTTCCCAGGGAGTGAGGGGCACACCTACAACACCACAGCCTGTCCACACTGTATCCTAAGGCATGTAAGGCTGCATTACCTATTCCGTGTATGGGGGTGAACATGTTGTTCTGTGGGTGTCACTTCGGGGCAGCCACTCCCAGGCAGTGCACGTGTTCATGGGGACAGGATCCTTGGTGTGTCGTGCACATGACCACTGTGATGTGCAACTGTTCATTCCTGAGCATGTGACATGGTCACATTTCACGGTGGTGTATGTGTATGTCATGTCACATACCCCCTGAGTCCCATGTGGGACGGTATGTACGTCCCAGGGTGACCCATTGGCACAATAGTGATGGTCCTCCACAGTCTGTGTGCATGTTGTGTTTACAATGTCTCTGATTCCATGTGCACAATGGGAGACAGTCTCCACATCCACGTTGTTTGTGCATGAACTTTGATGTTGTGCGTGTGTGTGTCACAGACGTCCATGTCTGTCCTGACGAGGCAACAGGGACCACTACCTGTGGGGGTCATGGTTATTTTGCTGTGGTGTATTCATGATGCACCATGTCATGCCAGTGTCCATGTGGCAATACAGGGTCCCTGGGAATCTACCTATCGATGAGCTGTGATGCCTGGGGCACATCTGTCCACACATGTCACTGTGGGGTGTGTTTGGAACGTGGCAGCAGTAGATGGGAACTGTGACACGGCCTCATGATATCCCATGGTACAACATGGGACTTGTTGAAGCCACTTGTTGAACTGTGATGTTAGATGTTGGCCATGTAGGTGCCATACATGTCCTTACGGAACTGCACACATCATGTACTTGTGTCTCATAATGATGTATCATGTGATATTGTGTATGGTCAATGCCACATATGTGGGGTGACTGACATTCTTTCTTTCTTCACCTATGCACTGCAGGGCACCAGCTGTCCATAGACCATTCCCTGACCTTGCATCCATGGTGGAACGGGACTGCATCCGACGGTACCGCTTCACCAGGCCGCTGATTGAGGAATTGACGGTGCGCTTGGCCCCACATTTGCAACCTGGCCGGACATACCCCACAGCGCTGACCCCCAAGGTGAAGGTGATGGCAGCCCTACACTTCTTTGCCACCGGTACCTTTCAACACACTGTGGCGTCTGCTGGTGGGATGTCACAGACCATGTTCAGCCGTGTGCTCCGCGATGTTTTGGAGGCTATGTTGAGATACCTGAACCAGTACATCTATTTCCCTAGACCTCAACAACTCACTGACGTGAAGAGTGACTTCTATGCCCTGGGGAGGATGCCGCATGTCATTGGCTCCATTGATGGGACACATGTGGCTTTGATACCACCACAGGCACATGAGCAGGCATACAGGAACCGCAAACATTACCATTCGGTCAATGCACTGGTGGTATGTCTTGCTGATATGAGCATCTCACACGTGTGTGCCCGTTTCCCCGGTTCTGCACACGATGCCTACGTGATGAGGAGAAGTCGCATCCCGAGGATGATGTCACAGATGCGGAACCAGCGTGCCTGGCTTGTCGGTGTGTACTGACTTAGTACCATTGTGTGTGTTCTGCGATGTAGTATTCCACCCTCTTTTCCAAATCAGCTAATGTGCAATTGTCCATATGTAGGTGACTCCGGATAACCCAACATGCCGTGGTTGCTGACGCCCCTCAGGAACCCTGTGACACCAGCCCAGATGCGCTACAATGAGGCACATGGTCGGACCAGGAGAGTCATTGAGCGGACATTTGGTCTCCTGAAGAGCCGCTTCCGCTGCCTGGACAAGACAGGAGGGGCCCTCCCATATGCCCCAGCAAAGGTGTGCAAGATTGTCATCGTCTGCTGCATGCTTCACAACCTGGCTGTGCGGAAGGAGTTGCCTCTCATCCTGGATGACGATGATCAACATCCGCCAACTGTGGAGGATCCTGGCCTGGACCACGATGCCAGTGATGATGATGATGATGGTGATGTCCGCACACAGCTCATCACCAACTTCTTCAGCTGAATGTGAGTATCCGGAGATGTCATGTCAATGATGATATGATATGATATGATGCATATGATGATATGATGATATGCATGATATGTGTTGGTGGTGCTCTGGTGCTGTTTGAGTGTGGCCATGTGCTACATGACTGTATGCGTGTAGCGATGTGTCCTTACAGGTAGTCTGTACTCCCCAACAGTGTTGACATGCTAACTTGGTTCTGGGTGGGTATCTTGTGACATGTATTGGGCATGAGTATTGCAGTTCTGTCCTGTTCTACAGTGCTTTTGACTGTGTGTCATTTCTGTCCTTCACAGGGTAGTTTCAGAGTTGTTTGGTCAACTGTGATCCCCCAACACTGTGATTAAACTTCCAGGGTGGTAGCTGTCGTGTCCCTACAGGTGATGTGCGCCACACCCATGGACTTCCTTCCTTCTACACTTGTTGACTGTGTGCCCACTGCCAGGTGGGATTACCTTGCATCTGTAGTGGTTACAACATGTTGCAAATGTGTAATAAACCTGTGCTTCACTTTGTGATGTGCGTTGTCTGTGGTCACACATCTGACTGACATTTAGGAAAACAGAAAACAGATGACAGACCAAGGTCCAGCTCAACTAATCCACATGTACAGTCAATTGAAAGATGGTGCATAAACACTTCCTGCACCCGTCATCCAAAGGTGCAAATCACAGCCAAAGTTTTTCAAGAAAAAGCGGAAGGTGCACTCGCAGGGAAGTCAAACACGTGAGCAATAATTCCAAAAATATTTCCTTTATTCGTTTAATCTTTAAAACTGGCACACAGCCAACGCGTTTCGTTCCCAAAAGTGCCAAAAGGGAACTTCATCAGGGCTGTAACAATCATATTAGTAGAACTAACATTGAATAAGTTTAGGGCCATTTCTTCTCTACCATCCTGGAATTTAGACATTTCTGTATATTTTATATAAAACAATAACAGTTCGGACAGGGTGCTGGACAGTCAGAGCAAATAAATTTAGGAAAACAGAAAACAGATGACAGACCAAGGTCCAGCTCATGTTAGTTCTACTAATATGATTGTTACAGCCCTGATGAAGTTTAAACGAATAAAGGAAATATTTTTGGAATTATTGCTCACGTGTTTGACTTCCCTGCGAGTGCACCTTCCGCTTTTTCTTGAAAAACATCTGACTGACATTTGCTTACTGCACCAGTGGGCTAGTTGACAAAGACTGTGAATAGGTGTTGTGTCTGTGCATTGCACCGTATTTCCTGGCAACATCAGTGTAGGCGATGAGTCAGGTGGCCTTGGTGTGTATATGTTGTGTAGCCCTGGTGGTGTGTCTCCCTCATATGTGTCACGTTGCCATGACTCACATGCCTGTGTTGTACTTGCTGTAGCAGTTAGCATGCACAGTGTAATTTCGCAGGTCATCATCTCCATGACAGAAACCACGTTGGAATCACAACAGAGGCAGGTATGGTGTATTAGTGTGTTTATTGTCATACATGTGTGAGTATAGTGCACAGGATGGTGGGTGCTGTACATTGTGATTGTAATCCAAATTTCCTAGATGATTTGGAAGTCCTGGTAGCCGAAATGTCCTGAGTAAAGTCCACAGTCATCTGATACATTGGTCCAACTTGTACTCCCCATGTCATGTGGGGGAGTTGTGTTGCATTCAACAGGGTGAACAATTTGCGCACAAAGGTGATTATCCAGAACAGGTTTTGGCTTCCTGGGGTTGCGCATGGCCATCGGCCTCTCAGTTGCCCTTCCTCGGACGACCCCTCTTCTTTGGGGGGGACCCTCAAGTGCAGGCTGCTGCGATGCAGGGGACTCTCCGCCAGAGTCATCCTCCCTCCCTGTGGCAGTTGCAGTTGTTTCAGCACCAGATGTTGTGGGCACACAGGGAGGTGTTGACATGTTGCTGCTCATCTGGCGGAGGCATTGTAATATGTCCCTATGCACCGCCGTCATCTCTTGCAGTGTGTCCCACTTGGACTCCATGCGGGACATGTGTAAGTCCAAGTGTGCATGATGGGCAGCCTGCTGCTGTCGTATGTCCCGGAGGATCCCCACTACCTGGCTGAGCTCTCCGGTGCTGGTCTGGTACGCATCGGCTATGCGTACCAGTTGTGGGTCAACTGCGAGCAGCGACCTATGTCTACCACCCCTCCCACCACCCCTGGCGACACGTGCAGTAACTGAGGTGGCACGCACAGGTGACCCTGGGCCCCCTTGGGGGTTGTTGGTGGTGTTGGTTTCCATAGCCCCACGTTGGGCAAGGGTCCGTGTGCTGGTGGTGGTTGTGGTCCTTGGTCTGTCCGTGTCGGCAGGGGTGGTTTGTGTGTTGTCAGTCGTTGGAGGGGTGGGTGCAGGGGGTGCAGCTGGTGGTCCTGCTGGTGCTGCATGATGACTCGCTCCGAAGGTGCCAGGTAGGTCTTCGTCATCCGAGGAGGGCAGAGGCTGTTCCACACCAGTGAGCTCCGTTTCCCCTGGATCCTGGGACAGGGACTCCTCAGCATCTGCTGCTGTGTCCCCATCATCACCTGTTTTTGGGAGACACACACAATGTATGTTATGTTTCTGCAGGCATCAATGGTTGACACACCTGACAGTTGTGACTTAACCTCTGGATGCGGGCCTGTACATTGCATTGTCCTAAGTTGTCACAGTCAGAGGTTGATATTGGTGTAGCACATTGTCCTGCATACTTTGAGCATTTCAATTTGAATGTTGAGGTGTGTACATGGTCTGCATTGGTTGTATTTGGTTGACATCCGGCCCTCCTTCTCCCCCCAGCCCAGTTATCCCACCATGAAGCATGCCACCCTTGCAGTGGGTTCAGGTTGACTCTCAGGATGTCAGTGAGTGGTGTCCTGCTGTTGGTGGTGCCCAGTTCCCAGCACGGCCTTGTGCTCCCCACAGCAGTACCCAGTGTCAGCCATCTTGTCAGTTCTTTTCCACTCCCTGTGATGTGCGCATGGTTCAGGGTGGTGTTGATGGGACAGTTGTGGGGGTGACCAATATCTGTGACTGCCACTCCCATCATGCTATTGCCTCCACCCCCTTCCCAGCATGCCCATGCTTCCTTCCTTTTGACTCTGCTTCCCTGTGGGGCTGTGTGCCTGTGCTGACAAGATGGCTGACAGTGTTATCCTGGGGTTAGTTTTGCTACAAGTCCCATGTGTGTCCCTGTGCTTCACACAGCATGACCCAGGGTTGTGGTTCTTTGTGGGATATTTGATTAGAGTGTGAGGCAATGCATTCTCCCAGGTGAGTTGTGTGGAGTTTGTGTTAGGGGTGTGTGTGAGTGGAGCTGCTGGTAACTATGGTCAGTGCTGTCAGTCCTCCTTCCCACCCAGCCAGATATCCCACCATGGAACGTGCTTCCATTGCAGGGAGTGCAAGTTGTCTTTCAGGATGTCAGTCAGTGGTGTCCTGCTGTTGATTGGTGCACAGTTCCCAGCAGGGCCTTGTGCTCCCCACAGCAGTACCCAGTGTCAGCCATCTTGTCAGTTCTTTGCCACTCCCTGTGATGTGCGCATGGTTCAGGGTGGTGTTGATGGGACAGTTGTGAGGGTGAACAATATCTGTGACTACCACTCCCATCATGCTATTGCCTCCACCCCCCTTCCCAGCATGCCCATACTTCCTTCCTTTGAGTGTACTTCACTGTGTGTGAGTGTGACCTCAATGGCAAGATGGCTGACAGTGGTGTCCTGCTGTTGGTTGGTGCCCAGTTCCCAGCAGGGCCTTGTGCTCCCCACAACATAGCACCAGTGTCAGACATCTTTGATGTGGCTTTTCACTACCTGGTAGGTGTGCATGCTTTAGTGTGAGCTTGCTGGGCCATGCGGGTGGGGGATGTTGAGCTGTGACTACCACTCACATCATGCTATTGCCTCCACCGCCCGTCCCAGCATGCCCATACTTCCTTCCCTTTGAGTGTACTTCACTGTGTGTGAGTGTGACAGCAATGGCAAGATGGCTGACAGTGGTGTCCTGCTGTTGGTTGGTGCCCAGTTCCCAGCAGGGCCTTGTGCTCCCCATGACTGAGCACCAGTGTCAGACATCTTTGATGTGGCTTTTGACTCCCTGTGAGGTGTGCATGCTTGGGTGTGATCTTGCTGGGCCATGTGGGTGGGGGATGTTGGGCTGTGACTACCACTCCCATCATGCTATTGCCTCCACCCCCTTCCCAGCATGCCCATGCTTCCTTCCTTTTGACTCTGCTTCCCTGTGGGGTTGTGTGCCTGTGCTGACAAGATGGCTGACAGTGTTATCCTGGGGTTAGTTTTGCTACAAGTCCCATGTGTGTCCCTGTGCTTCACACAGCATGACCCAGGGTTGTGGTTCTTTGTGGGATATTTGATTAGAGTGTGAGGCAATGCATTCTCCCAGGTGAGTTGTGTGGAGTTTGTGTTAGGGGTGTGTGTGAGTGGAGCTGCTGGTAACTATGGTCAGTGCTGTGAGTCCTCCTTCCCACCCAGCCAGATATTCCACCATGGAACGTGCTTCCGTTGCAGGGAGTGCAAGTTGTCTTTCAGGATGTCAGTCAGTGGTGTCCTGCTGTTGGTTGGTACACAGTTCCCAGCAGGACCTTGTGCTCCCCACAGTAGTAGCCAGTGTCAGCCATCTTGTCAGTTGTGTTCCACTCCCTGTGATGTGAGCATGGTTCATGGTGGTGTTGATGTGCGCATTGTGAGGGTGGGCAATGTCTGTGACTACGACTCCCATGATGCTATTGGCTACACTGACTTGCCCAGCGTACACAGGATTCCTTCCTTTCAGTGGGCTTCACTGTGAGGTGGTGTTGTAGTGGTGGCTACATGTCTGGATGTGTTTGTTAGTTATATTTGTGCCACTGCCTAGCTGTAGTTGTAGTTGTGTTTGTGCATGTGATGACACAGTTACATATCACTATGAGATGGCATGTGTTGTGTTTATCTGACTGACATACACATTTTGGGATGATTCTGTTTTGGTTGCTGTGGATTTGCTAAGGGTGTATGGTTTGACTCTCCCCTTGACAGTGATGTGTGTGTATTGTCGCACAATATTGTGTACATTTGTTGTGTACTCACCAGGCTCTGGGATGTTTTCTAGTCCATATACGCTCACTGGTGGTAGGATGGCCCGCACCTTCTCCTCCCAGGGCCTGAGGTATACTGGTTTGGCAGGAGGGCCACTGCCGGTGTGTTGGCTCCAGAGGTAGTCCTTCTTCAACAGGTCCCTGACCCTCCTGCGCACGTCATACCACCTGTTCTGGATGTCTCCCTTTGTGCGCAAACATGGTGATTGTGCGTTCACCCTGTCGACAATCCTCTCCCACATCTTGGTTTTCTGCGACATGGGTGTCTGTTGGACCAGTGTACCAAACAGCTGTGGCTCTACTCCTGAGGATCTCATCTACCAGGACTTCCAATTCACTATCTAGGAACTTTTGATTCTTCTTTGGGGGCATGGTGATGGGTGGTGATGGTGATTGATGTGTGTGTTGGTGTGCAAGTGAGGGTGTGTAAGTGTGTGTTTTGCTGGGTGTATGTGAGGGTGCTATTTGTTGAGGTGCTGCTGGTGTGTGGCTTGTGTGATGGATGAGCTGTGAGTGTGTGTGTGGTTGCTGTCTGTTGGTGTTGAGTGCTGGCAGGTAATTTGAATTTGCAAAGGATCATGGTAGGGATTTGTGTCCTTTATATGGGTGGAGTTGTGGGTGTGTCTTTGTTCCCTGTTTCCCCACCCAGTATTTATTGGCTTTGTAATTGCTTGTTTGGCCTTTTTTTGTGTGTTTTTTCCTTAGTACTTTTTGTGCATGTAGGAGACATTCTTCTGACCGAGTCGGACCCTGCAGTTGTCTCGTGTGAGCTTGTCAGATTCGTTCACGCTGTGTTTGTGCTGTTTTCTGTGCTGCGTACGCGTCAGTCGCGGTGTATTGGGTTGCTTCGGCTCGCAGTTTTGTATGCGTGTCGGTCGTACGGCTTGGGCTCCGTGCGACTCGGTCGTGTTTTCCATGCGTTGCATCGTACTTGGCGGGTCGGTTCGATTCGCGTGGTTTTCCGGCCGGATAGCTGTTTTCCGCGCGGTTCGGTCGTTCGGCTTGTGTTCCGTACGAGTCGGTCGGATTTTGCACGCTTCTCATCGTACTTTGCGGGTCGGGCTGTACCGGTACGTGTCGGTCGGAATGAATTCCGGCTCTGAGTTGGTCGGTACGTTTTCCAGCCCGAATCGGAATCGGCCCCTAACTGTTCTTCTACATGTACAGAAAGGATGTAGTCATTTTTAGGTCGAGTCTAGGCAGCGCATGCGCTGTCTCTTCGAGAGATGCTACATTCCCTCTGTAGATTTACAGCCCGCCCATTGCTTTTTAATCTGTCCCTTGGATTGTCGTTAAAAAATGCTTGCTTGCTAGTGGTTAATCCTTCTTCTTTGTCCCTCTTTTTTGTGTTTGGTTTCCTCCCACAGAGCACTGCCCAATGGATCACTGACATAATATCGATGACCAAAATATCCCCATACACAAATATCGACACAAAAATATTGTTTGCCAAAATATCGACATCCTATCTTTATAATGTAAATGACTAAAATATCAAAAAAAATAATATAGATGTAAAAAATATTGATGTACAAAATATCGTTTTTTTATATACAAAAAATAAAGTTAAATTAATTAAATAATAAAATTAACTTTAAAAAATTATTTCGATGTAATGTCCATTTTAACAAATATAATAAATAAATTTAATTTAAATTTTTTAAACATACATATATAAAAACGAATATATAAATGTATATTTACTTTAAAATAATTAATTAACTAATATTTTTTTTGAAATGTTATAAATATATAAAAATTTACAAATATATATATATATATATATATATATACATACACCTATACCATAAAAGCTAATAAAAAAACATATTATAAATTAAAATATTAATGTATTTAATAATTTTTAAACTTACATTTTGCACTCCATTAAGTGCAACAGTAGGGAATGTGTTGGATAGCGGACGGGAAAAAATTACTATTCCCACTCCATTGAGTGCAACAATAAGGAAAGTGTTGGATAGCGGAGGGGAAAAAATTACTATTCCGACTCCAGTGAGTGCAGCAGTAGGGAAAGTGTTGAATAGCGGGGGGGTAAAAATTACTATTCCGACACCAGTGAGTGCAGCAGTAGGGAAGGTGTTGGATAGCGGAGAGGTAACAATTACTATTCCCACTCCAGTGAGTGCAACAGTAGGGAAAGTATTGGATAGCGGAGGGGTAAAAATTACTATTCCCACTCCAGTGAGTGCAACAGTAGGGAAAGTGTTGGATAGCGGAGAGGTAAAAATTGCTATTCCCACTCCAGTGAATGCAGCAGTAGGGAAAATGTTGGATAGCGGAGGGGAAAAATTTACTATTCCCACTCCAGTGAGTGCAACAGTAGGGAAAATGCTGGATAGCAGAGGGGTAAAAATTACTATTCCCACTCCAATGAGTGCAACAGTAGGGAAAGTGTTGGATAGCGGAGGGGTAAAATGTACTATTCCCACTCCACTGAATGCAACAGTAGGGAAAATATTGGATAGCGGAGGGGTAAAAATTACTATTCCCACTCCAGTGAGTGCAACAGTAGGGAAAGTGTTGGATAGCGGAGGGGAAAAATTTACTATTCCCACTCCAGTGAGTGCAACAGTAGGGAAAGTGTTGGATAGCGGAGGGGTACAAATTACTATTCCCACTCCAGTGAGTGCAACAGTAGGGAAAGTGTTGGATATCGAAGATGTAAACATACTATTCCCACTCCAGTGAGTGCAACAGTAGGGAAAGTGTTGGATAGCGGAGGGGTAAAAATTACTATTCCCACTCCAGTGAGTGCAACAGTAGGGAAAGTGTTGGACAGCGGAGGGGTACAAATTACTATTCCCACTCCAGTGAGTGCAACAGTAGGGAAAGTGTTGGATAGCGGAGGGGTACAAATTACTATTCCCACTCCAGTGAGTGCAACAGTAGGGAAAGTGTTCGATAGCGAAGATGTAAAAGTTACTATTCCCACTCCAGTGAGTGCAACACTAGGGAAACTGTTGGATAGCGGAGGGGTAAAAATTACTATTCCCACTCCAGTGAGTGCAACAGTAGGGAAAGTGTTGGATAGCGGAGGGGTACAAATTACTATTCCCACTCCAGTGAGTGCAACAGTAGGGAAAGTGTTGGATAGCAGAGGAGTAAAAATTAATATTCCCACTGAAGTCAATACAAAATTAAAAACAAACAAAATATCAACTACAATACAAAAAATGTTAAAAACAAAAAATACATATATAAAAATAATAAAAATTACAACAGATGGAAACATGTTATAATGTTAAAAAATCTAAAATATTACCTACAAACATTATTTTATTCCATTTTAAAAATAATTTTCAAACAAATAACTATATTTAGTAGAAATTAATTATAATCCAAAACATTAATTGTTACATAAAATTAATATTTTTTATTTCCTACCCTATAACACAACACAATTCACAATACACATCTAAACCTCCATAATTAACATAATTAATTATCAAATAAACAAATATTATTAATTAATAAACAAAATAAAACAATTAAAAATTAATTTACTCACCAAATATTACCCCTATAAAACCAAAATCCACACACAAAATAAAAGTAAACAATTACCATAAATATTTATCAATTAATAAATGAATAATAATGAGCAACTAATTATTAATTAATAAAACCTAAAATACTTTCCACCCTCTACCCCAATAAATACCACAACACACACCTAAAAATCATTACACAATTTCCATAACTAATTTTACATTATTAAATTATTATCAATTAACAACTTATTAATTAATAGAAAATAATTTACTTCCCACCCTTTACCATTATAAACCCCACAACTCACATCTCAAATTAATTACACAATTTCCATAATTAATTTTTAATTATTTAATTACCATTAACTATTAATTATTCTTAAATAAATTACTTCACACCCTATTCCCCTATAAACCCACAACCCACTCCTACAAAATTGACACAATTAATATAATTACCAATTAATTAATAACAATTATCAACCAATTAATAATTAATTAATACTAAATGAATTCCCACAATTAACACTACAAAATCTAAATTAAATAAATACTAATAAATAAAAAAATATTAATTCATTTATTATAATTAAATTACTTCCCACCCTATTCCCCTATAAACCCACAACCCGCTCCTAAATAAAATAACACAATTAATATAATTATCAATTAATTAATTATTAAAAATTAGCAACCCATTAATAATTAAATAAAACATTAATTACCACAAATAACACTATAAAATCAAAATTAAATTAATACTAATAAATACAAAATATTAATTAATTTATTATAATTAAATTACTTCCCACCCTATTCCCCTATAAACCCACAACTCGCTCCCCAAAAAAAGAACACAATTAACATAATTATCAGTTACTTAAATAAAATTTAACAACCAATTAAGAATTAATTAATAATAAATGAATTACCACAATTAACACTATAAAATCTAAATTAAATAAATACTAATAAATATAAAATATTAATTAATTTATCAAAATTAAATTACTTCCCACCCTATTCCCCTATAAACCCACAACCCGCTACAGAACTAAGCAACGCAAAATCTAATTAACAAAATTAATCACTACTAAAAATTTAACACATATATTTAAAAACAAAAGCAATACTTATTTAAAAAAATTAGATCACATACTTATAAAATACATACTAAAATGCATTACACTAATATAAAAATCAATATTTTAAACAACGATATTTCTGCAAACAATATTACTGACTTCGATATTTAAAAAACGATATTTCTTCCCTTAAAGTCGATATTCTGGACCACGATATCTTGCTGTCGATATTCCTGTATCACGATATTTGCAACTCGATATTTTTGTATATCGATATTAAAAACTCAATATTCTGTCTGTGCACCCTTTTCAATGTTTGCCCACCTTCGGTGGTTCAGCTTCGGCGCTCATCACTTAATCTCCCTGCTCCATTCAAATACCGATATGAAATGCCAGAGCTGTTTTTGAGGGCGCATCTTTAATTTTCTCTGACTTCAAAGTGCGAGGATTTCCCTCCAAACTCCTCCCACTTCGCTGCTTGTTGCTTTATCGTCCCTTGGTCACCTTACCTTCAGCAGCCCTACCTTGCAACACAATTAAGGGCAAGGCTTATACAACTCCAGTTGCATTTTCTCTGACTCTTCTTTATATAATTTGAACTTGAGCAACCCGAAGGTGGGGGGGCGCTTTAGATGAGCGCTAGTTACTGAAGCGCTTTAGATGAGCGCTAGTTACATTCCACAATGTCAGATCAATTTTTAAGGACATTTTTATGGAGCGTGAACTCGACTGACCCAGAGGTATTGGAGCGCTTTACAAAGCCACCAGTTACATTACATAAGGTCATGTTAATTTTTTTGTTTTTCGGTGCGCGGAGATAAAGTGATGCCAATGCCATCCATGTTTATTCATTATTCCCCCTCAAGCTGCTGACAAATGGAAGCAGCATTCGTCCCTCCCTCCTCCTTCTATGTCACCGCATGCCCACCCACTGCCTCTTCCTGTCATTCTCAGAGCTCTAATTTCAAAGGACATTCATGGTAGCTCCCCAGGGACTGTGAGGCATTTTTTATTGTATAATGTGAACTCAAGTGTCCCGAAGGTGTTTGAGCGCTTTACATGACCACTAGTTACATTACAGAAGGTCAGATTCATTTTTGGGGGCATTTTGGGTACAGCTCGAACTTGACTGGCCTGAAGGTATTGTAGCCCTTTACAAAAGCACCAGTTACATTGCATATGATCAGGTTAATTTTTTCATTTTTAGGCGCACAGAGAGTAAGTGATGCAGACGCCATCCCTGTTGATTCATTATTTCCCTTCTACCTGACAAATGGGAGCAGCATTTGTCCCTCCTCCCATGTTGCTGTATGCATGCCCCACTGATTCTTCCTGTTGTCCTCCTCCTCTCAGAGCTCTAATTTCAAAGCACATTCACAGCAGCTCCCCAGGGACTGTAAGATATGTTTTATTATGTAATGTGAACTCAAGAGACCCAAGGATGTTGGAGCGTTTTACATGAGCGCTAGTTACATAACACAAGGTCCAAATAATTTTTGGGGGCATTTTTATAGAGCACAAATTCGACTGACACGAAGCTACTGGAACACATTACAAAAGCGCCTGTTACATTACACATGGTCAGGTTTGTTTTTTAGGTATGCAGAGATTAAGTAATGCTGACGCCGTCTCTGTTTATTCATTATTTCCCCTCTACCTGACAAATGGGAGCATTTTGTTGTTGTTGCTATGTCCAGTGCTCCTATACCCAGAGGGCTGCGACAGAGGGCGGGGCCGGGAGCTTGCTGGTGAACAGATGGTGCAAGCAGTGTTTTGAATGGAAAACTCTGGAGAAGAGAGCCTGGTGAATAGAGGCCTGCGGGAGGAGGGATGTGGCATCTCCGCCATTGGAAAGTACTTCGCTGCTTATTTTCATGGGATGTGCAATACTCTAGTAATGCAGTCGCACACAAAATGTTATAGTACTGTCGACTTGCATCAAGGCACTTGTCTTTCTGTCTGTGCATTAAAAAGCCTTGGAATGTGTCCACAAATTTTTCCATAGACAAGCATGTATTCGTGAATCAGACTGCATGACCCAGTGTGTAGTACTTGTATAGCTAGTCAATCCCTGGCGGCACAGCACCCAGGATAATGTGCTGCATGGCTAAACACTTATAAGGTCCCAAAGGCGAGAACTATTAGCTATGGCAATGCTTGTTCAACATGGACTGATGTTCACGTCTGCTGCAGCTAGAGAAACAAGAATTGTTAATCCAATAGTTCTAGCTTATAACTGAACATTCCTTTTCATTGCATTCAATTGCCCATGAACTCAGTCACTCATCATTCATGGACACTAGCAATCACCCCTGGACTCATGCACCCATTGATTTATTTTTGCACTTAATTGTTAATTAACAATACCATACACACAAAAGTGCAGCAAGTACTGTACAGGTACTTTCAGTTATGAGCCAGATCTATTGTCATTGCCAATGTGTAGTAAAGTCATCCTTTTTATCCTGATCTCCCCCATTTGTGGATTGATGATGGTGGTTACTGACTCTGAAAGTGCCCTAGGCTCTGCTAACCAGGCCACAACCATGCTCTATCTTCTAAAGGTATATGTTGATTGGTATAATTCTAATTGGTAAAGACAGCCTACCTGTAAGTCCCTAGTGTATGGTAGGGTATGTAGGTGTAGAGACTGTTTGAGATTTTAAAAAGTACGGAGAGAGAGAGCAGAGAAGACACAGCAGCACTCTTTCTCCTTTAAAGAGCAGCTTCATATTGCACACTGGCCCTGCACGGACAGCACAGGGATGGCAGCCGACACAAGAGCCCTTGAGGAAAGCAGTTCATCATCCGGGCATCTGGAACAGCAGAAATGGCTCTCCCCTCCATTTCTATGACCCTGCCAGCAGCTGACATAAAAATGGAGGGGAGAGCGAGCAATGTGGAGGATACCACTGTTATAGCATAACAACGTATTATTCCTTACACAGCTCAAAAACCGATTATGACAACAAAACTCTAATGTGCACTTTGAATGCGTCTAGAAAAACAACACTGAAACTGTGAAAAGTTGAAGTAGCAGCACAGTAAAAGTGTGCTTGGATATGTAGAAATAACATGATTTATAAAATAATACATTTAAAATGTTTATTAACAGATTACCGTATATTTTTAACAAAGTCGTTATGAAAAATGAATCATGAAACAGCATTTTTATTGCCTTCATTGTAATGCACCATAACAAAATGAGAAGCAGTGCAAAAGATTTTTGCAATATGCTACATGACTGAAACCTTCAGTAAAAGTACTTGACATTATTAGGGTCTTTTATTTCTTAAAACAATTTTATTTTAATGATATTTAGAAATAGTTTGTGCGCAGGTACTTTTAAATGTTTGGTAGTAGGTCGTTATTAGAGTTGGTCATTTTTGGGTAATAATTACTGACAACGTTACAATCATTTCCATATATGATATGCTTGATTTATTTAGTTATGCCTTAACTTAATTATGAGTTTATTTAACTAAATAAGAAATGCTAACTTTAAAATGCATTGAATTGACGTTTCCTTAGGCTGCATTATCTCATAGCCTGGTGTAATGGACTTTTGTTACTTTCCTTAAAATATTACTTTATCTGTTCTTTTTATGCAACAAGACACTTTTCCAAATACTTGATTGTATGTGAATTGCTCGGAACTCAACCTCTTGACTTAATCCATGCAGAGAAACAATGTAATTAATCTCTCTGTCAACGAACTTGTGAGGAAAGAATGAACAGTCGTTTCTCATGAGCAGCATGGGAAAATATGTTGGAGTATCAATTTAGTACCTGGTGTACAGTAGAATGGTCACATGACGGTCAGACCATCGTATGGTGACAACTGATGTCACAAATGGATGATTTGGAGTACAAAAAGTGACTCTCCTTGAGGAGAGAGAGTCCTTTCATTTCCTCTTTCCTCCATTGCCGACTGCCTGACAGACTTTCTTTACATGTACCTGGCCTTTTTTTTCCTTTGCTAATGAACTTACTTGCTGATTGATTTGGAGCTGTCTAGTGGGAGACCAGACCTGAACTTTCCATATTATTGCTCCACTCCTCTTGCCCATGCCCACAGACTTTTCACTAGTGGACTCTAACTTGATCCCTTTGCCCATGCTAAGAGAACTCTTTTAAACTATCCTCCTACCTTTGATGGTGGAAGGAATTCTAACCTTAACCATACTCTTTATAGATTCATTTATTAAGCAATAGATTTACTTTGACTAAATGTACAGTTTTATACTGTGAGCTGACAGAGTTACTTAAAATGTTACTTATATGCATTGATTTTGGATAATTAATACAATAAAGCAAACACAAGGAGATGATGTCCCTTGCTCACTTTGCGACTGGATTGAAGCTAGCCTGGCTGTTGAGGGTTGTTACCCCGAAACTGGTCCCAGGATGCTTGTTTCTGGTCCAGGGAAGACCTGGCTTGGCAGTTCGGTCTGGAAAGTTCCCATGAGGCACAGGGTCAAGACTGATTTGCATATGGCTGGGTCTGAACTGGGGTGGCGAAGTGAGCTGAAGAACGATGATGGATTCAACCCAGATCTGGGGAGAGTGTTTGAAAAGTTTCAGCACTCCGTCCATCATCTCCTTGTGTTTGCTTTGTTCGCCATAAGTTGGCAGGGTACACCCAGACGTGGGTCCCTAGCTTACTTTGCCACTTGATTCAAGCTAGCCTGGCTCTTGAGAGGTGTTACCCCGAAACTGGTCCCAGGATGCTTGTTTCCGGTCCAGGGAAGACCTGGCTTGGCAGTTTGGTCTGGACTGTTCCCATGAGGCACAGGGTCAAGACTGATTTGCATATGGCTGGGTCTGAACTGGGGTGGCGAAGGGAGCTAAAGAATGATGATGGATTCAACACAGATCTGTGCCTGGGGGTGAGTGTCTGAAACGTTTCGGCGCTCCGTCCATCATCTCCTTGTGTTTGCTTAATTAGTACGATAACCAAATTATATAAAATTGTCTGCGTATTTTATTGTGTCTTAATGTTCTTTCTGCAGAAACTGTGCTTACAACTATCTGATTTCTAAATGCAGGATAGAGAGAATCATAGATTATATTCAGAACATCAGGTTCTTTTGCTCTAACTTTGTGAAGCCACATCAGAGCTTCTGGTTTGTATAATTCTTGTTAGATTGAACTTCTTTCGAAGGTTGGTCCTTCCAATTGCAATACTCTATTTCTATAGCAGGGTTCTAAGTGTAGTGTACTTGAACCTGATCTCTAATTTGTGAGTTAGCTACCAATTATTGGTCCTCGTTGGGTGGCCAACAGTTCGACACCCTCATTTCTTGCCCCTCACTACGACGAAGAAAGGTCCATCTGAGGACCAATATCTCTGTGGGTGAAGTATAGAATCTGAGTGAAATGAATAACTTTAGTATAACAACTGTATGGGCCAACTGCTAGAAACCCAAAAAGAGCTTCCGCTGCAATACCACTAAAACCGTGTGAGAATCAGTGCAATCAGAAACAACAATCTAAAATCGGCTTGAAAGAATAAAAGCACACGAAACCCTTTAACAACAAACATCTGCATTCCAGGTCTCCTGAAGAAATACTCTCGAGCCATGCAACTGTATGCTGAAAGTTTTATAAAGCTTTCGGTTTATTTAATGCTAACCAACCAAAACGCCCTCCACATAAATAAAAGTCAACTGCCAAATTTAATTCCCCAGTTTGTTTTCTAAATATCTGTTTCCATATGTAGGCATGCATGCCTGAAACATCAACGTGCGCTTTTTGCCAGACCCAATCCTTCTTCCTTAATACATTTAAGTCACACTTAGGGTAAGCCCTGGACAGCCCTGAGGGCAGGGTGCTGTGTTTTTAAAAAGTAAGACATGAGTTTTTAAGTTTTGCATGTCCTGGTAGTGATAAACTCATAAATTCATTTTTTTACTACTGCAAGACCCACCTCTCCCGTAGGATAACATTGGAGTTATCTTATTGCATTTAATAAACTGTAACTTCCACATTGGACCAGGTAACCTGTTCATGTCTGGTGTTTTTTGAACTTTAATGAAAAATCCTCTTTTATGGTAAAGTCAGATTTTAAATTACAATTTTGAAAATTGCACTTTTAGAAAGTAGGCATTTTATGACCTTACCCTTTTAGAGCCTGCAGCCTGCCTCTGGGTCACATGGCTAGGTGCGGCTGACAGTTGGGCTTTGTGTATTTCTCCTTGACAGCCACTCACAATTGGGAGCTTAGGTGTGTTTTGATGCACCATCAATGGCATGATAGGAGGGCGGAGCTGGGCACAGGCCAACTTACACTTGAACATGTTGTGTCCTGCCTCCACACAAAGGGCTGCATACGCCCTGTAGTTAGTCTGGAGCAAGGGTAGGGGAGGCAGGAAACCTGTGCACTTCAAAGGGTAACCTCTAGAAGCTTCTCCCACTTCAAAGGAGGCACCCGGTCTAAATGTTGAACCTCAGACGCCAACTCTTCAGTATACTTCTGGACCTGTGGAACAAGGACTGTTGTGCTCATGAAAGGAATGCCACTCTGCTGGACTGCTGCCCTGCTGGACTACTGCCTTGCTGGACTGCTTCCTTGCTGGATTGCTGCTCTGCTGCCTTGCTGCCCTCCTGCCTGAGTCAGACGGATTTGGACCCGCACCTAAACCCAGGACTCACAGAGTGACTCTAAGGGCTAGTCTGCTGGCCTCCTGATCACAGCCACAAGGATCTAACAGGCGCACAACCACCTGAACCTGCACCCATATCCAGTTGGAGCAAGCTCCTGCCCCCCAAGTAGTGCCCCTCAGGTCCTGGACCCTTGGTGTGGCCTCAGAGAGGCTGCGGTGCAGTTTTTGGGCTGTTCATGACAGTGAGCCTTCTCAATCGCACAGCCCACCAATGCAAAGTTCTGTCAGCCCAACCCTTCACACTACAGCATCGACCGCTTGCAGAGAGTGCCATCATGAAGCACCGGGCTGACTGTTTGTGATGACAGCAAGATCTTCGTGCTACTCCGATACACGTCTGCAACACCAGGCCTGCTCTTCTCGCTACATCAACGACTGCCTGAGATGCTTCCCTACTCCTCACGGCCCCCTCCCCCGCAAACAGGACTCTTTACGCTGAACTGAGAAGGTAACTTTTCAGCAGAACAAACTTGGCCCCTGTATCCAACCCATGCTCCATCGTGGTCGGCCTGAACTTGTGACTTTATCATGGTCCCAAATGACCAGATAGCTGCAAGTTGCCCTTTGGTTTTTTTTGGCGCTATTTTCACTTAAATCTTTAAAATTGCATATCTTCCTGTTCTAGTGATTACATTTTTGCTGTTTTGGCCTTGTTTTATTTACTAATATTTACTTTCTGTTAGACCTGGCTTTTTCAGTGGGTTTATCCCAAGACTTTTTGCTTTTTGGCCTCCTGTTTTTGACCCTGTTTCTGTTGGTTTTATGACTCTGGGCACTTTACCACTGCTGCTCAGTGCTAAAGTGCATATGCTCTCCCTGTAAATTGTGTTTATGGATTGGTGTTTCCATGATTGGCTTGTTTGACTTACTACTAAGTCCCTAGTACAGTGTACTGTGTGTGCCCAGGGCCTGTAAGTCAAATGCTGCTAGAGGGCCTGCAGCACTGATTGTGCCACCCACATAAGCAGCCTTTCAAAGGTTTCTCAGACCTGCCACTGAAGTGTCTGCACAGTCTCTACTGCCATGTCGACGCCGTAACCTTCCCTTTTATTACATGTAAGTCACCCCTAAGGTAGGCCCAAGGTACACCTGTGGGCAGGGTGCAGTGTATGTGAAAGGTAGGACATTCACTGATGTGTGTGACATGTCCTGATAGTGAACTATAGTGTATTTCGTTTTTCACTATGGAAAGGCAATCTGTCCAATAAGATAGAATGAGAGTTTATTTATAACATCTTATAAGTATAACTTTCCAATGGGACAAGATAGAAAGATGGAGTTTAGTATGCCTGAACTCAGAATATAAAAATGCATCTTTTAGTAAAGATGATTTTTATTAGGTCTGGGCGGTGAACTCCGCTCCGCTAGCGGAGTTTTCCGCACTCCGCGTTATGCTGAGCTCGCAGAGTTCCGAAAAACTCCGCTTCGCACAGCGGAGCGGAGTTTTTTTCCTCGCTTGCGTTCGTCAACGTCAAGTTGGCGAGCGCAAGCGAGGAAAATCCACCTACCGGCGAGATTTTTCCTCGTTCGCGATCGTCAACATCAAGTTGGTGATCGCGAGTGTGGAAAATCAACCTACCGGCGAGATTTCTCAACGCAGGCGGTCAGATTTCTCATTGCGAGTGGTCGCGTATGCTCGCGACCGCTCGCATTGAGAAACTGTCCGTTCGCGTTGAGAAAGCTGCCGCTCGAGTAAAAATCTACTCGAGCGGCAGAAAAGGAAGCAGCGCACGCTTGCTCTGTGCATGGTGCCGTTCACGAAGATTGCACAGTGCGGACAAGCATCTGGCACTGAAAATCATCGCGAACAGCATTTATCTAATGCACTCCGCCGCTCGCAGAGCTTCGCGTAGCGCGGTGGAGTTTTTTTTGCACTTCGCGGAGTTTTGCGTATCGGAACTCCGCGAACTCCGCCCAGGCTTAATTTGTATATTGTGTGTTTGAAAATACCACTTGTAGAAAGTGGGTATTTTCTAGCTTAGCCGTCCTGTGTGTCTCTGCTGGTTTGTGGACTGACTGTCTGGCTTTGGAGTGACAGAGGCTAGAGATGTGCATTCACCGAAGACAGCCACTGGGAGGTTGAGGTGTGTCCTGCCTTTCCTGGATGAGTCAGGGTTGGGCTGAATAGACCTGGGTTGCATTTAGAGTAGTGGGAGGAGATTTCCTTGCACCTGAATGGGCCTGGTCTGCCTTACACAATGCTGTCTCCACCTCCTGCTGGGAATCTGGACCAGAGAGGACAGAACTGGTTTTGACTGAGCACAGAGCCTCTCTGCCACAAGAGAACAAAGGAAAATGCTGTATAAATATTGCGGCCCAGATCCCAGATCTTTAGATTACTTCTGGACTCAAGAGGAACCTCTGCCAAGGAGAAGAGCTGGGAAAGCTAGAGGAGAAGTACTGCCCCTTTGCTGTGCGCTGTGTGGTGTTGGCCTGCAGTGGCTGTTTCTGTCAAGGAGAGGATAAAGACTTTGCTGTGTGCTGTGTATCCTGCTTGAAGAAGATCTCCAAGGGCTTGAAGTAGAGCTTTCCTCCTGTTCTGAAGTCTCAGGGACACAAAGACTTCACTATCAGCTCCCCTGAACTTCCTTGCTGGGAGTTCTGACCTGCCAAGAGATGCCTGTTGCTGTGTTGGGCCTCTGGAGGTTGTTCCTGCAGTTGGGAGCTGGAAAAGAGACACAACTAGGAGAAGCACGACGCATCCGCACCCATTTCCGGTGCATCGCCACTGTGCCGCTGAAGAAACCGACGCAGTACCTGCCCGCGGCTGGAGAAATTGCTACACGCTGAAATCTGTGCACCGATCTTCGAAGTCCGAGATCACTGCACTGATTCCGACGCAGGCCCTGCTGTGCGGCTACAAGAGCCAACGCATCGTGGGATCCCGGCTGGAGAGACCAACGCAGTGCCGTTTCCGCTACCACCGCATCGAGAACCGACGCATCCCGATCCCCCCCGCATCGCACCAGGGCGCCAAGTCTACAAGAACGCCGGGGGTGCATTAAGGAACTGATGCATCACCTCCTCGCACAGTAAGAAACCGCATCATCACCTCCCCATCAGTAAGGAACCGACGTATCACCTCCCCTGCGTGGCAGTAAGGAACCAACGCTTCACCTCCCCTGAAGTAAAGAACCGATGCATCACCTTCCCTGAGTGTAACGAACCAATGCATCACCTTCCCTGCGGCTGTTTTTGTTTATGATTTTGATTTATCCAAGGTATTTTGTGCTGAAAGTGCTGCATCTATAGTTTGCTATAAACAGAAGTGTTTTTACCTTCTAAGAAGCAAATTTTGATTATTGTATGGTGGATTTTTGTCGTTTTGGTCTTGTTTGGTTTAGATAAAGATTAGTTATTTTTTTTAACTGGTTGTGTTGTCCATTTGTAGCGTTTTCACTGTATTACTGTATGTGTGTACAAATGCTTTACACACTGCCTCTGAGATAAGACTGTCTGCTCATGCCAAGCTACCAAGGGGGTGAGCAGGGATTATTTTAGAAGTGTATCTCCCTTACCCTAACTAGGAAGAAGGGTCCCTACTTGGACAAAGGCGCAAACCATTGCCAACTAGAGACCCCCATTTCTAACACTTTCTTTTTCTATATTGTTGTGGGATCCTTTTTGTGAAGTGTTCTCATTTTATTACTATTTGAAGTGTTGCACAAATACTTTACACTGCCTCTAGGTTAAGCCTGACTGTATGAGCCAAGTTACCAGAGGATGGAGCACGGGTTAATTTGGCATTTGCTTGTGCCTCACCCTGACAAGGATCACGATTGCTGCTTGAGTAGGGTTTCACCCCCCTCAACCAGTATCCCAATTTCATGCAATCTGTAATATTTCTTAGTGTAAATACAAGGTTAGAGTACACTTGTTAAATCCCTTGCTGCTGTGACAGAAAGTCAGAGTGCTGTGATGGCCAACATTACCCTGTCCTGGCCTTTTTTTTCTATTCTTGTTGCCCTTATTCTGGGGATTAACTGATTACAGGGAGAAGAAAGCAGTGTTAATGCATGCCACAATGTGTCCAGCACATATGACAGCGTTCCTCTGGACCTGAATCGGCTTGCTCTCTCACCACCTTTCCTCCGCTGTCGATCTGGATCCGGTCTGTCTCCACTTCCCACCTCTGGTGGGCTTGTGACAGCCACCCACAGTGTGAACACTGCCATGTGAGGAAAGGCTGCAGCAGGCACGAATGCGGTATGTCAGACAGGATGTTGCAATGAGACAAAACTGGCAGCCATGGGGATGCCTCCATGGGGCAGTGCAGGACAGTACTACCAACCAAAGAGCCTGCTACTTGCTTTATAAAACTATTGTAGTCCGTTTCTGACATCTTGACAATTAGTATCTAATCGCATCCCATACATCTTAGTAACCCAAACGTCTGTGTCAGCAGCAAAACTTGGTAGGTAAAGCCCCTCAACATTCCAGATGCTTGTGTCCCGCAGCAGTGACAGAAAACAATGTCACAGATCTGGAAATGCTGACTCAGTGTCCAGCCTTCCTAAGATCCGTAAACTGAGTGTAAAGTGTGTCCGAATAATGCAGAGAGGAGGCAGAATAAAGTAGTTGTGCAGGATTTATTCAGGTCTGCTATGCCCACAGGAGTGCGTCCTGCTTCGCTGCTGATCAGAGTCTAACTGCCGTAGCAGGAGCAGTCTGATCATAGCGAACGGGCACACCTCCTTGGGACAACATTCAATAGTAAACATGTTTATTACACAGTTTGCAGTGCATGTATTCCACCATCTAGAACAGAATAGTGAGTAGAACACATGCCTGTCATTATGAACATTACGTAATAACATTATATCTTCTCCCTATTTAACTAAATAAAATTAGAAAACATAAAAATCTCTAAACTTGGTAGGTAAGGAACAGTTCTGTGATGTTCTGCCCACATTCCCAAAAGTAGTTGAAAGTTCTGAGTTCCTCTGGTCAGTAATTACAATGTTGTGTTGTTGACTATTGGATACAGCATGTTGATCTAGCAAATCACTATTATCAACATTCCTACTTGGTAAAACTACACTGGACTCACGACCAAAACTCACCTCACTGGAACTTATATCATCTTAAAGAGGAAACACATTATCTGAATCAATATCACCACTGGCAGAAGCAGACAACATTTTGTTTGCTTGTTCATTAGTGAGCTTAACAACTGCTCTTCTGTTTCACCACCCTTTTTTTATCCAAGACTACAGTGCCTTAAGAAACTTTAACCAATTGAACTGGTGAACTGGAAGTGAGAACCTTGAGGCACCCTTTTTGACCTTCATGGGTTTTTTGACTAAAACCCAATCACCTATTGGAAAACCTTGCTGTCTCAGTTTATATTTAAAATTAAAAAGAATTTTGTAAAATTTGTTGTGTTAAAATTGTATTCTGCAACTTTTCTTTATCATGACAGGACACATGTATTGTTTTTGTTGTTTAAGTCTTTTAACCAATCTGGAAATACTTTACCTCTGGAATCTCTTTTTCTTAGTAGGCAAAACAGAGAGATTCCAGTGGTGGAATGTGGAGTGGATAAATATGCCCACATTTTCCTGCGTAAAAAATATTCCACTACCTCATTGCATGCCAAAGCTGATTGTATCCCTCCTTCACTAATCTATTCATCCTTTCACGAGGCCATTGGAAGAAGGGGAATACAATGCAACCCTAAGATGCTTGATTTGGCGTAAGGCAAGAAATTCCTTCATTTTGTTAGAAGCAAAATGAGTACAGGTGTCTGTGACCAACTGCTTGGGACTCCCTTCAGAGTTGAAAATTCTAGACAGAAATGTTATCACAGCTAATGTGCTGGGGGAATTAGTGAATTTGAATTCCTCCCACTTTGAGTGATAGTCATGGCTTGGCAGTTCGGGCTGGACTGTTCCCATGAGGCACAGGGTCAGACTGATTTGCATATGACCATGTCTGAACTGGGGTGGCGGAGTGAGCTAAAGAATGATGATGGATTAAACCCAGATCAGTTGACTGGGGGTGAGTGCTTGCAATTTTCAACACTCCGTCCATCATCCCCTTTGGTTTTGCTATGTTCGCCCTAAGTTGGCAGGGTATGCCCAGACGTGGGTCCCTTGCTCACTTTGCCACTGGATTCAAGATAGCCTGGCTGATGACGGCTGTAAGCCAGAAACCGGTCCCAGGATGCTTGTTTCCGGTCCAGGGAAGACATGGCTTGCAGTTCGGGCTGGACTGTTCCCATGAGGCACAGGGTCAGACTGATTTGCATTTGGCCATGTCTGGACTGGGGTGGCGGAGTGAGCTAAAGAATGATGATGGATTAAACCCAGATCAGTTGACTGGGGGTGAGTGCTTGCAATGTTCAACACTCCGTCCATCATCCCCTTTGGTTTTGATAGTCAATCAGAACCATAATGTAACTCATGTTACTGGGTAGCAGTTCAAAAGGACCAGAAAAATCCAAGGCTAGTTTAGACCAGGGTTCATCTGGGAAGGGAACTACATGTAAGGGCATTTTTACAGTTTTCGAATGCTTATCAGAAAGTAGGCAAACCTGACAATTATTGATAAGATTTGTTACTTCCCTGTCCATGGCAGGCCACGAAAATGTTCCTTGAGTTTTCTGCAATCTGCTCCAATGCCTAAGTGTCCTTCATGAGCTACCTTAATAAGACTGTTTTGCAAAGCAGCAGGTGGAACCACAAGATCAGAACATAAATGTGCGCCTTCAACAATGGACAACTCACTAGAAACCTGAGCAAATGATGTCAGCGAAGCCGGAAGAGATCTCTCTTTAAGCCAGCCATTTGTAACCATGTTTTTTCGCAGCCTGGAAGGTTTAATCTTTTTCACAGGCATCCTTTCAACCCAATAAGGAAAAAATCCCTTGAAACTCACCAAGATCATCAACAGAGGCTACCACACATTCAACTTCATCTTGTATATCATCAGCTGTAAAGAAAGTCTAGAAAGGGAATCTGCCTTAACATTGCGACAACCAGAAATATATTTGATTACAAAGTTATACTCGTGAAGGCGGGACAGAATGCGAACCAACCTGGCAGAAGCTTTCCCTGTACCATTGCCATTCAAAAGATGCAGTAAAGGTTTATGGTCTGTAAAGATGTCAAATTTAGTTCCCCAAAAGTAACGTTTCAAATATTTCCACTGCCCATGTGGAGACCAGGGCTTCTCTTTCAATAGTACTGTAATGATATTCAGCACTGTTGGGAGAGCTTGACGAAAAACCAATTGTGTTTTCTTTGCCAGATACCCATTGAGAAAGCACAGCCCCAAGACCATGTTGACTGGCATCAACGGTTAAAGAACACTTCTGACCAGGGGCGAAAGAGGATAACACAGGGGAATCTATTATTCATTTTTTTACTTCCTGAAAAGCAATGTCAGCATCCTCTGACCACATAAACACGATACCTTTTTTGAGTAATGATCGCAGAGGCTGAACAACCTGAGCATAACCCTGAATAAATCTAGAGTAATATTCAGTCATGCCCAAAAAGACTTCAATAAATCTTTATCTTTGGGAATAGGTACTTCTGAAATTGCCTTTGCTAAGGACAATTTAGGTTTTATTCCAGAAGAAGAAATCGTATGACCTAAGTAATGTAATTTCTCCTTGAAAAATTTGCACTTATCCAGACCAAGGGTAATGCCAACTTCACTAAAGGAATTTAATACTCTCGCTAGTATAGATAGGTGTTCTGATCTAGAAAAAATTAACACATTGTCCTGATAAGCTTGTACTCCAGAAATTCCTTCAAGCAATTGATCCATGAATTTCTGGAATACGCTGGCAGCTGATGCCAAGCCAACCGGCAGCCTCAAAAATGTACAAGCTCCAAATGGAGTCACAAATGTTGTGAGATCTGTGGAGTTAGGTGTGAGGGGAATTTGATTGTAAGCTGACCATAGGTCTAGAAATGAAAAATATTTTGAGCCAGAAATTCCAGATAACAAGTCTTGGATTTTGGGAAGAGGGTGGCAGTCTACTAAAATATTTTTATTCAATGTGTGCAAGTCCGCACACAAATGGATGTCCCCATTCTTTTTGCACACCACGACAATTGGACTGACCCACTCAGACAAATCAGTAATTTGTATGATACCTTCACACACCAATTTATCTAAAGGTTTCTTTAAGTCAGCTCATTGGAATGGGTCTGGCCTTATGAGCCACAGGTATAGCATTCTTTTTTAGCTTGATTAAATGTTGATATTTAGTGATTTTACTAATTTTGTCATTAAGAATTTGAGGAAATGCTGCCAAAATGGTTTGCAAATCTTTTTCTTCTTCAGAGTTGTAAATCAGGGCTACAGGCAGATCATTGATCTGAACTGGATTATCGGAACCAGGCACAAGCTTAAGACCCATTTTGGCTAAATCTTGCCAACCAACAATGTTCTTTCCTTTTATGGCAACATATATTTTAGTGTGAACACATCTTTCCAAACAAACTACTTTTTCCCAAAATTCCCTAACATGTCGATGTCCTTATCTCCATAAGCCTTGGGGATTATATCAGGTTTATGAAGCACCACATTCTCAGAACAATATTTTTAATATAGTTTGTCAGAAATAATGGTTACAGGAGCTCCAGAATCAGCCATCATCTCCAAATCAAGATTGCCTAAAGTGACTCAACAAAAAGGACCTTTGCATTTTGGAAACTGAGATTCCCCAGAAATTGAATCTACAGTCAAAATTAAATTTTGAAAATCCTCATGCACATTATTATCATGACTAGCGTAAATTAGACCATTGCTTTCACTAGTTTGCACATTATTAACTATACTTTTACCTTTACATACAGATTGAAAATGCCCATTTGTGTGAAATTTGACACACCTTTTACCCAAAGCAGGACAAATGGGACTGCTCCCTAAATGTGTGCGAGAACCACATCTAAAGCACATAGTAGAAGCTTTTTTGTGAAATGGTTTAAAAACTTTGTTTCTGAGAGAAACAGCGTTAATTGATTCTTCATTATGAACCGAACTAACAAAAGAAGTAGATATGTCATATCAAATACATTTAGAAGAATTTAATCGCCCTTTCTATACTCTTTGCCATGTCAATTACATCCGAAAGGGATGGGTCTCTTCAACTCAGAATACGTTCCTGTATCTTCTTTGAGTTGCAGCTATAGACAAATTGTTCCGTGACCTAAATGTCAAGAGAAGCTCCAAAGTTACAGTGTTCCGCAAAATTTCTCAGGGCAGAAATATATTCTTCCACAGATTCCTCTGGGTCTTGTTTTCTTTTCATAAAATTAAATCTTTCCTACATAACACTGGGTTGTTCTAAGAATTTTTTATTAAGTCTTTGTACGGCCTCCATATAAACATTCCAATCATCTCCATCTCCAGCAGGTGAGATGAGAACTGGGAGCTTATCAAAAATCTGTTGTCCCTCTGAACCAATATAACTAAACAAAAGGGCCAGTTTTCTTCTCGGGGAATAATTCTCTCTATCAATGGCCACAACAGAATTTTCAAAGGACCTGAACCAGATTCTCTAAGTTGTTCTAGGCTTGCCAGGTATGGGTAAGAAATAAGAAAAATGACCTACTTGTTGAGTGTTAGCCATTGATGAAAATGTCAGAAAATCTTACCACAATATCAGTTGTAGACTTGGAACGTAAAACCAGCTGCAAACAATACAATTTGCCTCAGAAATATCACGTTCGTAAGAGAATCGTAACACCTTTTATTTAAAACGTCGTGGAGTAGGTTAAACTTAGTATGCAGTGACCAATGTAAGATGGCCGCCATGCGTGAAAGCACGTAATGACATCACTCCTTTGCAATGGAGAAATCAGTCGTATTATGCAGGCGCATGTGCAGCAAGGCAGCGTGAGTGAACATGCACGAGCCACTGTGCGTCTGAGACAAGAACCACAAGATGCCGAAAATGATCCAAAATGCTCCGCAGTGATCTCCGATGTGAGAAACAAAAGGGAGCAAACACCTGCAGCTTACAGGCAAAGCTGAGCGAAGAGGTAAACAAAGCTCTGTGATGAGAAGAACAAATCAAAGTAAAACAGCACAAAATTGGTGAGCAGCAGAACCTTTCCAGAATAATCGTCGCCAAATGTAAAGTGTGATCGGATAATGCAAAGAGGAGGCAGAAGAAAGTAGTTGTTCAGGATTTATTCAGGTCTGCTAAGCCCACAGGAGTGCGTCCTGCTTCGCTGCTGATCAGAGTCCAACTGCCGTAGCAGGAGCAGTCTGATCATAGCGAACGGGCACACGACCTCGGGACAACATTCAATGGTAAACATGTTTAACACACAGTATGCAGCACGTGTATACCACCATCTAGAACGGAATAGTGAGTAGAACACATGCCTGTCATTAAGAACATTACGTTATAAAATTACACCGAGTGCCAATAGAATTAGCTTTTGGGGCCGTATCATGAAAAAGTGCGCCGGCTCAATCCGAACGCCATTTTTGTGCACTTGCACTGTCGAAAGTGCCCAATATTTCTACGATTTAGAGCATTATTATCAGACAGCAAATGTCAGGAGCATGAAGAGTCAAAGCCCGCTCACTGCATCTGAACTGCACCGTCTGAAAATCATGTTCCAACACAGTGTCAATATATCGGGTGAAACTATAATACACTTTCGGCAATGTAAGCACATAACCACATGCTCAGCTCTACATTGAACCATCACACCTGTTCATAATACAGACCAGTTATTTACAGTGCTATAAAGCAGCAAAGTGCAGTATGGAGTGCTATAAAGAACACATCGTCAAACCAGAAGTGCCTGCCACTTAACCTTCAATCGCTCAAAAATGTAATGTAAAAATGTAAAGACAGGGCACAAGTCCTAAAAAAAGAAGTGGGGGGACTCTCCAATTTAGGTGGTGTCACAGGAAGTGACATCACGGCAGGAAGTGACATCACGGCAGGAAGTGACATCACAACAGGAAGTGACATCACAACAGGAAGTGACATCACGGCAGGACGTGACATCACAACAGGAAGTGACATCACGGCAGGAAGTGACATCACGGCAGGACGTGACATCACATGTGCAGCAGATCTATCATTTGCACATATTGCAAGATTTAACAATTGAAGCTGCTCAGTACTTAAGCCTGTGACTTAAGGTCCCTGTATGGGGAATTAACAGCCCAAATATGGATGAACTTTGGCATACAACTACATTACTCAAGCCATTAAGTGCTGTAAGTGAGGCATACTAAAACATGGCACCATGAACAAAAGCAGAGTTTGTGCGTTGAAAAAACCCGAAGAAAACCACATGCTAGAAACTACAATAGTGATTATCAAAACTATAAAATGTATTACGCTACCTAGAACACCACATTTAAATATACTGACAAGTTTAATACACTGTGACCGTGAGAAAAAAAATGCAAGGTTCACTCTGTACATTATGGGACATGTTATATTGCCACAGGATGTTTGACCATGGAAAATTTGTGAGACCGCTTATAGCATTGAAAACCATCAATTAAAAAACGCCCATGCGTCTGCATATCTTTTATTGTGCTGGGCAGTAGGATCTACCTTTCTAGACTTTCGTACGTGCGACAATTATCAGCCTTTTCTTGTTAGCCGGGGCCCCCCCTCCCCCAAGGTGTGTGATGTATGGAGTGGTTAGAGGAGTGCTTCTTCAAAATAAACTGGTCAAGCTAATCCGACTCATCCTCACATTACGACTGAAACTAAAAGCAAGGCTGTCCACAGCTCTCTCTTCGAAAACCTGCTAATACTATCAGTCTGTGCGCACAAGGGAGAGTGCATGCAAGGCAGACACAGCACACTCTGAAGGTAGATGCCAACACTACTCTCCACTCTTTTCCTCTCCCCTGCAGAAAGCGTAGAGAAAACAGACCTTAGAAGAAGAAAAAGCAATCGTCATAAAAAGAATAGAAAATAAAAAACAGTCGTCACAAATAAGGATGGGGGTGAAGAACCGACACATGTAACGTTTAGGTCGCAGAGGCTTCGCCTTCGTTAGCTGCTTTCTGAGGAAATGTGTCAGGTGTTTGTTTTATTTTTTCATTTACATCTGCTGTGAGGTACAACAGGAAGGGTGAGGGAACAGAGGTACTGGCTGGTCACTGCCATGGTACACGGGAATTTTAAAGCAAATACACACGAGAGCGTCTTTTCTGTTTGTTGTGTGTGCCCCTCCCCCTTTGCCCTTAGTCACGGCGACACCCTCCCCTGCCTCTCCCCACCAGGCTGACTCTCATTGGACTAATGGTCAAAAACGAAATCACAGAAATACGGCATTCAACGATATTTAACGGGACTTTCCACACCTAAATTTTGCCGTTTTTACATGCTAAAATTTCAATAGGGAATAATCCAGAGAATGCGGGGGTTTATGTGTGGCCAGGCATGAACCAAAAATGATTAGACTGAGATCACTTACTGCAGTGTCATACATGTGCCCATGCACGTGGTGTGCGTTTTTTAGTGTATTGAATAAATGGCATGCTTTTGAGAGAGAGTGTGTGTGTGTGTGTGCGTGCGTGCGTGTTTGCTTTGTTTATGTTTTACCGGTGGAGCGATGTCAATTATTAATGTTGGTGTTGTCATCTACGTCTACGTCCGTTACCATATGCCAAAGTGTCTTTACCAAACCTTGCCACCATATTCAACCAGACCACGACACACCAAAGAATAACTCTGCTAGCAAATCCTTCTCTAACCCTGTACCACACCTAATATCACCTGATTCAATGTCAACCAAGCTTATTATACAGCACTCAACAAACGCACACACCGGCGCCACCTAGAGACCAATCGCGGACATAGCATGGGGTAGGATGATTCACCACTCTCGTGAAAATTGCGTGCTCCAGAAACAGGGACTCCAGACCAGTAAAAGGCTAGGATTCAACCTCCCTAAGGAACCTGTAGCAGAAACTAGAAGGCATTGAGTGGTGGGGAGGAGTGCTGCTGCGAGAGGGGGTGGGGGAGGAAGGGGGAGGGTAGTGGACATTGTGAATGTTTAAGGCAACACATAGCGAAACATGACAAAATCACGACTTTCCCAAGTAATTGGTGAACGATGTCCAGTAGCAAAAGATGGGCAACATAAAGTTGAACTCCTTCTGAGAGTCCCAAAAGTAGCATAGCTACGTTAAGCATCCTCTTTCATTTAATTCCCTGGTAACTTCCTTCTTTCTCTTTTTCTTGAACCTACACTATGGTGTCTCCTTTTCCTAGAAGCCTTCGCCTCCTCCGCATGCATTTTTGAATTCCAAGGGAGGAACGTTCCTTGAATCTCGCAGCTTTCACTCCCCCCTTCTTTCTCCCTCACTCCACGTCAGCAGAAGAGGCTGTTTTGTAGTGTGAGTCACTTATTGAGCAGTAAGCTCTAAAGCAAAAACAAAATCTGGCGGAGTTCCCACCAGAAAGTCACACTGCATTACAATTCGTCAGTCTGCATGGTGCTTATAAAAAGCGCTACAATCTGCAATACTCAATGGCGTGTTGTTGAACACTTACCTTAAAAGTGAAACTGTCGCCAACGTCGCCAAGCCGAAAATGGTTTCCTAGGTGACGATGTAGGTCGTAGATGCCACGGAAAAGCAAGGCAGGTCAGGCAGCAGGCGAAGCCAGGCAGGAAGGGAAGTCTCCAGCAGGTCAGGCAGCAGGCGAGGCCAGGAAGGGAGGGCGAGCCGCGTCGATATCCGGATCCGGTCACATTCAAAAAGGGAAGGAGCCAGAGCAAGAAAAGCCCGAAAAATAAAGGGCATGGAGCACGAGGGCGGGACTGCTGAGTTGCAGATACACCCATCCAGTGACGTCTGCTATGACCACTGATTGGTCGCAGATCGTCTCTGTTCTACTGGTAGGTCCGAGTCCCCGGCAAGGTTAAGAAGGGGTGGGGGCAGGTTCAAAGAGCAAGAGCTGCGATAGGCCGTAGTGCTAAATATAGGCGGGCAAGTTAACCTAACACCTAGGTGCAGGGGCGTGGTGATCGGCAGTCCGAGGCAATCACCCGGAAATGCGTGGTTTGGTCGGTGCGCGCTGTGCGCGCTTTATCGCATTTTGAAGGAGCAGCGCAGGGTGGACGGCGTTTTGATAAGCAGGGGGGACGGCGTCCACCCTGGAAAATAAGTGGGGGGATGCCGTCCACCCGCGTGGTACCCCGACTCGTGCCCTGAACAAAGACTGCTTTACAGCTGCAGCAGCTCTCAAAAACGTGGTCGCTGTTGCTGGTTTGATCAATACTTAATTAGGGAAAGGCCCTTATTACAGGAATTCCAAAACTAAACCTGGCTCCCAGACGGCAACTCTACACACTGTGGCAAGATTCATCACGAGAGTGAAACATTAGGAACACATCACTCCAGCTCTTACAATCATAATTTGCTTTTCATAGAAGCATTTTTGAATTGTCTGCATACCACACAAAGCCATATGCTGTCATTCCTAGATGTGTCTGCACAAAACTTTCCTCCCTTGGCAGACACTCCCAGAGATGTGCTGAGTCCATGCTCCCAGAACCACTAAGAGTCAAGAAATAAAAAGCACCAAAACAATTAAACTCAATTCCCCCTCAATATGCACAATCCATCTATAATGCTCCATTGTGTTCTCCAATGATGACCTCATAATCCAATGCAAGATCTAAACCTGGATATTAAGAGCCAATGGGCTTTCAGAAAAAAACAAAATGACTAGTCATCTCGGCTGGTGCTGAGAGTCACCACCACATCACCACATGGGCCTTCTTCCAAAACTTGCGATAGGAGACATTTCACAGATTTTCCTCTCCATCAAGCCATCCTTCGATTTCAAAAACAGGATCCCAGATATCTTCTAAAAACTGCCTTTAAACATCTCCCTTCTTTAAAAAATTGTTAGTGTATTTTTTGAAGAAGACATCTTTCCATCAGCTATAAAAACTAGAAAGTCACGCCGCTCCTCAAGGAACCTAGCTTACATCGGAATGACCTCCAACCCTATAGGCCCTTTTCAAAAGTTTTGTTCCTGTGCAAATGCATTGAGACAGCTGTAGCTTCACAACTCTTAGCTCACATATCTAATAACAGCCTCTTAAACTCATACCAATGTAGTTTTCATTCCACATACAACACACACACTGCCACAATTCATATAGAGGATTATGCCCTGAAAGCACTAGATGAATAAGATGGGCTTATTGTTGCTTTTCCAAAGGCTGTCATGCTAGATCCTGCATATCCTTAAAGCAAAAATGGAAATGAAAGGTTTTATTCTAAAATGTTTCAATCATTTCTCTCTTCAATATCCTGTTATGTAAAATTAGAATCTTTTGAATCAGCTACACTCCCAGTTAAATGTGTTATTCCACAAGGCTCTTTTCTCTCACCATTACTATTCAACCTCTATCTGAAACGTCTGGCCACATTATATCAAGAAAAGCCTATCAACTTACAAAAATATGCTGATGAAACCCAGCTGTGTCCCCAAGTCTCAAATGCCACCAGTATTACAAGCTTGAAAATATATCTAGAAGACCTAACCATTTAGACTCTGAAAAATAATGAAATCAAAATTTAATTTCTGCTTCTCTTCTTCAATGACTCTTCACCTCCAATGCAGACATGGCTCAAAACTCTTAACTACCTTTGGCATATAGGGGTCGATTCTGATCCCGGTCGGAGGCGCACCTAATACCATTCGGCCGGGAAAAAAGCAAGGCGAATGCCTGTTTCCCGACCGATTCGCACATACGTCCGAACGAGCAAGTACGATGCGCACAACTGCCCAAATCCCGACCCAGTCGTACTCACCCAATACAGGTCCAGTTCTCCGACCGATGCGGTACCGGAAACGCAGAATCGAGACGCACGGAAGCCAAAATGCAGCACCGTCCGGCAGGACAAGTATGATGCGCTTTCCGTACGCGCCGAATCCGTCGCTACGCACGGCACGTCAAAGCATCCGGGAGAGGCGCACATAAGCTCCGATTCGCGCCACAAGACGATCCACGGCTACGAGACGAACACGCCAGCGACGAGGACGAGGCGAAGCAAAGAGAAAGACGAACGAGACGAACCAACCATGAATCCCATCGTGCCGATCCTACCAATATTCTACATCTATTACCGGAACAGGCACGGACGCGTACGGCGCAGAAGGTAAGTCAGACACCAACCACAAAAACAAACTACACGTACCCGACATATCACACACACACACAGAGGGATGCAGAAATTACTTATACCAGCAACAGCAGCACCATAGGGGCGGGATGGCCATCACCAATGCCACATATACACATAGGGGCCTGGATGCCAACAACTAACACCACCCCTACCCAGGGGGTGCTAGATGCCTGTCACTACTACCACATCTACCCCTGGGGGCAGGATGCCTGTCACTACTACCACCTCTACCCATGGGGGCTGGATGCCTGTCACTACTACCACCTCTACCCATGGGGGCTGGATGCCCACCACCACTACCACCCCTACTCAGGGGTGCCAGATGCCTACCACCTCTACCCATGGGGGGCAGGATGCCTGTCACTACTACCACCTCTACCCATGGGGGCTGGATGCCTGTCACTACTACCACCTCTACCCATGGGGGCTGGATGCCCACCACCACTACCATCCCTACTCAGGGGGTGCCAGATGCCTACCACTACTACCACCTCTACCCATGGGGGCTGGATGCCTGTCACTACTACCACCTCTACCCATGGGGGCTGGATGCCTACCACTACTACCACCTCTACCCATGGGGGCTGTATGCCTACCACCACTACCACCCCTACTCAGGGGTGCCAGATGCCTATCACTACTACCACCTGTACCCATGGGTGCCAGATGCCTACCACTACTACCACCTCTACCCATGGGGGCTGGATGCCTACCACTACTACCACATCTACCCATGGGGGCTGGATGCCTACCACCACTACCACCCCTACTCAGGGGTGCCAGATGCCTACCACTACTACCACCTCTACCCATGGGGGCTGGATGCCTACCACTACCACCACCCCTACCCATGGGTGCCAGATGCCTACCACTACTACCACCTCTACCCATGGGGGCTGGATGCCTACCACTACTACCACCTCTACTCATGGGGGCTGGATGCCTGTCACTACTACCAGCTCTACCCATGGGGGCTGGATGCCTACCACTACTACCACCTCTACTCATGGGGGCTGGATGCCTACCACCACTACCACCCCTACTCAGGGGTGCCAGATGCCTACCACTACTACCACCTCTACCCATGGGGGCTGGATGCCTACCACTACTACCACCTCTACCCATGGGGGCTGGATGCCTACCACCACTACCACCCCTACTCAGGGGGTGCCAGATGCCTACCACTACTACCACCTCTACCCATGGGGGCAGGATGCCTACCACCAACAACACCCCCACTCACAGGATGGCTAATGCATGACACAACAAGCACACACCAACATAAGGAATGCAACAAAAGACATCCCCCAACACCATGACAAGCGTGTGTAGACTGTGTCAAATGCCTACAACACTGAACATGACTTTGAACATACAATGTGACCCCCTATCACATGCGTCACACATAAATGTGTGTGACCCCCACAATGCAAGCAGACCATGACCACTGTGGCAATGGGGTCCAACCCCCATCATCACAGTGACCAAAAGGTAAGTGTGGGGTCCATAGCTGAAGCACATTTTGAACATTGTGGCAATGGGGTCTAAACCCCCATCATCACAGTGACCAAAAGGTAAGTGTGGGGTCCATAGCTGAAGCACATTTTGCACATTGTGGCAATGGGGTCTAAACCCCCATCATCACAGTGACCAAAAGGTAAGTGTGGGGTCCATAGCTGAAGCACATTTTGAACATTGTGGCAATGGGGTCTAAACCCCCATCATCACAGTGACCAAAAGGTAAGTGTGGGGTCCATAGCTGAAGCACATTTTGAACATTGTGGCAATGGGGTCCAACCCCCATCATCACAGTGACCAAAATGTAAGTGTTGACATTGAAAAAGCTGCAACTGCCAAACTGCATGGATGATTCCTGGTCACAGAACAACAAACACATCAGTGGCAAAGTAGTGCTTGTGTCCCATAGCAACATAGATTGTGTGAGGCAAACAGTGCAGTGCAAATAAGACATACCTTTGGCCATGTGCAGACAAACATCACCCATGGGGGCTGACACTGTCAACATCCATCAATGACACAATGACAGAAGTGACCATCATAATGCAGACCCACATATTTGCACCAATGGGCACACAAATGTAGATACCCTGTGGAGACTGTAGATGTGAGGTGAACAAATAACATACCATGGCAGCAATGGGACACACAAACAATGATCATTGTGCTGACTGATGACCTAGGAGTCCCAGGGACAGCAGCTGAAACCCACCAAACAACATACAGCCAATAGCACACTAAAGATATGCCAATGCAGTGGTGCAGATGCACAAACAGGCAGACCCACACTGCACATCAAACACAACAGGTGAGGGGGTGCCAGTGTCCCCAGGCAACCACACAACACATGATGAGGCCTGAATACCAATTACACAGATGCACATACAGTGCCACACAAAAGTAACTCATGGATCCAAATCCCCTATGTGGGCAATCAGGCATTGTTAGATGAGAGGGAGCACAAATTGCACATGTCACACAAGCATGTAGGAACAGCAACTAACACAGCAAGAGACAGACCCACCACAGCACTACCCCCAGGGACCCCATATTGTGCTGACACTAGCCTGCATGATAATCCCACTGTGATGACAATGTTAGATGTCGTTCACACTGTGAACCCCAGCCATGTGTCCTGAGCAACTAAATACCATCACACCTACACAAGCTCCAATCAATCAGCACGGCCTGCCAGCCAAGGCCAATATGGAGGTAGGGGTCTGGCCGTGCAACAACTCACTTTTGCACAAACTCAACACCACACACCCTGATCTCCACCAATGTGCAGCAGTGAAGCTCACATGGACTGGTGACATTGCACATGCACCCATGACAATACCAGGGGTGGTGGTGGGAACCAAGGTGCAGAAACCCATCACACATGGCCAGTCAACAAGACTTGTCAATGTCTGACATACAGCACAGTATGCTGTACATGGGCATGATGTGAAATCCACCACAATCAATGGGATCCTGGCCATAGTCACACACCAATGAAGAAGCCAAGGTGACACACGAAGAACACACGTACACAACTACCAACATTGCAGCTCTGACCCTGAGGAGTGGCAGCAGTCACACACACAACGTGTCACAATCACTGTAAGCTAACACAAACTGTAAATCACATTACTCGTGTAAACAACAAGTGCCAAGGGGAATCCTGAATGTGTCCCATCTGCGTTTGCCCACATCCCCAGCACTGACAACAAAGACAACCTGGGATGACAACCTCATGAACATTAGTTTGCCATGCACCCACATCACAGAGAAACCAGGTCCAAGATGCTGGATGAACACAGAACAACTCAGCAAGCACAAACAGGAACATCCCTAGGGACACAGCCTGTGTAGGAAAAGGGAAGGGAACACGCACAGACATGCTTACACAACACAGGCCCACGCAATGTCACCAGATTACACACTGCCATGAGGGCACACCACTCCTGTGGAAGGTCCGCTGTGCCAAACCTTGTCTGTGCACGACCCAAACATGTCAGCAGAACACTCCGTCAGTGAGTCAACAACCACAACACACAGAAGGCTCTGCTCACATCAGCCTGGGTACGGGGTGTCACGTCAGTCATCTGCACACACACCAAACACGTGTCAAGCAAGTTGCACTGTATACACAGATGAGTCCTTCGACATTGATGTGCAAAACTGCATGTCCAGTGGAGCTGGGCACACAGTCAGGGAAATCGGAACATTGAACAGTGGTAAGCCCACCAGATGTGCATCAGTGTAAGACAAAGATGTTCATTTACAAATGCAAAAAGGACATCCCTGTGTCAAATGCTGAACATTACACCCTCAGACTGTAGCAAAGGATGCCATAGATCCAGAATACAACAGGACACATATCCCATGGACCACATGGAGTCCATCACTGCAACACTTCATCGTCCTGATGTGAACACTATTACAACTGCAAATGCAGGATGCTACTCATCCACATCATGTACATCAAAAGAAAACCCAAAAGTAAACAAAAAGAGGCTTTATTCAGCAAATGTCAGCGTAAAAACGGAAGTCCAAAAGAAACTAAGGTCAATGGCCAGTCGAAAATCACAGTACCAACGGGGTGAGAAGTGACAACTGGTCACATATTGCTTGCCTGCACTGGTACGGTTGGGGGACATCACCCTTGGAGGGGCATACAAGGGGCAGGCCAGGCACCGCAGGGACAGGATCAGGGGATGGCAGAGTGAGGCAGTGAAGGGGTGGTGGGTGCAGGAGTGTCACCGTCAACTGCAGTGGAGGTGTCTGACTCAGGGGGGGCCGGCACCACCGTGGTACACAAGTCAGTTGGTGTGGGTGCCTCAACCACTGCAGTGGGCTGGACTGATGTAGTGGACTGGGTACCCACTGCAGTGCCCGAGTCAGACGTGGTGGTTGTGGACTCCACTGCAGTGCATGACTCCAAGGGAGTGGAAGGGTGGGCAGATGAGGTGGGCAGGACAGAGGGGGGGACCCGTTCCCCACAACAGTGCCACTAACAGGTAGAGCGTCTGGGTTGGGGTGGAAGAGCAAGTGGCAGGGGGGGAGGGCCTAAGCAGTCTGGGGATGCGGTATCGGTGTGTGGGGGAACCTGGGGCAGGGTGTGGCGGGGAACCTGTGCAGTGGTGGCCTGGGGGATGGAGGAGAGAGACTGGGCGCTGGAGCTGCGTGGTGGTGGTGGTGGGGTCTTGCTCTTCCTGCTCCGGGGGGACTTCCGAATGGGCTCCTGTGTCTGCCTGCACCTGGGGGAGGGTGTCCGGGGCGAGGGGCACTCCTCTCTGTGTGGGTGGACTTCCTCTTCCCCTGGTGTGCTGGGTCAGCAGGAATGGTTGGGAAGAGGCCGAGGTCACACAGGAAGACCTGCTGTGTAGGTGGGGTAGCAGGCGAGGCAAGGGAAGGGGTCTTGGAGGGAGAGGATTTGGAGGACTGCGGAGTGAATGTGGATGCCTGTGTGTGTGTGTGTTCCCCATCCCCTGTGTCTGTGGTATCAGTCCCCTGAGGATGCTTGTGTGCACGTCTTGCCTTACTCTTGGGTGTGTCTGTGCTGCTCGTGTCTGTTTGTTTGGATGACTGTGCAGGTGTGCATGTGCTTTGGACAGGTAGGGGGACAGGAAGTGTGGATGGGGCAGAGGTGGGAGGGGTGAGGGACTGTTGGAGGAGGGACACTGCTGCCGTCAGGGAGGAGTCCATGGACCTATTGCTCCTCTGTAGGGCAGACATACCCGTCGAGATGCCCTCCATGAACGACACCAGCTGTGTCAACAGAGTGGTGTGTGCATCGAGGACACTCAGCATTGCTGTCTGCCCTACATGGAGCTGCCGAAGGAGGTACACAGACTCCTCACTCAGGGCAGCAGGGGACACAGGGGCAGGGGGTGCGGTGCCTGGCACGAAGGAGACACGCTCCCGAGCACGGGAGCCTCCACGGACCTCAGGAATGGGAGCCGATGGGAGGGCGGTGGTGGTGGTGTTGGTGGCGGGCCAGACAGACTAGCTGGCCTTTGGTGGCTGCCGAGACCCGCCTCCACAAGGGAGTCATCCTCCGAGCTGCTGTGGTCCCCAGCTGAGGTGGATGGTGCTGAGGACTCCTCGGTGTGGCTCCCCTCGCCCTCCGTGCCACTGGGTCCCTCTGACCACTCGTCCGATGCTGACCCAGTCTGGCTCCGCTGCTCCTCCTGGTCCGTGGAGCTGTCCCCTCCTGTGGCCGTGGATGTATCTGCAAACAATTAGGGAAACAGACAAACATCAGTCACCTGCACTGACCGCACACACCACAGTAAGTACAGCACATTACAGAGCAAGCCCTGGCATCCTTAGTTGAACATTGCCTAAAGTCCTCACACAGATTCGGGAAGCCAATTGTCAGTCTGATGGTCAACCATGGGACTCACACCCCTCCTGCCCTTGCACCCATCTGTCTGGTGCCTGTCTGATGGTAAGACCCCAGTGTGGACACTTGCACCACCTACACAGTTGTTGGACATTGCAGGGGACACGGTGAAGCATGTGAACATGCACACATCACATCTCTTGCCACTGAGTCAGTGCAGGTGTCCGGATAAAGGGATGGCCAGATTCTAATTAGAAATGCATGTGATGCATACCAGCACCAGACACCATGATGCACCCATGTCCGGATAGTCAATGCCACAATGGGGTGCATGTTGCACATGTCACTCCCCTGCAGGATCAGTCCCAGGAAGTTTAATGCCATGACACAGGAATGCGTGCAAAGTCATACATTACTGTCTCAAGTCACATGGCCATGGCAGCCAGACAACAACAGTCTGCACTGTGTCACAATCCGAGGGCATGGGGAATGCAAGTTATGTGACTGACAAGTGCACATGTCCATCCCCCAAAACCACATCATCTGTACTACTATTTGTCCACGTCATACCAACTGGACATATGTGGGACATGAAACACAACTCTCTGAACATGAGCACCTCACAGTGTGCTGTGAATGAAAATACAGCTGCCTGAAAGTCACAGTCGCAAACACCTGTGTGCACAGTCAAGTGATCAGACACCTATAAGTCACAGAAGTATCGTCTATCATGGTCACATCTCAGATGGCATGCTGAGCCCCAAACGATGAACATACCAGTAGTCCTGACAACGAAGACACAGCACAATGAGACAGAGGCAGACACCTGAGGGTACATTTCACTGATCACAACATGCCAGATGATACACTGGAGTGGGAGTACAGAGTGTATTGTATGCACTGGAGTAGCCATGACTGTCCAGCTCCACCTGTAAGAGGGATGAGTCCTGGACAGTAGGCAGGTGGCTAAGCATGTGTGACACTCTGGATACACATACTCCTGAGGCCCAAATATTGTTCCCACCAGCAGCACGGGTGTGTGCCACATTCCCCAGGGACATGTGGTGAGTCAGAGCAGCAAGCGGACCACATATTAAAGTTACACGCAGATCACATGTCAGAACTTAGGCATTGTGTAAGCAATTGACCCACCCATAAATCGCACAACATAGTCACGGGAACAAATGCTGTCCCCCACCTTGAGCAAAGCAAAATGCAATGACACAGTCCCCAAATGTTACAATTTCCTGACTATAAGGGCCACACATATGCGTATCAGAGGAGAAGTGGGCATGTAACAAATGAGGGACATGGGTCCTGGACCACATGACTGATGTACTGTGGAAGTTTAACCAGGCCAGAGGAGGGCACATAGCATGGCAGACAAAGTGCACAGTGCAGTCATGGACTCACCCCTCCTTGCTGCTGTCTGTCCTTCAGCTGCCCATCCAGGTCAGGGAAGACCACCGCCAGGATCCGGAGCATGTGGGGGTCAGGGTCCGGTATCCGCCCCTCCTGCGAGGAGGCGACAGCTTCAGCTGGACCCTTGCGATCCTCCGGGTCCAGCCACGAAGGTCCTGCCACCTCTTTGGCAGTTGCGGATCCTGCGCCTGTAGACCCCCACGGATCTTACTTTCCGGGCGATGGTCAGCCAGATGTCCTGCTTCTGGTGGGCATCAACCTGTGAGGATGACAAAGTGAAAAGGCCATTACTACACATGCAACATATACGTGGATCACACAGTTGGATATACATGTCTCAATTACAGGGGCATATGATGTACACAGGCAGTGCAACAATGGCTATGAACAGTTTGCCAGAAGTCACTACATGGTATCATTGCATGGGAAGTAAACCTAGTTGGAATGCACTGTTACTGCACTGTACCAGTTCAGTGCATGTAACTACACACTTTGGGGTGTGACAACTACTCAGTGGGCATGCTAGCCAGTGGTGTGCACAGTGAAAGTCCTGCTAGGCAGACAACTTGCACAATTAGTGATGCAGTGGACAGCACACTCACCTGCTCCCCTGGTTTCCCATACAGCTTGCTGTACTGTGAAAGGAGGCTGTCCAGCAGGGCCTGGTTCTCCTCAAGGCTGAAGGCTGGGGCTCTCTCCACAGTACGTGCCATTGCAGGAGCCAGAGGATGCATAAACAGCAGCAGTGTTGGTGGCAGATGTCATCCTGGAGCATGTAGTGCAGGCAAGTGAGCTCTCAGGGGAACAGCCAGCATTATATGTGTGCTGCAGAGGCAGATACTGTCCCATGTGTCCAAAGTGATAGGTCCAAGTCGTTTGCATCTTCTAAATCTGACCAATCCATGGTATAGCAGCACTAATACACGCCCACAGCATCCTTCAAATCTTCAACTTCATGACACCCATGATTTTGTAACATTGTTGTGGCTGGCCAACTGAATTCACTGCATCAGACTCGTTGGAGCTTCGAAAACGCGTCCGTTGCCATGCCAGGCCCCAGCCAATGTGTGCGCACCGATCAGTCCATTGCTGTACAACGCGTACCCGGGATACAACGCGTACCCGCTCACATTGAATGCAATGGGCCGGCCGGGCACACCGATCGGTCCATTGCAGTTCAACGCGCACCCGCGATACAACGCGTACTCCGCCACATTGAATGCAATGGGCCGGCCGGGCACACCGATCGGTCCATTGCAGTTCAACGCTGCACTCCGGATACAACGCTGCACACGCCACATTGAATGCAATGGGCCGGCCGGGCACACCGATCGGTCCATTGCAGTTCAACGCGTACTCGAGATACAACGCGTACACGCTCACATTGAATGCAATGGGCCGGCCGGGCACACCGATCGGTCCATTGCAGTTCAACACGTACCCGGGATACAACACGCACTCGCCACATTGAATGCAATGGGCCGGCCGGGCACACCGATCGGTCCATTGCAGTTCAACACGCACTCGCTGATACAACGCGTACTCAGCCACATTGAATGCAATGGGCCGGCCGGGCACACCGATCGGTCCATTGCAGTTCAACGCTGCACCCGCGATACAACGCATACCCGCTCACATTGAATGCAATGGGCCGGCCGGGCACACCGATCGGTCCATTGCAGTTCAACGCTGCACTCCGCGAGTACAACGCTGCACTCGCCACATTGAATGCAATGGGCCGGCCGGGCAGACCGATCGGTCCATTGCTCTACAACGCGTACCGGGATACAACGCGCACTCCGCTCACATTGAATGCAATGGCCAATGTGTGCGCACCGATCGGTCCATTGCTGTGCAACGCGTACCCGCTCACATCGTATGCAATGGCCAATGTGTGCACACCGATTGGACAATTGCTGTACAACGCGTCCCTGTACAAGTCACTGGCATATGTCACCATGCCTGTCACAGGTGAACATATGCCATCCACATATACTTCCCAGGGAGTGAGGGGCACACCTACAACACCACAGCCTGTCCACACTGTATCCTAAGGCATGTAAGGCTGCATTACATGTTCCGTGTATGGGGGTCAACATGTTGTTTTTTGGGTGGCACTTGGGGGCAGCCACTCCCAGGCTGTGCACGTGTTCATGGGGACAGAATCCTTGGTGTGTTGTGCACATGAACACTGTGGTGTGCAACTGTTCATTTCAGGGCATGTGGCATGGTCACATTTCACGGTTGTGTATGTGTATGTCATGTCACATACCCCCTGAGTCCCATGTGGGACGGTATGTACATCCCAGGGTGACCCATTGCCACAATTGTGATGGCCCTCCACAGTCTGTGTGCATGTCGTGTTTACAATGTCTCTGATTCCATGTGCACAATGGGAGACAGTCTTCACATCCACGTTGTTTGTGCATGGACTTTGATGTTGTGCATGTGTGTGTCACAGACGTCCATGTCTGTCCTACCAAGGCAACAGGGACCACTACCTGTGGGGGTCATGGTTGTTTAGCTGTGGTGTATTCATGATGCACCATGTCATGCCAGTGTCCATGTGTCAATACAGGGTCCCTGGGAATCTACCTGTCGATGAGCTGTGATGCCTGGGGCACATCTGTCCTCACATGTCACTGTGGTGTGTGTTTGGAACGTGACAGTAGTACATGGGTACTGTGACACAGCCTAATGATATCCCATAGCACAACCTGGGACTTGTTGAGGACACATGTTGAACTGTGATGTTAGATGTTAGCCATGTAGGTGCCATACATGTCCTTACGGAACGGCACACGCATCATGTACTTGTGTCTCGTAATGATGTATCATGTGATATTGAGTCTGGTCTATGCCACATATGTGGGGTGACTGACAATCTTTCTTTCTTCACCTATGCACTGCAGGGCACCAGCTGTCCATCGGCCATTCCCTGACCTTGCAATGGTGGTTGAACAGGACTGCATCCAACGGTACCGCTTCACCAGGCCACTGATTGAGGAATTGACGGTGCGGTTGACCCCACATTTGCAACCTGGCCGGACATACCCTACAGCGCTGACCCCCAAGGTGAAGGTGATGGCAGCCCTACACTTCTTTGCCACCGGTACCTTTCAACACACTGTGGCGTCTTCTGGTGGGATGTCACAGACCATGTTCAGCCGTGTGCTCCGCGACGTTTTGGAGGCTATGTTGAGGTACCTGAACCAGTACATCTATTTCCCTAGACTTCAACAACTCACTGACGTGAAGAGTGACTTCTATGCCCTGGGGAGGATGCCGCATGTCATTGGCTCCATTGATGGGACACATGTGGCTTTGGTACCACCACAGGCCCAAGAGCAGGCATACAGGAACCGCAAACACTACCATTCGGTCAATGCACTGGTGGTATGTCTTGCAGATATGAGCATCACACACGTCTGTGCCCGTTTCCCCGGTTCTGC